>CM077163.1:117260145-117887278 GCA_039583875.1 Platanthera guangdongensis
TCTGAAAAAGTTTTTTAATCGTTGTTTGTGTAAATATTTTATACTATTGTAGGAAGTTTTGCTTCCGAGTTTAGATCCTTATTTTAGGATTGAGTTGTAGGTGAGGTTCTTCTCCGAGTTGTAGGAGAGGTTTATTGTTCGAGTGGTAGGAGAGTTGTGTCCAAGTTGTCAGAGTTGAGGCTCTAAGGTGTAAGATTGTGTTCATTCTGAGATAAAGGTTAATTAGCTGAATGTAGCCCGTCGTGGTACATCAGTGAGGCAGGACAATGGATATACCATACTAGGGGAACCACTATGAATTCCTCTGTGTTTCTATGTGCTTATTTTTGTACAAACTTTTATTCTGCTATAAGTCGCGCAACTCTCTGATTCCCCCCTCTGGGTGATTTAGGTTGAATACTAGACCCTTTTAAGAGTTATCTACGAATAGTTCCCTACGAAGTGTCTATAGTAGCCGACAAGTCCTTGGAAACTGTTGACTTCCACCACAGTAATCAAAATTGGTCACTCCCATATTGCAACTATCTTTGTCGAATCCACTACAATGTCCTTTCCGCTAACCACATGTAACATCCCCCAAATAACTAGACCCCCAGATGATTTGTCATGACTAGGTCATGACAAGACCTTGGTAGCTTAGAACCTCCTTGCACAGACCAAAAGTAGGGATTGCCGCACCTTGGTCTGCAAATAGTAATTTCCAAATATTCAGCCTAAGGTTTGACTTAAGAACTTTAACTTGGCTTAGTAACCCCACCACAAGACCCCTAGGCCATCTAGGAGCCCAGGGGGACATTCAGGACCCATTGGGGCCAGTGAAACAGCCAAGTCGACCAAAGTCAACCCTTACCCTAATTAGGGCAAAATGGTCAATCCCCCATCAATTGACCAAACTGACCATCACCATATGAAATTGACTTCACTTCTAGGTTTAAAATATCATAAGAGCCTAGTAGACCAAAAATCCCCATCCTAGGGTCACCACAGGGGTAAAATGACCAAAATAAAAACCCCTATTAGGTCAAAATGGTGATTTTCCATTAAACAACCCTATGACACCACAACTTCAGATTGATCACACCCCTAGAGTCATAACCTCATAGGGGATCCAATGGCACAAAATTTCATGGTTTGGTCAACCCTAGTGCCCAGTTTGACAAAAGTGAAACTAGGCCAAATTAGGTCATATTACTTGGACCTAGCCCAATCCCTTTGGGTTAGGCCCATTTGAGTGGTCAACCAGCCTAGTAGGCTGATATTAAACTTGGGAGGGAGTGGAAATTCGGCCATGGTGATTAGGAGAGAGAAATGGGGTTTTCCCCAATTTTGAGAGAGAGAAAGTGGTCATTCATGGCCATTAAGGTGACACACCCCTCGGCATCCCTCCCTTACACTCTCATTCATCTTCTTTGATGAATTTGAGAAGATTCCAGCCGTTTCTAGGGGCAATTAGGGCAGGGGGGATGCATAGGGTCCGCCATGGGAGGGGAGATGAAGAGGCCATTAATGGCATATGGTGTTAAAACCACTACCACCCCTAATTACCCCCCCTATCACCTTCACAAGCCTCAGAGCAAGAGAAACCCCCCATTTCCCGAGAGTTTGGCGGTCTCCTTGCAAGAAATTGGATGACACCCAAATCTTGGAGGAGGGAAATGGAGGCCGCGATTAGAGCAACGGAATGCCCAAAATGAGGTCCATTCCTTCTCCTCTTTATGCGTGCAGATCTAGACTTTTTAGTTTGAGAAGTCGGGCTCAAACGAGCCGGATCGGAGAGAAAAATTCCTTGAAATTCCATGGAAAATGGAGGTGGTGAGTTCATCGAAACCGCTCCTCTGGCAGCCGTGCCACCGCCCAGCGATAGCCACCACATCAATGAAGGTGGTGGTGTTGTGGCCGCCAGGAGGTGGTCGGAGTGGCCGGAAATGGCCTAAATGAGCTCCAGGTCGGGATAATCCCGTCCCTTGGCTGAGCTTGAAGATGAGTAGCAGCCCTTGGATGCTGCTTTCAAGATTCGTGCAAAATTTTATTCTATTTATTGTTTTTTTTCTGTGATTATAATTTCAGTATATAAAATTAATTTTTAAAACTACTTATACCCCTCTACAGAAACAGTGGTCAACATATAAAATGTATCGCATGATGTCTATTGTAATTTGAAATTGATTTCACTCAATTTGGAGTCATGGTTAGACCACAGCACTCATTTTGTGAGGTCTATCCATAGGCTGTCCAGAGCTTAATTTAAGTGCCCACTCCAATCCAGACATCCAAATAATTTGAAATTTGGGGAATGGGTTATTCTTAACTATATCTAGGACATATCCAAAAATCAGAATTTTTGGAAAAAAAATTTCTATAGTTTTTAGAAAAAGCTAAAAAAATAATTATAAATTAATTAGGTGTCATAAAAACCCAAAATCCCTCCAATTTTGGTCTGTGGTCTAGAGCGCATGTTAGGGTTAATTAGGTCAAAACACCCCCTTTGTTTTTTGAGTGGTCAAATCACCTCAATGGAGCTGATATTTTGGCCACAGACTCTCTATGGTATGACACACCCCTCCAATGGAATTTGGGGTGGTTAAGAGTAGGTTAGCCCTAGAACCCTAGGGTAGGTCCCTTAATGGGGATTTTTAGGGTTTGAAGGTTATGGGGTCAAATTAACTTAGAATGACATGAAATAGGTGGAGATGACCAGAAGTTTAGTATAGTCCTCTGGTTAAAACTTTAGGGAATTTGGAAGCCTTAAACCCCTCAAAACCTAACCCTAGTTTAGGGCACCAAAGCTATTTGGAGTATTATGCTATCAAATCACTTTAAAATCACTTGAAATTTGGGCAGGGTAGTTCTCTGTAGAAATATTCCTAATTAATTTGGTGGAATTTTTTGCCTTTTAAAATCAGTACTTCCTTTTCAACCCTAGATGTGCCCTTATAGATTACTATGTTGATTGTGAAGTTTCAGTTTATTTCAAAATTGTGAAACCTTGGAATATGACATTTTATATCATATTAGAGCCCTATGTATTATGTTTAAATTTTTAGATGACTGTTTCAATGACTTGCTTCATAAAATTATGATTTGTGGTTTCTGATCATAAATGGAACAGAGCCCAATATTGTCAAGAAAATTATGAAATTAGGTCAGAGAGTGTTTCTGACCATTATTATTGTCCTGTAATATTTCCATGATTTTTAGATGAATAACACCAGTACTTACTTCACAAGTCTGTAAATTTGGAAGTTTACATTTAATTAGATTTAGAACCCTTCATGTATGAGAAATTATAAAACTTGTTACTGTGGATTTTAGATTATTATCAGAATTCTGGAATTTTCTTATAATTATTAGATGAGTGTTTACAGTACTTTCTTCAATAACCAATGATTATGGAATTAATTGTTATAAATTAAATTAGGGCTACTATTCACTGTAAAAATTATGAGACTACTTCTAGTGTGTTTTTTAGGCCATGATAGTCCTACTGGACTTTTATTATATTTTTAGAACAAATATAGCTGGCCTTTTCATCATTAGATGGTATTATTCACCTTAAGTTCTAAATTACAAAAGGTAGGTATAATCACCTCTGAAAATTCTCAAACCTTGGATTTACTATTTAAATGTCACTTTGTATTTATCATAATTTTGTGGTGATTTGTTTCTGAACTTAGATAGCACTTCGTGTTCAAAGTAGGGCATTTGGAGTCTAGGGTTAATTAAATTAAATGCCCACATAGTTAGGAAAATTATGAGAGACTCTGGATTTATTCTTACTAGGTCATTGTAGACTCCTAGTAATTGTTAGGATATATTTGAATAGTAATTAGGGTACCCCCTAATGGGAGCACCATGTAGCTTACATGGTTTGCATATAGTGGATAGGTCCAGAAATAGGTTAACTCGGAGAGCTCAAACACACTTAGGGTAGTCACACTGAAATAAAAAAGTGGTTTAATCAAGGGTAGAAATCAATAATATTAATTGCCTTGGAAAGGGAACTTTGGGCTTCATCCCATCGTAGTTCCTAGTACCGCCGCCGCGCCCCTCACCGGGTAGACCTCGGGAAGTCCAGGGTTAACCTTAAACCTTAGGAATAATATGGGCAACAATAACCCTAATAATAGTTTCACCTTACACTCACACTTGTACATGTAGGGAGATAAATTGGTAGTGAAAGGATAGCGTAGGCCCATGCCTAAGGGCTTACTGGTAGAGTTAAATTGACTCGGTATTGATTTGGAAGTCCGAGAGCTGGATGATCGGGGACTTGGAAAAAGGAGACTTGATTAGTCCAGGGGCCGTGGGCTCGGGAACATGGTGAAATAGTAGGCTAGGTAGTCTAAAGAGCTGGAGGCTCGGTACTATAATTAGATACAAACTATCATGGTTGCATGTGCATAACAGTGGTGGGTCCTCGGTATTGGACGATAGAACACACCGTCGTCGGTACGTTGACTCAGGGAGACTAGCTGGTTTACTAGGAATAGTACGGGAATGTACGAGAGGGGCTAGACTGAGTAGTGTGTTTACCAATCTAGGAGTGGAGAGCCCAACCCACTGTCTCCGTTTTGCCACGGCGGAGGCTCCTGAGAGTTTAGCTAACTCCAAAAAGGGGAACTAAAGGTCTGTGTGCATAGAGTCGTGTGTGTGAGTTGCACTTGCATGTGCATACCATAGCATACTTGCACGTCATAGAATAATCATTGCATTTAACCCCTGACACATATCGTATAAAATGGTATGGGACGTTTTATACGATAGGCCCTACAAAATGACCCCTTGGTCTATAGGGGTAATTTTTTTAAATCAACGGTTATATTTCTTGTTGCTCTTACTTACTCTTCTTACTGCTTTTACTTACTTGCAACTCCTTACTGTTTACTTTTGTTACACACTTGTTTACTCATGTTTAATTATTGTGATACCCCTGCCATACCTTATTATTTTATTCCTTAGGGTCGATGTCACCTGCTTGATTACGCCCTGCTTTGGTCCTCCTTTTCACTCCTTTCCCCCTGGTGCCTAGGAGACACGGGTAAGGGGTGCGGGATTGTTGACTGACTATAGTTTGATTGACGGTCATTTGACCACCATATTTTAGGTGCTCCGGATGGGAGACAGGGAACAACCACAGAGACGCAGCACCTGCAGGGTACAAGTGCGGATGGAGATGGGCCAGTGTAGCTCGGGTGGACAGGCATCTGGATCCGTGAGTGGAGCCGAGTATTAGTAGTTTTACTTTTATGAGTGGATTGTAGTGAGGTTATCATGTACCGGGCTTAAGCGTATTTACTTTTTGGCGTTGGTACTTAGACTTTCTTCTAGTGTTGACTTGATTTATCACATGATTTCCTCCTTTATACTATTGTGGACTTGGATGCTTACACTTTCATTCATTATACATTTTGTCGATGGTGATTGAGATGGCCGGCAGGATCGGCGTTTTGTGTGCCGACCATCCCGGTGGATGGTGTCACCGCAAAACGGCGGTTCTGGGCCTAAGACCCCGTGGATGTTGCAAAACAAACGGGTCTTACACCACATGACCTAAAAATGTCACAGATATTAGAAAAAAACTCACACTTAGAGAACTTGGCGTATAACCGACTCCTCCTCGAGTAATCCAAAATTATGCGTAAGTGAATTGCATGTTCTTCTTTTGACTGGGAGTGACCCATGATAGCTTCAATAAAGATGATCACAAACCGTACAAACACTGTTGAATGGTTCTGTTCTTCAAATCCGTTAACATTAATCCCACATTCATTAGTATAAATGACATCACGGTGAACTCATAGTGCACATATCGAGAGTACTAAACACTATATTAGGAATATCATATTTCCTGAATCTCCACTGGTAATAACTAGACTTTAAATCGAAATTTGAATATATAGTTGATCCCACTAGCTGATCAAATAAATCATCGATTCACAAAACTGGATACTTTTTCTTCTCCGTCAGCTTATTCAGTTTTCGATAGTAAATACATAAATGAAAGATTAAATTTATATTTTTCACACAGAGGACAAGTGCATTCCATGAAGATGAACTCGGACAACATAGCCTAGCTCTAGCAAATCCTGTTACTGAACTTTCACTTCCACCATTTCCTTTGATGTTATTCAGTATAAAGAGCGTGACACGGAATTCGATCCTAGCACCAGCTTAATAGTGAAGTCGATCTCTCGCTGAGGTGGGGCTCTAGGGAGATCTTTTAGAACACATCTTCATACTCGATACAATAGGAACATCACTCAAACTGGTCTTGGGCTCTATAACCTTTAACTGTGTGAAGAATAACTCCACGCATTTCCAAACCGCCTTGACCACTTGGTGAGCAGAAATTAGTATCTTGCTCTATCCTCCTATACCAATAAACTTAGTCTCGCATTCAGTGTTTTATCCAATATGACTTCCTTTGAATTGCAATCAATGAATGCATGTTGCTCTGAAAGACAATCCATGCCAAAGATCACTTCAAATTCTGATATTGGCATTATTGATGCTTCCAATTCAAACTTGTGACTTCCATCTGCAGCTTAACAAAACAAACTCTATTTGTATGCATAAAGCACCCATTCAGTAGCAACACATCCAATTTATCTTTTGATATGAATGAAGGCACTCTGATACGCAATACAAAGACCCAGACAGAAGGGAGTGAGAAGCTCCAATATTAATAGTGCGCCCGCCAGACAATTCAGAATTAGGGCAAATTCTAACATAAATAAATTATACAAACAATGCATAAGGTATCAAGTACATGAAGCAACAAAAGCTATATACTAAATCATAACTTTCATCAAATCGCTTTGTTTCATGGTCACATACTAGACAAGATTATAAACTCAGGATTGAGTTAGAGTATAATGGATGTAGTTTGACTTCAACACCTTCCCTTCTTCAAAAAAGACACATCATGTAACATCCCATTTCCTTCTAGACCCATTAACTTAGATTAGGGTAGAACATGCAGTGAGTGAATCAGGTTAGGATAGGTTTTGACCAAGGAGTTGTTGGAACTGATGTTTAATATTCCCTGAGTTTGAGAATATCAACTCACAGGTTGTATTTGATCACGTCTTCTATTGATAGAGTGTGCAGGTTGACAGGTGCAAGTGAAGATTAAGAAGATTCCTATGTCCAATAACATCAAGCGGTAGAAATTACTGTTGGAGCATGTATTCCGCATCTCTTAGATTGATATTAACAAATACTGTGATGTATTTAATATACTCTTTTATGTGTTTACAGTCTGTAGGTTGTACAGGTTGAATAAGGAGACAAATCCTAAGTCATGGGCATGATCCAAAGGGTGTACACTTTAGAAAAATTAAAATGGCCAGTTTGTGTACTAAACTTCAAACAGCTATAACTTTCAATCCGAGAGGAGTTACAGAATGTGCCACCCCATTCCGGAATGAGCTCGAAGTTCTTTACACTTTGGAACAGTAAGCTCGTGACAAACGTGAAAAGGAGATATTGCCAGACGCTAGCCAATGTCGCCCGACGATAGCTCCACGATCGAATCATCCTGGCGGAAACCTCATAATTGTTGGACACATGGCAGTAGATAGGATATCTCTGATTGACGACAGTCAGTGTTTCCTGGCGAGATTGCTAAAATATCAAAGTGATTCATTTTTCCTTGGAGATTAAGGATAACAGAATTGTAGTGTTCCTTCCCATGTAACTTCTCTAGATTGCTCCAGCATCAAAAAAGACTCCATCCTCCCAAGACAGTTAAAGAGTAATGAAGCAACGACACGTACACAACATCTAAAGCAATCTTGGCAAGGATTTGTCATCATCTTCAGCTCTACATTTGGATGGTGGCCTTAATTCTAAAGATGATATTTTATCATTATTTTCATTGTAATTGTTAGGAGAAAATCGCTGCCTTGTGTGTGTCCTCTATGTCCGTGTGTGGCTTAGGAGGTAATCTCCGCCTTATGCATGACATTTAGGTCCTTGTGTAGCTTAGGAGAAAATGGTCACCTTGTGAGTGGCATCCAAGTCCTTATGCGTCTTAGGAAGAAATCATTGCCTTTTGTGCAGTGCCAAGATCGTGGTTAGATCTTGGTGGTGGCTAGTAGCAAGATCTAGGGAGAGATACACATTAGCCTGGCGATTCTTCTAGAAGAACCGACGAAATCAAATGTAGACTATATTTTTCATAGCCTAATATCTAGCTTCATAGAGATATATTGTATTCTGTTTTATCACTTATGAAATAAAAGATTATCATTTCTGTTCTTATTTGTTTCTATGTGTTTAGTTTGTCTATGAAAAATTTGTTTTGAGTTCTTTAATAATTACACCTAGTAAATTAAGATTAAGAAAAAAACTATTATCAACCCTTGTTCACCCCCTCTAAGGGCGTCGTAAGATCCAATAATTGGTATTAGAGCCGGGTTATTCCAAAATGGCTTCACAGCCGGGAATAATGACGCTTCATGATCTCGCAACCTCTAGAGGGGATGAAATTTTATTAAATGAAAAATTTTTAGCACCACCATTATTTATCGGTGAAAACTATAAAGGATGGAAAATTTTAATGGAAAATTTTCTTAAATCTTTAGATGAAAAAATTTTAGAATATTACTATTAAAACCCCCCAAATATTTTAAATAGAAATGAAATGGTTTTAAATGCTAAATCCTTAAATACTTTATTTTGTGCACTTGACCAAAATATTTTTAAACATATATATTTGTTCTTTACTAGTGATGAAGTTTGGAAATTTTTTGAAGAAACTTATAATTCTTTATCTATAGGAACAAAACAAGTACAAGACATGGAGAATATGAATGTTTTGCATAGTGTTCAAGAAAGCTCCTCCTTTAATGAATCTATGGAGGGACATCAAAAGGATTGAAGAAGCGGACACATCATGTGAAAGAGAAGATGAAAATTCATTTATGGAAGAGGAATTCCAAGAAGATGTTAAAGAACTTTATGTTCAAATCTCACTTCATCCTATAACACTGAAAGTAAATCAAAATCCTCTATTTTCATAACAAATTCTATTCCTACATTTCGTATGCTTGAAATTGCTAAACGTAGAATTAAGAAATTGAAAAATGCTAATTTAAAACTATGTTTAGAAAATATAAGTTTAAAAGCAAATACTAAAGTAGAATCTCATATTGATGTATCAAATTTCTCTTTCATGCTCTGTAATTGAAATTGCTGCATCTTGTTATGATTTCAATGATTTTAAAGAAAAATTCAAGAATTTAAAAACGATATTTTAATTTCAAAAGTGCATAATGAAAATTTGATAAAACAAAACATTGCTATAACGAATAAACTAGAATCATTAAAAATGTTTGTGGAAAACTTTTTAAGTAATAATAAATTATTTATTTCTATTTTATCTTCTAAATTATATAGACTTTTACTAGTGAGTTAAATAAAAGTATGTATAAAAATAATTGTGAAAATGAAAAACAACTAAATGAATGTTTGAAAAATAATTTCAAAACTCATAAATCTTCAATTCATTATTTTTCAAACATCTACCACTATGTCTCACAAATTAATTTTCGTCAACTCGAATTAAATGTTCACAAATTTCCTATTAATAATACTTTTAAAAATCACTATATTTATAAGCATTGTTTTCATGACTATGGAAATTTGGAACATATTCAACCAAAGTATGAATGGAGACCAAATTGAAAATGAAACATAAACTCCACTTGAATGGTATATTCATCACGTTATTCTCAAAGCCAACACACTATTTTGGGTACCAAAAGAACCATCACACTCAGTTCATTTTGGATACCTAAATCTCTTATTTATTAGTAACCCATCAAATGTGTGAGTAGAAATCAATCAAATATGAAATACATAAAAATCTACTTCACATATGCTAAAATGATAAAATGAAATTTTTTTTTTGCTTCGTGAAATTTTGTTTTTATGTTTTTGAGCCTACACGTATTTTGGTCACTTTATATATTTTGATATATGACTTTAACTTATTGAACCTAAATTCTTAAATGAATCAAATTAAATGAAATTGGAAAAAAAGTCCTATTATTTTCTAGTGGTGAAACTATCTTATGTCTCTAACATGCATACTTATTAAGTTCATTGCCTATAATTATCTTATAATATCATTTATAAATTAACATTGAATCTCTTAAGTGATATAATCAAGATTAAAAAAAATTATTTTTAAAATTGGATTTAATTGAGCAAAAAAGAATTATATATATTATTCACCGTACAAGCTTTTCTGTTAAAATTAATTAAAAGGATGAATATGAACTTAATGTACACGACTATGATTGATTATGACTAGCTGATATCCTATTCTTAATTTATCTATTTAAAAATCAAAATTCAAGATATATCAACTATGTGACTTTAAAATAAACTATAATTAAAAAACAATCTTACATAAAAGTCATTGTTTTTGATTTCATTCTTAGACATAAATGCTTTGTATGTCAATGATCATTCACCCACATTATATGTCTCACTTTTGCGAGGGCATAGGTTTTGCATTATAGTTGCTAATCTATAAATCATGTCCTATCCTTAATTGGGGAAGGATTCCAGTAGGGCCTTGCGAAGCACTGGGGGGGGAAGTGTGTTAGTGTAGCGGCATCTTTTGTATGCATATGGAATTAACACCCCAACCTATGGCATGCGTGCAGCTTCTCATGTACATCCGTCACGTAGTACGGGCTAGGGTGTAGATGTATATCTTTGGTAGTTTAATTTAGGAATACTAATATCATATTCATTTTATGACATTATTTTACACTTAATGATTATTTATATCATGCATGTTGGTTTCAACATGTGTATATTATTTTATACTAGTTATTTTTAAGATATTTAGAAAAAACAAATTAAAATATTATAAACTATTAAAAAAATAAAATATGTTTGGTTTACTTATGTTTATTTATTTATTTTTATTGTCTTGTATAGTCTTTATAAAAAAATCATAAATAATAATATATATATATATCTATATATATATATATATATATATAATATATATATATATATATATATAATGATTGTTATTCATTGTCATTGTCAAGGATGACTAATTATATCCATTAAAGATTAAATACAATGTTTAATTGATTTTCAAGTTTCATACAACATTGTTGTTTATGCATGTCTTGATTATTATCTTGTTATGGGCAATGAAATCGATTGAAGAAAACATGTGTATGATTATTTAGTAAGCCTATAAGTATGAGTAATATTTTATGTTTGATAATGATTCATTTACTCACTTATTTTGATATCTACTAGTGTTATAATCATATACTTTAATGGTTGCGTGGTGTAATAACATAATAATTAAAATGCATAAATAGATTACCTAGACTACATTGAATTGTTTATTTCAATTCTTTGTTTTTCATGCACTTATTCATTATAGAAAAGTGTTTTAAAAAATTTAAATGATATTGTTTGTAAAATAAGTGAATTCGGAGTCCTTGGTCAAAAGCATAAAAAACATAAAATAAATGAAAAGGAAAACTCCACCAAGCACTACTCACCTTCCTGATTAGTCTTAATGAGCATTGTGAGGTTGAGCACCTTGGAAAGGATAGTAAAGTGTCTTGTAACAAACAATAGTATTCACCACTTCTCTTAGTACACCGCATCACAAAAATAAAAATAAAGTTAAAAGAGTAAATGTGATCCCAAGCACTACTTTGCTCCCTGATAAGTCTTCATGAGCATTGTGTGTGCGAAGACCTTGGTAGTTGTACTTTTTATGTATTCGTATTGAAATATTGTGGAAGTAATTTTATTTGTGCATTTTAATATTGTATTATTTCATTATATATGTCATTCATTTTTATTAATACATTTATATACTTTATCAAATAACTTTTGTCCACATTATTATCATATATAAAACATCCACTCATGATAATGGGATCCTAATGCATATCTACACAATTTCCTTAAACATAAGTAAATGCACTAGATAGCAATGCATGACCACTTTAATGTTTTTGTTTGCTTGAAATGCAAATTCTGTTACATTGTAGCTTTGTATTATTTATTGATATTTTCAAATCATACTTGCAAATATATCTCAATAAAATAACATCTATTGGGACTTTAACTCAAACATTAACTTTTCAGTTTTAAAACTAATTATCCTTTATATGCTCTTACTTTCTAAAAAGATGTTTTTTAAGAATGCTTATTATACTTTCTGATGTGATTATACTGGTACATATTCATGTTTTTTTCAACAAGTGCTATATTGAAATAAAGATGATTACTCTATATTTCATTTATGTTGCTTACTACTTTATGCTCCACCATGCTTATTTCTAACAAGTGATATTTAACAAGATTTTAATAGCTTCATATTTTCCTTCTCTACATGGAACAAGCTAATTTTTATTGTCATACACTCCCCTCTACCCTCCTTTGATACATCAAAAGGGGAGAACAACTTGAAAGAACTTAAAATTTAGAGGGAGTATGATGACGCCGTCCCGCTACCCTCCACTTGAATGACGATCTGGTTGACGAGGAGCTATAACATAAGACATCGAAGACATGACGATGCTAACGGAAGGGACGCTACAACCTCTGCCTGCGACGTGCTACACCCACTTGAAAGACTATTTTAATTAATATCTCATGCTCTAATTAATTTTAATTTTATATGTGCGAATATAAAATTATTCCTAGCTTGGTTAATAATTTTATATTCATTTTGGGACTTGTAATATTTATTTCCTGCATTTTGACAAATATTTTGGTGTATATTTAGCCTTCCGATGGATGCGATTTCATCTCCATCTTGGATGGTTAGATGTGTGTGTGTTGTAACTCCTATATATGGGCCCCCCTTTATGAGAATGAGATTAGAGAATTAGAAAGCAAAACCTAACCCTCATTGAGAGAGTTTTGGACAAGGAGATCCCTAGCTGCCGCCCATGGTGTGAAGCCACGAGCCCCCTTGCTTCCTCTTCCCAACTTCAGTGCGATGCCGACGTGGCTTCCTTCGGTGCGACTCCAAGAAGAAGGATTGCATCACATTCCGTGCGATGCCGGTGGAACCGGGGAGAGAGTGATTCTCCCACGATATCAAGTGTGTTCATGAAAATGGGTTGGGTAACTTCTCTTCCAAATCTTTGTGATTTCTCTTGCTTAGTATTGTGGGAGGATGAACAACAGTTGCTTTTCCATGATTTAAATACTATCGCTTGCCATTTCCGAAATTGATTTCATCATTTTAATCTTCTATAATCCGGATCGGGTTTGATCCTATTTGCTTGAGTGGATCTTGCCTATAGCCAAGATTTTACTCTGAAAAAGGAGTGGCAACCTTTATGTTGATTTGGGGAATCATCCAGCTCTCATTTTTTTGATAGTTATTTTAGAGTCGATATCTTCTCCTTGTGGTCTTAGTGCTGCGTTGAGCCGACCCGTAACGACACGATAGATGCTTGTGTAGGTGCGAT
Organism: Platanthera guangdongensis; assembly: GCA_039583875.1. Classification (NCBI taxonomy): domain Eukaryota; kingdom Viridiplantae; phylum Streptophyta; class Magnoliopsida; order Asparagales; family Orchidaceae; genus Platanthera; species Platanthera guangdongensis. The sequence goes on from CM077163.1 coordinate 117,273,627, forward strand.
ATGATTAAAGCGTGTTGGGCATGGTAGACTACCTTGTGTCCGCTACGCTCTTCGAAAGTCGGACACTCGCTACGTCAATTTGGTTTCAAAGCGAGGTTGTCGTAACTTCTTAGTTGATGGGTCCTCACTAGTGTTTTCTCCGCACGCGCAGCAAATAAATTTTTTTATGGTCTGCCAATAGCGCTCTAAAAAGTTTTATTTTTCAGCGAAAATGAAAAAACAATTTTTTTAACGCTCTATTTTTAATCACTTCGGGAAACTATAAAAATATTTTTTCTTCTATATAGGTACAGCCCTAGGAAAAATCATCTTGCAAACTATTTTATAAAACTGTATGCGCACTTGACTAGGAAAGGAGTACACTGCACCATCGTCGTCTACGATGGCTACAAGTGAACACAGGGATCCCAACGCTGAGGCCATAGAGGGATTGCGTAATGATATGACCGAGCTTAGGGCCATGTTAGCACAAATACTTTTAAATCAGGAGGTTCTCATCGACCAAACCAAGGGCCGCCACCACCACCACCCGATAATGTTGGGCAGCGTAACCGGCACCAACCGCCCATGATTCTGATTATGAGGGAGACTCCCCACGAGTGCCACCTCGAGAACACCGCCCCGAGCGTGACTTTAATCTTACTAGATCATTAAGATCGATGCCCCCACTTATGATGGTTTGGGAGATCCCCAGATCTCCCTTACTTGGGTAATGGATTTGAGTGCTACTTCGAGGGCACACTCTTACAGACCAGCAAAAGTTCCAGTTTGCCACGATGAAGTTAACTGGTCGTGCAAAAACTTATTGGCTGAACGAGGAGCGTAGGCTAGAACCGGGCACGGGGTCCCCTTATTGGATGGGTCTAATGAAGAACCTATTGACCGATCTGTACGTCCCGCATACCATTGCACAAAGATGTTCGATGAGCTTGCCACCCTGTGACAGGCTCAAATTCAGTAGCTAAATATATGGGAGAGTTGAAGGACCTATTGTGCGTTGCAATCTTAGAGAGAACACGAGGTCACCTTATCTATATTCCGTAAGGGACTATCTTCTGAAATCCAACGAAACTCCTACGCTATGGACATACGGATTTGAACACAACTTTTAATGCCACCCTCGACATTGAAAAACATTTAGCCTCTAAGGCTCACTCCCGTTATTCCAACGTAAAAGTAAAGTCCATGGCATCTGAATCCACAAATCAGGACAAAGGAATGTTTTGGTCCAACAGTCTGAATCAGTAGTTATCACGTCTAGGAATGCTAAAGAATCCCTCCAGCGAGCATATCCCATAGGAAGGTTAGTAAGTCTAATACAACGTGTTATGCTTGCGGTGTCCAGGGCCACTATGCCTTTGAATGCCCAACTAACTAAGGCCCTTAGCCCTATTAGATTCGGCTACCGACCCCGTTGACCTACTTTACGAGGCCGCTGAAGAGAGTGACCCGGATTGAGTCCCTAGTGATGGAGGATGACTCCCCCCTTATGTGATGCATTTTATCTTGACCACTCCACGCCCGCTAGATGACTGAAGAGGACGAATATATTTTCCTTGATTTTTAAGAGGTTAGAAGTTGTGCAAGTTGATCATCGATAGTGGTAGTTGTGTGAACGTCATTCCGAAAATTGGTTACATGTATGGCCCGACCACACAGCCCCACCCCAACTCCATATCAGGTAGCTTGGATTAACCAGGTTCCGTTCCGGTCACCAAGCACTTCCTAGTGCCCCTCTCATTCAAGTCCTATATAGATGTGTTGTGGTGTGATGTCCTCCCTATGGATGCTTGTCACGTGTTGTTAGGCGCCATTGGCTTTATGACCGCGATGTGACACACTTTGGGAGAGCGAACACGTGACAAGCATCCATAGGGAGGACATCACACACAACACATCTATATAGGACTTGAATGAGAGGGGCACTATGAAGTGCTTGGTGACCGGACGGAACCTGGTTATCCAAGCTACCTGATATGGAGTTGGGTGGGGCTGTGTGGTCAGGGCCATACATGTAACCAATTTTCGGAATGACGTTCACACAACTACCACTATCGATGATCAACTTGCACAACTTCTAACCCTCTTAAAAATCAAGGAAAATATATTCGTCCTCTTCCAGTCATCTAGCGGGCGTGGAGTGGTCAAGATAAAATGCATCACCATAAGGGGGGAGTCATCCTCCAAATCACTAGGGACTCAATCCGGTCACTCTCTTCAGCTGCTCGTAAAGTAGGTCAACGGGGTCGGTAGCCGAATCTAATAGGGCTAAGGCCTTAGTCTTAGTTGGGCATTCAAAGGCATAGTGGCCCTGGACACCGCAAGCATAACACGTTGTATTAGACTTACTAACCTTTCCTATGGGGATATGCTCGCTGGAGGGATTCTTTAGCATTCCTAGACGTGATAACTACTGATTCAGACTCGTTGGACCAAAACATTCTTTGTCCTGATTTGTGGATTCAGATGCCATGGACTTTACTTTTACGTTGGAATAACGGAGTGAGCCTTAGAGGCTAAATGTTTTTCAATGTCCGGGGTGGCATTAAAAGTTGTGTTCAATCCGTATGTCCATAGCGTAGGAGTTTCCGTTGGATTTCAGAAGATAGTCCCTTACGGAATCTAGATAAGGTGACCTCGTGGTTCTCTCTAAGATTGCAACGCACCATAAGGTCCTTCAACTCTCCCATATATTTAGCTACTGAATTTGAGCCCTGTCACAGGGTGGCAAGCTCATCGAACATCTTTGTGCAATGGTATGCGGGGACGTACAGATCGGTCAATAGGTTCTTCATTACGACCCATCCAATAAGTGGGACCCCGTGCCCGGTTCCTAGCCTACGCTCCTCGTTCAGCCAATAAGTTTTTGCACGACCAGTTAACTTCATCGTGGCAACCTGGAACTTTTGCTGGTCTGTAAGAGTGTGCCGCTCGAAGTAGCACTCAAATCCATTACCCAAGTAAGGGAGATCTGGGATCTCCCAAACCATCATAAGTGGGGGCATCGATCTTAATGGCTCTAGTAAGATTAAAGTCACGCTCGGGCGGTGTTTCTCGAGGTGGCACTCGTGGGGAGTCTCCTCATAATCAGAATCATGGGCCGGTTGGTGCCGGTTACGCTGCCCAACATTATCGGGTGGTGGTGGTGGCGGCCCTTGGTTTGGTCGATGAGACCTCCTTGATTTAAAAGTATTTGTGCTAACATGGCCCTAAGCTCGGTCATATCATTACGCAATCCTCTATGGCCTCAGCGTTGGATCCCTGTGTTCACTTGTAGCCATCGTAGACGACGATGTGCAGTGTACTCCTTTCCTAGTCAAGTGCGCATACAGTTTTATAAAAAAGTTTGCAAGATGATTTTTCCTAGGGCTGTACCTATATAGAAGAAAAAATATTTTTATAGTTTTCCCGAAGTGATTAAAACATAGAGCGTTAAAAAAATTGTTTTTGTCATTTTTCGCTGAAAAATAAACTTTTTAGAGCGCTATTGGCAGACCATAAAAAAATTTATTTGCTGCGCGTGCGGAGAAAACACTAGTGAGGACCCATCAACTAAGAAGTTACGACAACCTCGCTTTGAACCAAATTGACGTAGCGAGTGTCCGACTTTCGAAGAGCGTAGCGGACAACAGGTAGTCTACCATGCCCAACACGCTTTAATCATATCGCACTACACAGCATCTATCGTGTCGTTACGGGTCGGCTCAAACGCAGCACTAAGACCACAAGGAGAAGATATCGACTCTAAATAACTATCAAAAAATGAGAGCTGGATGATTCCCCAAATCAACATAAAGGTTGCCACTCCTTTTTCAGAGTAAATCTTGGCTATAGGCCAAGATCCACTCAAGCAAATATAATCAACCCGATCCGGATTATAGAAGATTAAAATGATGAAATCAATTTCGGAAATGGCAAGCGATAGTATTTAAAATCATGGAAAAGCAACTGTTGTTCATCCTCCACACAATACTAAGCAAGAAATCACAAAGATTTGGGAAGAGAAGTTACCCAACCCATTTTCATGAACACACTTGATATCGTGGGAGAATCACTCTCTCCCCGGTTCCACCGCATCGCACGGAATGTGATGCAATCCTTCTTCCTTGGAGTCGCACCGAAGGAAGCCACGTCGGCATCGCACTGAAGTGGGAAGAGGAAGCAAGGGGCTCGTGGCTTCACACCATGGCGGCAGCTAGGATCTCCTTGTCCAAACTCTCTCAATGAGGGTTAGGTTTTTGCTTTTCTAATTCTCTAATCTCATTCTCATAAGGGGGCTCCATATATAGGAGTTACAACACACACACATCTAACCATCCAAGATGGAGATGAAATCGCATCCATCCGGAAGGCTAAATATACACCAAATATTTGTCAAAATGCAGGAAATAAATTTACAAGTCCCAAAATGAATATAAAATTATTAACCAAGCTAGGAATAATTTTTATATTCGCACATATAAAATTAAATTAATTAGAGCATGAGATATTAATTAAATAGTCTTCAAGTGGGTGTAGCACGTCGCAGGCAGAGTTGTAGCGTCGCCTTCCGTTAGCATCGTCATGTCTTCGATGGTCTTTATGTTATAGCTCCTCGTCAACCAGATCGTCATCAAGTGGAGGTAGCGGGACGGCGTCATCATACTCCCTCTAAAATTTTAAGTTCTTTCAAGTTGTTCTCCCCCTTTTGATTGTATCAAAGGAGGGTAGAGGGGAGTGTATGTAATAAAAATTAGCTTGTTCCATGTAGAGAAGGAAAATATGAAGCTATTAAAATCTTGTTAAATATCACTTGTTAGAAATAAGCATGGTGGAGCATAAAGTAGTAAGCAACATAAATGAAATGATAGAGTAATCATCTTTATTTCAATATAGCACTTGTTGAAAAAAACATGAATATGTACCAGTAATAATCACATCAGAAAGTATAATAAGCATTCTTAAAAAACATCTTTTTAGAAAGTAAGAGCATATAAAGGATAATTAGTTTTAAAACTGAAAAGTTGATGTTTGAGTTAAAGTCCCAATAGATGTTATTTTATTGAGATATATTTGCAAGTATGATTTGAAAATATCAATAAATAATACAAAGCTACAATGTAACAGAATTTGCATTTCAAGCAAACAAAAACATTAAAGTGGTCATGCATTGCTATCTAGTGCATTTACTTATGTTTTAAGGAAATTGTGTAGATATGCATTAGGATCCCATTATCATGAGTGGATGTTTTATATATGATAATAATGTGTACAAAAGTTATTTGATAAAGTATATAAATGTATTAATAAAAATGAATGACATATATAATGAAATAATACAATATTAAAATGCACAATAAATTACTTCCACATATTTCAATACGAATACATAAAAAGTACAACTACCAAGGTTCTTCGCACACACAATGCTCATGAAGACTTATCAGGGAGCAAAGTAGTGCTTGGGGATCACATTTACTCTTTTTAACTTTATTTTTATTTTTGTGATGCGGTGTACTAAGAGAAGTGGTGAATACTATTGTTTGTTACAAGACACTTTACTATCCTTTCCAAGGTGCTCAACCTCACAATGCTCATTAAGACTAATCAGGAAGGTGAGTAGTGCTTGGTGGAGTTTTCCTTTTCATTTATTTTATGTTTTTTATGCTTTTGACCAAGGACTCCGAATTCACTTATTTTACAAACAATATCATTTAAATTTTTTAAACCACTTTTCTATAATGAATAAGTGCATGAAAAACAAAGAATTGAAATAAACAATTCAATGTAGTCTAGGTAATCTATTTATGCATTTTAATTATTATGTTATTACACCACGCAACCATTAAAGTATATGATTAATAACACTAGTAGATATCAAAATAAGTGAGTAAATGAATCATTATCAAACATAAAATATTACTCATACTTATAGGCTTACTAAATAATCATACACATGTTTTTCTTCAATCGATTTCATTGCCCATAACAAGATAATAATCAAGACATGCATAAACAACAATGTTGTATGAAACTTGAAAATTCAATTAAACATTGTATTTAATCTTTAATGGATATAATTAGTCATCCTTGACAATGACAATGAATAACAATCATTATATATATATATATATATATATATATATATATATATATATATATATATAATTATAATTTATGATTTTTTTTATAACTATACAAGACAATAAACATAAATAAATAAACAATAAGTAAACCAAACATATTTTATTTTTTTAATAGTTTTATAATATTTTAATTTGTTTTTTTAAATATCTTTAAAAATAACTAGTATAAAATAATATACACATGTTGAAACCAACATGCATGATATAAATAATCATTAAGTGTAAAATAATGTTCATAAAATGAATATGATATTAGTATTCCCTAAATTAAACTACCAAAGATATACATCTACACCCTAGCCCCGTACTACGTGACGGATGTGCATGAGAAGCTGCACGCATGCCATAGGTTGGGGTGTTAATTCCATATGCATACAAAAGATGCCGCTACACCTAACACTCTTTCCCCCCCAGTGCTTCACAAGGCCCTACTGGAATCCTTCCCCAATTAAGGATAGGATATGATTTATAGATTAGCAACTATAATGCATAAAACCTATGCCCTCGCAAAGTGAGACATATAATGTGGGTGAATGATCATTGACATACAAAGCATTTATGTCTAAGAATGAAATCAAAAACAATGACTTTTATGTAAGATTGTTTTTTAATTATAGTTTATTTTAAAGTCACATAGTTGATATATCTTGAATTTTGATTTTTAAATAGAATAAATTTAAGAATAGGATATCAGCTAGTCATAATCAATCATAGTCGTGTACATTAAGTTCATATTCATCCTTTTAATTAATTTTAACAGAAAGCTTGTAAGGTGAATAATATATATAATTCATTTTTTTGCTCAATTAAATCCAATTTTAAAAATAATTTTTTTTAATCTTGATTATATCACTTAAGAGATTCAATGTTAAATTTATAATGATATTATAAGATAATTATAGGCAATGAACTTAATAAGTATGCATGTTAGAGACATAAGATAGTTTCACCACTAGAAAATAATAGGACTTTTTTTCCAATTTCATTTAATTTGATTCATTTAAGAATTTAGGTTCAATAAGTTAAAGTCATATATCAAAATATATAAAGTGACCAAAATACATGTTGGCTCAAAAAAATAAAAACAAAATTTCACGAAGCAAAAAAAAAATTTATTTTATCATTTTAGCATATTGTGAAGTAGATTTTTGTGTATTTCATATTTGATTGATTTCTACTTCACACATTTGATGGGTTACTAATAAATAAGAGATTTAGGTATCCAAAATGAACTGAGTGTGATGGTTCTTTTTGGTACCAAATATAGTGTGTTGGCTTTTGAGAATAACGTGATGAATATACCATTTCAAGTGGAGTTTATGTTTCATTTTCAATTTTGGTCTCCATTCATACTTTGGTTGAATATGTTCCAAATTTCCATAGTCATGAAAACAATGCTTATAAATATAGTGATTTTTAAAAGTATTATTAATAGGAAATTTGTGAACATTTAATTCCGAGTTGACGGAAAATTAATTTTGTGAGACATAGTGGTAGATGTTTGAAAAATAATGAATTGAAGATTTATGAGTTTTGAAATTATTTTTCAAACATTCATTTAGTTGTTTTTCATTTTCACAATTATTTTTATACATACTTTTATTTAACTCACTAGTAAAAGTCTTATATAATTTAGAAGATAAAATAGAAATAAATAATTTATTATTACTTAAAAAGTTTTCCACAAACATTTTTAATGATTCTAGTTTATTCGTTATAGCAATGTTTTGTTTTATCAAATTTTCATTATGCACTTTTGAAATTAAAATATCGTTTTTAAATTCCTTGAATTTTTCTTTAAAATCATTGAAATCATAACAAGATGCAGCAATTTCAATTACAGAGCATGAAAGTGAATTTGATAAATCAATATGAGATTCTACTTTAATATTTGCTTTTAAACTTATATTTTCTAAACGTAGTTTTAATTAGCATTTTTCAATTTCTTAATTGTACGTTTAGTAATTTCAAGCATACGAAATGTAGGAATAGAATTTGTTATGAAAATAGAGGATTTTGATTTACTTTCAGTGTTATAGGATGAAGTGAGATTTGAACATAAAGTTCCTTTAACATCTTCTTGGAATTCCTCTTCCATAAATGAATTTTCATCTTCTCTTTCACATGATGTGTCCGCTTCTTCCAATCCTTTTGATGTCCCTCCATAGATTCATTAAAGGAGGAGCTTTCTTGAACACTTATGCAAACATTCATATTCTCCATGTCTTGTACTTGTTTTGTTCCTATAGATAAAGAATTATAAGTTTCTTCAAAAAATTTCCAAACTTCATCACTAGTAAAGAACAAATATATATGTTTAAAAATATTTTGGTCAAGTGCACAAAATAAAGTATTTAAGGATTTAGCATTTAAAACCATTTCATTTCTATTTAAAATATTTGGGGGGTTTTAATAGTAATATTCTAAAATTTTTTTCATCTAAAGAATTAAGAAAATTTTCCATTAAATTTTCCATCCTTTATAGTTTTCACCGATAAATAATGGTGGTGCTAAAAAGTTTTCATTTAATAAAGTTTCATCCCCTCTAGAGGTTGCGAGATCATGAAGCGTCATTATTCCCGGCTGTGAAGCCATTTTGGAATAACCCGGCTCTAATACCAATTATTGGATCTTACGACGCCCTTAGAGGGGGTGAACAAGGGTTGATAATAGTTTTTTTCTCTAATCTTAATTTACTAGGTGTAATAATTAAAGAACTCAAAACAAATTTTTCATAGACAAACTAAACACATAGAAACAAATAAGAACAGAAATGATAATCTTTTATTTCATAAGTGATAAAACAGAATACAATATATCTCTATGAAGCTAGATATTAAGGCTATGAAAAATATAGTCTACATTTGATTTCGTCGGTTCTTCTAGAAGAATCGCCAGGCTAATGTGTATCTCTCCCTAGATCTTGCTACTAGCCACCACCAGATCTAACCACGATCTTGGCACTGCACAAAAGGCAATGATTTCTCCTAAGATGCATAAGGACTTGGATGCCACTCACAAGGTGACCATTTTCTCCTAAGCTACACAAGGACCTAAATGTCATGCATAAGGCGGAGATTACCTCCTAAGCCACACACGGACATAGAGGACACACACAAGGCAGCGATTTTCTCCTAACAATTACAATGAAAATAATGATAAAATATCATCTTTAGAATTAAGGCCACCATCCAAATGTAGAGCTGAAGATGATGACAAATCCTTGCCAAGATTGCTTTAGATGTTGTGTACGTGTCGTTGCTTCATTACTCTTTAACTGTCTTGGGAGGATGGAGTCTTTTTTGATGCTGGAGCAATCTAGAGAAGTTACATGGGAAGGAACACTACAAATTCTGTTATCCTTAATCTCCAAGGAAAAATGAATCACTTTGATATTTTAGCAATCTCGCCAGGAAACACTGACTGTCGTCAATCAGAGATATCCTATCTAACTGCCATGTGTCCAACAATTATGAGGTTTCCGCAGGATGATTCGATCGTGGAGCTATCGTCGGGCGACATTGGCTAGCGTCTGGCAATATCTCCTTTTCACGTTTGTCACGCGTACTGTTCCAAAGTGTAAAGAACTTCGAGCTCATTCCGGAATGGGGTGGCACATTCTGTAACTCCTCTCGGATTGAAAGTTATAGCTGTTTGAAGTTTAGTACACAAACTGGCCATTTTAATTTTTTCTAAAGTGTACACACCTTTGGATCATGCCCATGACTTAGGATTTGTCTCCTTATTCAACCTGTACAACCTACAGACTGTAAACACATAAAAGAGTATATTAAATACATCACAGTATTTGTTAATATCAATCTAAGAGATGCGGAATACATGCTCCAACAGTAATTTCTACCGCTTGATGTTATTGGACATAGGAATCTTCTTAATCTTCACTTGCACCTGTCAACCTGCACACTCTATCAATAGAAGACGTGATCAAATACAACCTGTGAGTTGATATTCTCAAACTCAGGGAATATTAAACATCAGTTCCAACAACTCCTTGGGTCAAACCTATCCTAACCTGATTCACTCACTGCATGTTCTACCCTAATCTAAGTTAATGGGTCTAGAAGGAAATGGGATGTTACATGATGTGTCTTTTTTGAAGAAAGGGAAGGTGTTGAAGTCAACTACATCCCATTATACTCTAACTCAATCCTGAGTTTATAATCTTGTCTAGTATGTGACCATGAAACAAAGCGATTTGATGAAAGTTATGATTTAGTATATAGCTTTTGTTGCTTCATGTACTTGATACCTTATGCATTGTTTGTATAATTTATTTATGTTAGAATTTGCCCTAATTCTGAATTGTCTGGCGGGCGCACTATTTAATATTGGAGCTTCTCACTCCCTTCTGTCTGAGGTCTTTGTATTGCGTATCAGAGTGCCTTCATTCATATCAAAAGATAAATTGGATGTGTTGCTACTGAATGGGTGCTTTATGCATACAAATAGAGTTTGTTTTGTTAAGCTGCAGATGGGAAGTCACAAGTTTGAATTGGAAGCATCAATAATGCCAATATCAGAATTTGAAGTGATCTTTGGCATGGATTGTCTTTCAGAGCAACATGCATTCATTGATTGCAATTCAAAGGAAGTCATATTGGGATAAAACACTGAATGCGAGACTAAGTTTATTGGTATAGGAGGATAGAGCAAGATACTAATTTCTGCTCACCAAGTGGTCAAGGCGGTTTGGAAATGCGTGGAGTTATTCTTCACACAGTTAAAGGTTATAGAGCCCAAGACCAGTTTGAGTGATGTTCCTATTGTATCGAGTATGAAGATGTGTTTCTAAAAGATCTCCCTAGAGCCCCACCTCAGCGAGAGATCGACTTCACTATTAAGCTGGTGCTAGGATCGAATTCCGTGTCACGCTCTTTATACTGAATAACATCAAAGGAAATGGTGGAAGTGAAAGTTCAGTAACAGGATTTGCTAGAGCTAGGCTATGTTGTCCGAGTTCATCTTCATGGAATGCACTTGTCCTCTGTGTGAAAAATATAAATTTAATCTTTCATTTATGTATTTACTATCGAAAACTGAATAAGCTGACGGAGAAGAAAAGTATCCAGTTTTGTGAATCGATGATTTATTTGATCAGCTAGTGGGATCAACTATATATTCAAATTTCGATTTAAAGTCTAGTTATTACCAGTGGAGATTCAGGAAATATGATATTCCTAATATAGTGTTTAGTACTCTCGATATGTGCACTATGAGTTCACCGTGATGTCATTTATACTAATGAATGTGGGATTAATGTTAACGGATTTGAAGAACAGAACCATTCAACAGTGTTTGTACCGGTTTGTGATCATCTTTATTGAAGCTATCATGGTTCACTCCCAGTCAAAAGAAGAACATGCAATTCACTTACGCATAATTTTGGATTACTCGAGGAGGAGTCGGTTATACGCCAAGTTCTCTAAGTGTGAGTTTTTTCTAATATCTGTGACATTTTTAGGTCATGTGGTGTAAGACCCCGTTTTTTTGCAACATCCACCGGGGTCTTAGGCCCAGAACCGCCGTTTTTGCGGTGACACCATCCACCGGGATGGTCGGCACCACAAAACGCCGATCCTGCCGGCCATCTCAATCACCATCGACAAAATGTATAATGAATGAAAGTGTAAGCATCCAAGTCCACAATAGTATAAAGGAGGAAATCATGTGATAAATCAAGTCAACACTAGAAGAAAGTCTAAGTACCAACGCCAAAAAGTAAATACGCTTAAGCCCGGTACATGATAACCTCACTACAATCCACTCATAAAAGTAAAACTACTAATACTCGGCTCCACTCACGGATCCAGATGCCTGTCCACCCGAGCTACACTGGCCCATCTCCATCCGCACTGTACCCTGCAGGTGCTGCGTCTCCTGTGGTTGTTCCCTGTCTCCCATCCGGAGCACCTAAAATATGGTGGTCAAATGACCGTCAATCAAACTATAGTCAGTCAACAATCCCGCACCCCTCTACCCGTGTCTCCTAGGCACCAGGCGGAAAGGAGTGAAAAGGAGGACCAAAAGCAGGGCGTAATCAAGCAGGTGACATCGACCCTAAGGAATAAAATAATAAGGTATGGCAGGGGTATCACAATAATTAAACATGAGTAAACAAGTGTGTAACAAAAGTAAACAGTAAGGAGTTGCAAGTAAGTAAAAGCAGTAAGAAGAGTAAGTAAGAGCAACAAGAAATATAACCGTTGATTTAAAAAAATTACCCCTATAGACCAAGGGGTCATTTTGTAGGGCCTATCGTATAAAACGTCCCATACCATTTTATACGATATGTGTCAGGGGTTAAATGCAATGATTATTCTATGACGTGCAAGTATGCTATGGTATGCACATGCAAGTGCAACTCACACACACGACTCTATGCACACAGACCTTTAGTTCCCCTTTTTGGAGTTAGCTAAACTCTCAGGAGCCTCCGCCGTGGCAAAACGGAGACAGTGGGTTGGGCCTCTCCACTCCTAGATTGGTAAACACACTACTCAGTCTAGCCCCTCTCGTACATTCCCGTACTATTCCTAGTAAACCAGCTAGTCTCCCTGAGTCAACGTACCGACGACGGTGTGTTCTATCGTCCAATACCGAGGACCCACCACTGTTATGCACATGCAACCATGATAGTTTGTATCTAATTATAGTACCGAGCCTCCAGCTCTTTAGACTACCTAGCCTACTATTTCACCATGTTCCCGAGCCCACGGCCCCCTGGACTAATCAAGTCTCCTTTTTCCAAGTCCCCGATCATCCAGCTCCTCGGACTTCCAAATCAATACCGAGTCAATTTAACTCTACCAGTAAGCCCTTAGGCCATGGGCCTACGCTATCCTTTCACTACCAATTTATCTCCCTACATGTACAAGTGTGAGTGTAAGGTGAAACTATTATTAGGGTTATTGTTGCCCATATTATTCCTAAGGTTTAAGGTTAACCCTGGACTTCCCGAGGTCTACCCGGTGAGGGGCGCGGCGGTACTAGGAACTACGATGGGATGAAGCCCAAAGTTCCCTTTCCAAGGCAATTAATATTATTGATTTCTACCCTTGATTAAACCACTTTTTTATTTCAGTGTGACTACCCTAAGTGTGTTTGAGCTCTCCGAGTTAACCTATTTCTGACCTATCCACTATATGCAAACCATGTTAAGCTACATGTTGCTCCCATTAGGGGGTACCCTAATTACTATTCCAATATATCCCTAACAATTACTAGGAGTCTACAATGACCTAGTAAGAATAAATCCAGAGTCTCATAATTTTCCTAACTATGTGGGCATTTAATTTAATTAACCCTAGACTCCAAATGCCCTACTTTGAACACGAAGTGCTATCTAAGTTCAGAAACAAATCACCACAAAATTATGATAAATACAAAGTGACATTTAAATAGTAAATCCAAGGTTTGAGAATTTTCAGAGGTGATTATACCTACCTTTTGTAATTTAGAACTTAAGGTGAATAATACCATCTAATGATGAAAAGGCCAGCTATATTGTTCTAAAAATTATAATAAAAGTCCAGTAGGACTATCATGGCCTAAAAACACACTAGAAGTAGTCTCATAATTTTTACAGTGAATAGTAGCCCCTAATTTAATTTATAACAATTAATTCCATAATCATTGGTTATTGAAGAAAGTACTGTAAACACTCATCTAATAATTATAAGAAAATTCCAGAATTCTGATAATAATCTAAAATCCACAGTAACCAAGTTTTATAATTTCCTCATACATGAAGGGTTCTAAATCTAATTAAATGTAAACTTCCAAATTTACAGACTTGTGAAGTAAGTACTGGTGTTATTCATCTAAAAATCATGGAAATATTACAGGACAATAATAATGGTCAGAAACACTCTCTGACCTAATTTCATAATTTTCTTGACAATATTGGGGCTCTGTTCCTATTATTGATCAGAAACCACAAATCATAATTTTATGAAGCAAGTCATTGAAACAGTCATCTAAAAATTTAAACAATAATACATAGGGCTCTAATATGATATAAAATGTCATATTCCAAGGTTTCACAATTTTGAAATAAACTGAAACTTCACAATCAACATAGTAATCTATAAGGGCACATCTAGGGTTGAAAAGGAAGTACTGATTTTAAAAGGCAAAAAATTCCACCAAAATTAATTTAGGAATATTTCTACCAGAGAACTACCCTGCCCAAATTTCAAGTGATTTTAAAGTGATTTGATAGCATAATACTCCAAATTAGCTTTGGTGCCCTAAACTAGGGTTAGGGTTTTGAGGGGGTTTAAGGCTTCCAAATTCCCTAAAGTTTTAACCAGAGGACTATACTAAACTTCTGGTCATCTCCACCTATTTTCATGTCATTCTAAGTTAATTTGACCCCATAACCTTCAAACCCTAAAAATCCCCATTAAGGGACCTACCCTAGGGTTCTAGGGCTAACCTACTCTTAACCACCCCAAATTCCATTGGAGGGTGTGTCATACCATAGAGAGTCTGTGGCCAAAATATCAGCCTCCATTGAGGTGATTTGACCACTCAAAAACCAAAGGGGGTGTTTTGACCTAATTAACCCTAACATGCGCTCTAAGACCACAGACCCAAAATTGGAGGGATTTTGGGGTTTTTATGACACCTAATTAATTTATAATTATTTTTTTAGATTTTTCTAAAAACTATAGAAATTTTTTTTCCAAAAATTCTGATTTTTGGATATGTCCTAGATATAGTTAAGAATAACCCATTCCCCAAATTTCAAATTATTTGGATGTCTGGATTGGAGTGGGCACTTAAATTAAGCTCTGGACAGCCCTATGGATAGACCTCACCAAAATGAGTGCTGTGGTCTAACCATGACTCCAAATTGAGTGAAATCAATTTCAAATTACAATAGACATCATGCGATACATTTTATATGTTGACCACTGTTTCTGTAGAGGGGTATAAGTAGTTTTAAAAATTAATTTTATATACTGAAATTATAATCACAGAAAAAAAACAATAAATAGAATAAAATTTTGCACGAATCTTGAAGCAGCATCCAAGGGCTGCTACTCATCTTCAAGCTCCAGCCAAGGGACGGGATTATCCCGACCTGGAGCTCATTTTAGGCCATTTCCGGCCACTCCGACCACCTCCCTGGCCGGCCACCACCACCACCACCTTCATTGATGTGGTGGCTATCGCTGGGCGGTGGCACGGCTGCCAGAGGAGCGGTTTCCGATGAACTCACCACCTCCATTTTCCATGGAATTTCAAGGAATTTTTCTCTCCGATCCGGCTCGTTTGAGCCCGACTTCTCAAACTAAAAAAGTCTAGATCTGCCACGCATAAAGAGGAGAAGGAATGGACCTCATTTTGGGCATTCCGTTGCTCTAATCGCCGGCCTCCATTTCCCCTCCTCCAAGATTTGGGTGTCATCCAATTTCTTGCAAGGAGACCGCCAAACTCTCGGGAAATGGGGGGTTTCTCTGCTCTGAGGCTTGTGAAGGTGATAGGGGGGGTTAATTAGGGGTGGTAGTGGTTTTAACACCATATGCCATTAATGGCCTCTTCATCTCCCCTCCCATGGCGGACCCTATGCATCCCCCCTGCCCTAATTGCCCCTAGAAAACGGCTGGAATCTTCTCAAATTCATCAAAGAAGATGAATGAGAGTGTAAGGGAGGGATGCCGAGGGGTGTGTCACCTTAATGGCCATGAATGACCACTTTCTCTCTCCTCAAAATTGGGGAAAACCCCCATTTCTCTCTCCTAATCACCATGGCCGAATTTCCACTCCCTCCCAAGTTTAATATCAGCCTACTAGGCTGGTTGACCACTCAAATTGGGCCTAACCCAAAGGGATTGGGCTAGGTCCAAGTAATATGACCTAATTTGGCCTAGTTTCACTTTTGTCAAACTGGGCACTAGGGTTGACCAAACCATGAAATTTTTGTGCCATTGGATCCCCTATGAGGTTATGACTCTAGGGGTGTGATCAATCTGAAGTTGTGGTGGTCAATAGGGTTGTTTAATGGAAAATCACCATTTTGACCTAATAGGGGTATTTTGGTCATTTTACCCTGTGGTGACCCTAGGATGGGGATTTTTGGTCTACTAGGTCTCTTATGATATTTTAAACCTAGAAGTGAAGTCAATTTCATATGGTGATGGTCAGTTTGGTCAATTGATGGGGGATTGACCATTTTGCCCTAATTAGGGTAAGGGTTGACTTTGGTCGACTTGGCCTGTTTCACTGGCCCCAATGGGTCCTGAATGTCCCCCTGGGCTCCTAGATGGCCTAGGGGTCTTGTGGTGGGGTTACTAAGCCAAGTTAAAGTTCTTAAGTCAAACCTTAGGCTGAATATTTGGAAATTACTATTTGCAGACCAAGGTGCGGCAATCCCTACTTTTGGTCTGTGCCAAGGAGGTTCCTAAGCTACCAAGGTCTTGTCATGACCTAGTCATGACAAATTCATCTGGGGGTCTAGTTATTTGGGGGATGTTACATGTGGTTAGCGGAAAGGACATTGTAGTGGATTCGACAAAGATAGTTGCAATATGGGAGTGACCAATTTTGATTACTGTGGTGGAAGTCAACAGTTTCCAAGGACTTGTCGGCTACTATAGACACTTCGTAGGGAACTATTCGTAGATAACTCTTAAAAGGGTCTAGTATTCAACCTAAATCACCCAGAGGGGGTGAATCAGAGAGTTGCGCGACTTATAGCAGAATAAAAGTTTGTACAAAAATAAGCACATAGAAACACAGAGAATTCATAGTGGTTCCCCTAGTATGGTATATCCATTGTCCTGCCTCACTGATGTACCACGACGGGCTACATTCAGCTAATTAACCTTTATCTCAGAATGAACACAATCTTACACCTTAGAGCCTCAACTCTGACAACTTGGACACAACTCTCCTACCACTCGAACAATAACCTCTCCTACAACTCGGAGAAGAACCTCACCTACAACTCAATCCTAAAATAAGGATCTACAACTCGGAAGCAAAACTTCCTACAATAGTATAAAATATTTACACAAACAACGATTAAAAAATCTTCTTCAGATCTGAAATCTTCGGTCTTCCGTTTCTCTGAAAAGTAGATCTTGAACGTCTTGAGAAACAGAAGAAACTAAAAGCTTTGTAGTCCAGATCTAAACACACGGATAAACTAGATCTTATTAATATGGGATCCTTCAGAGATCAAAGATCTAATAAACACGCTTGATGAAGAACGTATCGTGCAGCAAGTTGTTGTCGGCCGAGAGAATCACGAAAAGTCGTATCTTACGCGACGAGAGTTTTTCTTCTTGAAATTTCTTGATTTGAACAATAACATGATTAGGGTTTCTCAAAATCCACCCTAGGTATTTATAAGAACTCCTCTTCTCTAATGGCTAGATGATTCCATCCAAAATGAGAAATCCGCGAGTTACTGCACATGTCATTCTGGATGATCCGAGATAGAAATTTGAAAACAAAAAAATAAACCGTAATTATTATTTGTCGAGTATCATCGAGTATATACGCGTTTGCTCGTCTAACTACTTCGAAACTCGACGAAAATAACTAAGACGATTCCAGACAGATCTAACAGAAAACTCAACGCTTTCTTGAAGAGATACTCGATGAATTTGATGAAAATCGACTAGCTTACTTTACAAATTCGATGAGTTCACCAGAAACTCTCAACGCATTCGACGTATGGGCAAAGTGATATTCGACGAATTTAACTTAAAGAAGTCCAGAGATGTAAATTCGAGAACTCAAGGCATATCCAGTGAGTCTCGACGAATTCGCCGTGTATCGACATATATATTCGACGAGTATCGATAGGTACTCTCGATGAATTCGACGAGTATACATGAAGATACTAGATGATTTTTACATAACTGATTTTCAAGATCTCAGAGGTTATTCCCTAAGTAAATATGACGAATTCGATGAGTGTTAGTAAGTATACACAACAAATTCGATGAGTATCCATGAGTATACTCGACGAATTCAACGAGTATTCACTACTATGCTAGATGAATTTTACTTAGGAAAAATCTTGTTCTCTGAATGCAGCAACTTGTCCTTCCTTGTTTCTCTTAGTGTACTTGAATCAAAAGTACCCCCCAATAGAGAGATTACACGTGAGTCAACACATTGGCGTACACAATGAAGGATTACATTATTTAGTCCAGTGTTTCATGACCCACTATAACCTGACATTAGGTTATATTTAGCAATATAGTCATGCAAGCACATAACTAAATAAAATCATCAAATATAATCCCAATTCATCTTATTTCAAGTGGCACTTCTTCAAATTAGTGTTTTTGTGAATACAATACCCAACAATCTATAACGCCCCAAATTTTGAAAAAAGGACGAGCAGCATCGAGAGCCATTTTGGGGCTTGGTAAGGGTAACACGGCCAAGGACACGGGTGTATCCATGGCCGTATCGAGCCGGGTTCGTCGAGAGCCTGGGAAGTCGACATTTTTTTTCGCTCAATTCATCGACTAGTGGGGGACACGCCCTCCGACACACCCGTGTCGGTGCCCATGTCACAGGCGTGTTCTCTCGAGTGTCGACATAGAAGTGTCGACATGATGGTGTCGACACAGAGGTGTCGACACAGTTTTGTCGACACAGTTGTGTCGACACAGTTGTGTCGACACAGAGGTGGTGTCGACACGGTGGTGTCGACACATTTGTGTCGACACAGTTGTGTCAACACATGGGAGGTGTCGACACGGGTAGGGGCACACGGCCTGGGTCACGGGCGTGTCCCAGGGCGTGTTAGGGCCGTTCGACGATTTCCCCAGCAACCTGCGTTCGACGATTTTGCCAGGGATCTGCATTCGACGATTTCCCTGCATTCGGCGATTTTGTCAGGGATCTGCGTTCGACGATTTCCTGCATTCGACGATTTTGCCAGGGATCTGTGTTCGACGATTTCCCTGCGTTCGACGATTTTGCCAAAGTCTTCGTTCGATGATTTTGCATCGTTCGACGATCTTGGCTCGACGATCGTCGAGCGCGGGGCGGATTGTGGCGTGTTTGACTGCCGACACGGAGTGTTAACATAGGGGGTTTTTGGCGGGATCTTGAATAAATGTCCCGACACAATTGATTGGTTGCGGACGTGTCCTGCTCTTGTTTGGTGAACTGTGCGGTGTTCAACCCCTTTTGTCCAGGTCAGACCTGGATCGTAGCCATGCATTTCCCTTTTGTGGGAATCAACGGCTGGGGGTTAATCTGATTGGGATATACCCGTGTATAGGGTTTCAACACCCTTATTTTTTCTGTCACTGGTTCTCTGTCTGAGATCTAGAGAGAAGGGAGAGCGAAGGAGGAAGAAGAGATTTCGGTGCTTTTCATCCGGCTATTTTTCCATGGCAAGGAAGAGGAATCGGAAGGTAACGACACTTCTCCTCTTGGTTTTAGGATGCTTGTTTCAGCATCTTTTCTTTTCTAGTTTTTGGTCACCAAACTCTCAAATGAGAGGGGTTTGGGTCGCCAAGGTTCAAGAGGAACCTAAGGGTCGATTGAGTTCATCCCTGACATGTTTTGCATTAGAGATCCGCTTCGTTAGTGGATTAGGCATGGTGGGTGAAGCCGTAGTCATGACCGTTAGTCCGATTGGGTGATTTTGCATACGAGGTTTAAGGATTCGTAGAGATCCGTTGTGGCAAGAGGTCGTTTGTGATGTGTGATGTTTGTGGTGTTCTTCCCGTTATCGTGCGTGAGTACGTGTGGCCTGTACCGGGCAAGGTTAGCTCCTCATTGGCGGTATATGGTTTCCTTGGTGGACAAGGTTAGCTCTGCATGGGTGGTAGATGGTTTCCTTAGTACGCGGGAATGCTGTAGTACGAATGAGGGATTCGGGTGGAATTGTCTGGATTGTGATGTGCCAAGGCGTGGATGTGTCTCTGTGGTCGGATGGCTATCCCGTGACATGCAAGTCATGTGTGGAAAGTGTCCCGGCGAGACTCATCCCCTTTTGTGAGACTGATGAGAACGATGAGCATGGGGCAAGCCCGAGCAATGAGGCCATGAGCGGGTGGGGTCCAACAAGGGTTCTTAGAATCGGTCAGTGTGTTCGATGGAATCCTGATATGAGAAGTCAGAGTTTGCCGGCAAGCCCGGGTCTACGACCGTGAGCGGGTGGGGCCTTGGATAGAGTTCCGTGTGGCGGCTTGTATGACGTTGGGGGATTGTGGTTCCCCTTTGTTTGCGGCTTTATGCCAATGGGGAAATGATGAGTACCCAAATGATGTGATGTTGTGCTAGATGCATACGCTATAGGGTGTCTTGGGTGAAGCCCGAGTTGTTGCATACATGCTACATAAGTAGGCCCCTTTTATCATATGCTCAACAATAGAGAACATGTATGTTGATTGAGACATCCAAGCCTGTTTTTTTTCAGTTCTTTACTTGTTAATAAATATATTGCATACGAAGTGCTGACTTGCAGGTTGGAGGGTTCCCCGGGGTCCGTTAGGGGCGACCGGGAGGAGATGTGTTGGTTACACAGTTTGAGGTCAGCCTTTGCTGACCCACGTTACTAATAATTTTTATAGGGCAAGGATCGCAAGTAGGAGCAAGCTCGCCGGCCAGAAAGGCCTAAGCCTCATGAAGTGATACCTTTTTGCTGTAGCTCTACTTTTATGACATTGTATGTTTGATGCCCATGTTGACCGGCTTACATGCCGAGGTAGACTAGGTGTGCTTATGCACTTTTATGACTGATATATTATTTGAGTTTAGACTCACTCTGGATGTAAGGTCATAAGGCCATCTTGTTACTCTTGTATGCGTGGATAACTTCTAGTCTGCTTGTTGTTTCCGCTGTTTTGTGTTATGAGTTTTGAGTTTGGGTAGTTATATCATATTATAATATTGAAGTTGTGGGGTCCGTATGTTGTGGGGCCCCGGCGGGACCCATATTATACGGTCATTACAGGGGAGGTGTTACAATTTGGTATCAGAGGGAGGTTCGATTCAAGGTCATTGTGTAGAGAAGTTATCCACATAAGAGTAACGCGGGACCATGAGTGTCCTTATGTTTGAGTCTTGTGATTTGAGACTGATTCCTTGTTTCTTGTTTTCTTGAAGAGTGCAAGCAACGAGCCGGGTACGTCGAGAGCAAGAGAAGAGCTTTCGGCGAGCAGTGCCCCTGCTCCGGGGCTTTTGGGCACGGGTGTAAACCCGACCGATTTCTATCGCATGCTTGCGGAAGTAATGGCGGCAGCTCAAGCTGCAGCGACAGCTCAGGTAGCAACCCCTGCTACACCAGATACGACGATGACCGTTCCAGGCGGAGAAGCCAGGCGAGTAGAGCCTCTGGCAGAAAGAGTGGTGGTCGGGCATGGGGACCGGCAGATGAAGTACTTTCTGAGCTTCCATCCCCCATCATTCAAGGGAGTTGGTACGCCAACTGATGCAGAGGATTGGTGGGCTTGGATTCAAGAGCTTTTGAGGGCGGCAGATACGCTAGAAGAGAAGAAATCTGAGTATGTGGCGTTCATGTTAGAAGGAGATGCCAAGTTGTGGTGGGTGAGCCATAGTGGCCGCCAATTTCCTAGACGCACCCCGTCGATGGAAGAATTTGGGAATGCTTTTCTAAAGAGGTACATTCCCGTTTCTACACGGTTGGCCCTTCAGAGGCAGTTTCTGCACTTAATGCAGCGAGACAAGACGGTGGACAAGTATGTGCAGGAGTTCACCCGTTTGGGTCATTATGCGGGAATGACGATGGCAGATGATGTAGAGAGGGATAACCTCTTTTACTAGGGGCTGAGGGAGAATCTGAGGCAACCCCTCATTTCCATGAAGAGAGCTGGTTTTAGTGAGCTAGTTGAGGCTGCCAGGACATTGGAGAATGATCTGGAGCGAACCCAACGTCGTAAGGGTTTCACTCCCAAGCAAGGGGAAGGGAAGCCTTCCCAATCCCAGGGAAAGTCTGAAGGGAGTAGGTGGAGGAAGAAGCCTCACCCATTCAAGTCCGGTGAGAAAAGCAATTGGAAGCCTGGAGGTTCTCACTCTAGGGGACCGCCGACGTGCTATAACTGTGTTAAAGTGTGGGCACATTACTCGTGTTTGTCCTCAAGGAGGAGTGGAGCCAGAGGCAAGGCAGGAGCAGACGGTGCGCTCCGTCCCCAGTGCCGCAGAGAAAGGAAAGATGGCGGAGTCGAGCGCTTCTCGGTTCCAACCGGTGTAACCAAGGGAATAGAACCTTTGACAGCAGGAAGCAATCCGCCAACCCAATGTGGTGACAGGTATAAGGAAATTTAAGTTTAACTTTGTGCTTCATACTCTTAGACCTTTATGTATGATGTCTATGTTTTAGGCTTCATATTAGTTTATGGATACCCCGCTAGGGTATTGTTCGATACGGGAGCATCGTACTCCTTTCTTGCAGATAGCTTCATCCGGATAATAGGAGTTGAGTCATTCTCAGCGGACGCGGAGCTGAAAGTGCGCATGCCCAATGGGTCATCCATGACCACCGGGGCCAAAGGGCACATTTGTTGGGAGCTGGACGGAGTTGACTTCATATTGGTAGCAGCGGTTTTACCATTGGTTGAGTTTGATGTGATTTTGTGCATGGACTGGCTTGCAGAGCAGCGCGCCAGTATTGTTTACCTATCCAAGGTGGTGACCCTAAGGAGCATGGGGCAGGCAGAAGTCAAATTTGAGGGCCTTTGTGGAGTGGCATATTCCCTGATTTCGGCCATGTAGTTGATGCGGGCGGTTAACCAGGGTGGTGTAGTTCTTGTAGCACTATTGGAGGTTCGCCTCTCCCAGTTCTCTATTGAGGAAGTGCCCGTAGTGGAAGAGTTCAAGGATGTGTTTCCGGATGAACTTCCTGGAGCTCTTCCTCGGCGGGAGATCGACTTCTCGATCGAGTTAGTGTCGGAGGCTAGACCAGTGTCACATCCTCCATTTAGGATGGCACCAAAGGAGTTGGCTGAACTCAAAGTACAGTTGCAGGAACTGTTGGAGCAAGGGTATATCAGACCAAGTTCTTCGTCGTGGAGCGCGCCGGTGTTGTTTGTAAACAAGAAAGACGGTAGTATGTGGCTGTGCATAGACTACCGGGAGCTGAATAAACTGACCGTCAATAATAAGTATCCAATTCCTCGGATAGAAGACTTGTTCGACTAGTTGTTGGGGTCGGTGGTGTATTTAAAATTGGACTTGATGTCGAGATACTACCAATTGCGAATTCGGGACAAGGACATACCCAAGACTGCATTTGGTACGAGGTATGGACACTTTGAGTTTACGGTGATGTCGTTCGGGCTGATGAACGCGCCATTTGTGTTCATGGATCTTATAAATCGAGTATTTCGGGAATACTTGGATTCTTTTGTGGTTGTCTTCATTGATGACATCTTGGTATTTTCCAAATCGGAAGTGGACCATGCGACCCACTTGAGAGTGGTCTTGCAGGTGTTGAGAGAGAATCAGTTGTATGCAAAGTTCTCAAAGTGCGAGTTCTGGTTAGCGAAGGTGGAATTTTTGGGCCACGTGATTAGTGGGGATGGCATGGCAGTGGATCCAACAAAAGTGGAAGCCATCAGAGATTGACCGGTTTTGAGGACCGTGGCGGAAGTCTGAAGTTTTCTTGGACTAGCCGGGTACTATAGGAGATTCGCAGAGAATTTTCTGCGGATAGCTCTACCCCTCACCTCACTCACTCGTAAAGATCATAAGTTTGTGTAGACTCAAGAGTGTAGTCAAGCATTTGAGGCACTGAAGGAGAGACTTATGATGGCTCCAATCCTAAGTCTACCGCAAGGGACCGAGGGATTTCAGATCTTCAGTGACGCATCAGGATACGGTTTGGGTTGCATTTTGGTGCAACATGGCAAGGTGATAGCTTTTGGGTCTAGGCAGCTGAAGCTTCATGAGAGGAATTACCTCGTCCATGACTTGGAGTTGGCGACGGTAATATTTGCGTTGAGAATATGGCGACACTATGTTTATGGTGCAAAGGTGGAGATCTTCACAGATCATAAAAGCCTGAAGTATCTCTTGGATCAAAAGGACTTGAACATACGGCAACGCAGGTGGGTTGAGTTCCTTGGAGACTATGAGGTGGCGATTAAGTATATGTAAGGTAAAGCCAATATGGTGGCGGATGCCTTGAGTAGAAAGTACTTGGGGCAAGGGAATTGGATCAAAGCTCATGATGAGCGGTTGGTACGGGAATTGGAGTCCCTTGGTTTGGAATGTGTGGCCAGAGGCGAGTCCAGCGTGGCTCAGTTGAACTAGATTGAAATCTAGAACGACTTGTCCGATCTTATTTGAGAAGCGACCCATTTGGATGTGGAGTTTCAACCATTCGTGGTGGAGGCTCAAGAGGGTGAGAGCAGCGCCTGGGAGATGATTGATGGGATTCTGAGGAAGGACGGAAGGATTTGTGTACCGCAGTTCGACAAGCTCCGTGAGGAGATGATGTTTGAGGCTCACTTCACAAAGTACTCCATTCACCCGGGCAGTACAAAGATGTACTTGGATATGAAGAAATCCTTTTGGTGGCCGGGGCTTAAGCGGGACGTAGCTTTGAATGTGAATCGTTGCCAAACTTGTGCCTTGGTGAAGGCCGAGTGTCAGAAGCTGGGCGGGTTCCTGAAGCCTCCTCCAATCCCTGAGTGGAAATTTTATGACATCTCCATAGATTTTGTACATGGTTTGCCTAGATCGCTGCAGGGCAATGAAGCTATTTGGGTGATCGTGGATCGCTTAACCAGAGTGGCTCACTTCATCCCAAATAGGAAGGAGGACAACCTAGAGAAGCTAATGGAGTGGTATGTTCGCAACATTGTGCGACTGCATGGGGTACCTAGAAGTATAGTCAGCGATCGTGACGGGCGTTTCATGTCCAAGGACAGGAGGTTGGTTCAGAAGAGTTTGGGTACGAAGCTAAAGTTCAGTATGACGTTCCATCCTCAAACTGATGGGCAAACCGAAAGAATGAACCGTACTATGGAGGATATGCTGAGAATGTGCTTTGTTGACTTCGACAAGAAGTGGGAGGATCACCTCTTCATGGTGGAGTTCGCGTACAACAACAGTTATCAAGAAAGTATAAAAATTGCGCCATGCGAAGCTTTGTATGGGAGATGGTGTCGAACACCGATGTCTTGGACAGAGGCGGGAGACACCAAAATTTTGGGAAAGGAGGTGGTAGTTGATGCTTGTGAGTTGGTATGGGCAATTCAAGAGCATATGAAGGTGGTGCAAGACCGGCAAGCAAAATACTTTAATGCTCATCACAGGAAGTTGGAGTTTACGGTAGGTGATTGGGTTTATTTGAAGATCAAGCCGTTCAAAGGCATCTCACAGATTCACCGACTCAAGAAGTTGAGTACAATGTTTTTGGGACCTTTTGAAGTTGTTGAACGGGTGGGAGAAGCAGCCTATCGGTTGGCGTTGTCCGCGGAGCTGAGTGTAGTGCACGACGTTTTCCATGTCTCCATCTTGAGGAAAGCCTTGGTGGAGGCTAGTGTGGTGATCGAGCCGGCATTGGTGCCGATAGAGGAAGACTTGAGGATGCGGGTCCGTCCAATTGCTATAGAGGATTCAGAGATTTGGCAGTTGCGGAATAAAGAGGTCAAACTCGTGAAAGTCCGATGGGACAACTGTGGTCGTGAGGAGCTCTCTTGGGAGCGAGAGCAAAGCATGCTGGAGCAGTATCCAGAGTTTCTCCATTCAGGTACCATTTAAGCTTTTGTTCCCTTTTTGCTTGTAATTTCGGGACAAAATTCTTTTAAGGGGGAGAGAGTTGTAACGCCCCAAATTTTGAAAGAAGGACGAGCAGCGTCGAGAGCCATTTTGGAGCTTGGTGAGGGTCACACGGCCAAGGACACGGGCGTGTCCATGGCCGTTTCGAACTGGGTTCGTCGAGAGCCTGGGAAGTCGACATTTTTTTCGCTCAATTCGTCGACTAGTGGGGGACACGCCCTACGACACGCCCGTGTCGGAGACCATGTCACAGGCGTGTTCTGTCGAGTGTCGACACAGAAGTGTCGACATGATGGTGTCGACACAGAGGTGTCGACACAGTTGTATGTCTACACAGTTGTGTCGACACAGTTGTGTCGACACAGAGGTGGTGTCGACATAGAGGTGTCGACACGGTGGTGTCGACACAGTTGTGTCGACACAGTTGTGTCGACACAGGGGAGGTGTCGACACGGGTAGAGGTACACGGCCTGGGTCACGGGCGTGTCCCAGGCCGTGTCAGGGCCGTTTGACGATTTCCCCAGCAACCTGCGTTCGACGATTTTACCAAAGATCTGCATTCGATGATTTCCCTGCGTTCGACGATTTTGACAGGGATCTGCGTTCGACGATTTCCTGCATTCGACGATTTTACCAGGGATCTGCGTTCGACGATTTCCCTGCATTAGACGATTATGCTAAAGTCTCCGTTCGACGATTTGGCAGCGTTCGACGACTTTGGCTCGACGATCATCGAGCGCGGGCTGGATTGTGGCGTGTTTGACTACCGACGCGGAGTGTAGACATAGGGGGTTTTTGGCGGGATCTTGACTAAATGTCCCGACACAATTGATTGGTCGCGGACGTGTCCTGCTCCGGTTTGGTGAACTGTGTGGTGTTCAGACCCTTTTGTCCAGGTCAGACCTGGATCGTAGTCGTGAATTTCCCTTTTATGGGAATCAACGGCTGGGGGTTAATCCGATTGGGATATACCTGTGTATAGGGTTTCAACACCTTTATTTTTTCTGCCGCTGGTTCTTTGTCTGAGATCTAGAGAGATGGGAGAGCGAAGGAGGAAGAAGAGATTTAGGTGCTTTTCATCCGACTATTTTTCCATGGCTAGCAAGAGGAATCAGAAGGTAACGACACTTCTCCTCTTTATTTTAGGATGCATGTTTTAGCATCATTTCTTTTCTAGTTTTTGGGCATCAAACTCTCAAATGAGAGGGGTTTGGGTCGCCAAGGTTCAAGAGAAACCTCCGGGTCGATTGAGTCCGTCCCCGGCATGTTTTGCAATAGAAATCCGCTTCGTTAGTGGATTAGGCATGGTGGGTGAAGCCGTAGTCGCGACCGTTAGTGTGACTCGATGATGTTGCATACGAGGTTTAAGGATTCGTAGAGATCCGTTGCGGCAAGAGGTCGTTTGTGATGTGTGATGTTTGTGGTGTTCTTCCCGTTATCTTGCGTGAGTACGTATGGCCGGTACCGGGCAATGTTAGCTCCTCATTGGCGGTAGATGGTTTCCTTGGTGGACAAGGTTAGCTCCACATGGGTTGTAGATGGTTTCCTTGGTGCACGGGAACACTGCAGTACGAATGAGGGATTAGGGTGGAATTGTCTTGGATTCTGATGTGCCAAGGCGTGGCTGTGTCTCCGTGGTCGGCTGGCTATCCCGTGACGTGCAAGTCATGTGTGGAAAGTGTCCCGGCAAGACTAGTCCCCTTTTGTGAGATTGACGAGAATGCCGAGCATGGGGCAAGCCTGAGCAATGAGGCCATGAGAGGGTGGGGTCCAATAAGGGTTCTTAGAATAGGTCAGTGTGTTGGACGGAATCCTGACATGAGAAGTCAGAGTTTGCCGGCAAGCCCGGGTCTACGACTGTGAGCTAGTGGGGCCTTGGCAAGAGTTCCATGTGGCGGCTTGTATGCCGTTGGGGGATTGTGGTTCCCCATTTATTTGCGGCTTTATGCCAATGGGGAAATGATGAGTACCCGAATGATGTGATGTTATGCTAGATGCATACGCTATAGGGTGCCTTGGGTGAAGACCGGGTTGTTGCATACATGCTACATAAGTAGGCCCCTTTTATCATATGCTCAATAATAGAGAACATGTATGTTGATAGCGACATCCAAGCCTGTTTTTCTTAGTGCATTACTTGTTTATAAATATATTGCATACAAAGTGTTGACTTGCAGGTTGGAGGGTTACCCGGGGTCCGTTAGGGGCGGCCGGGAGGACATGTGTTGGTTATATAGTTTGAGTTCAGCCTTTGCTGGCCCACGTTACTAATAATTTTTACAGGGCAAGGATCGCAAGGAGGAGCTAGCTCGCCTGCCAAAAAGGCCTAAGCCTCATGAAGTGATACCTTTTTGATGTAGCTCTACTTTTATGATATTGTATGTTTGATGCCCATGTTGACCGGCTTGCATGCCAACGTAGACTAGGTGTGCTTATGCACTTTTATGACTGATGTATTATTTGAGTTTACACTCACTCTGGTTGTAAGGCCATAAGGCCATCTTGTTACTCTTGTAGGCGTGGATAAATTCTAGTCTGCTTGTTGTTTCCGCTGTGTTGTGTTATGAGTTTTGAGTTTGGGTAGTTACATCATCTTATAATACTGAAGTTGTGGCGTCCGTATGTTGTGGGGCCCCGGCCGGACCCATATTATACGGTCATTACAGGGGAGGTGTTATACAATCTCCCCCTATTTGAAGGAGTCAAAATCGTACAAACTAAGGTGAATTGTGCACAATATAATAAAATAAGGAAAGAGCATGATAAGGAAAGGACATATAAAAAGAAATAGAATTAAGAAAGATTTCCATCAAAACATTATATATATATATATATTTGAAAGTTCTATTGGGGCAAACAGTATTCATAATCATCAAATAAAAACATTAAGCTTATTTGCCCAGGCTCTTCTGCAACTGTCTATCAAAGTAAGACTTCGAATTCAGGAAATACTTTGGTGGCATTGGAGGGGTTGCAGGATCATCCCTTCTGAATTTTCTGAGGTGAATCCCTCTTTTGACATTTGCAATTTCATGTTTCTACGACTCCTCCCTACTGTATTGAGTGTACCTATCTTCATGTCCTACATCGACTAATGTGAAGGTGTCCAAGATAATTCCATTTGAGATTGGACTCCACACTTCACATAGTTCTCTGCTAGGATCAGACCTGATAGTAGAAGGGCTTTCACCATATCTTCTTCTCTTAGAAGGTGGTTGAGAGACATCCTCAGCCACTTGAATATCTGGTTCAACAACAGAAAGCAAGGTAATCTTGAGATTCAGTCCAATACTATGTGTAATCCTAAGCAGGTTGAACATGGTCATGTTCAAGATTTGGTATCACCTATTCTGGCATCCTTACCCCGGCAGACCTGGAAACAACACTCCATATAGACAACTGAAGTTATCATAAGAGTAGGTGTTTCCTGCCGTGAATTGTTCTACATATAGACAACACTCCATATACGATTGCTGTGATGATGTCAAACATATTGGTAGAAATGTCTCTGATTGAACTAGTTTTGCAAAGGAGTATCTTCCCAATGATATCCACCAAGAGCTTTCCTTCTAGATTCATTTCAGAGTGGCATATGATTTGTGCTTCAGGTGAGAGGCCACAGAACATACAAACCCTATCAGAATCTTCTGGACCTAAATGATCTTCTTCATCAACAATAGGCAGTCGAAGAACTGTAGAAACAGAGGTATTGTTGAGTTTGATTTTTATTCCATTAACTCTGGACTTGAGAACTATTCCATGTCTCTTGACTTTGACATTCTTGAAGAACTCTGCAACTTTTGGAAACAAGACTTTACATGGGTGCTGTAGAACGAAGGTGAGGCCGGCGGTGTCGAGGAGTATCAGAAGGTTTCGAAAGTCATCTGAAATATCGGCGATTCCATCAGCAACTAGTTCTGAACTAATTTTAATCTTGGAGCATGAGGCCATGATCTAGAAATTGGAGAAAGATCTGCGGCGGGGAGGAAGATGGCACGTGCTCTGCAACTTTCGGCAAAAGGTGAGGCGTCTGTCTGCTTACTCGAGAGAGGGAATATTGATTCGTGTAGAAAAGAAATTCCAGACATTTCAATTTATATAACCCTAATTTTTCTCTAATTAAGAAATAAATAAAACTTACAAACAAGGGAGAGGGCGGCCTAAGCCTTGGGTTGCGAATTAAGAAATTTGAATCAAAGTAGAAAGTTTGTTTGTCTGATACTCAAGAGACTTGGCAGTACTCGAGTGAAGATATAGAAGTACACGAGTGAGAGGTACAGAGGTACTCGAGTGGTGATCTGGAAGTACTCGAGTAAAGATATTGAGGTACTCGAGTTGTGAAGCTGTCGTACTCGAGTACTGATACCGGAGTACTTGAGTGGTGCTTTAGTACTCGAGTGGGTCTTTCTACTACTCGAGTGGGTTACTCGAGTAGCTGAAGAAGTACTCGAGTAGGTCAAGCACATACTCGAGTAGGTCACTCCTTACTCGAGTCAAAGAGTTAGAAATTTGAAAAATTCAAACTTTTGACTGATTCTTGATCTCTGAGCCTTCTTGTGAGTCCACCTTCTCTAATCTTCTTTATTGAGCATTCTAAGTTCTAATTTGAAGAACGAGAACTTGGTCTCGTCCAGCGGCTTCGTGAAAATATCTGCAATATGCCTGTCTGTAGAGACATACTGTAGATCCTATATCCCCATGCTCCATATGCTCCTGGATGAAGTGATACCTCAGCTCTATATACTTTGTCCGGCTGTGTGAAACTGGGTTGTTGGTTATTGCAATTGCGCTGGAAGAGTCGCAAAACAATGGAATGTTCTGAAACTTCATGTTGTAATCTTCAAATTGATTCTTTATCCATATCAGCTGTGCACAGCAACTGCCTGCAGAGATATACTCTGACTCAGCTGTTGAGATTGTAACACAGTTCTATTTCTTACTACTCTAGGAAATAAGCCTTCTTCATAGGAATTGGCAAGTCCCGGAAGTGCTTTTCTGGTCGTCTTTGCTACCCGCAAAATCTGCATATGAAAAACCAATTAGCTCGCTATCATTGCTTCTTGGGTACCATAAGCCAAGATTCGGTTTAACTTTAAGGTATCTCAAAATCTGCTTTGCAGCAGTGTAGTGAGATTCCTTAGAGTTCAGTTGAAATCTAGCACATACACATGTTGAGAATATTATATCTGGTCTACTAGTAGTAAGGTAGAGCAAGGATCCAATTATTCTTTTGTACTTGGTTCCTTCAGAAACCTTTCTCATCCTTGTCCAGAGACACATTTGAACCCATTGGAGTCCTCATATAGGTTGCGTTCTCCATTCCGATTTTCTTAATTAGCTCTTTGGTAAACTTAGTCTGCGAGATGAAAATTCCATCTTCAGATTGTTTCACGTGAAGCCCTAAGAAATTCTTCAGCTCGCCCATACTGCTCATTTCAAACTTCCCTTGCATAAGTATAGAAATCTTCTTGCAGAGGTTGTCGTTAGTAGAGCCAAAAATAATGTCGTCGACATAGATTTACAGTAGCAGAATCTTGCATTTTAATTTCCCTAAGAAATAATGTCTTATCTATCTTTCCCCTTGTGAACTTGTTCTCAAGAAAAAAGCTAGACATCATCTATTACCAAGCTCGAGGAGCTTGTTTCAGACCATATAAAGCTTTATGTAATAAGTAAACATAATCGGGAAAGTTAGAATCAACGAAACCTGGGTTGTTCCACATACACCTCTTCCTTTATGTCATCATTAAGGAAGGCAGACTTCACGTCCATCTGATAGACGGTGAAGCCTTCAGTGCAGCATATGCTAGGAATAACCTGATGGCCTCCAGCCTTGCCACTGGAGCGTATGTCTGATCGAAGTCGATTCCTTCTTCTTAACGATATCCTTTGCCGACGAGTCTGGTCTTGTTCTTTATGATTGTTCCATCCTCGTCCATCTTGTTCCGGTAGACCCATTTTGTCCCTATAACGTTCTTACCTTTGGGTCTTGGAACAAGTTTCCATACTTGGCAACGCTTGAACTGATTTAGATCTTCTTTCATCGCCATTTTGCAAGATGCGTCTGAGTTTGCTTCCTCAAACTTCTTTGGTTCAACCTGTGGGATAAAACTCAAGTATAAATTCTCGTTAGTTGTACCTCGACGAGTTCTGACACCATCCCGGGGATCTCGTATGATCTTGTCCATAGTGATCCTTTAGATGTCTGAGCTTTAGGGTCCTTGCATCTGGATTGTCTTCAATCACTGGAGTGACTTCGTCAACTTGGATGATTTCTTCATCTTTATCATCAACCTATCCAATAGGAGTTGGAGTGGTGATCTTGATGAACTTTTCACCTTTATCTTCAGACGGTTCATCCAAGCTAAGTTCTTTCAACTTTGTACCTGCATCTTCAATGAGCACACTAGAAGAGTTATCTTGCAGCAAGCTCATCTCATCAAAAACAACATATATTGATTCTTCTACGACTAGAGTTTTTTATTAAATATCATGTATGTCTTACTATGGCTACTATATCCTACTAAAATACCTTCAAAGCTATTTTCGCTAAACTTAGTATTATGATATTTGCCATTGTTAAGTACGAAGCACCTATAACCAAAAATTCTAAAATATGAGACTGTCAGTTTCATGCCCATTAGAAGTCCGTAAGGTGTCTTATTGTGGATTTTGTTTATGAGTGCTCAATTTTGCACGTGGCATGCAGTGTTGACGGTTTCAGCCTAGAAGTATTCTGGAAGTGAGGCATCACTCAACATGGTCCTGCAAGCCTCTATGAGTGTTCTATTCCTTCTCTCAGCCACTCCATTCTGTTGTGGAGTACGAGGAGAGGAAAACTCGTGAAAGATACCCAAGCATTCACAGAATTCTGTCATGGCCCCAGACTTGAACTCTGTTCCATTGCTTCTGATTTTGACTACGGAACAGTTGTATTCATTCTAGACTTGCCTGACAAAATTAGTAAAGATGCCAAAGGTATCTGACTTGTGTTTTGGAAAGAATAACCACGTAAAGCGCGAGTAATTATCAACAATTACCAACATATAATACTTACCTCCCAAGCTTCTAACTTGTAGTGGACCGAACAAGTCCATATGCAGTAGATGTAAACATCTTTTGGAATATTTGCCAATAACACTTTTAAAGGTAGCCCTTGTTTGCTTGCCTTTTACACATGCATGACAAGGTCTATCTTTGACATACTTGACATTTGGGGCATCACGTACAAAATTTAGCGAAAATAATTTATTAATAGTTTTGGAATTAATATGTGTTAGTGTCTTATGCCATTGGTGGTCAGGAGATGCACTATCTTTTGCTAAAAAGCACACTGGTGTAGAAGAGTCTATACAAATGAAATTTAAACAGAATATGTTTCTTCTTTGAGTGTCAGTTATAATCGTTTCCATATTGTTAACGGATTTTATCGAGCACTTATCAGCATGAAATTCAACTATGTATCCTTTATCGCAGAGTTGGCTTATGCTGATGAGATTGTGTTCCAATCCTTCAACATAAGCTACATCTGAGAAGGATACACTACCGTTAGTGATCATACCATAGTCTTTAGTGATTCCTCGGTTTGAACATCCAAAGATGACCTTTGGCCCGTTCAAGACTGGAGAATAGTTCTGAAGTAGGCTCCTTGTCCCGGTCTTGTGCCGAGATCATCCACTGTCCAAATACCAGATAGGCATTTTGGTGGTCTTTGGACATACCTGTAATTATAAATCAGTTTGCCTTAGGAACTCAAACACGTTTGGGTCCTTGGTCTCGTGTTAGAACACTCCCCCTACGAGTGTTGCATTATGAGTGGTCTTTCTCATACTGCCAACTTGGGAGTTACAACATTTCTGGGATTTAACCAGCAATCGATGGCAAACTGACCAATTCTGCCACAGCACCAACAGTCGAACCAGTTGTATATTTGCCTTAGATTCTCCTGCTTGACCTTTTGAGATGGTGGTCTAGCAGGGGCAGCCTTCTTGGAGGAAGAAGCTTCATGGTGATGGCAATCACATAATTTCTTCTTGGTCAATGGCTTCTCAACAACGGGCTTTACCTTTGGTGCTTTCTTGAAGTTATGACCATGATTGATAGGGCCATAGCTTTGAAGAATGACTTCTTCATAAGGTGCCTTAATGACACTCTCACCAAAATTTTTGGGGCGAGTCCATCCTTGGTAGCGGGACTTTGGCTCTACATCGGTAGGCCTGGTCAAGTGACCGTAGGATGAGTCAAGATCAAACTCATTAGTTGGAAATATGACTTTCTTGAATGAAGTCTGATCTTGAGGGGCTTTCCCCTTCTCTTTGGCCAAAGCCTTCTTGCCGGCCGTATTCTTTCTTTGAGCCTTATTCCTTCTATAAGATTTACTATGATCCTCTACATGGCCTAGTCTAGCACCATGGGCCTTAGTAGAGATTTCAGTAATGAATGGAAGAAGTGTCTTAGGCTTAGAGAAACTTTCAACAAGTTTCTTTTTAGCAGCGAGTTGTTCTTCCAACTCTTTGATGATTCTCTCTTTTAAGTCAAGGTGCTCAAGAGCTTTGTTATATTCTTCAATGGCAGCATTGAAGCTTTCTCCGAGCGAGTCGGTCTTACGACTTCCTCTCTTATAGTGCTCTCTTCAGCTTTTAGAGACTTTATCTCTTTAGCTTGAGTTTTCATGACTCGTCGACATTTGTCATAAGCTGTGATTAATGCGTTGTACTAGGCCATGAGTTCAGACTAATCATCAGAAGAGCTGTCCTCACGATCATGATCAGAAGCTTTAGATTCTGAAAGAAGATTGTGAGAGTTTACCTTACCAGTGAACTGGGGCTCTTGTTCGTCATCAGTCTGAGCCATAAGCCAAAAGTAGGCATCTTCTTCTTCACTCGACTCAGATGAGTTGGAGTCACTAAGAGTTTTGCCCTTCTTGGCTATCAGGCACTTCTCTGTCCTCTTCTTATTATATGAGGACTTCCTTTCTTCTCTCTTTTCACCCTCCTTCTTCTTGTGGGGGCAGTCAACAATGACATGACTTGGCTTATTACAACAGTAACAAATGATGTCAGTGGAAATATATTTGTTCGGTTTAGAAGCATTCCTGTCATGGCTACTTGAGCCTTTTCTGTGTCGATCACTATCATGTCTTGATCTTTTGTAGGAGGTATCCTTGATTTTCCAATGCTTCTTTCTGTTCAAGAATTTCTTGAACTGTCGTGAGAGCATAGAGAACTCTCCTTCAGATAGCTCAGAGCCTTAGGTACTTGGCTCCGAGGTTTCTTCTTCACTAACTTCTTGTGCTGGGGCAGGAGAGGTATACTTTGGCTTCCTTGAGGTGTCTGCCTTTAGATAAATAGACTTCTCCTCGGATGCATACCTGCTCTTCTCTTCTTCAACCTTTTTGGTGTTGAGTTGAAGCTCATGTGACATTAGCTTCCCGAAGAGATTCTGCGGGTCCGTCTCAGCTAGCTTCCCAAACTCCCGGATAGCACAGACTTTCTTATCCCATTCCTTGGTTAGTGATCTTAGGAATTTATCATTTAGCTCTCCGTTTGTGAAGACTCAGCCATATACCCTTAGGCAATTAACTATCTTGAAGAAGTTCTCAAAAGTGTCAGCAATGGTGTCCTTGTTTTCTTGTTGGAAGGCTTCATACTTCTGGTTCAGAAGGGATCTTCTATCATCCCTAAATTCTTATGTACCTTCCATCAAAGTGACTAGGTACTACCACACCTCCTTGGAAGACTGGCAGTGGATCAAGTTCTGCAACATGGAGTCATCGACTGCACTTGCTATTATATTTTTGGCTTTCTTATCTAAAGACACAAGTGCAATCTCGTCATTGTCTAGATCCATCAATTTCTTTGGAACTTTCTTTATAGGATCTATTATGGAGACGGTCATGGGAATGTAAGGATCTTCTTCAACAATCATGAAGATCCTTGGATCCACAGCTTCCATGAAAAATTTGACTCTTTCTTTTCACATGGGAAAGTTATTCTTGTTGCACAATGGAAGCTTGGCAAAATCTTTAGCCTTCTCTATGCTTGGAAAATTCTCAAAAGACAACTAGTCAGATCTGATCAATATGTTAACCTTTTATTGATCAACCTGGCTCTGATACCAATTGAAAGAGTTCAGTTGTCTACCTAAATCACCTAGAGGGGGTATGAATAGGTGAGTTGTGCGTCTTTTTACGAAATAAAAATTTAGAGACTATGCACACAGTTATCTACTAAGAAATCAC
Organism: Platanthera guangdongensis; assembly: GCA_039583875.1. Lineage (NCBI taxonomy): Eukaryota > Viridiplantae > Streptophyta > Magnoliopsida > Asparagales > Orchidaceae > Platanthera > Platanthera guangdongensis. The sequence continues at coordinate 117,309,744 of CM077163.1, forward strand.
AGACGACAAAAGATTTATAGTGCTTCCCCAACCTTGGGTACATCCAATTTCCCTCACCGATCTAGCAAAGAACTAGACTCAGCTACTCCACTATCTCCGATTAAAAACCAATCCTACGTCTCGAAACAAAGTTCCTAAAATCTCGATCCACAACACAGATCTACACTCGGAAGATAAAAACTTCCTACAACTCGGAGACAAAAAGCTCCTACACTCGGAGAGAATTCTACTACAAGAATGAAATTGAAAGTATATGAAAATACAAACAGTAAAACTTTCTCAGATCTGGAAACACTCGGCCTGAATCTTCTTCTTTGATCTTTGCGGCTCTATCAGAGAAGTTAAAGAAGAATCTCGACAAAAGCTAGATCTGAATTTTCTTTGCTTCACACGATCAGATAGATGATAAAGAAGTGAAATGCAATCTCGATCTGTGAATCTTCTTGATCTGAATCTTCTGGATCGAAAATCCTAGCCGAATATTCGCGATGAAGGTCGGCGGTGGCAGCTTTCGTTTTTGGAGAGAGAGAATGAGATTCAGAAAAATACTTAGAATAAACTTGACAGAGCTTCATAGGGTTTGTCGGTTTTGACAAGACCTTATATAAGATCTTCCCTAACAGTCATAATTAGTCTTAAGGACGTCCACGTGGTCAAATCTGGACTTAGCAAATTTTCTGAAGAAGGATGACTGAAATACTCGAGTGAATGTTTACCTACTCGAGTACTATATAAGATTACTCGAGTGAATAGAATAGAACAACTCGGGTAGATGACTTAGAGAAAATCAAGAAATGATGAGCAGCTACTCGAGTACTCAAAGACTTACTCGAGTGCTAATATAGTTACTCGAGATGTGGAGTTTAATTACTCGAGTACAAGAAGTACTACTCGAGTGAAGAGAAATTAACTACTGTAGAGGAAGAGGGCATACTCGAGTCAAGGACTTAGAATAATTTCTGGAAGAAAAAACTGGGTTACTCGAGTAGTGAAATTGGACTACTTGAGAGAAGATAAACTACTCGAGTATATAGATACAGCTACTCAAGTACTGGACTTAGAAAAATTCTGAGTGATGAAATGCTTATCACTTGAGTATTAAACCTGGACTACTCGAGTAGTAGATGGACTACTCGAGTACATGAACTTAACTACTCGAGTGAAGTAAAATTACCTGAAATCCAGTCTTCTGTAACTCGAGACAAAAGACTAAACTACTCGAGTACTTATATGACTACTCGAGTAAAGCACTTAGAAAATTTTCTTGAGAGGAAATTCTGTTAACTCGAGAATGAGAAAGGATCTACTCGAGTAATTGACTTAGCCAATCGAGGGCTATAATTTGACTACTCGAGAGCTAATTCCCTTACTCGAGTACAGATAGTCTTACTCGAGTATTGACTAAGTATTTTACTCGAGTATGTAAGTATCTACTTGAGTAAAGTACTTAGCAAAAGTTCCTTTAATAGAATTTTCTCTTATTTATTGAATTCAGCAACAAGTCTTTCTCCATGCAGTCATAGTGCTTGAATATGAAGTGTATCCCAATAGAGAGGCTACACGTGAGTCAACACCATGGATCACACAATGAGGGATTACATTGTATGGTCCTGTGATTGGTGACCCATTGTAGACTGACATTGGTCTACACTTGGCAACATAATCCTGCAAACACATAACTCAAACAAAACATCAAATACAACTTAATTCATCTTAGTTCAAGGGTGACTTCATCAAATCCGGGTTAATGTGTATACAATACACAACAATTAAGACAATAAACATTTTCAATCCTAGTGTCTGTCAAGATGACCCCTTGGTCACTTAACCTCCTAATTTTTCACAGATCCTTGATGAATGAAATGTTATAGCCAAGATCACATAGTTGGCTTATGCTTATGAGGTTGTGTTGCAAACCTTCCACATAAGCTACCTGTGTGATAGTGATTATGCCATTTGTTATCTTACCATACCCTTTAGTCACTCCCCTATCTAAACCACAAAAGATAACTTTGGGTCCATTCTTTACTGGAGTGCAGTCCTTTAGAATGCTCCTTATTCCATTCATGTGCCTGGAACATCCACTGTCCAAGTACCATATATGGGTATGGCCACTTGGGCTAACCTGAAAGACATAAATTAGTTAACCGTAGGACTGCAATTCTTATTGGGTCCTAGGTGCAAGTTAGTATGATAATGAACTTGCCTACCTGCAGTTCCTCTGACAGGTAAGCTCTCTCTTGATCTTGGCACACTTGGATTATGACAGCAATCAATAACACAGTGGCCCACCTTTCCACAACACCAACACTCATGGATATTGTACCTCCTATTTATAGATAGTCTTGTAGTTGTGGTAACATCAGCTCTTAATCCAGAAGGTACAACAACAATCTTATTCTTGTATCTTCCATCCACTGTATGACTTGGGGTGTGTCTGACAGTATATGTACATGGAATATCTTGAGCCCTACCAGCAATAGTCTTATTTACAGAAAGCATACACTTGATGGCCTTATATATGCCTATGTATGGCTTATTGACATACTTGTCCTTGGTCTAATTTTGGGTAGGGAGATCCTGAGAACAGGCAGCTTCCTTGTTCTTGCGTGTAAGGTCTGGTGCACCAGACACAAATGGTCCATGATGGGCCATTTAGATTGAATCATGGGGGCCTTGAAGGCACTTATACCCTTGCTATATCTTCCACCATAGTGGTGAACATCTTCTTCCCTTTGGTGGATCTACTATTCATTCAGTGACCATAGATGTTTTCTTGGTCATACCTGTTTGAAGGTAGCAACACTCTCTTGAATGGTACAGGAGGCTTGAAGTCTAATGGTTGTACTGGTGCTTTACCATTTCCTTTGGGATTGTCAACGCTTGTAGGTCCCTTGAACACCAACAAGTTCTTACCTTTTTGGGAGGAGATGGAATCTGAAAGTGCAAGTTAGATCTGATATACTCTAGAGGGGGGTGAATAGAGTTTGATGCTTGCTAAAAACTTTTTACAATAGTTGTTGTATTTCTAAGTGAACAGGGAAGCAAATGAACTACAACAACTATCTAATCAAAAAGCAATCATAAACCACAGCTTGAAAATAAAAGAAAATAAGCAACTAGATGACACAAGGAGTTATAGTGGTTCCCCAATCAATTTGGATACATCCACTCTTCTACCACCTTAGGTAGGAATCCACTACAGGATGAGTTGATCAGGTGTCCTTGGCACCAATGAGCTTTTGATAAGGTTCTCAAAAACCAAACCAGATTTTTTGATCAGGTGTCTTTCCACCACTGAGTTTTGACAAGGTCTCAGAAACCAGCACAAACTTTTGAAGGGAGTTTGATAAACCCTTTACAGCAGAGAGAGAGAGAGATGATCGTCTCTGTCAACAATCAGAGAGAAGATAGTGGATGTTGTCAAAGCTCCCCCTGAGATCTATAGTTGTTCAGGAAGTGAAGCTTTGAAGTATGGTGATAGGCCTTCAGAAAATTTGATCTCCAGCAAAAGTTGATTTCAGTAGCAGCTGAAATGTGTGTTGTCTGGAGTCTTGAATGATGATGGCCTTTGAACACTGGAATCAAAAGGGATCTAAAAATTTCAGTATGTTGATCTCCTTTTGTGATGTGTGTTCTTGTATGAGTTCTAAGACTGTGAATATCTGCAACTCTTTTCCTTGTTGTTGTTGTTGATGATGTTATTCTGTGTTATTCTATTCCAGCAGAATATTAATATCTTGTTGAAACCGGAATCCGGCTTCCTGTGGATTTCGACCCTTGGGGAAGGGGTGGTCTCGTGCCTACTTCACTCCTACAAGAAAAACAACAAAGGAGACAAGGAAAAACAGACCTAAGGGCTCGGTAGGGAGGTCCCACCACACACCCGGAAGATCTCAGAGCGCTTCCCCTCCTTAGCCTGATGCCGAGCTAAGGTACCCTTAGAAAGCACTTGAAAAACGGTGCAGGGGGGCACTCAAAGAGTGCCTTCTGAGGTACCCCTTGGGTCTTACTTATAGTTTATGAAATCTGAACTGCTAATAACTAGAAGAACTGACCTGGAAATACCAAAAATCCCTTGGTTGGGTCTGCCAACAGCGAAACTCTGCTGTTCCGGATAGCTATGCGCAGTCCAACCCGGTCTGCCAACAGCGTGGCTCCGCTGTTCTGAACAGCTATTCGCACCCATGGGGTGTCAGCTCGCCATGAATCCCTCTCCGCGAGAGGCGGGCGCAACCTGGCTCTAGTGGCTCGCCTATTCTTCTTGGGCGAACTCGAGCCGGACCGTCGTGACCCGCCAGTCCTCTGCCGAGGCAGATAGGTGGCCAGGTCGCGTATAGGGGACGGATTCGTGGCCATTGTGACCCTCTGAATGGCTTGCGGATCGCGGGCTGTCGAGCCCATCCGCGAGTACCGGTTCGACGAATGCCGCCCCCCGCTCCGGTCGACGATTCCCTGAGCGAGCGGGAGGAGTAGGGGAGTCGTTGAGCACTCGACTCGCTCGACTGAACTGAGCGGGAGCGGACTAGCCTCTTGCCACATGTCTGCTTGTTGCTCAGGTGCGGGTTGCGGGACTGGGTCCGCTCGATTTTCCACGTGGGGCCCGTTCGACGAACACGGGGTTGTACACATTCCCCACTGTTTTTGAGCTTGATAAAGCTCGGAAAGAACCATCCAATCGTGTGTTTGGCGAGTACTGTGCTGAGCTGGTAGGGAATCTTCTAGTGGGGCCCCACTACTCGGCTATAAATATACCACTGAGCCCAGGGGGTGGGGGTCTCCCCAGACCATGTCATTTTTCAAGCGGACTACAACTTCCTTATGCCGGTCAGCGAAGAGGTGCGAGCCCGCGTGGCGGCCGCGGGCAAGAAGACTCGGGAGGAAGCCATCGAGGCCGCCCCTTGGTTAGCGCATGGGTCTCCCGGCCCTCTCTTTAGGCCGGTAAATGGAAAGATTGTGAGACGGTCCCCGGCGAATAATTCCCGGGCTCTGGCTCGACGGCTGGTGTCGAGGTCGCTTCTGAGGTACGCGACCTTCCTTCTCGGCTTGTTGCTACATTTCTAATCCTTTGTCATGCAGGCATTGCCCCGTGAAGACGAGGGGGACGGGGGGGGGGGGGGATGATCGCCCCCCTCCATTGTCGTCTGAGAGGGCTGCTAGTCCCTCAGGTCTGCACCGCCCACCCCCGAACACCCCTCGCTCGCCCGTTCCTCCCGGATTAGGGAAATCTCTGGCGGCCTTTGAGGGAGATCACTTTCAGGGTCGGCCGGGCTCCTCTCGTCCTTCCATCGGTATGGACGACGTGTCAATCCCTGGTAAGCTCGTGCTCAGCGCTTGACTTGTCCTCGCTCGTTCCGTCTGAATCGCCATTTTGCAGGCTACAACATGATCTCCTCCGAAACAGAGATGAGTGAAGGGTACTCGCCTCAGCCTGACGTGGATTGCGTTTCAGATTACCTGGGCGACCCGACTGATGCGGTGGGGATGAAGAGGCAGGTGACGTGGCTATTCCAGAAACATACTCTGCTGCTTCAAGAGCTCGTGAAGAGGGTCGACCAAGACAAGGCCGACACCGAGGCTCGGCTCGCGGCCCTGGAGGGGGCCCCGCGCGCAGCAGAAGGTGGCGAGGTCACTTCGCCCGGCGTGCACATTATGCGGGCCGAGGAGTGCCTATGAAGTGCCTCGGAACAAGTTGGTCTGGCCCAGCAGGAGCTGGTGGCGGTGTGCGATTATCACTATCCTCGCGTGCCGCCGCGAACCGGAACGCAACGGCGGGGCAGATGGAAGTGGATCCAATACTGATCCACCGTTCCTCCCCACTGTTCGCGGGATGTCACTGGGTTGCTACTATTTCAAAGACTTATTTTGTATCTGTAATGATTTGCGACTCTCTTTGCCCGCCTGTGGGCCTAATTTTTGATTCCTGATGCATGTCGAAATTACCATATTGCTGCTTTTATTCTCCGCGGGGCGGGCTCGAATGTAGCCGCGTCCTCCGCCTGCCTTCCCCATGGGTGCGAGGGCAGGTCAGGGGATGGACTCGCTCAACCCGCCATCCCGATCGTGGCGGGAGCGGGCCGAGGGGCTCGCAAGCCAGGAGTCTCCCTGGCGCGCTAAGAATCCTGGGCGGGTGCGGGCCGAGACGTGCCCGCTCAATTCTTGCGCGGGTGCGATCGGGCGAGACCCGCACCTGAACGGCCTTGGCGGGGTGGTTGCGTGTCAGGAAGTCGAACCGTCAGGCCTGACTTTTGCTACACGCACCTTTCCTGTCGGCGGGAAATTTCCCACCCTTTCTTTCTCCCTATAAATAGGCTTTGCCGGTTCTTATCCTCCCACCGCTTCAAAGCACTCTCCCACTTCCTGCTATCTGCGAAGCACGGCCCGCGTTCGCTCTCTGGATCTATCCCGCTCGACAGGCGGTAGTTTGGCGGAATGGGCGGCGGCGGCGGCGATGCGGATGGGCGAAGCAAATGCGCCTGGACCTTCTCGGAGCACGACTTTCCCCATGCCGTCCTCTCAGAGCGTGAGTACCTAGATGCCCTCGGCGACCACGTACCGCCTGGATTTTCGGCGAGACGGCCTGGGGAGGGGGAGAAAATCAACGATCTGTCCAGGGACGAGCTCGCCATACCCCTGGCTCACTTTGAGGTGTGTCTTCGGCTTCCCCTGTGGCCCGAGGTGCGTCAAGTGCTGAAGTACTTCGTGGTTGTCCTATGCCAGATGACCCCTAACTCCGTGGCCGTCATGGTAGGGTTCGCCTGCTTTCTGCGGGAGGAGCGGGTCGAGTTCAGTCTCGCGCTTTTCCGCAAACTATTCTCCTTCCGCGCGAACCTGGACGGGACTGCCTACTTCTCCAGCGCCCACCTCAAGGTACGGGAGACCGTTAATAAGAGTCACAACTTGCTCAACAAGTTCTTGTTCGTCAAGGGGGATTTCGGCAACGTCCCCTTCTCGCAGGTGCAGCTCAGCGAGGTGAGTTACCGCCCACCCAGCCTAGGGGGCCACGAGGCCGACCTGTGCGGGTTCTTCGCCGGGAAGAACTTCGAGGTCGCGTACTTGCGCCGCAACCTCTATGACCTTGCTGTCGTCCCGCCTGGGGGAGGTTTGCCACTCGCCACTGCTCTGCCTTACTCTCTTCTTCTATGGTCTTACCCTCTCTTCTTGGTAGGCGAGCGGGATGTTCCCCTTCATCCCCCCTACGAGAGTGCGCGGATTCCCCCCGGGGTCCTTGCCCGGGATCAGGCCGCAGACGCCGCTCAGTGCGACGCCCCGTCGGTCCCTGCTAAGAAGCGGCTGGGCGGCGTACAGCCCATTCCCCCGCCCAAGATGGCGAAGACTACGGGGCAGCAACTCACTGGGGGCCAGAGAAAATGTAAGGCCCAGGCGGATCAACTGGCCGAGGGTCTTCCCCCTTTGGTCGCTTCGACCAGCGACATCCCTGGCGGGGCGGCGGGCATCTCCGTGCCGCCGGACGGGTCACAAACTGCTGCGAAGCCGGTACCGAGAGGGCACCGCAACTTCGGTTACGGCAAGAAGTAGCTGGACGAGCTCGGCGTTCCACTTCTGTCATTGGACAAGGAGTCAAATCGCGCGGTGGTCTCGACCCTGTTGCCGAGTTGGTTGGAGCAGGATACCATCGGCTAGGAGGCCTATAACTTCTCCTTTGGCCTCTACTCGCGAGAGGACGGCGCTATCAACGACAAAGAGACGACGCGAGTACTGGTGCATGAGAGCGCGCGGGCCCAACTGCGCGGCTTGGAGCTAGCCCACATGGTTGGGAGGCGCTGCACACAGCTGGAGCGGAACGCCACCTCCCTCCAGAAGTTGGCGGACGAGAAGGAGGAGGCCCGAAAACTCGCTCAGGAGGACGCAGATCTCTAGAGGAAGCGGGTCCGACGCGGCCGAGGAGACCCTCGCGCAGTACTTGGGAGGGGTGGTACGTGCTTAATCCTGATCACCGCTCCTTCTCGCGAATCCGCCTTATTGCTTTTCATTCCTTCTCTCAGGATGCGGCGATGGCCAGTCGGATGGGTGGTGAGATCGCCGCCCTTGGTCAGGAGAAGTCAGTGCTGGAGGTGCGGGTGCGCAAGCTGGAGGCTGCCGCCGCTGTCCCTCCACCAGATAACAGGGGCTGCCCGCTCGAACACCATTCTGACTACGAGTTGGAGGTGCTGATGCAGAAAAACGCCGCCAGCGCCGCGAAGTACACGATGCAGATGCTGCGACGTGCGGATCTCCTCAAGAGCGAGGCCGCGGAACTCTCGGCGAGCGACGTGGTGCCGGCGCTGTTCCTCCCTGTGCCGGATCCCGAGGATAAGTCCTTCCAGCCCATCTAGGACTTCCCGCCCAGGATCTTGCATCGCCTTCGCTTCTTTGTCATTTGCTTTTTAGATGTATACACCATGTATTTTTAGTTTTTTGAGATGTAAGCGCGAGCCGCGCCTAGACTATGGTTTTCATCTATTAATGCTCTTATAAATGCTTCCTCGCCTGCCTCACATGCATACTTGCTATTACCACGTGGGGCGACATGCCTCCGCGGCCCAGCCACGCTGAGGTGGCTACTCGTCCGCCAAGCGAGGCGAGCCAGCTGGTCTCTCTCCTGTGTCATCAGATTTCTCGCGGGTTCTCGCCTATGTTCTCGCCACATTTCGGTCGTCTTTTTGGGGGCTGGATGATTACGCTAGACCCCTCCTTTCGGTTAACCTTCGCAACTCCAGCCCCTAATCGACAAGGTCGAGTGGCTGCCCCCCCCCTCCCCCCGCCAGCTAGGTGAGAGCCTGACAACTGGATTTTTTCGGGGTCCAAATATATTCCATCGAGTGACTTCCGGCCCTGCCAGCTAGCTGAGAGCCTGGCAGCGGGATCTTCTCGAGGCCAAGGATGACACCGAGTGACTTCCGGCCCTGCCAGCTAGGTGAGAGCCTGACAGCGGGATCTGCTCGGGGTCCACAACTACCGCCATTGAGTGACTTCCGGCCCTGCCAGCTAGGTGAGAGCCTGGCAGCGGGATCTTCTCGAGGCCAAGGATGACACCGAGTGACTTCAGGCCCTGCCAGCTAGGTGAGAGCCTGACAGCAGGGATCTACTCGGGGTACACAACTACCACCATCGAGTGACTTCCGGCCCTGCCAGCTACGTGAGAGCCTGGCAGTGGGATCTTCTCGAGGCCAAGGATGACACCGAGTGACTTCCGGCCCTGCCAGCTACGTGAGAGCCTGGCAGCGGGATCTGCTCGGGGTCCACAACCACCACCATGGAGTGACTTTCGGCCCTGCCATATAGGTGAGAGCCTGGCAGCGGGATCTTCTCGAGGCCAAGGATGACACCGAGTGACTTCCGGCCCTGCCAGCTAGGTGAGAGCCTGGCAGTGGGATCTGCTCGGGGTCCACAACTACCGCCATTGAGTGACTTCCGGCCCTGCCAGCTAGTGAGAGCCTGGCAGCGGGATCTTCTTGAGGCCAAGGATGACACCGAGTGACTTCCGGCCCTGCCAGCTAGGTGAGAGCCTGGCAGCGGGATCTGCTCGGGGTCCACAACTACCGCCATCGAGTGACTTCCGGCCCTGCCAGCGAGGTGAGAGCCTGGCAGCAGGATCTTCTCGAGGCCAAGGATGATACCTAGTGACTTCCGGCCCTGCCAGCTAGGTGAGAGCCTGACAGTGGGATCTGCTCGGGGTCCACAACTACCGCCATCGAGTGACTTCCGGCCCTGCCAGCTAGCTGAGAGCCTGGCAGCAGGATCTTCTCGAGGCCCACGGATGACACCTAGTGACTTCCAGCCCTGCCAGCCAGGTGAGAGCCTGACAGCGGGATCTGCTCGGGGTCCAAACACATTCCATTTCTCTATGCAGGCTAGCTACGACAGTACTGGAGTGTTGAAGAAATTTATTATAATAAAAGTATTGCTTACATGCTTCAGGGGAAAAACGTTTTAAGTCATCACCACTCCAGGTGTGACTCAGGGTCTCGCCCTCTACATTTTGGAGTCGATAGCCTCCTGACTTCAAAGCTTCTTTTATAATGAATTGTCCCTCCCAGCTGTGGTTGAGCTTTCCTACGGATGCTGACCTCCCTGCCGCATCCACCTTCTTCAGCACCAAATCCCCTTCCACGAACTGTTTCACCCTGACATGCTTGTCAAAGTACTTGGCCATTCTCCTTTTCACTTCCTCCTGTCGGATGGCAGCAAGGTCCCTCAGCTCCTCCACCATATCAAGGGAGAGTCTCAGCTCCTCCCCGTTCTCGGCTTGCCATTCCTCTCGGCCCTCTTTGGCCGCAACGACTCGTGGTGTCTGAACTTCAAATTCCATGGGGAGCACTGCCTCGCACCCATGGGGGAGCTTGAAGGGGGTCTCTCCAGTAGCCGTGTTGGGGGTGGTTCTTAGGTCCCAAAGAACCGCGGGAAGCTGCTCCACCCAGCTCCCCTTCAAATTCTCCACCTTCTTCTTGAGGAGGTTGACGATGATCTTATTTGCGGCCTCCACCTGCCCGTTGCTCCTGGGATGATGGACCGAGGCGAACCTGAGGTCGATTCCAAGCTGCCCGCAGAAGTTGGTGAATTCGGCGCTGGCGAACTGTGGCCCGTTGTCCGTGACGATGGCCTGAGGTAATCCGTGGCGGCAGATGATTTCTCCCCAAACAAAGTTCCTGATTACCTGGGAGGTTACCTTGTCCAGTGTCTTCACATCCATCCACTTGGAGAAGTTGTCAATCATTACCAGGAGGAACCTTCTCTGGCCACTAGCTTGGGGGAATGGACCAACCAAATCCATTCCCCAAATTGCGAAGGGCCAGGGGGTCGTGATACTACTGAGTCGCTGGGCCGGCCGCAGCTGGAGGGGGGCAAACAGCTGGCACTTATGGCACCTCCTTGCGTACTCCGCGGCGTCTCGGCCCAGGGTAGGCCAGAAATATCCTTGCCTGACTATCCTTCCTTCCAGGGTCCGACTCCCGGAATGACTCCCACATTCCCCGGAGTGGACTTCCTCCAAGATCCTCTACACTTCTCCCCCGGCCACGCAGCGAGCCAGCATCCCTGAGAGGGTCTTCCTGTACAACTGTCGGTCCTGGAGGAGGTAATACGCTAACTTGTGCCTTAGCTTCTTCTTATCTGCCCCCTCCGGATACTCTCCCGTGGAGAGGAAAGCCACCACTGGGTCCATCCACGAAGTTTGTTGATCAATTTCCATGAGCTCTCCCTCTTCGATGGAGGGGCGGAACAGATCTGTGATGGTACCCCCCACCTGGGGTCCATGCTTTGCTAGCTGATCGGCTTGTTCATTCTCTTCCCTGGGCACGTCTCGGATGGTGAAAGTTTGAAAAGTGCCTATGACCCCCTTTACCTTGGCCATGTATGATCGCAGGGTGGGCTCCCTTGCCTTGAACTCCCCGTTGATCTGGGAAGCCACTACCATGGAGTCAGTAAGGACCTCCACATCCAACACCCCTAGCTCCCTGGCTAGACGAAGCCCTGCTATCACGGCCTCGTACTCGGCCTGGTTGTTGGTAATGGGAAAGTGCACCACCACCGTCTGCTCGATTCGAGTCCCCTGAGGGCTTTCCAGGATCACCCCCACTCCTAGGGAATGCCTCCCCGAGGCACCATCCACCCTCACCTTCCAAGGAGTCGGGCGGGTGAGTTTTTCCTCCACCACTTAAACCACGTAGTCGGCCAAGAAGTTGGCCATCGCTTGAGCTTTGATCGAGAGCCGCGGAACGAAGGAGACATCGAACTCGCTCAGTTACACCGAACACTTAGCCAGCCTGCCTGAATGTTCCACCCCCTCAAAGATGTTGCAGAGTGGATGGTCGGTCACCACTCAGATTGAGTGTGCCTGGAAGTAAGGTCGAAGCCTCCGGGCCAAGATGATCAGGGCGAAGGCTAGCTTCTCCAAAATCGGATACCGAAGCTCGGCCTTCCTTAAGACCCAGCTCACGTAGTAAATAGGGAGTTACCTCTTCCCCTCTTCACGAACTAAGACGGAGCTCAAGGCCTCCGCCCCGACCCCGAGATATAAGAACAGGTCCTCCCCCTCCTTCTGCCCTTGGAGCAGCGGAGCCTGTGTCAAATGCACTTTGAGGGCCTGGAACGCCTCCTCGCACTCCTTGGTCCATTCAAACTTCTATCCGCCCCTCAGCATTTTGAAGAAGGGGGAGCACTTCTCCCCTGCCCGAGAAAGGAAGCAACTCAGCCCTGCTAGCTTCCCCGTTAGCCGTTGGACCTCCTTAGCATTCCGTGGGGACCCCAGCTCCATGATGGCCCTGACCTTATCAGGATTCGGCTCGACTCCCGCGGGGGTGAGGAGGTGCCCCAAGAACTTTCCTCTGCTGGCCCCAAAGACACATTTTAGGGGATTCAGTCGCATCTTGTATTTGCGCAGGGTGGCAAAGGTCTCCTCCAGGTCCCGGAGGTGGGAGTCCACATCCCGACTTTTGATCATGAGGTCGTCTACATACACCTCCAAATTCCTCCCCCTCTGCTCCTTAAAGACCCTATCCATCATTTTCTGGTAGGTTTCCCCGGCATTCTTCAGCCCGAAGGGCATCGTCCTGTAGCAGTAGCATCCATCCCCTGTGATGAACGAGACATCCTTGATGTCTGGGGGGTGCATACTGATCTGATGATAACCTGAAAAAGCATCTAAAAAACTCATTACAGAAAAACCGATGGCTGAGTCAACCAGCGCGTCGATTCGAAGCAAAGGATAACAGTCCTTAGGACATGCTTTATTAAGTAGGGAAAAATCGATACACATCCTCCATCGGTCGTCTCCTTTTTTAACAATTACCACGTTGGAGACCCAGCCGGGGTACGGAATCTCAGACACGAAGCCGGCCTTGAGGAGTTTCGCCACCTCCTCCCTGATGGGCTCCTCCAGCTTGTCCGCCGTGGACCTCTTCTTCTACTGAACGGGGCGTGTTCCCGGGTCCAGGTTAAGGCGGTGGCAAGACACATCCGCTTCAACCCCCGGCATCTCCGCAGCATTTCAAGCAAAGATGTCCACGTTCTTCTGGATGCACTCCAACATCCTGCCTCGGTCCTCCGGGATCAGCCCCCCGCTAATGCGGATCTTCTCCATCCTGCCTCCCCGGGTTAGCACCTCCAGCTCCACCACCTCTTCTGCAGACTCCAGCCTGGACTGCTCCTCCCATCCTTCAGCATCCCCTTCCTCCGGAACGGGGACCTCTACCTCCACCTCTTCTCCCATAGCCCTTACCTCGGCCACCTCCTCCAGATCTCCTCCTGCCGCCTCCTCCTCTGCGCCGTTCTTCATTTCCAGCTCCTCCCCTCCTGCTTCCTGCTCGGCCTCCTCCATCCTTCGCCCCATCTCCTCGGCTCCATCCTGCCAGGAGATGGTGTTCACCGCAGTGACATAACACTCTCGTGCCACCTTCGGGTCCCCCTGGCCCTGACCTGGACCCCCTCAGGGTTGAACTTCAAGCACTGATGGAAGGATGAGGGGATGCAGCGGAAGGAGCTGATAAGGGGCCTCCCGAAGATGGCGCTGTAGCTGCTGGGGGCATCCACAATGATGAACCTGCAGTTTCGGGACTGCCCCCCAAGCTGACATGGAGGCCTACTGCTCACTCCACTTCCTTCCTTTCTCCTGAAAACCCGAACAAGGGCCCATCCGAGGCCAGCACCCTCTTTACATCCACCTTCATTGCGTCGAACACCTTTTTGAAGATGACGTTGACGGAACTCCCGTGGTCCACGAGGATCCGAGAGACAGTGAAATTCTCGATGGCTGCCTTAATGACTAGCGCATCGCAGAATGGGTCCTCGTGGTCTGGCATGTCGCTCCTGGAGAAAGTGATCCTCTCCTCCGGGGGTGGGGTTTGGGATGTGGAGGCGACGCTTCGCCGGTACATGGTGTGGAGGCTTGCCCTGCGGGAAGCCTCGACCCCTACTCCCCCGTGGATCACTCCGATTCCCCCTCGGGTTCCAACATCCACCCGGTCTTCGAAACGATCCTCCTCCGCCCGAGGCAGGACCTCCTCAATCCTCACTTCTTTCCTGCCCTGCTGCTGCTGCTGCTATTGCTGTTCACTATTCCCTCTCATCTCGAGGAACTCCGGGCAGGTGGCTGTGGCATGCCCCTCTTCCTAATGGAAGTCGCAATAGGGCAGCTCCACCCTGACCTCTCTTCTCCTCCTCATAATCCACCTCCTTTCTCCCCAGGCTATGGCCATGGCCTCCTCTTGATCGGGGAGCCGGGGTCTCTGGCCCTGCCTCCAGCCCGGAGGGTGGAACTGATCTTACCTCCCCTGATAGTGACCCCTTCCGTAGTACCCTCTATGTGGCCCCTGCCCGTGCCACTCAGGTCTCCAGCCCAGCCGACGGTAGGGCTCTCGATGCCCCCACCTTGGCTGCAGCTGCCCCTGGAGCTGCCTTTGCTCCCTCTTCCTAGGCTCCACTCTTCTCTCCTCCTGTCCTCTCCCTCCTCTTGACTCCTTCTCTTCCTCCGTGGCCCACCTGGCCAGCTTCCTTGCAAACTCCGGGTTCGACGCCTCCCCGTCGACCTCTCTCGCCTCCCTCTCCATCAAATCCTCGTAGGAGAGGGGAGGGACTCTCATCAGCTAAATTCGGAAGAAACCCTGCTGCAGGCCCAGGGTAAAGGCCATCATCAGACTATGGCCCGGCATATCCTGGACCTAAGTAACCTCCTCCTGAAATCGGTCCACATAGCTCCCCAACGTCTCGTTCACCCCCTTCTTAATGTGGAACAAAGACTCGGACTCCTTCTTCCTCTTCTTCGAGGTAGTGAACCTCAGCATGAACCCTCAGCGCAGGTCCTCGAAGCAGTAGATGGAGCTGGCCGGTAGCTGGTGGAACCATTCCCTCGCCTTCTCCCGGAGGGTGATGACAAAGAGTCGACATTTGAATCCGTCCGACATCTGACGGATGGAGACCACATCTTCGAACCATTGGACATGCTTGACCGGGTCTCCCTTCCCGGTGTAGTAGGACATCTCGGGTTCTCTGAACCCATCTAGAACTGGAGCTAAGGAGACCAGCTCGCTGAAAGGACTGCCTCACCCCCACCAGGCGGGCCGGCGAGTCTCGCGAGCCCAGCTCGCCGAACCGGCCTCGGGCTGTCGAGCCGGGGAAAAGCTCACGCCTGGGGAGCTCGCACCCCCGGCCTTCCTCGGCCACCTCCTTCCCAGGTCGCCTGTCGGGAGCATCCTCGCCCAAAGAGGGGGCGGCCGCGATCTGGGCTGCCGTGTCGAGCACTCGGCCCGCGTGCTGAGTGCGAACTTGATGAGGCCCAGCACCTCATTCCTGAAGTCTTCTAACATCCCCACCGTTGCGAGTGGCGGGGGGGGGGGGGGGGGGGGCGGCGATTTCTGCCCTTCAGATCCCTGTCCTCGCCTACTTCACTCCTGCAAGAAAAACAACAAAGGAGACAAGGAGAAACAGACCTAAGGGCTCGGCAGGGAGGTCCCACCACACACCCGGAAGATCTCAGAGCGCTTCCCCTCCTTAGCATGATGCCGAGCTAAGGTACCCTCAGAAAGCACTTGAAAACTGGATCAGGGGGGCACTCAAAGCGTGCCTTCTGAGGAACCCCTTCGGTCTTACTTATAGTTTTTAAATCTGAACTGCCAATAACCAGAAGAACTGACCTGAAAATACCAAAAAGCCCTTGGTTGGGTCTGCCAACAGCCAAACCCCGCTGTTCCGGATAGCTATGCATAGTCCAACCTGGTCTGCCAACAGCATGGCTCCGCTATTCTGAATAGCTATTCGCACCCATGGGGGGTCAGCTCGCCATCAATCCCTCTCCACGAGAGGCGGGCGCAACCTGGCTCTAGCGGCTCACCTATTCTTCTTGGGCGAACTCAAGCCGAACCGCCGCTACCCGCCAGTCCTCTGCCGAGACGGATAGGTGGCCAGGTCACATATAGGGCACGGACTGGCGGCCATTGTGACCCTCTGAATGGCTCGCGGATCGCGGGCTGTCGAGCCCATCCGCGAGTACCGGTTCGATGAATGGCGCCCCTCGCTCCGGTCGACGATTCCCTGAGCGAGCGGAAGGAGTAGGGGAGTCGTTGAGCACTCGTCTCGCTCGCCTAAACTGAGCGGGAGCGGACCAGAATCTTGTCGCATGTCTGCTTGTTGCTCGGGTGCGGGTTGCGGGACTAGGTCCGCTCGATCTTCCAGGTGGGGCCCGTTCGACGAACACAGGGTTGTACATATCTCTTTTATTCCTTAGATCTGAATGAATATTTCTCTATCCAAGATAGCTGTTAGCCTGTCATAATGACTTCCTTAACTACATTTTGTCTTCTGGAGGAAAGTCCAATAAAAACAACCTTTGAAAATCCCTTGAAACTTGCTCCAGATTAATTGAAACGGCTACAAGATCCTTGACATAAATGCTGAGAATAATTCCATAACTGTCTGAATTTGAATCTTGAAAAACGTCGATCTCTCCAGAAAAATGTCGAACTGAGCTCCACTATCATTGAACTGAGCTCAGAGACTGGACTTAGACTGAAACATAGATCGTCGATCTGAGCTCAACTATCGTCGAACTGAGCTCAGAGATAAAGAAACAAACTAGAGATAGGAGCGTTGATCTGAACTCGAAGATCGTCGAATGGATTTCGACGACTTGTTGAAGTTGAGCTCAGAGATCATCAAATGGAGTTCGACGATTCGTCGAAGTGAGCTTAGCGATCGTCGAATGGAGTTTGGCGATTCGTTGTCCTGAGCTCGACGAAATGACTTAGTCTCCAGAACTGAAATATCTGGTCTTGAGGGCAGCTTCCAAACCTAAATACTAACCCTTAAACTCAATTCTAATTGACCTTTAGATCTATACAAGGAGGTCAAAACAGATTTCCTAAAAGACATAGTGATCCTTGCCCAAATCAGTAATAGGGTGTTCCAACAATCTCCCCCTATTTGGGTTAGGATTACTATTTACAGATATTGGAAAAATAAAAAAATACAAAGCAGACATATAACAAACAAGACATTGCAGAAACACAGACATTATCTCAGATAGTTCAGAAAACAAAATAAACTATCATCTTACAAAATCATTTCTTTTCCTTGCTATTTATGAGAACTATTTCTTTGTTGGGATTGAGAGCTTCTTTCTTAGATCTTCTATCATCAGCTACACCTAGAGAGGTTTGTTGCTTTGGCCTGGGCACTACAGCTTCTCGGTTTAATTTCATATATCTTTCTGAATCAAAAAATTTACTGGAGGAGTATCTCTCAAGTTCTTTCTTGGATCTGATAAAGTAGTGATATTTGAAGTATCTCTTCCTTATTCTCTAGCTTTCTTGATTTGGTCCAAAGCAGCCAATTCTTTCATTTTTGTTGTCCATGAGGTGGGGTTATTTTCTGGATCTTCAAATAGAACAGGAGGCTCATATCTATTTGAAGAATTATTTGGAGGAGCTCTGGAAGAGACTAGTTCTTTCAGCTTATAAGGGAAGGGACCAGAAGTAGTGTCAGATGGACCTTATCCTTCCCTTGGATAAGGATGTTGCCTGGAATATCCTTTAGAGTACACTTGGAGTTCTCTCTTATTTCCTCTGTACTATCCTCTTCTGGACTGGTAACCTCTAGATTGATTTCCTATATACTGGGATCTTCCTTTAGGTTGATATAAAGTTTGGCATCTGACAGTAGATTGGAAAGCAGAACTACCACCTGCACCTGCATCAGGTGAGGGAGGAGTAGGAGGAGGATTGAAATGGGAATATCCTTTATCATACTTTCTTTTCTTCTTCATAGCTTTCAGTTGATTCCTGGAGTATTGCATCCAAGGTTCTGTGATAGGGCAATCATGCAGTATGTAGTATGGAATGTCATTTGTATCTTTCACTTTTTCTGGAGGAACTCTCTTCATAGCCTTGCTTCTTGCTTTCCTTTTCCTTGCAATTGTTGCAGAGGAATCATGTGAGTCAGTCCTAAACTGATCACTGTTTGAGCTTGGAGGATTATCATACACTGCATCAATCCTTTTGAGGTAATCTTATTGTTATTGAGACTGAGCAGAAAAAACAGCAGAAACAGCAATAGTAGCAACAACAATAGCAGGAAGTGGAGTAGAAGCAACACTAGCAGAAGGAGTTGTGATAGCAGCAGGTCCAGAAACAGCAGCAGTAATGGAAGTAGTAGTAACAGATGAAACTGGAAAATCAACTTCATAAGGAGCAACAGCAGCAGTAACAGCAGTCTCAAAAGAAAATGCCTCTGTCATATTCATATCCTCAAAAACATCAATATCAGAACTAACAGAAACATCAATAACAGCAGTAGGAGCAGCAGCAGTAGGGGCAGCAAAAGAAGCAGTGTCAATAGTATTAAAGGAATGTATATAAGAGCTTATCAAGTTGGGGTCACATCTGGAAATAGGCACAATGGCCTTAGTAATATCTTCAGAATGCTGGACTGGAAGGTAGTTGAAGTACACAAAATCAAAAACTGACAACAGTGACCTGAGGTCCACTGTGAGGAATGCAACTGAAGCTACTGGAGCTTGGACTGAGGATACTACAGCAGACAATCTTTCAACTTCATAAGGCATCTCCCCCTGCCTATATTCAGTGAGAACTGGATCAAGGCACCCATAAGAAGGGATTGCCTGAGAAGGAAGAAAAGAAGAGAGCCTGGCAGACAGTTCCTGAACTGTTTTTAGAAGTGGAGCCAAAGAGGTCTCCAGCAAGAGGGATAGCCTTGGAGCTATCAGCTCATATAACCTGTCTGCAAGGGATGGAAGATCTACTTGCTCAAGAAGGACTTGAGTAGAGGTAGGGATGGATGAGGTAGAAATGAAGGTTGGAGAAGCAAGAGATGTTGGTGGAGAACCTGTGGATTGTGGAAATGATGGTTGGGAAATTGGAATTGTGGAGATGGACGAGAGTGGAATGAAAATTGATGGTGTGAAGGATGGTTGAGCAATTATGTCCTGAAGGAGTTGTTGATAAGAGGTGGATGAGCATGGTGGCTCAGGAGGGGATGAAGTAAAATCATCCATATAGGAATCATCTATAAGAGTGAAAGATGGAATATGAGAGGATGAGTCAATATCCAGGTGTGGGTAGTGATGTAGAGGAAGGAAGAGTTCTTCAGTGAGTGGTGGAGTTGGAGAAGGTATTGAAGTTAGAGATGGGGTGGAAATTGTGATGGTGGATGTGACTGTAGTAGATGAAACAAGAGGTGGAGGAGGAGGAGAAGAAGCAGGAAAGTCTTCTGCAGGGGAAGAAACCTGAGGGGAAGAGACTGAAGCAGTCCTTGTGCCTGAAGAGAAATTGCAGAGGGCCTGCTGGGCTTGACAATCTGCCTGTCCCATTTTCCAAATAGGGCACAGGTAAGCCTCTTGGAGGCATTGATGTGCATCCCACTGGAAACAAGCAGTGCAGGGCATCTATGGTGGAGGAACAACCCTAAAATCCTTCCAAAATTAACAAAGTTCTTGTTAATCTTTTTCTTAATCAAATCAATGAAAACTTCTCCCCAGTTGAGTTTCTTCTTGTCCACTAGGGCACCCACCAAGCAGAGCTGATACCTAGATATGGTATCATGAGCTGAGTGTTTTGCCAACAACACTTTTCCAACAACATCAGCTAGAAATCTGTACTCAACAGACAGATTTTTCTTAAGCAATTTGCTAGGGTTTGCTTCTGAGTGTCCCATCCTTTCAAGCATATTAGAAAATTCCTCTCCCAAAAGCTCAACAGAATCTTCTACAGATTTTAATTGAAAAATCTCTGTCAAGGCAGCAGGTGTTAGAGATACCTGGGTTCCTGAGATGCTTCCAACCACTGTATTCTGATCCAGGTTATGGGAAGTATACACCCATTCCTTTATCTCATCTGCAGCTAATTTGATACTTGTAGTCATTATAGTAACTAGCTGTTGATCTTTGAAGAGTTCCAGAATGTTCTTGAAGATTTGATCGCTGTTATTGAAAGAGTCCATGTCGATGTCAAATCCAGCGTCAAATTTCATTGCGGCCAAGATGGCGACTGAAACTGCCATTGATTCCTGCAAAAATGAACAAACAAATGACCAAGTGTAGAGAAGTTTGGAGGGAAAGAGAAAATTTGAAGAGAGTATGAAAGCGCAAAGGGAGAACGACGGCCGAAAAAATGAGTTTTATAATAGGGTTCGACGCAGAAAAGGAAAGATCGTTGAACTCTGTTCGACGATCTGGGCTTCTAAAGGAAACTGAAAGGTCATCAACATCGTCGATCTCCGTTCGACGATATTGTAGAGCGTCGAGCTCCGTTCGACGATCGCTGACCTGAAGAAAGATAGTTTAGCACTATCTGAAAAGCGCTGAACTCAGGTCGACGATTTCTGAAATCGTCGATCTCCGTTCGACGATCTGGGGAAAAATCGTCGAGCGCAGTTCAGAGATCAGAAACACTCTACACACTAGAAAAAACACTTTGATTTGCCTAGTCTTGGTAATTTTTATAATTTTAAAATCTTGGATCTTATTTTAGACTTCCTCCATCTAACATTCCTAACTGATTCAGGAAGAATGTTTGTTTCTTTTCATCCAAGGGTTTGGTGAAAATATCTCCCCTTTGCAAATCAGTTGGGATATATTGAAGTTCAATTTTATTTTTCTTAACATTATCCCTTAGAAAGTGATGCCTAATTTCTATGTGTTTTGTCCCACTATGGAGGACTGTATTTTGTGCTATGGAAATAGCACTAGTATTATCACAAAATATCTTTAGACTTTTCTAAGTTGCAGCCATAGTCTAGGAGTTGGTTTTGAATCCACAAGATTTGTGAACAACAACTACCTGCAGCCATATATTCAGCTTCAGCAGTTGAAGTTGACACAGATGTTTGTTTCTTACAAAACCAGGAGACAAGTCTGTCACCAAGAAACTGACAAGTTCCACTGGTGCTTTTCCTATCTATTCTGCAGCCAGCATAATCAGCATCTGAAAATCCAGTTAAGTCAAATGCTGAATCTTTTGGATACCAGAGACCTAGATTTAGACAACTTTTTACATACCTAAGAATCGTTTTTACTAAGGTTAGGTGTGACTCTCTAGGGCTCACTTGGAATCTAGCACATATGCATGTAGCAAACATTATGTCAGGTCTACTAGCTGTAAGGTACAATAAAGAGCCAATCATTGCTCTATATGTTGTCTGATCAATAGGTTTCCCATGTTCATCAGCATATAATACAACATTGGTAGGCATATGTGTTTTTATACCTAATGCTTCAGACATACCAAATTTCTTAACCAATTCTTTTGCATACTTGGTTTGAGAAATAAATTTGCCTTCAGCATATTGTTTGATTTGCAATCCTAGAAAGAAGGATAGCTCACCCATGCTACTCATTTCAAATTTAGAATGCATTAGGTTGGAAAACCTTCTGCACAAATTTGAATCAGTAGAACCAAATATAATATCATCTACATAGATTTGTACTAGTAGGGTATGAGACTTATGGGTTCTAATAAAAAGAGTTTAGTCTACTCTACCCCTTATAAACTCATTTTTCAGAAGAAAGCATGCTAGGGTCTCATACCATGCTCTAGGAGCTTGCTTTAGACCATATAATTCTTTATGCAATTTGAAAACATAATCAGGATGAGTTGAAGAGATAAAACCTGGTGTTTGTCTGACATAGACTTCTTCTTTGATATCTCCATTGAGAAAGACACTCTTTACATCCATATGGTATACATTGACTCCTTTGTGTGCTGCATATGCTAAGAAGATTCTTATGGCCTCTAACCTTGTAACTGGTGCAAAGGTCTGGTCATAATCTATCCCTTC
The DNA here is from genome assembly GCA_039583875.1 of Platanthera guangdongensis. Classification (NCBI taxonomy): domain Eukaryota; kingdom Viridiplantae; phylum Streptophyta; class Magnoliopsida; order Asparagales; family Orchidaceae; genus Platanthera; species Platanthera guangdongensis. The sequence goes on from CM077163.1 coordinate 117,331,527, forward strand.
TTCTTGAGAGTACCCTTGAGCAACTAGCCTTGCCTTGTTCCTTGCAATGACTCCTTGATCATCCAATTTATTTCTGAACACCCACTTTGTTCCAACAATGGAGTGATCCTTTGGCCTTGGTACTAGTTCCCAAACTTTGTTACTTTCAAATTGATGCAACTCTTCTTACATTGCAATGATCCAGTGTAGGATCTTGCACTGCATCTTGAATGGATTGAGGTTCAATTTGAGAAAGGAAGCAAGTGTGCATCAGGTTTTGGTTGACCTTATTTCTGGTTTGCACACCAGCTGAGATGTCTCCAATCACTTGGGAGATTGGATGGTATCTTGATGTTACTAAATCAATAGGAGATGTTGATTGTTCACCAACCTGTGTTATTGTTTCCTCTTGTGGTACAACAACTGGCTTTTCAAGAAGATTCTCTTCAAGATGTTGAATGTCTTCTTCAACTTCACTGCTTTCATCTTTTTGAATGATTTGTAACCTGTCTAAGTTTTCATCAAGAGAGTGTACCTGCAAAGGTTCTATGGTAGAAGTATTCTTCTCCTTGAAAGACATGTTAGATTCATCAAAAGATATATGAACAGATTCATCAATTTTGAGAGTTGATTTATTATATACCCTATAAGCTTTACTGATCATGGAGTATCCCAGAAACACTCCTTCATCAGCTTTAGCTTGAAATTTTGCTAAGTATTTCTTGTCATTATTATGAATGTAACAAATACAACCAAAATTTTTAAAGTAATCTACTTTAGGTTTCTTCCCTTTGAGTAATTCATAGGGAGTCTTGCCCTTTAGTTTATATATTAGACTTCTATTCAACACATAGTTGCAGGTGTTCACTACCTCTGCCCAAAAGGATAGAGGAAGGTGAGCATCTGACAACAATGTAGTAGCAGATTCAATAAGGGTTCTATTTTTCCTTTCAGCTACCCCATTTTGTTGAGGAGTTCTAGGAGCTGAGAAAGTGTGTCTGATCCCTTCACTCTGACAGAACTCTTGCATAAGAAGAGAATCAAACTCTGTCCCATGATCACTTATGATCAGGGCAATGTGAGTATTGAACTCACTCTGTATGCATTTGAGAAACTCTGTCAAACACTTAAAGTTATCAGACTTCTTTCTTAGAAAGAACACCCATGTGAATCTAGAGAAGTCATCTACAACCACTAAAGTATAAGATTTTCCTCCTAAGCTTTGTACTGTAATGGGTCCAAAAAGATCCATGTGTAACAGATACAAAATACTAGGTGAATCACTCTTATTAAGTGACTTGAAACTATTTTTGGTTTGTTTGCCTAATTGACAAGCCCTGCAGAGTCCTTCCTTCTTGTAGGGGCCAGAAGGTAGTCCTCTAACAAGATTGTCCTTGGATAGCCTAGCAATGGTTCTAAGGTTTATATGTCCTAGTATCTTATGTCATAGTTCATTAGGTCTACTAATAGAGTTAAACAAGAAAATATCTACTTTAGTTGAAAGAAAGTCTACTAAATAGATGTTATCTTTCCTTTTACCTGTCAACAAAGTTGTGTTGTCCTCTAATTAGATCTTGCATAAGGATTTGATGAAAGTCACTTGGTAGCCTTCATCACATAGTTGACTGATGCTGATCAAGTTGTGCTTCAGTCCTTCCACATAGGCTACTTTCTTGAATGTGACTGTGCCAATCTGGATTGCACCATATCCTTTTGTTAGTCCAAAGTTTGAATCACCAAATATTACTTTGGGTCCAAGCTTGGCATTGAAGGATGTGAAATTGTCCTTGTTTCCTATCATGTGCTTTGAGCACCCACTATCCAGATACCATTACTGGTTTGATGTTGGATAGGTCTTCACCTGCACATAAAATAATTTACTTGTTTTTGACCCAGTTTACCTTGGGCCTAGGTTGATAACCTTTGAACCCAGAAATAAAAGACATCCCTGGTTGACTCTTATAACCTTCAGGATGATATCTCCTTGGAGGTATTATCCATTCAGTATAAGGGTTAAATCATTGGGATGAAGGACCCCTAGGTTTGGAATTTGATTTACCTTTGAAAAAGTTTTCAAAACTCTGATCTCTACTCGACGATCGTTGAGCTGAGTTCAGAGATCTTGGGTCAGACCGTCGAGCTCCGTTCGAAGATTGACTGTGGCAGAGTTCAGGGTTTAGAGATCATCGACCTGAGTTCGACGATTTAGCCTGAGATCGTTGATCTGCATTCGACGATCGTCTAGCTCCGTTCGATGATTTCTGTTGAACTCTTGTTTTCTTGGGTAAGTCAGAATTCTTCCTAGCTACCTCTATAACTGCCTTACCTTTATCAGAGATAAATTTAATTGGGGTTGTTAGTACTATAGGTTGGCTAGATGAAGCACACAAGCCCAGTGTAGTATTGAATCTTGAGTTCACTATTCTTGTGATGTCCATTAGCTTGATACTTCTCCCATTGAGGGATTCTTCAAGCTTCTTGGCCTCTGATAGTTCACTTTTCAGTGAAGCTATCTGCTCCCTATAGCATTCCAACTCCTCAGAGAGTTGGAGGTTTTCTGATTTTAAAGTACTGTATTCAGATAATTGATTTCTGAGAGAAATGATTTCCTTCTCAGATTTTAATAAATCTAAACATAGTGCTTTAAACTCACACTTGAAGTCCTCAGAATTAAAATCAAAAGAACTTATTACCTGGTTCTCTTCAGATTGAGTCTCTGATTCTGACTCTGACTGTTCTGCATCAGAACTTTGTTGTTATGCATTGATAGCCATCATGCAGAATTCTTTTTCTTCAGCATCATCTTCATCATCACTAGAGCTGGATGAAGCTTCTGATTCTTCATCTGTCTCAGTCCAAGTTTCAGCAGAAAATCCCTTCCTTGTGTGTTTTTCTTGCTGGAGGAGGGTTTGCCATTGCTGCTCTTCTTGAAGTGCTTTTCTTTTCTCCTTTCTTTCCGGTCCTTTTTGTCCTTGTTTTTATTTTCTGGACAGTCAGGCACAATGTGGCCTGGTTTCCTGCAACCAAAGCAAATAATTTCTTTGTTATTTGATTTGTCATACCTTGGCTTGTCATGCTCTCTGTATGATCTTTTCCTGAAATCCATCCTGGCCATTTTGTAAAACCTTTTGGCCAGAAGGCTTAGCATCTCTTCATTGGGGACCTTATCTTCAGGCTGATCTTGAGTGGCTTTGAAAGCTATTGATTTCTCCTTTCTTATAGCTGGTGAGGCAGCCTTCTACTATTCTTCTCTATTCTTGATGAGCAGCACATAAGACTTGAGCTTGCCTAAGAGAGCTTCATTTGTGATCTCATTTAGGCTTCTGGCAACCTTGATTGGCCAGATCCTTAAGTCCCAAGTACTTGGGAAGCACATTAAAATTTTATCATTGAGCTCAGTCAATGAGTTCTCCTTGTCCAAAGTTTTCAGCTCATTGACTATGAGACTGTGTCTATTATACATGTCTGCTACTGACTCAGTTTCTCCTTTCTCGAAATTCTCATACTAGGTTATGAGATGAGATCTTCTATCTTTTCTCTCATCAGCAGATCCTGAGACTATTCAAGATAACTTGTCCCAGATGTCCTTTGCTGAGTTGCATTCAGCTAGCTTTTGGAATATTTCATCAGACATAGTCTGGGCTAGAATGTTCATAGACTTTGCATCTGCAACTTTCCATTTCTTGATCTCTGCATCTGTTCCTGATGGAGGTGGAACAGCACTTGTACTTGTATTTTCTGGAGGTCTTGGACACACTGTCAAAACAGAAATGAAAATGTCTTCATCAATAGAGTTCATGTACAGTCTAATCCTTGCCTTGCAAAGTGCAAACTTAGATAGATTGCACACTGGAGATCTGGTGCTAGCATAATCTTTGTTTTGGGCCATGTTCTGTGAAGAAATAATTCTAATGACAAAATCAAAACAAGCAGATCTAACTAGAGAAATCTTTGGGTTCAGGTGTTAGCCTGTGTAACCACTAAGGTGTGGTATTTTAACCAACCTGGAAGATGTGGTATTTTTAACCAACCTCGCTTTGATACCAATTGAAAGTGCAAGTTAGATCTGATATACTCTAGAGGGGGGTGAATAGAGTATGGTTCTTGCTAAAAATGTTTTACAACAGTTGTTGTATTCCTAAGTGAACAGGGAAGCAAATGAACTACAACAACTATCTAATCAAAAAGCAATCATAAACCAGAGCAAGAAAACAAAAGAAAATAAGCAACCAGATAACACAAGGAGCTATATTGGTTCCCCAATCAATCTAGGTACATCCAATCTTCTACCACCCTAGGTAGGAATCCACTACAGGATGAGTTGATCAGGTGTCCTGGGCACCAATGAGCTTTTGATAAGGTGCTCATCAACCAAACTAGATTTTTTTGATCAGGTGTCTTGCCACCACTGAGTTTTGACAAGGTCTCAGAAACTAGCACAAACTTTTGAAGAGAGTTTGATAAACCCTTTACAGCAGAGAGAGAGAGAGAGAGAGATGATCTTCTCTGTCAACAATCAGAGAGAAGATAGTGGATGTTGTCAAAGCTCCCCATGAGATCTATAGTTGTTCAGGAAGTGAAGATTTGTAGTAGGGTGATAGGCCTTCAGAAAATTTGATCTCCAACAAAAGATGATTTCAGCAGCAGCTGAAATGTGTGTTGTCTGGAGTCTTGAATGATGATGGCCTTTGAACACTGGAATCAAAAGGCATCTGAAAATTTCAGTATGTTGATCTCCTTTTGTGATGTGTGTTCTTGTATGAGTTCTAAGACAGTGAATATCTGCAACTCTTTTCCTTATTGTTATTGTTGATGATGTTATTCTGTGTTATTCTATTCCAGCAGAATATGAATATCTCTTTTATTCCTTAGATATGAATGAATATTTCTCTGTCCAAGATAGTCGTTAGCCTGTCATAAATGACTTTCTTAACTGCATTTTGTCTTCTGGAGGAAAGTCCAATAAAAACATTCGTTTGAAAATCCCTTGAAACTTGCTCCAGATTAATTGAAACGGCTATAAGATCCTTGACATAAATGCTGAGAATAATTCCATAACTGTCTGAATTTGAATCTTGAAAAACGTCGATCTCTCCAGAAAAATGTCGAACTGAGCTCCACTATCGTTGAACTGAGCTCAGAGACTGGAATTAGACTGAAACAGAGATCGTCGATCTGAGCTCAACTATCGTCGAACTGAGCTCAGAGATAGAGAAACAAATTGGAGATAGGAGCATCGATCTGAGCTTGAAGATCGTCGAATGGAGTTCGACGACTTGTTGAAGTTGAGGTTAGTGATCGTCGAATGGAGTTCGACGATTCGTCGAAGTGAGCTCAGCGATCGTCGAATGGAGTTCGACGATTCGTCATCCTGAGCTCGACGAAATGACTTAGTCTCCAGAACTGAAATATCAGGTCTTGAGGGCAGCTTTAAAACCTAAATACTAACCCTTAAATTCAATTCTAATTGACCTTTAGATCTATACAAGGAGGTCAAAACAGATTTCCTAAAAGACATAGTGATCCTTGTCCAAATCAGTAATAGGGTGTTCCAACAGAATCTATCAAGGGAAGTACTGAACTGGGCTTGGATTAGCGAACCACTATCCTTTTATCACTCTCGAGCAATACTTCAAGGCCCCTTATTTGATTTTCCTGGTACTCTATGATGCAAATCTAGATGAAAAAAATAGTTTCTAATTCACAAATTTTCCTCATTTTCAGATCCAGGAGGGAAGTTGAGTCTGCATGCTGGAAAGCAGCAATCTGAAGAGAAGAAATCTCCCTAGCCTGCTTCTTAGCCAACAACTTGCTTTTCTTGAAAGCATTCAACAAGACACCATACTTGTCAATAATAAAATTGACATCTTCTTCTGATTCAGACCCATCTTCATCACAAGATGGAGATTCTTCTGAATCAGGGCTATTTTCATAACCAGTTTCAGTGTAGTGATTTGACTGAGAATGTACCTTGATTGGACCAGGATGTTCCTGGCTAGATTCCTCATCTATCATGGCCATAAGTCCAAAACAATAACTGTCTTCTTCTTTATCTTCATCCACCTCTAAATCACTATCTGGATGTGATAGAGGGGCCCTGTTTTCTATCCTGGAAGCAGGATAGTCTTCATTTTCTGCAATAGTAGCAAGACCAAAGTTGGCTTTCTCTTCTTATTCAGATTATGAAGAAGCTGACTCACTATTAGTCCAGTTCTTCTCCTTCTTAGCCACAAAGGACATTTCCTTCTTTCCCTTCTGCTGATGGTAGTGCTTCTTTTCTCCATCCTCTCTTCTCTTTACTGGGCAGTCGGTTATAACATGCCCTAGCTGTTGTAGTAGTAGTAGATAACATTAGTAGAAATTTGTTTCCCAGGTTTAGAAACATACATTTCCTCTTTGGAGGACTTCTTCTTTCCCTTGTAGTAGTCCTCCTTGTGATGAGTGGATGAGGATGGTCTACTCTTCCTCTGCTTCTTCTTCATTATTGGAACTCAGTTCGGGCGATGAGCCGAAAAAGACACCGTGGCTTGTCCAGTCGGCCTTCTGGATGCTTGTCACAGTGGACTAATGGGGTGGTTATCCAGCATGCTGGTTTGAGGCCGCAGTAGTGCCTTGGTTGTAAGATGTAGCGGTTTGGAAGGAGGTCGAAGCAGTGGTCTAAATAGAATCCGCATCGGTCTACTGAAGCCGCAGCAGTAATTTGGAGTTAAGCTGCATCAGCATGGTAGGAGGTCGCAGCTACAGCTTAGTTGTAAGCTGTAGAAATCTCAAGAAGTCATAGCGGTATGCTTGATTCCATGACAGTAGTCTTGTGGATAGTTATAACTGCAGTCTAGTAGCAACCCGCAGTATGCGGTCAGGTGGCTTACAATATCTTCGGTTTGATGGCAACACGCAGGTGCAGTTAGGCGGCTGGTCAGGCAGTCTTACATTGATATTGGTAGTCTTCCCTTGTGGTGGGCGATTGTATATTTGTATTATGTAGTGTGTTGTTTGTATTTGTCAAACTGCACAGGCTGCCCGACTTAAGTTAGTCCCACATCGTGAATTGTATTCTCTCACCTCCACTGTTTTCTATAAATAAGGGGGCATACCTATGTAATGATTACCATTTGGAGAAATAAAATTTGTGGTATATTTACCTCTTGTATTTTTTCTTTCTCATTTTTTACTTAGTATCGGAGGAAAACCGGTCCTTTGCTCCGCTTTGATTGCTTCTCTTGTTTGTGATTTGTTTTCTTCTAAACGCGAGATGAAAACAGGTCCTATGTTCACTTTTCTTCTTCTGGTCGTGGCAAACTATCACCACGGTCGATCAAATGTATCTTTCAGGGCTATTGTCCAACCTAGAAAGGATATAGGTGTTATGATCCTGTTATCTGCCAACAGTATGTTTCTGCGGATGTCAGTTTCTTTGAGGATGTCCCTTTCTTTTCACATTCCTCAATTCTTCCTTCTTCTGATGATTCAGTTTCTTTTCCTTTTATGTGCCCCATTTTCCTGAGCCTGCCATTCCTTCTTCCCCTTGTGATTCTCCCGCACTTTACAATTCCTTTATTGAGTCGCTACTAACAGCTCCTAGTTTGTCAGTCTATCCTTCGGATGGAACCATGCAAGTAGAAAGGAGTGATCTTGATCTTCTGATTGCTCTTCGAAAGGGGTTTCGGTCGGAACCCCACCTGTTTTAGGGTTGATTTGGGCTAGGTTCACTATTAGGATTGCTTAGATTGACCCATATTGTATTGTGTAGGTTCATAGGTTTTTGTCAGAGTCTAAGTCAAGACATCAAAACTAGAATGATTGTTTTCACCTTTAGAAGACTTAAAAGACAGAAGACCTCCCAGAGAAAGCATTTTTCTACAGCAGAAAAAGTCATTCAGAGATTACTGAATTAAGCTCTACTTTTGTCGATCAGAGTTCGACGAACGCAGTTATTTCTCTGAGCTGAGTTCGACGAAATCCTAACTTAGCTCGATGAACTCAACCTCTTCTTTGAGTTGAGTTCGATGAAATCTTAGCAGAGATCGATGAATTCTGATTTATTCCCAGAAGTTCAGCACAACAAAAAGACTATCTCAGTTTGACGATCTTGTAGCTCAGATTGGTAGTGAATGTTCTGTTTAGGGAACTTGGAGATCAACTCGATGAAAGAGAGGTATTTAGCTCGACGAAATTGGATCTTTGGTCGACGAAATAGAATCAGTTCAACTACATTCTCACAGGTTGTGTTCGACTAATTTCCTTGTAGTTTTTCAGTTTTGACTAAGGCAGTTTGATTTCAAAACTTATTATAATATGCCTATAAATGCTCTGATAATTAGTGCTTCATATTCTCAAGAATATAGTCATTTCAAGGTAGCATTAATTATGGTTTTCACAGAGTAATTATTTAGCTTAATTACTGGGACAGTTGAGGAAACAAATTAAAGACAATTACTAGCGGTTCAACTCCCAGATTTTCTGCAGTCAATCAACGATAGCATTCAAAATTAAAATGATAATTTTCTACAAGGAATATATATATAAAGACAGTTTTCAAAAAGACAGGTTTTATATATATACAAAAAACAGACAGACACATATAGATATGCAGAGACATACAGAGATTATTATAGACTTCTTCATCATCAACTTCAGAGTTTTCAAGGGACAACTATTCAATATCAGTCCAGAAAGCTTCTGAAGATCTTGTAAAATCAGAAGGCCTACATGTCACAACCCCCATATTTTACCGCCAAAAAAGTAAATCAGAGTAAGTGAAAATACGTGTCATGATGCCACGTCAGCAGGGGATAACTACGGTCGCTCGGGCAAAGGTCTTACTTAGCCATGCTGAAAGGTTCTTCAAGTTATTTAGAGTTAAAAAAATAAATTTGTGTATAGTAGTTAGTCGTATCCCTCGGCTTAGTGGCTTATCTAGTCCACAAAGAAAGTAGTTATACGCTTTGAAAAATATTTCTTTTATGAGATTAAATATCCTAAATGAGCTTAGAAGTTCCCAGGGGACACCTCAAGGTACGTGAGTTCTACATTTATAACAGTAATAAAGGTAGATTTTTACAGTTGATAAATATAGTGGTTTAAAATTTTGAAAACATGCAATGCATGAGGTAATAGTAATAGTTTTTTTTACTTCAAAATATTGACCATGCAATCCAAACATAAAACGTCCCAGAGAGCAAGTAAACCACTGAAAGATAATAGTTGCCAACCTAAATCACCTAGAGGGGGGTGAATAGGTGAGTGGTGCGTATTTTTGCGGGACACAAATCTCAACCGAAGCACAGATCTATCTACCAAACAAGCAAACACAGACGAGGCAAGATTTATAGTGGTTCGCCAACCTTGGGTACATCCATTTTCCCTCACCAATCTAGCAATACGCTAGATCGGCTACTCCACTATCTCGTATTGGAAAACAATCCTAACCTCGGAACAATATTCCTACAAACTCGATCCACAAAATGGATCTACACTCGAAAGGAAAAACTTCCTACAATCTCGGTGTTGAAAACTCCAACACTCGGAGAAAACTACTCCTACAATAATGTAATAAAGTAGTACAGAAATACAAATAGTAAATTCTCTGGTTCAGATTTACAACAGAAAATCAGAAATTAGTTCTTCTAGGGGTGCGGCTTTATCAGAATATTGAAGAAGAATCTCGGCAATATCAGATCTAGAACTTCTCGACTTTACACGATCTAATGAGAAGATGAAGCATTGAGCGGAGATCTCGATCTGTAGAGTCTTCTTAATCTGAATCCTCTGAAAAGAAGAGACCCTAGCCGGTCGGAAATCAGAGACAGCGATGGCGGCAGATTTCCGTTTCCTGGAGAGAGAGAGAGAGGAGATAGAAATCTTCTTAGAGAGAGAGAGTACGGCTGCAAAAACTTCTTCGAATAATTTTCTTTGAAAACTTAGTGTTTGTCAGATTAGACAAGACCTTTTATAGGAGAAGAAAATATTAGCCATAATTGCGTCATTATGAAAGAAACGCGGACCAATCACATCAACGTTTAAGAATAAGACCATTAGGTATGGACTTAAAGAATTTCTGAAAAGTCAAAGTAAATTACTCGAGTCAAGCAGAACTACTCGAGTATATGCAGCACTACTCGAGTAGGTAGAAGATGACTACTCGAGTACATGAGAAAAATTACTCGGGAGAAAAAGAAATCATTACTCGAGTACATGTAGTCAACTACTCGGGAAAATAAGAATGAGAAAGGCTCGGTTACTCGATTAACAAAAATGACTTACTCGAGTACTTAAGTACTTACACGAGAGGTGGAGTAAATTACTCAAGTACAAGAAATACTACTCGAGTATATAATAATGAACTACTCGAGTATATAAGAGACTACTCGAGACAAACACTTATAAAATATCTAGAACAGGAAAAACTGAACTACTCGAGTGTGTAAGATAATCTACTCGAGATATAGGGAATTACTCGAGTATATAAGATGAATTACTCGAGACAATTAGAACTACTTGAGTATATAACATGAACTACTCGAGTAATTCACTTAGAGAAATTTGCTGGAGGGGGAATCTGTATTATACGAGTAAAAGCATTTGACTACTCGAGTAGTATATGAACTACTTGAGTATATGATTTAGACTACTCGAGTAAGTAAAAACTACACGAGAGTCAGAATTCAATTAACTCGAGACAGAAGATACAACCACTCGAGTACTCTATAGTACTACTGGAGTATATAACTTAGAAAAAACTATAGAAGAGAATTCTGTAAACTTGAGAGGTAAAAGGAAACTACTCGAGTATATAAGATGAACTACTCGAGAGCCATAATTGGACTACTCGAGTATACACTCAGTAACTTACTCGAGTAAGTGAATTACTACTCGAGTATACACTTAGTAACTTACTCGAGTAAGTAAGGAACTACTTGAGTATTTTACTTAGGAAAAAATTTCTGACAGAATTTTTCTTCTTCTAAGGTGAAATCAGCAACAAGTCTTTTCTCATAGTCCTAGAGATTGAATATGAAGTGTATCCTAATAGAGAGGCTACACATGAGTCAACACTTTGGAACACACAATGAGGGATTACATTGTATGGTCCTGTGTTAAGTGACCCATTGTAGACTAACATTGGTCTACAGTTCCCATAAGAATTCCTGCACACACATAACTCAAACCAAGCATCAAATACAACTTAATTCATCTTAGTTCTAGGGTGACTTCATCAAATCTGGGTTAGTGTGGATACAATACCCAACAATCTCCCCTTATTCATAGAAGTCAGAACTCTTTACACTAAGGTAAATTATGGACATAAAAAGAATGCTAAGTAATCAAGCAGTGTAAGCAATCAAGAACTATGAAAAAGATAATAAGATCAAAAACTTTGAATTATATAAATATGATTATCCAAAAATATCATTAACAACAAAAATCCATTTCCACAACTCATGAGTCCTTTGGGCTAGCTCTGATGATGTTGCTTGTCTTGTTTCTCTTGCTGTCTTCTTTGATAGCTGTAAGGTTTAGGATAATACTTGGGGGGTCTGGGAGGAGCAGCTGGATTATTTCTTCCATATTCTCTGTCATATATCCTTCTCTTGGTCATGGACTTCTCATACAACTCTCATTCATAGGAACTGTAGTGAATATTTTTGCTCTCATGGAAATCCAAAACTAATTTGAGAGTTTCCAGGATGAGGGACTTTGAAGTGGGTGACCAAACCTCAGCATGTTCAGGAGCTCTTGTAGGGACAGACTTGCTGGCAGAAGGACCTTCACCATATTTTCTTTTCTTTTTATAAGTCAGTATCTCAGGAGGGGCTTTGAGAAATACATCTGCAGGATCATCTTACCAATCCTGAGCATATGAATCTAGAGTAGAAACAGAGTCTCCAGGCCTTGGAGAAAAGGTAGGTTGCAGAGGAGGAGCAGGAGCAGGAGCTTAAGTAGCAGCTAGAGGGTTCAGGTGATGAGGGATAATGGTAGGATCAGCAGCAAACTCTGGTAGGATCTGATTGTGCATCCAAACAGTAGTGTCATATGTGTGGAATTTGACACTCTGTATCTGAGCTAGAACATCATTATGGATCTCTTCCACTTCGGCTTCCATAGTTCTTTCTTAAGGGCATCAGATTTTTCTAAATATTCTTTTACCAACTTCTCCTCCTTTTTGACTTCAACAGATAGCTGGGAGATGACATCATCTTTGAAAGTGCCAACTTCTTCACATATTTTCATCTTAGTGGCCTCAGCTCTTTTGTCCAGTTCCGTTTGATTATTGTCAAGAGTGAGACATTGCTCCATAACTTTCCCAACACTGGTGATGGTGTGGTCTAAGGCTTTTCCACCCATTTGGAACAGATCTCTGAGCTGATCAGTATTATGCTATATTTCAGCAAAGCCTCTGCTCATCTCATGTTCTAGAGTAGTTACCTTATCAGTTATAGTTTTGATACAAGTATCAAAGTATGATCTCTGGTCTTGAAGAAGAAGTACAATCTGAGACATCAAGTCTGAGGAGGAAGGAGCTGTAGCAGCAGGAGGAGCAGAAGTTGATGGAGGAGCCACCCATGGAGCTATTTCAGAGAGGGTGACTAAGCTCTGAGCTCTTGCATTGCGTAACATGGCATCCTCTTAATCCATTATCTGGGGGATAGTGAAATCCAAATTCTTGAGAGGAGCTTCGGCTGGCTCCGGTGAGAGCTCATCAGAAATGAGAATTGTTTTTGGCTGTTCTTTGGGGGCATTTGGAAATTTTGCTGGAGTTCTAGCTGGGGAAGTGTCTGGAGACCTTGCTGGAGACTGCACTAGAGATTTTGCTGGAGACTGTAGAGGAGTTGTGTCCTTGGGAATGTCAGTGACTGGAGCATTTGGAAAGAGAGGAGGAGGTGGTTCATCTGCAGTTAGTTCTTCTATCATTTCATTTATGGCAGCATCAGTAGAAATGAGTTCTTCTTGAACTTGTTGATCTGAGAGGATATCTTCTGGAGTGATTGGTGGAGGAGTAGGTGTACGACCCCCCCTCCCGGATCCCAAAACAGGGCACGAAGGGGGGTGTTATGCCCGAAACAGCCGCCTTACGGTAGCATTAGCACACGGCTAACCTGTACCACAAGATGCCTATTCCGCCGGCTACAACCAATGTCAATATATACATGCCAACCCAACCATAATATAAGCAAGAAGAAGTCAAATCCACACTAAGCATATGAGTCCAAATACATCAAATAAGAGAAGCAGAAACACGCTTCTACAATATCAGAGTACAACTATAAAATTTGCCCAAATGGGCTACAACAGAATCTCACAACACTCACATCCGTAACCGATGGTAGCGACGACACCATCACATTAGGACCTGTCGTCCTGGCCTGGCTGTCCTGCTGAAAAGTCTCCGGCTGCTCTACCTGCGGGGTGACCTCCTAAAAAGGAAGACGTAGCAACCGTTAGTCGAAAGACTAAGTGGCTTCACATCCGCTCCCCCGGCGACTCCTCGGCACCGGGCGGAGAAAGGAACAAGGGTACAAGTATAATATAAGTAGTAAGCGTGTACAAGCAGGTGGAAATAGTACATGATTAACAACATTATAAACTAGCATCAGTTCTACTTGAATAACAATATTAGTAAATCAACAAGTACAAGTAACTACAACAGGAAAGTAACTTAACTTATAAGAATGCCCATACAAACTTACAAGTTAAGAATCGGGTTACTTAAAAGTAACTCATCGTATAAGAGTGCCCATACAAACTTATACGATGAGGTTCTTGTTTGTACAATGCTATGTAATGGTATGTATGCTATGCAATGACTCACCCATGATCACACACATGCAATTGCTATGTCGACACATACTATATTTCCCACTATTCGAGCAGGTAGCTAACATCTCAGGCATCAGCCACCATGGCCAGGTGGTCACAGTAGAGCGGGCATCTCTACTACGAGGCGGGTATCCATACTACTTCACCTAGGCTTCCATACGCCTCAATACTAAGAACACAATAACGGATCCCATGCGTACTATGACCCAGCGGGGTCTCTAGTAGATGTGCACCGAGAACACAGCCCGAACTGGCCTGGTGTGACCCGGAAGGGGCCTCGGAAGAAGGCACGAGGATACAACCCAACCATTCAATTGGCACAGAAGGGGCCTCGGGACGTGAACACCGAGGACACAGCCCAACCGCCCAAAGTCTAACCATCAACTCCCATCGGTGTGACGATCGGCGAGCCCGTAGACCTGCCACACTATCCTTAACCCAGGATTATGACACCGCATGTCGACTCACAACACATCCAAATTCTACAACACCGTGGCATGGAAGTGGCCTCGGAAATAAGCACGAGGGCACAGCCCAACCATCCATCTATACCACATCTAAACACAAACCAACTAGTGGCGGTCAACACCGCACTTACGTCCATTCATAATACTACCTGTAGGGAGACTACGCTCTAATTATTGTACTACTACATTTCATTCTAACCATCATACATACTCATGGCCACGGCTTATCCCTCTATTTGTCATTCCAAATGATTTCAACATATCACAAGCATGAACGCATAAATGGTAATCTACCAATTTGTTTCTAGTCATTTCATTTATGTAAGTTTGCTTCACAATTCAGTTATATAAAATCCGATTAATAAGATTTATCATTCATAGCACTACAGTGGTCAGCATAAAATAGTTCATCAAAATCTTGAGTTAATTAGCAACATCGATTCCACCGAATTCAAATTCAAATTATATAAACCATAGAATTTAAGTGCAGAATAAATCTGGACAACAACTTCAACCAGAGATTACCAAAGCTGCATGGATCCGGTGAAGACGTGTAACCCCTCGATGGAAAGTTATTTCCATGGGTTACAACTTTCATATTCAACCACAACCCAGATTTGAGTTTATCCTAGTTGAAATCAGACTTGAAGTCCGCTATATACAGAACACAATTTCTGCATGTAGGATTTATCAGACGTCGTATTCGTTCAGACTTTCCCGTGGCTACAAACTTCGCATGAAGATGTGCAACAACTCGTTGGAAAGTATTTTCAAGGGCTTCAACTTTCGTGTTTAGCCGAAAGCCCAGATCTGGCCACATCCTACATAAAAATGGTCAAGAAAATTGTTACGCGCAGAATACAGATTCTGCACGCTTCGTAAAGCGGAACAGCATCGGTTCGTCTTCCTCTCCAAGTTGATCTTCAAAAATAACTCCAGAAATTCCTCCTCCCTTATTCACCCTCAAACAGCCATGATTCTTCACGAAACCATCCACCCATCATTAGATAGAAGAAAGGGGAGGTTGAAGAGATCTAAAACCTAGAACGCATGTCCTAGCATGGTCGTCCATAGAAAACTCCTTCTCTCCATCAAGACTCTCTTGAGTCGATATCTCTCCTAAGGAAATAACTAAAGATCTAGCACCGAGGGAGAGGGTAGGAATCTCACCTCACTTCCGGCGTTTCCACCATTTCCGGCCATGGATCTCGTGACTCTTCTCGGCGGCATCGTCTTTTCCATGGCAACGACGGATCTTCTCCTCTAGAACTAGATCCAGCGACTTCCTTCTCTCAATAGGAGTTCCTCTGAGAAAAACGGCTGGAATGAGGAGTGAAAACATGTAGGGTTTTCATTTCCCTTTTTATATATAAGTGATACGGGTAGGGACACGCCCGTGTCCTTACCCGTGTCCTGCTTAGGCGAAGCATTACGACGATTTTTATGCATCGGTTGAATACTCGACACGACACAGGGTGGGATACGCCCGTGTCGGCCCAGTCACGCCTGTGACAGGTGGAATGTAACCCACTCGAGACCTACTCGAGAGGACTTACTCGAGAAAAATCCAACTATTCGAGTACACGGATTGGACACGCCCGTGACAGCCCAGTCACGCCCGAGACATGGGGCGTGCAACCCACTCGAGACTTACTCGAGAGGACTTACTCGAGAGAAATCCAACTACTTGAGTACACGGGTAGGACACGCCCATGTCACAGGGATGACATGCTCGTGTCACCCCCTCTTACTCAAGTACTTTTCCACCTACTCGAGTATATTTCGCCTTACACGAGAACTACTCGAGGATGAGCGGGACACGCCCTGTGACACGCCCGTGTCACAGGCCGCGTGCCCCATACTTGACACACGACGATCGTCGAGCGCTGGTCAACGAACAAAAGGAACACCAGCCCTCCGACACACCCGTGTCGGATGGGACACTCCCGTGACACGCCCGTGACACGCGGCGTGTCTCGCCCGAACGCATCATCGAACCCATTTTCGTCGATCTTGCGACTGCTATGCACCCGAGCAGGACACGCCCTGGGACACGCCTGTGTCCCAGGCCGTGTCACCGAAAAATTTGCCAATCCCAGACTTTTTGGCTGCTACATGCTTCCCCGTTGTTAGCACTCCACTGAGCCCAAGTCAGCTCTCCTGGCTCAAAATCCTATAAACAAAATCCTATAAACAAAAAAAAGATTTCGTCCCCGAAATCAGGCTTAGGATATGGAGAAAAAACATAACAGGAATATAATATGCTTTTCAATAAAACTACCTAAGCAAAAAACTCCGGATAGTGTTTTTGCATCACATCCATTGGCTCCCATGTATATTCCTCCTTCCCATTGTTGGACCATAGCACTTTCACCAAGGGAACACTTTTGCGGCGTAACTTTTTTGTCTCGCTATCTATGATCCGCACCGGCTCAACTCACACAGACCTATCACACACCACATCACCATCAGTTGTGGGATGTATTGATCGGGCCGCAACAGCGCCCTCCAAAGCGACGACACATGAAACACGTCGTGGAGGTTCTCTAGCTCGGGCAGTAAGTCCAACCGATAGGCCAGTAGGCCAATCCTTTCCAATATATTATAAGGCCCAACATACATTGGGCTGAGCTTTTTCACACCACGCACACGTGAAACTCCATGCATCGGTCGGATTTTCAGGAACACCTTACCACCCACTTGAAATTCCACCATACGGTGCTTTATATTATAATACTTCGCCTGCCGACTTTGAGCCTCCAACATGCGATCCCGTATCAGTCTAACTGCCGCGCATCGGTATCATCAATATATTCAACGCCCAAAGCCTTCGGGTCTTCATCTTGCACCCAAGACAAAGGGGTTGTACACCTCCTTCCATAAAGAGTTTCATGAGGAGCCATGCCGATACCAGCCTGGTGGCTGTTGTTGTAGGAGAATCCCACCAACGGTAAGAGTCTTTCCCACGGCTCTCCTCTATCCAACACACATAATCTCAACAAATCTTCCGATGTTCGGATGGTCCTTTCAGATTGCCCGTCCGTCTGAGGATGAAACGCGGTGCTGAAGGTAAGGAGCGAGACCCGATACGCCTGTACTGCTTTCCACTCATTGGAAGTAAACTGGCCATCATGATCAGACATGATCATCTTAGGCATGCCATGATACCGTACGAATTGCTCCACAAAGAGGCGTACTAAGACATCCACATGAGCTTCTTTCTTCATTGGGATAAACCGGGCTACTTTCGTCAGGCGATCAACTATCACCCACACTGAATTATTCCCGGAGCGTGAGCGAGGTAACCCATGGATGAAGTCCATGGAGATATCCTTGAACTTCCATTCGGGGATGGTCAACGATTGTAACAAACCACTGGGGCTCTTGTATGCTGCCTTCACTCTTTGACAATCTTCACAGTGTGTAACAAAATATCAGACATCCTTCTTCATCCCCAGCCAATACATGGTCTTCCGCAAGCCGGCGTACATCTTGGCAATACCCGGGTGCACCGAATACTGAGAGCAATATGCCTCTCTCAAGACATCCTCCCAGATTCTACCGCCCTTGGGAATGTATAGCCGACCACGGAAATAAATGAGGCCGCCTTTTAGCATATACTCATCCATAGTCCCATCCTTGATTGACTTGATTGCCAGGGCCAGGGCTCCATCCACTCCTTGCTCCACTCTAATTCGGTCCCGGATATCCCAAACTATGCTCATGCTTGCCAAGTACTCCGTATACTATGCCGAAGGAGCCTTAAACACCAAAGTAATATCCATCTACTCAATCATCCAAGCCAACTCCATACTCATCAATTGAGCCTCTAGGCTAGACCCTGTTACCTTCATACTCAATGCGTCGGCCACCGAGTTCGCCTTACCGAGGTGGTAGTTCATGGTGAACTCATAGTCGCATAGAAATTCATACCACCGCCGTTGTCTCAAGTTTAACTCCTTCTGAGTATGAACGTACTTCAAGTTTTTATGGTCTGAGAAAATCTCGTAGTGGACGCCGTATAGATAGTTCCTCGAAACCTTCAAGGTGAACACCACTGATCCAAGCTCCAAATCGTAAACCGGGTAATTGATTTCATGTTTCTTCAATTGTCTTGAAGCATAAGCGATCACGTGTCCATGCTACATCAACACCGCTCCCATACCTTGATATGATGCGTCAGTTTAAACTTGAAATCCTTCCTTCCCAAATGAAAGTGCAAGGATGGGGGCGGAGGTAAGTCTTTCCTTCAGCTCGTGGAACGCCGCTTCACATTGGGGTGTCCACTCAAATGGCACACCTTTCTTCGTCAATTAAGTAAGAGGAAGAGCAATCTTTGAAAATCCATTTACTAACTTGCGGTAGTACCCGGCAAGTCCAGGGAAACTCATCACATCGGTCATCGACTTCAACGGCAACCACTCCTTCACGGCATGCACCTTGGCCGGATCCACCGCTAGTCCTGCTCCACTGATCACATGGGCCAAGAAAGCAACCTCTTTAAGCCAGAATTCGTACTTGCTGAACTTAGCGAACAAGGCGTGCTCTTTTAATTTCTTCAATACCAAGGTCAAGTGCTCAACATGCTCCTCCTCCATCTTTGAATAGACCAAGATGTCGTCGATGAAAACAATGATGAAGACATCCAAATAAGGTTCAAACTCCTTGTTCATCAGGCTCATGAAGGCCGAAGGGGCATTTGTGAGCCCAAACGGCATTACAGTGAACTCGTACAGTCCATATCTTGAACTAAAGGCCATTTTCTGGATGTCACCTTCTTGTATCCTCAACTGATAATACCCTGAGCGCAAGTCCAGCTTAGAAAACCAATACGCTCCCACTAGTTGATTGAAAAAACTCGTCAATCCGAGGTAGCGGATAAGTGTTCCGCACCGTCAGCCGATTGAGTTCCCGATAGTCTATGCACAAACGCAGGGTCCATCCTTCTTCTTCACGAATACAGTACAGGGGCTCCCCAGGGTGACGAACTGCGGCGAACGAACCCTGACTCCACCAGTTCTTGCAGTTGAACTCTAAACTCAGCGAGTTCCTTCGGGGCCATTTGGTAAGGGGCCTTGGATATCGGCTTGACACCAAGTACTAGATTAATCTGGAAGTCAACCTCTCTATGAAGGGGTAATCCTGGCAGTTTCTCAGGAAATACCTCGGGTAAATCCCGCACTATCTCGATGTCTTTTATATCCAATTCTAACTCCTTCAACTCAAAACAGATCATGAAGATTTCATCCCCCGACATATGTGCTTTTACAGCCTGAACTGAAGAAAACAACATACGAGGTGAAAAGCTAATACCTTGAAAGATGACGTCGGTGTATCCATGTCTCAAATAGATTCGCTTTTCCGCACAGTCGATCCTTGCAAAGTGCCAGTCCAATCACGCCATGCCCAAAAGGATGTCAAACTCCGGAATTCTCAAGACTGTGGCAGGTGTCTCAAAGGCCTCTCCTTCAATGAATATCTCGAACTCGCACTTAGCAGTTGCAATCATCTTCGAGCCGTCCGGTACACGCACTCATCGAGCTACACCAGTAAAGTATTTTACACCTTCTGGGTTTTTAATGAAGTCTGCCACACCAACGACTGTGTGGCACCGGTATCGAATAGAGTGTAGGCCAGTTTCTCACTAACCATTACACCTAAGTATAAAGATTGTGAAGGGTCAATCCAGATTGCTAGAACAAACTTAGGAAGACTAAGGTCGAACGTTTAATTTCTTCCTCGTAGTCCCCATCATGCTTCAATTACTCCTTCAACGAGTCTCTTAACGCTTATCTGAACACCCAAAAGACCCGCTTCCAACCACTTTACCATATCCATTATCTCCACCAAGCTCGAGTCTGCTATAAACAAAAGTGGTTGCCCTAGGAAATCTGCCATATATATTATCTCCGCTAGATTCAATATCCTCTATAAACAAAAGTGCTTTCCCTAGGGGATCTCGCAAGACTTTATACAATCGGTTTACATACCTAGGGTCGTCCAAACTTCAGGATATCAACGTATAAAGATCATACCTAAGGTCAGGTTGGCTAATCTTAATGTCAAAGTTGGACAACTTAGTGTGAATTACATATGGGCACACCACTTCTTCCGCTAAGTCAGTTTGTCCGCAAACTGACTAAACGAACGGCGGTGGGACCATTGTTGAATGACTTCTTTAGTTGAGGATCGTGGAAAACTGATACCATTTGTAAGACCCCCCCCCCCCCCCTCCCGGATCCCAAAACACGGCATGAAGGAAAGGTAGCATTAGCGCACGGCTAACCTGTACAACAAGACGCCTATTCCGCCCACTACAACCAATATCAATATATACATGCCAACCCAACCATAATATAAGCAAGAAGAAGTCAAATCCACACTAAGCATATCAGTCCAAATACATCAAATTAGAGAAGCTAAAACACGCTTCTACAATATTAGAGTACAGCTAGAAAATTTGCCCAAACGGGCTACAATAGAATCTAACAACACTCACATCCGTAACCGACGGTAGCGACGACACCGTCACATCAGGCCCTATCATCCTGGCCTGGCTGTCCTACTGTAAAGTCTGTGCTGCTCTACCTGTGGGGTGACCTCCGAAAAAGGAAGACGTAGCAACCGTTAGTCGAAAGACTAAGTGGTTTCACATCCGCTCACCCGTCGACTCCTCAGCACCGGGCAGAGAAAGGAACAAGGGTACAAGTATAATACAAGTAATAAGCAGGTACAAGCAGGTGGAAATAGTACATGTTTAACAACATTATAAACTAGCAGTTCTACTTGAATAATAATATTAGTAAATCAACAAGTATAAGTAACTACAGTAGGAAAGTAACTTAACTTTTAAGAATGCCCATACAAACTTATAAGTTAAGGATTGGGTTACATAAAAGTAACTCATCATATAAGAGTGCCCATACAAACTTATATGATGAGGGTCTTGTTTGTGCAATGCAATGTAATGGTATGTATGTTATGCAATGACTTACCCATGATCACACACATGCAATTGCTATGTTGACCCAAACTATATTTCCCACTATTCGAGCAGGTAGCCAACCTCTCAGGCATCAGCCACCGTGGCCAGGCGGTGACAGTAGAGCGGACATCTCTACTATTAGGTGGGTATCCACACTACTTCACCTAGGTCTCTGTATGCCTCAACGCTAAGAACACAATAGCGGAGCCCATGCGTACTATGTCCCAGCGGGGTCTCGGGTAGATGTGCACCGAGAACACAGCCCGAACTGGCCTGGTGTGACCCGGAAGGGGCCTCGTAAGAAGGCACGAGGACACAGCCCAACCGTTCACTTGGCACGGAAGGGGCCTCAGGACGTGAACACCGAGGACACAACCCAACTGCCCAAAGTATAACTGTCAACTCCCGTCGATATGACGATCGGCGACCCCGTACACCTGCCACACTGTCCTTAACCTAGGATTATGACACCGCGTGTCGACTCACACCACATGCAAATTCCACAACACCATGTCAAGGATGGGGCCTCGGAAATAAGCACGAGGGCACAACCCAACCATCTATCTATCCCACATCTCAACACAATCCAACTAGTGACGGTCAACACCGAACTTACATCCATTCACAATAATACCTGTAGGGAGAAAACGCTCTAAGTATTGGACTACTACATTTCATTCTAACCATCATACATACTCATGGCCATGGCTTATCCCTCTATTTGTCATTCCAAATGATTTCAACATATCACAAGCATGAATGCATAAATGGTAATCTACCAATTTGTATCTAGTCATTTCATTTAAGTAAGCTTGCTTCACAATTCAGTTATATGAAATCCGATTAATAAGATTAATCATTCATAGCACTATGGTGGTCAGCATAAAATAGTTCATCAAAATCTAGAGTTAATTAGCAACATCGATTCCGCCGAATTCAAATTCATATTATATAAACCCCAGAATTGAAGTGCAGAATAAATCTGGACAGCAAATTCAACCAAAGATTCCTGAACATACAGGGATCTGGTGAAGACGTGTAACACCTCGATGGAAAGGTCTTTCCATGAGTTACAACTTTCATATTCAACCCACAACCCAGATTTGAGTGTATCCTAGTTGAAATCAGCCTTGAAGTCCGCTGCGTACAGAACACAATTTCTGCATGCAGGATTTATCGGATGTCATGTTCATTCAGACTTTACTGTGGCTACAAACTTTGCATGCAGACTTGCAACCACTCGTTGGAAAGGTATTTGCAAGGGATTCAACTTTCGTGTTTAGCCGAAAGCCCAGATATAGCCACATCCTACATAAAAATGGCCAAGAAAATCGCTGCGCGCAGAATACAGATTCTGCACGGTTCGTAAAGAGGAATGAACGGCATCGGTTCGTCTTCCTCTCCAAGTCGAACTTCCAAAATCTCTCCAGAAAATCCTCCTCACTTATTCATCCTCAAAGGGCCATGAATTTTCACGAAACCATCCACCCCTAATCACATAGAATAAAGGGGAGGTTGAAGAGATCTAAAACCTAGAACGCATGTCCTAGCATGGGCGTCCGTAGAAAACTCCTTCTCTCCATCAAGACTCTCTTGAGTCGATATCTCTCCTAAGGAAATAACTAAATACCTAGCACCAAGGGAGATGGTAGGAAACTCACCTCACTTCCAGCGTTTCCACCATTTCCGGCCATGAATCTCGTGACTTCTTTTCCACGACGACGGCAGATCTTCTCCTCTAGAACTAGATCCAGCGACTTCCTTCTCTCAACAGTAGTTCCTCTCGGAAAAACGACTGGAATGAGGAGTGAAAATGGCTAGAGTTTTCATTTCCCTTTTTACATAAAAGTGACACGGGTAGGGACACGCCCGTGTCCTTACCCGTGTCCTGCTTAGGAGAAGTGTTACGACGGTTTTTATGCGTCGGTTCAATACTCGACACGACATACGGGTGGGACACGCCCGTGTCAGCCCAGTCATGCCCGTGACAGGGGGCGTGTAACCCACACGAGACTTAGTCGAGAGGACTTACTCGAGAGAAATCCAACTACTCGAGTACACGGATTGGACACGCCCGTGACAGCCCAGTTACGCCTGTGACATGTGGCGTGTAACACACTCGAGACTTACTCGAGAGGACTTACTCGAGAGAAATCCAACTACTCAAGTACACGGGTAGGACACACCCATGTCACAGGGATGACACGCCCGTGTCACCCCCTCTTACTCGAGTACTTTTCCACCTACTCGAGTATATTTCACCTTACACGAGAAGTACTCGAGGATGAGCGGGACACTACCTGTGACACGACCGTGTGTCACAGGCTGTGTGTGCCCCATACTTGACACTCGACGATCGTCGAGCTTTGGTCATCGACTAGAGGGAACACCCGCCCTCCGACACGCCCATGTCGGATGGGACACACCCGTGACACGCCCATGACACGCGGCGTGTCTCGCCCGAACAATTCATCGAACCCATTTTCATCAATATCGTGACTGCTATGCACCCGAGCAGGACACGCCCTAGGACATGCCCGTGTCCCATGCCATGTCACCCAAAAATTTGCCAATCCAGACTTTTTATCTGCTACATGCTTCCCAGTTGTCAGCACTCCCCTGAGCCCAAGTCAGCTCTCCTGGCTCAAAAACATGCACAAGGGGCCTAGTGCGATTAGGGATGTTATAGTAGGTGGAGGAGGAGGAGGCATACATGATTGAATAGTAGGAGCAAGCTCCCCCTCAATAGGTGCACCAGAGGAGTTGGGGACCTGAGATGGAGAAGGAGATGGAGTCCTGTCCTCTATGTCTATAGCTTTTGTAACTTTGGCAGCTTGAGAGGGATTTTGCAACTTTAACTCCCATCTCTGTATGGATGAGATGGAGACCTTCTTCATGTGGTAAATGATACTTCCCTTGGAGAAACTGAAAACCTCTGGATTAATCTCATGGAGAAGCAGGGAAATTATCCTTGTATAGTTGGGGGACTTTATACTCTCCTTAATCTTATTCAGAATCAACAAGCCAAACTGAAAGGCTTTTTTACAGACTATAGCTTGCATCAATTCAAAGAAATAAAGGGGTATGGCCCTGATGGAGTTGGTTTTGCATAGAAGAATCTTACCAATGACATCAACCAAGAATTTTCTTTCGGCATGCATATCAAACCTATTGATGTATTTATCATCAGCAGAAAGTCCACATAATGAGCAAGTTCTGGAATAGTCTTCATCAGTCAGAAAATCATCTGCATCTGGAGCTTGCAGTCGGAGATGTCAAGAAACAGAGGTTGGAGTGAGTTTAATGGTGATACCTTTGACTGAAGACTTCAAAACTGTGCCATGGTGCTTGACCTTGACATTCCTGAAAAACTCTGCAACTTTGGGGAAGATGATATAACATGGTTCTTGGAGAACGAATGTTAGGCCGGCGGTGTCGAGCAAAATCAGGAGATTATGGAAATCGGTGGATAGGTCTGCAATCCCAGTGGCGACTAATTCTGAACCAACACCGATCTTAAATGAGGTGGCCATGATTCAAAAGTCTTGGAGATGGAGAAACCCTAGAAAGCGTCGACTGGGAGATGAAAAGGGCACAGCTCTGCAACTGATTGAGGAAGATGAAGAGCCAGCCGGGTACTCGACAGACGGAAATGATTTCGTGTAGATGAAATTTTCAGATTTTCTTGTTTATATAACCCTAGATTTAGGTCTAATTATTTGAAAAAAATACTAATGTAAACCATAGAAGAGGTGACATAAGCCTTTGGTTTGCACCTAAGAAAATTTGAATAAGAAAAGACTCTGCACATACACAAGTAGAAGAATCAGGAGTTACTCGAGTAGGTAAATAGAAGTACTCGAGTAGGTGAGAGAGGTACTCGAGTAGATGAGTGAGGTACTCGAGTATGTGAAGTTGACTACTCGAGTATGTCAGTCTGCTACTCGAGTAGGTCAAGTAGACTACTCGAGTATGTCAGTCTGCTACTCGAGTAGGTCAAGTAGACTACTCGAGTATGTCATTCTATTACTCGAGTAGGTCATATACTTACTCGAGTCAAAAACTTAAACTTTTGAAAAACTCCAATTTTTGACTAACCTTTGAACTTTGAGCCTTCTTGACAGTCCAGCTTCTTCTAGTCTTCTTTGTTGAGCATCCCAAGTTCTATTTTGAAGAAAAAGAACATGGTCTCATCCAACGACTTCGTGAAAATATCTGCAATTTGCCTATCTGTAGGGACATATTGAAGGTCTATGTCCCCATGCTCCACATGCTCCCGGATGAAGTGATACCTTAGCTCTATATGCTTTGTCCGACTGTGCGAGACTGGGTTGTTGGCTATTGCTATTGCATTGCAGGAGTCGCAAAATAATGGAATCTTTTCAAACTTCATGTTGTAGTCTTCGAACTGATTCTTTATCCATAGTAATTGTGCACAGCAACTGCCTGTAGAGATGTACTCTGACTCGATCATTGAGATTGCCACACAGTTTTTCTTCTTGCTACTCCAGGAGATCAGCCTTCTTCCAAGGAATTGGCAAGTCCCTGAAGTGCTTTTCCTGTCGTCTCTGCTACATGCAAAATCTGCATCTGAAAAACCTATTAGTTCTCTATCATTACTTCTTGGGTACCATAAGCCAAGATTTGGTGGACCTTTAAGGTATCTCAAAATCCGCTTCGCAGCAGCGTAGTCAGATTCCTTAGAGTTCACCTGAAATCTAGCACAGACACATGTTGAGAACATTATGTCAGGTCTACTTGCAGTAAGGTAGAGCAAGGATCCAATAATACTTCTGTACTTGGTTTCATCAAAAGGTTTCCCTTTTTCATCTTTGTCCAGAGACATTGTTGAACCCATTGGACTCCTCATCGAGGTTGCGTTCTCCATTACGAATTTCTTAATTAGCTCTTTGGTGAACTTGGTCTGTGAGATGAAAATTCCATCTTCAGACTGTTTCAATTGAAGCCCTAAGAAATACTTCTGCTCGCCCATACTGCTCATTTCAAACTTCTCTTGCATAAGTTTTGAAAACTTCTTGCAGTGCTTGTCATCAGTAGAGCCGAAAATAATGTCGTTGACATAGATTTGCACTAGCAAAATCATGCCTTTAATTTCCCTAAGAAATAATGTCTTCTCTATCTTTCCCCTTGTGAACTTGTTCTCAAGTAGAAAGCTAGACAACATTTCATACCAAGCTCGAGGAGCTTGTTTCAGACCATATAATGTTTTGTGTAGTAAATAAATGTAATCAGGAAAGTTAGAATCAACGAAACCTTGAGGTTGTTCCACATACACCTCTTCCTTTATGTCACCATTAAGGAAGGCAGACTTCACGTCCATCTGGTAGACAGTGAAGCCTTTGAGTGTAGCATATGCTAGGAATAACCTTATAGCCTCCAGCCTTGCCACTGGAGCGTAAGTCTGGTCGAAGTCGATTCCTTCTTCTTGACGATAACCTTTGGCGACAAGTCTGGCCTTGTTATTTACTATCGTTCCATCGTCGTCGATCTTGTTCCCGTAGACCCATACTGTCCCAATGACGTTATTACCTTTGGGTCTTGGAATAAGCTTCCATACTTTGCAGCGCTTGAACTAGTTCAGTTCTTCTTCCATTGCCATTAACCACGATTAATCTAAGTTTGCTTCCTCAAACTTCTTTGGTCCAACCTATGAGAGAAAACTTAGATATAGATTCTCATTAGTTATACCTCTACGAGTTCTAACATAATCTCGGGGATCACCTATGATCTGGTCCATGGGATGATCCTTCAAATGTCTGAGCTCTAGAGTCCTTGCATCCGGATTATCTTCTATCACCGAAGTGACTTTTTCATCTAGGATGACTTCTTCATCTTGATCATCAGCCTCTCCAATAGGGTTTGGAGTGGTGATCTTGATGAACTTTTCACCTTTGTCTTCGGATGGTTCATCCAAGCTAATTTCTTTCAACTTTGCACCTGCATCTTCAATAAGCACACTAGAAGAGTTGCTTTGCAGCAAGCTTCCATACTACTAAACAATGCTTCGTGCTCGTCTCATCAAATACAACATGTATCGATTCTTCTACCACCAGCATTTTTCTATTAAAAATCCTATATGCCTTACTATGACTACTATAACATACAAAAATACCTTCAAAATGCTTTTCGCTAAACTTAGTAGTATGATACTTGCCATTGTTTAGCACGAAGCATTTAAAGCCAACAATTCAAAAATATGAGACTGTTGGTTTCTTAACCTAGTTCATAAGGTGTCTTGTCGTGGTTTTTGTTTATGAGAGCTCGATTTTGCACGTGGCATGCAGTGTTGACGGCTTCAGCCCAAAAATATTCCGGAAGTGAAGCATCACTCAACATGGTCCTGCAGGCCTCTTTGAGCATTCTATTCCTTCTCTCGGACACTCCATTTTGTTGTGGAGTACGAGGAGAGGAAAACTCATGAAAGATACCTAAGTTTTCACAAAATTTTGTCATGTCCCCAGACTTAAACTCTATTCCATTGTCACTTCTGATTTGACTATGGAGCAGTTGTACTCATTCTAGACTTGCCTGACAAAATTAATAAAGATGTCGAAGGTATCTGACTTATGTTTCAGAAAGAACACCCATGCAAAGCGCGAGTAATCATCAACAATTACCAACGTATAATCCTTACCTCCCAAACTTCTAATTTGCAGTGGATCAAACAAATCCATATGCATTAGATTAATACATCTATTAGAATCCTTGCCAATAACGCTTTTAAAGGTAGCCTGTGTTTGCTTGCCTTCTACACATGCATGACATGGTCTATCTTTGACGTACTTGACATTTGGGGCATCACGTACTAATTTCATTGAAAATAATTTATTTATAATTTTGGAATTAATATGTGCTAATCTCTTGTGCCATTGGTCACCAAGAGATGCACTATCTTTTGCTAAAAAGCACACTAGTGTCGAAGAATTTATACAGATGAAATTCAAACAGAAAATATTTCTGCTTCGAGTGCTGGATATAATCGTTTCCATATTGTCAACAGATTTTATCAAGCACTTGTCAGCGTGAAACTCATTTATGTATCCTTTATCGCAGAGTTATCTTATGCTTATAAGGTTATGTTCCAAACCTTCAACGTAAGCCACATCTGAGAAGGATACATTACCGTTAGTAATCATATCATAGCCTCTAGTAATTCCACGGTCAGAACCTCCAAAGATGACATCCAGTAAGTTCACAACTGGAGTAAAATTCTGAATAAGGCTTCTTGTCCCGGTCATATGCCGAGAGCATCCACTGTCCAAATACCAGATTGGCGTTTTGTTGGCCTTTGGACATTCCTGCAATCACAATCAATTAGCCTTATGAACCAAAATACGTTTGGGTCCTTGGTCTCGGGTTAGAACACTCCACCTATGAATATTAGCATTAGGAGTGGTCTTCCTCATATTGCCAACATGTGGGGTTGCAACATTTCTAGGATTAAACCAACAATCAATGGCAAAGTGACCAATTCTGCCACAACACCAACAGTCAAATCTGTTGAATCTTCGCCTTAAGTTCTCCTGCTTGACCTTTTGGAATTGTGGTCTAGCAGGGGCAGCATTCTTGGAGGAAGATGCCTCGTGATGATGGCAATCACATGGCTTCTTCTCCTTTACAGGCTTTTCTATAACAGTCTTTGCCTTTGGTGCCTTCTTGAAGTTATGGCTATGATTGAAAGGGCCATTGCTCTGAAGAATGACTTCATCAAAGGTGCCTTAAAGACACTTTCGCCAAAGTTTCTAGGTCGAGTCCATCCTTGATAACGAGACTTTGGCTCTACATAGGTAGGCCTAGCAAAGTGCCCGTAGGATGAGTCAAAATCAAACTCATTTGAAGGAAATATAACCTTCTTGAACGTGGTCTGATATTGAGGGGCTTTCCCCTTCTCTTTGACTAAGGACTTTTTGGCGGCCTTATTCTTTCGTTGAGCCTCATTTCTCCTAGAGGATTTACTAGGAGCTTCTTCATGGCCTAATCCAGCACCATTGGCCTTGGCTGAGAATTCAACAACGAATGGAAGAACTGTCTTGGGTTCGAGAAACTTTCAACAAGTTTCTTTTCAGCAGCAAGTTGGGCTTCCAGTTCCTTGATGATTTTCTCTTAGAGGTCAAGGTGCTCAAGTGCCTTATTATATTCTGCAATAGTATTATTGAAGTTCTTTTCGAGCGAGTTAGTCTTTGCAACTTTCTCTCTCAAGACGCTCTCTTCAGCTAAAAGAGACTTTATCTCTTTAGCCTGAGTTTTCACGACTCGGCGACATTTGTCGTAAGCCATGATTAACTCCTAATATTGAGCCATGAGTTCCGACTCATCGTCAGAAGAGCTATCATCACAATCATTTTCAAAAACTTCAAAATCAAAGAGAGTAGTGTGAGAGTTTACCTTCCCAGTGAACTGGAGCTCTTGTTCATCATCAGTTTGAGCCATGAGTCCAAAATAGGCTTCTTCTTCTTCACTCGACTCAGATGAGTCAGAGTCACTAAGATTTTTGCCCTTTTTGGCCATCAAGCTCTTCTCTGTCCTCTTCTTGTTGTACGGGGACTTCTTTTCCTCTCTACTACCACCCTCCTTGTTCTTGTGAGGGCAGTCAGCGATGACGTGTCCTGGCTTATTACAACAATAACAAACAATGTCAGTCAAAATATGTTTGTTCTGTTTAGAATTATACCTGTCATGGCTGCTTGAGCCTTTTCTTTGCCAATCATCATCGTGTCATGATCTTCTATAGGAGGCATCCTTGCCTTTCCATTGCTTCTTCTTGTTCAAGAATTTCTTGAACTGCCGAGAGAGTAGTGAGAACTCTCCTTCTGATAGTTCAGAGCCTGAGGTACTTGGCTCTGAGGTGTCTTCTTCACTAACTTCTAGTGCTAGAGTAGGAGGAACAGCCTTGGACTTCTTAGAGATTTCTGCCATTAAAGCAATGGACTTCTCTTTGAATGCAGACCTATTTTTCTCTTCTCAGCCTTCCTGGTGTTGAGTTGGAGCTCATAGGACATCAGCTTCCCGAAGAGATTCTGAGTATCTGTCTCGGCCAGTTATCCAAACTCCCTTATAGCACAGACATTGTTATCCCATTCCTTAATCAGGGATCTCAATAACTTATCATTTAGCTCTCCATTAGTGAAGACTCTACCATAGATCCTTAGCCCATTCACTATCTTGAAGAAATTCTCAAAGGTTTGAGCAATGATTTCTTTGTTTCCTTATCGGAAAGCCTCACATTTCTGATTTAGAAAGGATCTTCTATCATCCCTTACTTCTTCTGTTCCTTCCATCAGGGTAACTCATGACTGCCACATCTCCTTTACAGACTGGTAGTGAATCAGATTATGCAGCATTGAATCATCGACTGCACTTGCTATGATATTTTTCACCTTTTTGTCCAATGAGACAAGTGCAATCTCATCCTTATCTAGATCCATAAGTTTATTGGGGACTTTCTTAGTTGGATTTATAATGGAGACGGTCATGGGAATATAAGGACCTTCTTCAACTATCATGAAGATCCTTGGATCCACAACTTCCATGAAGAACTTGATTCTCTCTTTCCACATATGGAAATTATTTTTGTTGCACAAAGGAAGCTTGGCAAAATCTTTAGCCTTGTCCATTTGGTAGATCTCAAATGACAACTATTTAAGGATCTGATCAAGGTGTTTACCATTTAACGATCAACCTCCCTCTAATACCAATTGAAAGATAATAGTTGCCAACCTAAATCACCTAGAGCGGGGTGAATAGGTGAGTTGTGCGTCTTTTTGCGGGAAAAAAATCCAAACCAAAGCACAGATCTATCTACCAAACAAGCAAACACAGACCAGACAAGATTTATAGTGGTTCCCCAACCTTGGGTACATCCACTTTCCCTCACCGATCTAGCAAAACACTAGACTCGGCTACTCCACTATCTCGGATTGGAAAACAATCCTACCCTCGGCACAATGTACCTACAAACTCGATCCACAAAACAGATCAACACTCGGAAGGCAAAACTTCCTACAATCTCGGAGTTCGAAACTCCTAGACTCGTAGAAAACCTCTCCTACAATAATGAAATAAAGTAGTACAGAAATACAAACAGTAAATTCTCTTGTTCAGATCTGCAACAGAAAATCAGAAATTCCTTCTTCTAGGCGTGCAGCTTTAGCAGAATATTGAAGAAGAATCTCGACAACATTAGATCTGAAACTTCTCAACTTTACACGATCGAATGAGAAGACGAAGTGTTGTGCGGAGATCTAGATCTGTAGATTCTTCTTAATCTGAATCCTTTGAAAAGAAGAAACCCTAGCCGATCAGAAATTAGAGACAGCGACGGCGACAGATTTCCGTTTCGTGGAGAGAGAGAGAGAGAGGAGACAAAAATCTTCTTAGATAGAGATTATGGCTGCAAAAACTTCTCAGAATAATTTTCTTTGAAAACATAGGGTTTGTCAGATTAGACAAGACCTTTTATAGTAGAAGAAAAGATTATCCATAATTGTGTCATTATGAAAGACACGTGCATCAATCACGTCAACGTTTAAGAATAAGACCGTTAGGTCTGGACTTAAAGAATTTCTGAAAAGTCAAAGTAAATTACACGAGTCAAGCAGAACTACTCGAGTATATGTAGCACTACTCGAGTAGGTAGAAGATGACTACTCGAATACATGAGAAAAATTACTCGGGAGAAAAAAATCATTACTCGAGTACATGGAGTCAACTACTCGAGTAAATAAGAATGAAAAAGACTCAGTTACTCGAGTAACAAAAATGACTTACTCGAGTACTTAAGTACTTACACGAGAGGTGGAGTAAATTACACGAGTACATGAAATACTACTCGAGTATATAAGAATGAACTACTCGAGTATATAAGAGACTACTCGAGACAAACACTTATAAAATTTCTGAAACAGGAAAAACTGAACTACTCGAGTATTTAAGATAATCTACTCGAGACATAGGGAATTACTCGAGTATATAAGATGAATTACTCGAGACAATTTGAACTACTTGAGTATATAACATGAACTACTCGAGTAATTCACTTAGAGAAATATTCTGGAGGGGGAATCTGGATTACACGAGTAAAAGCATTTGACTACTCGAGTAGTAGATGAACTACTCGAGTATATGATTTATACTACTCGAGTAAGTAGGAACTACACGAGAGTCAGAATTCAATTAACTCGAGACAGAAGATAGAACTTCTCGAGTACTCTATAGTACTACTCGAGTATATAACTTAGAAAAAACTTTAGAAGAGAATTCTGTAAACTCGAGAGGTAACAGAAACTACTCGAGTATATATGATGAACTACTCGAGAGCCATAATTGGACTACTCGAGTATATCTTAACTACTCGAGTAAGTGAATTACTACTCGAGTATACACTCAGTAACTTACTCGAGTATGTAAGGAACTACTCGAGTACTTTACTTAGGAAAACTTTTCTGACAGAATTTTTCTTCTTCTAAGGTGAAATCAGCAACAAGTCTTTTTCCATAGTCCTAGAGCTTGAATATGAAGTGTATCCCAATAGAGAGGTTATACATAAGTCAACACTTTGGAACACACAATGAGGGATTACATTGTATGATCCTGTGTTTGGTGACCCATTGTATACTGACATTGGTCTACACTTCCTATAAGAATTCCTGCACACACATAACTCAAACCAAGCATTAAATACAACTTAATCCATCTTAGTTCAAGGTTGACTTCATCAAATATGGGTTAGTGTGGATACAATAGCCAACAACCACATCCACAGAAAGAAAACAAGCAGCTGGCAAGTATCCAAAAAGATCAACAGTCTTGTGGGCGTCAACAAACTGACACAAACACATGAAAATCCAATTATGTCTGAGCTAGTAAAGCAAAAAAATCAATAATCTGAACCTGATGCATTCCAAAAACAGAACATCTCAGCAAGGAGGTACAAGTGATGGTAGAAAGTAAGCCAAAATGTAACCAAGGTCAAGGGGTACCAACCCAAGACCAAGGAGAAAAACTTATTTAAGGTACAACAACAAGGTACAAAAGTGAAATAAAGAAAGGGAAACACTTACGTGGAATGTCACGCACAAATAATACCACCCAAATGCACAAAACCATAGGGTAAAAGTAAGGATTGATTCATCAAGAAGAGGGACAAACCTCTACTAACAACCCTTAGTCAACGCCACCAAAAAAAACACAAACGGGCGGGGTGGCCAACCCCAAAGACAATTCATCCGTCTAAAAGCGGGGGAGACGGGATACTCCACTATACACCGCAAATGACAACAAATACGGTAGAGCCGCACAAACTGGTAATAGGGAGATCAAACATTGCGGTAGTGGATTCATCCACTAAAAACACCCGCAACAAAGAAAAACCCCTAAGGAAAACCACATGACAATCTGGGTTTAGATCTCAGAGGCACACCACAACACATTCGGGGCCTAGCGGCTTGTTTCACCCCATGACATCGCCACGAAGAAGAAAACCATGATAGAAATCTCAAGTCACAATGGCACATCGGACTCTAATACACGATTCTATGATGAAATAGTTGATCAACCTTTAGGAAGAGTTTACAATCCTAAACAAATTCTAACGCAGTCTACACGAAAATACGAATCAGTAATAAAGGTGGAATTTAATTACTTCATCAAAACATATAATCTTCACCCAAGATAGACATCAAAAATTCAAGAACATGATGATTATAATTGAAATTAGTGAAGAGTTCATAGCAACATGATACATCAATACATGAACTCAATTAATCATGAACACATGCAGTAAGAAATTTCTGCAAGAAATTACGGTTAAAAGGGGGGAAAAGTGAAAAAGGTGTAACTACCACTTGCCTTGATTTTACCGGAGAAAGAAGTTCAAAATCACTCCTTGACGTAGATCGGGGCTAGAGAAGACAAGGGAAGCTGAAATCTAACAAATACAGACAAAAATCGAGGTTACGACCGAAAACCTTAGCGAGAAAATCTCAATAAAAGGGGAAGATATTACCACGATGACAAAGCTATTGCTGAGAACTTTCCGGACCTATGATCGGTTGAAGGATTCAAGCACCGGAGCACCGCTAGCGGCCACCGGAAGAATGACGGAAAAATTATCTCTCTTGCTCACGCCGATCTGGTCGGGGAAGATGAACAGTAAGACGGTCCAAGGTGAAGGAGGAAATAAGAAGTAGGTATTTATATACCTAGGATAATATCCGAATAACTGCACTCAATAAAGAATCGGGTTTGACTAAACAGGTCATCTCGAGAAGAAGGATAGAGTACTCAAGAATAACATGAATGCCTCTCGAGTACAGGGAAAGTCTTCTCGAGAACAGAAGGTTGTTCTCGAGTACAAAATGACCTTCTCAAGAACAAAAGAGATGTTCTCGAGTACAAAGAATTCTTCTCGAGAACAAGGGTATCTGCTCTCGAGTAAAAGGAAAATTCTTCTCGAGAACAGAAGGGTTGTTCTCGAGTACAGAAAAATGACCTTATCGAGAACATAAGGGTTGTTATCTAGTACAAGAAGGTCTTCTCGAGAACAGAAGGGTTGTTATCGAGTACAAGTAAAACCTTCTCGAGAATAAGGAGGTCTGTTCTCGAGTACGGAAAATCATCTCGAGAACAAAGGTATTTTTTCTAGATCGGCAAAGGCCTCTGAAGAACAAAGGTAGTTCTCGAAAACAGAAGAACACCAATCGGGGGAGAAAAGACTATTCTCGAGAACAACAAGTGATTTCTCAAGAACTCCTGGTCTTCTCGACTACATAACAGGGTAATTTTGATAAATTTCAGATTGCCTTATTTTTTGGGATAAAATGTCGACCCTACGAAATAGCAGCGAAGACGACCCTAGAATCCAACGTACCATTCTTGACACACTATCATCAATAGCTTACCCAAGCAAAGAAAGTCCTCACAAGGATCCAAAACCCACGCTGAGACCCCAAAAATGCTCGGTACACAACAAAACCAGACAAGTCTAAGTCCTCAAAGCCACAAACTTAATTCAAGGAAAAACTTTTAATCCAAATAGAATAAAAGTGGTAAAACAGACCCAACAGATGCAAAAACCACAAACAGTGCATCGCCGACATCAAAACGGAGAAGGGTAACGCCCTGACGTCATAATTATGACGTCGACAGACCAAATAATTACATTGAAAAAAATCGGGGCGTTACACTATACCCTGAGCAAAGCGCTCTTTCTCCTGAACTATTCAACATCTCAGGGGGAGCTTTGACAACATCATATCCACTAGTCTTCTCTTAGACTGTTGAAAGAGAAGAACATCATCACTTTTCTTTTTCCAGCTTTGTACAGGGTTACAACTCCCTTCAAAAGTTAAACCCTTTAGTTGTCAACTCTCACGATCAAAAGACTTGGTTTGGTTTTTGGGCACCTGATCAAAAGCTCAAAGGGTTTTGATATCTCTCCTGAATAGATCTTGTGGTTACAGGGAACCTGATCAAAAGCATGTGTTGTCAGGGCACCTGAACAAAAACCTGCAGTGGATTCCTACCAGGATGGTAGAAGAGTGGATGTACCCAATTTTGGGGAACCACTATAAAATCTTTGTGTCGTCTGGATTGCTCTATTTTTTATCTATTGTGCTGTGATTGTTTTTGTTTTCTTATTTTATCTCTATACATATAGCTATAACTTATTTTAATTTCGCAATAAAAACTAATCATGTTTTTTAAAATACTCTATTCACCCCCCTCCCCCTCTAGAGTTAAGACATATCTATCCCTCACTTTTAATTGTATCAGAGGGTAAGGTTGTTTGGTTTCACAGGCTAACACCTAAACCAAAAGATCTTTGATAGATCTTATTATCTCTAGTGTCCTTCCTATATCATGGCACAAAATAAAGAATACTCAAGCACCAGACCTCCAGTATGCAACTAAATAAGTTTGCTCTCTGGAAGGCAAGGATAAGATTGCATATGAATTCAAATGATGAAGATATCTATAATTCTATTTTGACAGGTCTCCCTACTCCTTCAGCAACAACATCAATAAGTACCTCAGCAGTTCCACCACCTGAGTGGACATAAGCGCAGAAGAAGTTGAAGATGGCTGATGCTAAAGCCATGAACATCCTAGCTCAGACTATGTCTTATGATATCTTTCAAAAGGTAGTTGAATGCACATCAGCAAAGGACATTTGAGATTCTCTCAATCAAATGGTTGCTGGCTCTGCTGATGAAAGAAAAGACAGAAGATCTCATCTCATTTCCCAATATGAGAATTTCAAGAAAGAAGAGTCAGAGACAGTGGCTGACATGTACAATAGACTCAGCCTAATTATCAATGAGCTGAAGAACCTGGATAAAAATATCTCACTGACTGAGATAAATGACAAGATTCTTGTGTGCTTTCCCAACACATACGACTCTAAGATCTGGCCAATCAAAGTGGCCACAAGCCTGAATGAAATGTCCACTATGTCTCTACTAGGCATGCTCAAATCTTATGAGCAGCTTATAAAGACAAAATAAGCACCTGAACAGAAGACCTCCTCATCAGGAAGGAAAGAGCAAAACATTGCTTTCAAGTCATCTAAAGAATCATAAGCTCCATCAACAAATGAAGAACTCCTAAGCTTGCTGGCAAAAAGATTTTACATGATGGCCAGAAAAGACTTCAGAAGGAAGTCATCCAAACAAGATGACAGACCATGATTTGACAAAACTCCAACCAAGGAGATTGTCTGCTTTGGTTGCAGAAAATCTTGACACATTCTTCCTAAGTGTCCAGAGAATCAGAAGAAGGAGAAAAGAAGAGACAAGGACTACATGAAACACTACAACATCCCTCTTCTGGCAAGCATAAGAAGAAGGATAAAGGCTTTGTTGCTGAAAGTTGGAGTGAGACAGAAGAAGAATCTTCATCTTACAGCTCCAGTGAAGATGAGGGAGAAGCTAAAGGAATAGAAGCTTGCTTGATGGATATCAATGCATCCAGCAATCCATCAGAAGCTGAAGGATCAAAAGCTGAAGATTCTGAGTCTGAAGAGGGTCAGGTAATATCCTCATTCGATTTTAACTCAAACCATTTTAAAACTGAATTTAAATTATTACGTAATGATCTAATCAAATCTGAGAAGAAAATCAAACTTCTCAGAGATAAGCTAACTAAATATGATAACTTGTTTTCTAAAAACATTAATTAAAGGATGAACTAGACGTAGCTTCTACACAAATCATCTCATTAAAAACTGAACTAAATGAGGATAAACAAATTGTAGAATCCATTAATGGGAGAAGTATAAAATTAATGGACATCAATAGCACAGTCAACGCTAGGCTCAATGGTAAACTAGGTTTAGGTGCATCATCTAGTCAGCCACCTATTCTTAAGAAAAATATATTATCTTCCCCCATCAAATTTATTTCTACTAAGGGTAAAGAGAAAATTGTAGAAGTTAACAATAAACCAACAGAAACTTCACAAAGAAATCAATCAAATGAAAAGAAAAATATATATTCACATAAATATACTGTTAAACAAGATTCGCCGAACTCATATCGACGAAATCAGTATTTTGCGTTGAATGGTGATCAACGAACTCTAAACTCAACACAGGGTGCTCGACGAAATCAATATGTCTCGTTGAACAGAGATCGACGATCGTGGAATGCAGAAAATGAGTATTATCATTCTCTAAACAGAGATCGACGACATCAATACATTTCGTCGAACTCAGCTCGAGGAACTCAACTAAATTCGTCAAACTCAAACTTTGAAAATAGATAGTTAAATTTTAATCAAACTAAATATCAGAAACCAAACCTTGTAAATACATTTACTCAATGGATAATTCCACCTAGAAGATTTCACCCCTTAGGATACATAGACCAACCTGATTACTCTTACATTTCAAGTTTTAAATTTGAAAAGAATCAAGGACTCAAGGTTACCTGGGTAAAGAA
Source organism: Platanthera guangdongensis (assembly GCA_039583875.1). NCBI lineage: Eukaryota > Viridiplantae > Streptophyta > Magnoliopsida > Asparagales > Orchidaceae > Platanthera > Platanthera guangdongensis. The sequence continues at coordinate 117,369,734 of CM077163.1, forward strand.
CACCTAATTTTTCATCTTGTAGGTAAAGGACTATCCTACCACAGAGGAATAATGGTACCTGGATACTGGTTGTTTGAAGCATAAAACAGGCAGCAAGGACAATTTAATCAACAACAAGTCAAAGCTTGGATCAAAGGTGATATTTGGTGACTCCAACTATGGGCAAACAGAAGGCTATGGGAAAGTCAAGATTAGAGTTGTCATCTTCAGGAAAGTTGTCTATGTGAGTGGTCTAAAACATAACCTGATATCCATAAGCCAATTAAATGATGAAGGTTATCAGGTATCTTTTAACCAATCTTCTTGTATTATTGCTTCCATAAATAATAAAATTGTTTTAAATGGACTTAGACAAGGAAATATTTATTTAGTTAATTTCAAGTCAGCAAGTTTAGAAATCTCTTTGTTCAATCAGATTAGTAATAATAATGAATTATGGCATAAAAGATTAGGGCATGTTAATCTGAAAAATATTGCAAAATTATCTAGGGACAACCTTGGTAGATGATTGCCTACTTTCCCCTACAAGAAGGAAGGCCTCTATAGGGCTTGTCAATTAGGCAAGAAAACTAAAAATAGTTTTAAATATATTAATAAGAGTGATTAACCGAGAATTCTGTATCTGCTACAGATGGATCCATTTGGACCCATTATTGTATAGATCTTGGGAGGGAAATTTTATACTTTAATTATTATAGATGACTTCTCTAGATTCTCTTGGGTGTTCTTTCTGAGAAAAAAATTTGATAACTTTAACGTTCTTACAGATTTTCTTAAAAGCATACAGATTGAGTATTCTACTCTGGTTGCATTGATTAGAAATGATCATGACACCGAGTTTGAATCTCTTCTCATGCATGAATTCTGTGAGAAGAAAATTATCAAGCACTGTTTTTCTGCTCCTAGAACTCCTCAACAAAATGGTGTAGCAAAAAGGAAAAATAGAACCCTAATTAAATCTGCAGGGACATTATTTGCAGAAGCTTTCTTGCCCCTATCTTTTTGGGCAGAGGCAGTTAGTACAACAAATTATGTTCTAAACAGAAGTTTAATACATAAACTTAAGGGTAAGACTCCCTATGAATCGCTTAAAGGGAAGCAACCTAAAGTTGACTATTTTAAAGTATTTGGATGTAAATGTTATTGAAGAGTCCCATTTATATTGGGTTTTGCAGACTCATCTGGGCTGGTTTTTCTCATTTTGCACTTCACTTTTCGGTTGTTTTCATTGATATTTCTTTTGGGTACATTGGAAAATATGTACTAGATTTGGATAAGCCTCACCTAACTCAATTATATGCATCAAGTTGTCTTTGATGTTGTGTTGAGTTATCATGTGCAGGTTAAGTAAATGGAAGAAATATTTTCTAAGTACAAGTGTCTACACTTGGGAATGGCTGAGTCGACACCAAGGGTCAGATTGTGTCGACACCCAGAATTTGTGTTGACACACAGAAAATCTGTCGACAACGCTATGTCGATAACTAGGGCCAGATTGTGTCGACATCATCAGGATCGGTGTCGACACACAGAGAAGCTGTCGACACATTGTAGAATTCTATCGACAATGGCTATGTCGACACACAGAACTTATGTCGACACACAGAACTTATGTCTACACACACCAGAATTCTATCGACACCAACTTTGTCAAAACAAGGAGTGTTTGTGTCGACACACAGGACTTGTGTCGACACATTCCATAGAAGTTGTGTCGAGAAGTAAAAGTGAAGCTGTGTCGACATCATCAAGACTTGTGTCGACACATGGACTATGTGTGTCGATACATGTGTAGTATTCACTCGACATTCTCAGCTGCTGAGTCAAAGTCCAATGAAGGTTGAAGTAATACAACTGGAGACATGACATCTGTCATTACTGACATTGCTGTCACATCTGTCAGAGGTGTTAGAAGACCGTTTGGAACCGGAACAGCCAGTAACCATGGATCAAGCCTATATATAGATATGCTCTCTCAACAATAAGAAGCTAATAAATCCGATCAATTATCTATTGTGAAGAAGTGATCGTGAACACGATAAGTGAATATAGAATAACCTCTAAAGGATTGAGGATCCAGAAGAAGAGAACGAAGAAACATTCAACAGATTGTAGAGAGAGAAAAATAAGGAGAGAAGTCCTCATCCAGTGAAGGCAGATCCTGAATAGTCTACCATAAGAATTCAGATCAATTCTGAAGAAGAATTTTGATTAATTTCTGAAGGAAGCTGATTGAAGATCAACTCCAACACCAAGAAGATCAACCCTACTTTTTTCAGATTCAAGAAGCTTTGAAGAAGCTAAGACAGGTTGATCCTTTAGTAATTAGTTCTATCAAGAACTGATCAAGAAGCCTTCAACCAATTCTCTCTGTATCTGGTTGAAGATATTACATTCTTTTTCATCAATAACTTTTGTAGGATCTGTAATAGATCTGAGTGTAGGATATTTACTTCTCCGAGTTATAAGCCTAAATTATAAAGGTTGAGGTAGGGCTGAGTGCCTGAGGTAGGGGAATCAGTTCCCTGAGTTGTAGGCTTGTGAAAGAGGCTGAGGTAGGACTTTTGCCTGAGTTGTAGGAGTGGGGTGCCACTCTGAGTTGTAGTCCTGTGGAAGAGGCTGAGGTAGGGCTTGTGCCTGGGTTGTAGGAGTGTGGATTCACTCTGAGTTGTAGGAACCAATCTTGGTTCTAAGCTGTAAGATCTGCGAATCTGAAAAGAAGGAAGGAAGTTAGGCCGAATCTAGTACACTGCTAGATAGGCAAAGGGGGAAAGTGGATGTACCCATTATTTGGGAAACCATTATAAATCTGGTGTGCAATCTGTGGAATTCTGTGTGTATGTGAATGCTGTGCTGTGTTTCTCTGCTGAATAAATTGCTCAACTAGATAGATTTGTCTGCCTAAGTTAGAAAAAGAATTGAACCTATTCACCCCCCTATAGGTGTTTAGAACATCTTGAAACCAAATCTTTTAATTTTGTTCCTACTGTATTTCGCGTTTAGTGCACTTTTCTAGCTCGTGGGTGCACAATTGCTCATTCGATTGCTGGGGGTATGCACTTGGTGCTCCACGGGGCTCGTTCCAGTAGTTTTTATTGCATTTTGTTGATTGCTGGAGGGTCCTCCGTTGCTTGTTTTATTGTGTGCGAGTGGTCAGTTTTCCCCTCTTCAGAATTCTGATTTGAGGAAAATGCACGACCGTGCGTTTTATTGGCGCACAGTTTATTTTCTTCGTGCCTTTTCTACAGATTATTTTGGAATATTGACCAGCCCGTGCGATTGCTTCACGCACGGTTTCTTCAGAACCATGCGTGAAGGAAACATACCGTGTTGAAGCCAAAAATGACCTCAACGGGAGTTCAAAAATAGGGGTGCAGCCAACACCTACTTCTCTCAAGCCTCAACCCTCCACTAGCAGCAAAGGACCTAAGACTAACCCAAAACCTCAGCAGGGAGGTCCCACCTCACACCCGGAAGATCTCTGAGAGCTTCCCCTCCAAAGCCAAAAGCTGGGCTAGGAGCTTCTCAGAAAGCACTGGAAGTTGGAAGATAATGGAAGCCTGTTTTCCAAAGAGCCCTTATGGGTCTATTTATAGACTTTGCTTACCTGAGATTACTGAAATGCCCTTTGTTGATATGCCAATAGCCAAATCCCGCGGTTTATCCTGAGGGTATAGGTGTAATTTCGCCTGAAGGTAGTTAGGTCATTTTACCCAAGGCCCTGGCCCCCACTCGGCGAGAGCTCTGAGCCGACATCCTTCTGTCCAGAGCCCGATGCAAGCGTTCTCGCCTACTTATAGACGAGAGCTCCTTTGAGATTGGAGCTTTGCGCAAGCACAAGCATTCCTGTGTTGGCTGCGTTCGACGATTTGGCTCCGCCCGTCGATCTGGGTTCGACGATCATTGAGCGCGGCGAGCTTTGTAGGTGAGAGAGCTTATCTCTAGCGCAAGCGTTCCTGCCTAATTGGGCGAGATCTTCTTAAGGGCGAGAACTCCTCTGGCAAGCCTAATGGTGACTGTTGGTTCCTCTTGTTCTGACTCAGCGAATATGGGGTTGTACACAATCCCCGCTCTTTTTCAGCTAGCTCTGTGCTCGAAAAGACACGTCCAACCCAAAATATTCGCTGAGCATGTGTCAACATCCGGGAATCTTTCGGTGGGCCGTACGGTGGCTATAAATATATGTGCTGATAGACGACCATAATTCTTCCTTCGAATCGTCATTCTTCGCGTGTGCTCTCGCCTCCTCGCGCAATGCCGTCCAAGCGTGCCGACAAACTACTCCCGCATGATCTTCAAGACCGCATCAATGCGGCACAGGCGCGAGCCAAGGCTAACAGCGCCTTGGTTTCCCCATGGTTGGCGAGACAGTCATCAGCCGCTGAGCCTTCTCAGCCCAAGAAGAAAAAGAAAAAGGCGAAGGCGGTCCTGCGAGACCTGCCCCACGAGAACAGGGGCCGGCCTACCCCGACCCCCAGCCACGCGGATGATCCCTCTCCGCAGAAGGTATGTCTGATACGCCAATTATTGAAAACATTAGTCGCTTATGTTGGAGAACTTGCAGCTGACGCGAAACTACTCACAGGAAACGGTTCCCGACGTCGCCAAGTCCCCGTGGGAGCCCCTAGACCCATCATCTCGCCCCCTCAAGGCCCAACCGTGGGTCTCGGAGGTGGCCCCTCCGCCTGACCTGAGAACTGCAGGTAACTTTTTCATCCTCGCTCTTAACTCACATCTCAGAACGCTGAAGTGTCTTCCCGCAGCTCCAGCTTCCGCTCAGCCGGGTCTCGCTACCTGGGAGAACTAAGCAAGGGCTACAAATCAGCCTGCCCTCGCAGTTTATTCCTCCCTACCGGCGGGAGGAATGATTGTCTAATCTTCCGCAGCTCCATTGTATGTCAGCCATCCCGCGGGAGAGGAGACCTCCCCCCCCCCCTCGCTTCCGGCCAAACCGGGATCACCACTCGCAAAATCTACCCCCCGGGAAAAGGAAAGCCGATCCACCTACTCTTTGGAACTGAGGGGGGGGGCTGGGCCTTCTCGTCTGCCATCGACTGGGGGTTCTCTCCATGCTGGAGGTATGCGGTACGTTTATCACGATTATCCTTTAGCTCTTGACATAACTGGAATTCTTGTCAGGGAATCTGGGCTCGCGGTTTGGAGCTGACGCAGAGGAAGAAGAAGAAAAAGATGAAGACGGAGAGGGAGAGGATGGCGAGTGCTCCCTCTTCCCTTCATCTGACGAGATGGAGGAGATCTTGATCAGTGTCGGGAGCGCTAGAAGACGGGGGAAGAAGGTTGTCGTCGTCATGTCAAAGCTTATCCGGCGAGAGCGGGCCCACGATTCTGCGGCGAAAGAGTTCCGCCAGTCGGGCCTACTTTATCGCAAAGATGGATCGGCTAGGCGGGCCTTCCATCGGGTCCTGTCCCGAAAGGTGGATCGCGCGGATCCGAGACATGTCTCGCCGGATCAACATAGGATGCACCGTCCTATCGTCCTATTTCAACCCGCACGCGCCACCAAGGACCAGGCTGCGGGAACAAGGACGATGGCAGTGGGAACCTTACTGACTGGCGAGACCTCACCCTTCCTTGCCCCCGGCCTTCCCCTTCTCCAATGTACCCCGTTAACTTTATGTCTTAACTGATAACTTTGCCATTAATGTTGCTACTTTCTATTCAGCTCTCGCTTGGCGAGAGTAATAATCATTGTTGTTATTATTATAGTTTCCTGTTTAGTTTTCACTTGGCGAGAGCAACCTGGCCTCCTATTTATTTCATTTTTTATTTATCTCTTGCGTTAATCACCTGTCCGCCAGTACCTATCAGACTTGGGCGGGAAAACGAAGCATCGTCGACCTATGGCGTGACGGCTGCACGCCCACTGCCTTTTTGAAAAGTCATAATGATCACGGCCTTTTATAAATAGAGGGTCCACCTACTACATTTATTTCTCCGATCTGAATCCTCTCTTCTCTCTTGTTGCTTTCGCGGTTTTCCAAAAGCTCTCGCTTGTTTTCGCCTTCTCCCCCCGTTCTCGCACAGTTCTCGCTCTCGCCTCCCTCTTAAATACCTCGCCTACAATTTCTCCAACTCGATGTCGGGCGGAAGCGAAGGGCATTCGAATTGTGCGGAAGCTTTCTAGAAGCACCTGCTTCCTTCCTTCACCCTGACCATGGACGAGTTCCAAGTGACGCAAACCCGCTATGTTCCCGCCGGCTTCTCCACGCGGAACCCCGGCAACCACAATAAGGTAAACAACACGGGGGAGGGGGAGCTCGCCATCCCCCTTGAGCACTTTGAGGTGGGCTTCCGCCTCCCGTTGTGGCCCGAGATGCCCCAGGCCCTCCGATATTACGGAGTGGTTCCCCCGTAACTGAATCCAAACTCGGTTGCGATTCTGGTGGCCTTTATCTATTATATGCGGTCCGAGAGGATCGAGTTCAGCCTTCCAATCTTCCGGAAGCTGTTCACCTTCCGCGCCAAGGGAGGGGTGGTCTTCTTTTCAGGACAGCTACTCAAGACCATCGTCTCGCCAACAAGCACCACCACTGGGGCGAGAGGTTCGTCTTCGTTTCCGGCGACTTCGGAACGTGCCTCTCGCGCCCATCCAATATGAGGATGCTGCCTACAAGCCACCTTCCTTGGGCTCGCGCGAGAGCGCCCTCCATGAGTTCTTCGGAACCAAGGACTTCGACGTCCTCTTCCTCCGGTGAGACGTTGATTCACTCCTCCCCGTGCCTCCGGGCGAAGGTAAGATCTCGCCTTTGTCTCGCTATTCCCTTCCTTTTTAAAGATAGAACTGAGTGTTGTCGCTTTTGCAGTAGAGCGTGAGATCCCCCTACGCCAACCCTTTGATGAGGCTCACATTGGCGGGAGCCAATCTACGAAAGACCCGCTGGCTCATCGCAAAGGCCGCGGCGTAAGACTGACGGGACGAGCCGACCCTGCCTCCTTCAACCGGTGCCGGGAAGTAAAAGCCCAGCGTCCCTCTGCCCCCACCGATCAAGAGCCCCAAGATAACGGACGCCGAGAAGGGTAAAGCCGTTGTGGTGCCGCCCACTCAATCTCTCGCTGCGGGCCGCTCTATTGAAGAGATCTTGCAGGTCATCAGCGAGATCGCGGACACCAGAGGCGGCGTTGAGGCCCCTGCCGAGAACCCCCCAGCCCCTGGTGGAGCAAATGGTGAGGGAACTGCCGCCGGGACCTCTGGCCAGTCTCCGCCTGGAGAGGTGCCGCTGGGCCACCACAATTTTGGCCTCGGCATGAAATGCCTGGATGCGGAAAACAAGCCACTGCTAAAGTGGGACCCTGACATCAATAAGGTCTTAATCTCATATCTTCTCCCCAGCTGGGCGGAGCGAGATGACGTCACCTGTGAGGCCTTCGCCTTGGGCTACTGCCTCTACTACCGGGAGAACGCCAGCGTCTATGACAGGATGACCACCAGGCTCCTGGCTTATGACTCCACTCGTGCTTTGATGCACGGGCTGGAGCTTGTGCATATATATGCTCGCCGGAGCATCACCATCGACCGCAACTTCCAGGATATGTTCAAGGACAGGGAGGGCGCGGTGGCTGAGGAGGCTTCCTTGAAGAAGGAGCTAGAAGATGCCAAATAACAGCTGTCTTCTCGCCGGGCGGAAGAGGTAAGCGAGAACTTTCTCGGCACTCGCCCTAGCCACTACAGATTTCTACTTTATTCTTTTCCTTTCACGCTAACCTCTTTTCATACAGGATTCTGCTCAAGCCGCTGTGCTTCACGCGGATCTGGCCTAGGCGCGATACGAGAACGTCCTGTTGAGGGACCAGATCCAGTGCCTAAAGGAGAATGCGCCCCCTCCCATGGACGAAAGGTTGAAGAGCCGTTATTACTCCGTCTATGACGTCGACAAGCTCCTCTAGGCCAATGCACAAGCCACCGTCAAGCTGACCCTGGAGACGCTGCGAGATGTCAGATGCTTGGATGGGAGGGGCAAAATCATCACCTCTTAACAGCTCGTCCCCTGACTCTTCGAGCCTGTCCTGAATCCCCCAGGAGCGCCTGATACCCCGCGCTCGGATGTCTCGAAATCCCCCACTGCTGGTGGCGAGACATCCGGGGAGAGCTCAGGTGAGAGCTCCAGCAGGAGTTCAAGCGTGAGCTCCGCGGGGTACAGCTTGTCTCCCTGATGGGGCCCCGCTTTTTTCATTTCCTTTTGTAGTACTGAGCGAGAACGCTCTTGGTCTGTAACTATATATAAAATACATTGTAAATATTACCTTGCAAATATTTTGTCTTTTTTGTTACAAATGTGCTTGATACAATTGTTCTGACCGAGAGCCTCTCATGCACGCTTCCGCCGAGTCCCTTAGCCTCTCTAGGGTAGTCTCCCTTAGTGATGGATAGGAGGGAACCTGCCGAAAGAGCCCAGGGCTTGGTCGTTTCGTTCCCGCGTTCTGCCGAAAACTGTGTGCCGGGAACATGGCTCGCGGACCCTTAAGACGGGGTCGTCCCCCTTTAGCTTGCGCAAACTATCCGAAGCTTTCACCCAACTCCTCTCGCTGTCTGACAAAGATAAGCTTATTTGGAGCCTTCCGCCGAGGGCCTCCTTCAGTGAGATCTCCTTGGTGGGGCTCTCCCCGCCGAGATCTATTCTGGCCGAGACCTATCCTATCTTTACCTCTTTCCATTTCGTGTTCCAGTTCGTTTCCTGTCTTGCTCAAACCAAACCTATCCCCCACAGGAGAGCCTTCGGACCTGCGAGCTAGATGAGAGCCAACGCAGCGGGTACACCTGGGGCCGAGCAGAGCTTGGGGCGCCGATGACGTTTCCTCAAACCAAACCTATCCCCCACATGCGAGCCTTCGGACCTGCCAGCTAGATCATAGCCTGCGCAGCGGGTCTACCTGGGGCCGAGCCGAGCTCGGGGTGTCGATGACGTTTCCTCAAACCAAACCTATCCCCCACAAGCGAGCCTTCAGACCTGCCAGCTATATGAGAGCCTGCGCAGTGGGTCTACCTGGGGCCGAGCCGAGCTCAGGGTGCCGATTACATTCTCAAGCTAAACCTATCCCCCACAGGCGAGCCTTCGGACCTGTCAGCTAGATGAGAGCCTGCGTAGCGGGTCTACCTGGGGCCGAGCCGAGCACGGGGTGCCGATGACATTTCCTCAAACCAAACCTATCCCCCACAAGCGAGCCTTCGGACCTGCCAGCTACATGAGAGCCTTCGCAACGGGTCTATCTGGGGCCGAGCCGAGCTCGGGGTGCCGATGACATTTCCTCAAACCAAACCTATCCCCAACAGGCGAGCCTTCAGACCTGCTAGCTAGATGAGAGACTGCGCAGCGGGTCTACCTGGGGTCGAGCCGAGCTCAAAGTTCCGATGACGTTCTCCAGCAAAACATATCCCCCACAGGCGAGCCTTCGGACCTGCCAGCTAGATGATAGCCTGCACAGCGGGTCTACCTGGGGCCGAGCCGAGCTCGGGTTGCCGATGACATTTCCTCAAACCAAACCTATCCCACACAGGCGAGTGATTGTCTCTTAGATATCTGCAAGGAGAAAATAACCAATCTAACAATCCAACAAGGCAAGTATACCTATCGAAATGCAGCTAGGGGACACAAGTGTCGTATTAAAATGCGGGAACAGTTGAGTAAGCTTACTCACACGAAATCTATTATTTTATCGACGGAAAAATTAGGTTTTTTTAGAAGAAAGCTAAACGTACTAAAGGAAGAGAACTACTTGCAATGAAAGAGAGCTACTTGCATGAAAAGATAAAGAGAGCTAAAAGAGCGATTAACCTTAAGCTTAGTAACGATGAGGGGAAAATGCACTCGATCAGAAATCACCTCGGCAAGAGTGGTTAGAAAAATACGATAAATAAACCTAAGCTAATTAGGGTAAAGGTCCTTGACCGTGGAGGTTCCATGAATATTGACACACTTCTCTCGAAGGTCGTGCCTAACTGAGTTTAGGAAGGTCCGACCGACTCTCGCCTAAATCGGAAGCCTAAAACTCGCTTTACGCGGTGAACCCCGCTATTGGATTTTACTCCAATCCGGGAGATTTGAACGTCTGCCTCTCTCGAGGGGTGCGAACAACTCCCTTTACTCTTGAGTGCTCATTTCAAACTTTCGGCCTCTCAGCTAGCCCAGAATGAAAGCAAAGGTGGAGAGTATATATCGATGATATACCTCCAACCCATGATAAATCAAGAGTAATTCAAAGCTAAACCCTAAAAAGAAAAGGTAAGATTCAAAGCATCATAACCTAATCACTCGAACCTCGTATCATCAAGATCGAGTACATGGAGGATTAGTTAATCATGGTGAGGTGGAAGAGGAGGGATGAGTAGAAGAAGAATAATGAAAATAGAGCAGAAACGAAAAAGAAAACAACACTTTTTATTAATGGAAACAGGGATCTTACAGCTTGAAAACCAAAGATTACAAGTGCATGGAAAGGTAAACTACACTATCATTAACATTATACTACAGAACGAAGCGAGGAACTAATACAGGGAAAGCATAAAGCTAGACCTAAGAACTAAAAATGGAGAGACATGCTTGAAAAAGTTCAAAAATACAAAAGATAGAACCTCCCCTCTCAATCCAAAAAGTGTCCCTGAACCCTTAGAGTTAGGCACTATTTATAGAATTTTTCGGGTCGGGTCACGCCCCCCTGTCACGCCCGGGTCGGGCGTGACCCTGGGGCGTGACACATTCGGCGCGACTTTTTCGGGCTAGAATTTAATTCTGACGAAGTAGTTGAGGTACACGCCCACAAGTCACGCCCTGGTAGGGCGTGTACCTGGGGCGTGTTCTTTGCGGCGTGAATTTGTTGAGCTGATATTGAATGCTGGAGGTGACGGGCGGAATTGCTGAAGTACACGCCCATATGTCACGCTCGGGTCAGGCGTGACCCTGGGGCGTGACACTTTCGGTGCGATGGTGGAGCGGGAAAAACGAGTGCGCTGCGTCGATTCCTCGGAACCTGGGGACACGCCTCTAGAACACGCCCGTGTCGGATGTGACACGTGCGTGACAGAGGGCGTGTACACTAAGTTTCCACGGAATGTAGTTTCGGACCAATTGCTTCATTCCTCTGGTTACACGCCCTAGGTACACGCCCGGGTAGGGCGTGACCTTGGGGCGTGTCACAGCAAAATTCGGCTGAAAGCCGTGAAAACCTGCAAAAAGCAGAAAAAATGCATTAGCGACAAAAATATATACAAAGGGGAATCAAAATAAGTACTTTACAAGACATGATTTGCTTTAAAACCCCAAAAATATCCTAATAAAATTGATTGCAAACTGTATTATCAAATTCCCCTAAGCTTAAGTTTTGCTTGTCCCCAAGCAAAGATATAAAGACTAGCTAATCATAAAAGTGACTAATTCAAAAAGTTTTAATCATACTTACACAAGTACTATGCGAAATTCTAGGTAGGGAGAATGTAAAACGTAAATCTAAAACAATTATTTTGGTATGGTTTAACTTTTATAAACTTTACTTAATAAAATAAATCATCCAGAATTTTGACGAAATTCTTTAAATAGATTTGAGCAAGGCAATGAAAATGAAAAGAACGTATTGAGTTATTACTAGATCCAAGCAACGCATTATAATTATATCAATTAAATAACAAAAATCTAAGTTTAAATCCAAAACTAAAACTGATTTACTTTTCTTCTTTTCTTAGTTGTTAAATAAAATTAAAAAAGGGCGTGAATCAAAAGGACTTAATAGAACCGAAACGTTTGGTTTAGGAATATGAATAGGAGTGGAATTCAAATATAAACATGGAGGCTTAAAAATCACACTAAACCAAAACAACGAGTTTCAAAAAAAATAAATTTATTTTAAACAAAATATGTATAAATAAATTTATTTTTTTTTCTTTATGATTATTTATCTCTTTTTTTATTATTATTATTATTTTCATTCATTTTTTCTCTTTTTTTCAATACATTGCTTTTGAGTGCACTTTTTTCAACAATTTCTCCAAAGATAACACAAAATTTTCTATCAAAACAATTAGCGTGTTTAGATAGGTAGGAATTTGGGCTTTGGTGAAAATGAAATGTTGTGTGTAGTTATCAAATGAATTTGGAAAAAAGGCTCAAAAGCGGCTAACTAGTGGTAAAAGATTTTAGGTTGGCAGGAAAGCTCAAACGTAAACAAAAATGGCCTAAATCATTTTCACGCTTTTTTTAAATTTATTTAAAACATAGAGTCGATAAATTTCAAAAAGCAAGTTCGAGATAATAAAAGAAGATTGATGAAATTATCTGGAAAATAAAAATAATATGTGACTTGGATCGTTCATATCTACTACGTTATTCAAAATTTGTTCTTACAAAAATTATCTAAAGACGAAAAGGAAAATAGTGGATGATAAATTTTTGGAGAAAGTAAAGAAAATAAAGAACGGAAAACCATAATAGAAATGCACGTTTTAGAGAAATATTTTACCTTAACATGCTACCGTGAATTAGAAACACAGCATGGCCAACATTTTATTTGTGAGATATGATTAAAAAAATGATTAGAAAAATTATAATTAACTACGTTGTTTATAAAGAAGTTTGAGAAAAAAAAACATAAACATGGGGTACTTATTGAAATACCAAAATGCAGCTATATATTTTTTTTTTTGAATTTTTTGGATTTTTTTGGATATTTACAAAAAGCAAAAAGGCGGAACTCATCCCCCAAGCTTAAAATCTACATTGTCCTCAATGGAGAAGGAGGTCGGAGAACGAGAGAAAAGTAAAGTACAGAAAGGAAAGACAGAATTGAAAAACAGGTACTTCCCCGATTTTATGTTGCAGGGAAAGCGGAGTGATGCCGCTCCTCAGTGCGTGTGCTGTGGATCTTCATGAAACGTCGTCTGGTGGACTTTGTCATGGAATCAGAACCGTTGGAGCAGGCGAGCGGAGAAGTTTCAGCTTGCCGGAGCCAGGCGGGGCAGAAATTGTGAAATAAAGAAAACAGAAAAAGATAACTTGGGTTGCCTCCCAAGAGCGCCCTTTGTTTAAAGCGTCGTTTGAGCTCAACGCATCAAAATAAGATTGTCTCAAATATTTTTTAACAATAAAGTTCGAATAAAGTTCAAAGTTTTTGAGAAAAATAAAGTTCAGATTAATCAAATGTCAGGAACAGAAAGATAGAGTTAACAGTGTTGAGACTGACATCATCACAGAAATACTGTTTAAGACGCTGACCATTCACTTTGAAAGTACCCTTTTCAGGGTGGGAAATTAAAACAGTACCATAAGAAAAGACTTCTAAAATAGTAAAAGGCCCCGACAAACGTGATTTTAATTTACCCGGGAATAAACGTAAACGAGAATTATAAAGAAGCACTTGGTCGCCCGGCTTAAAGATTTTTGGGTGCCTAAGATGTCGATCGTGTAAACGCTTCGTCCGCTCTTTATAAAGTCTGTTATTTTCATATGCGTAAGAGCGCCACTCGTCGTGTTCGTTAAGTTGAAATTTTCTAAATTCGCCGACAGAGTGGGGATCGAAGTTTAAAAATCGTAAGGCCCAAAAGGCGCGGTCTTCTAACTCTACGGGTAAATGACACGATTTTCCATAAACCAACCGATATGGCGTACATCCGAGGGCGGATTTGTACGCTGTTCGGTAGGCCCATAGAGCATCGTCTAATTTGGCTGACCAGTCTTTTCTAGATGTTGAAACAGTCTTTTCTAAAATTCTTTTATTTCTCTATTCACTACTTCGACTTGTCCGTTAGTTTGGGGGTGGTAGGCAGTGGAAAGCTTATGAGTAACGCCATATTTAGTTAGGATTTTTGAAAATTGCGCGTTACAGAAATGGGAACTCCTATCACTAACGATAGCGCGCGGCGTACCGAATCGAGAAAATAATTTTTTTAGGAAATTAACTACGACTCGAGCGTCATTCGTAGGAAGAGCTTGGGCTTCGGCCCATCACGAAACATAATCAACGGCAACTAAAATGTACTTATTCCCGAAGCTAGAAGGAAAAGGGCTGACAAAATCAATCCCCCAGAGGTTGAAAACTTCGCACTCTAGGAAATAATTTTGTGGCATTTCATTTTTATTCGAAATATTCCCCGACCGTTGGCAACTATCACACCTACTCATAAAGGCATGCGCGTCTTTAAACAGGGTGGGCCAGTAAAAACCCGCGCTTAACACTTTGTGAGCGGTGCGAGCAGCTTGATAATGCCCACCTGTCGGTCCTTCATGCAAATGTTTTATAATATCTAATCCTTCATCAAAAGAAACACACCTCCTGATCACTTGGTCGGCACAAATTCTGAAAAGATGCGGGTCCTCCCAAAAATAGTTTTTCAGCTCAGAAAAGAATTTCTTCTTTTGCTGAGATGAAAACTCTTTTGGGAGCACACGGGCCACTAGATAGTTGGCGATGCGGGCAAACCAAGGAGAAGTAGATGTGTTAATTATGAACATATTCTCATCAGGGAAATAGTAATGAAAACAATTTTCGTCTAATTGTTCTATAAACGGGTTGTCTAGGCGCGAAAGGTGGTCGGCGGCCAAGTTCTCGGCACCTCGCTTATCACGGATCTCTAAGTCAAACTCCTGGGGAGTAAGACCCAGCGAATCAAGCGAGGCTTGCCATCCATTTTAGAGAGAAGATATTTGAGGGTCGAGTGGTCCGTGAAAACAATAATTTTCGAAAGAGTAATATAAGAGCGAAATTTGTCAAAAGCGAATACTACAGCTAAGAGCTCCTTCTCGGTTTTGGTGTAATTTTCCTGTACAGATGTGAGTGTTTTACTAACGTAATAAATGGGGTGGAAGTTTTTGGAAATACGTTGACCTAATACGGCTCCCACCGCATAACTACTCGCATCACACATTATTTCAAATGGAAGATCCCACACCGGAGCTATCATGATTCGGGCATTAACTAATTTTTCTTTTATTAAACTGAAGGCAGCTAGACAGAGGTCATCAAAGATGAATGGGGCTTCTTTTTCTAAGATATGGGTAAGGGGCTTGGTGATTTTGGAAAAGTCCTTTATGAAGCGGCGGTAGAAACCCGCATGACCCAGGAAACTTCTTATAGCTTTTATGTTCGTAGGTGGCGGCAGCTTCTCGATAACTTCTATTTTCCCAACGTCTACTTCAATACCCTTTTCAGAAATTTTATGTTCCAAAACTAACCCTTCCCTTACCATAAAATGACATTTTTCCCAATTTAAGGCGAGGTTAGTTTCTTCGCATCGCTCTAAGACTTATTCAAGGTTCTCTAAGCAACTATCGAAGGAATTCCCGAACACGGAGAAATCATCCATGAAAACTTCCATAATGCTTTCTACGTACTTGTCAAAGATGGAGAGCATACATCGTTGGAATGTAGCCGGCGCATTGCACAATCCAAACGGCATTCTTCGATAGGCGAAGGTGCCGAAGGGACAAGTAAACGTAGTTTTCTCCTGGTCCTCGGGGGAGATGGGGATTTGAAGATACCCCGAGTGGCCATCGAGAAAACAATAAAAGCTATGTCCGGAAAGTCGTTCTAAAATCTGATCAATGAACGGCAAGGGGAAGTGATCCTGCGGGTGGCGTCATTCAACTTACGGTAATTTATACACATTCGCCATCCGGTCACCGTCCGAGTCGGGATTAATTCATTATTTTCATTACTTACGACCGTTATCCCTCCCTTCTTTGGTACTACCTGTACTGGGCTAACCCACTTACTGTCGGATATAGGATAGATAATTCCTGCGTCTAACAATTTCATAACCTCACCCTTCACTGCGTATTTCATGTTTGGGTTTATACGGCGCTGAGGTTGTATAGAGTTACGTGAATTATCTTCCATTAAGATTTTATGAGAGCAGAAAGATGGGCTTATGCCCTCGATATCAGATATTTGCCAAGCAATAGCTTGGCAATGCTTTTGTAAAATTGAAAGAAGTTTATCCTTTTGTGCATCCGTGAGGTAGGCCGAAATTATGACAGGCAGCTTGGAGTCCTTTTCTAAGAAAGCGTATCGAAGGTGCTCTGGTAGTTATTTCAGTTCCAAGGTAGGGGGGTCATCACACGAGGTTTTGGAAATTTGTTCTATTTCAAAAACTATGTCCTCATACACTTTTTTATATGTAAAATTAAAAGGGGTGTTGCTAGCGGCCATGGCGGCTTCGTGCAGCGATTCAGTTGGAAAAGTAGAAGAGGAACAGAAATCAAAAAATTCTTTTTCAAAATCAGAAAGACGGGTGGAGGATTCTTCACTTAGGTGTAGAGATTCAGTTGGAGGAGTAGGAGAGGAACAAAATTGGAAAATTCTTCTTCAAAATCAGAGGTGTGTGAGAAGGATTCTTCACTTACGGTATCCATGAAAAAACAAGAGTCATCATTAGCTAGTGTGTTCTTCATCGAGGGGGTGATAGATAAAGTTACCTCATCGTCGCCCACTTGAAGGAAGAGCTTACCATTGCTTACCTCAATGATAGCTCGGGAGGTGGCAAGGAAGGGTCGGCCAAGGATCAGGGGAACCTCGACGTCTTCTTCGATGTCCAAAATGACAAAGTCCACCGGGAAGATGAACTTGTCAACTTTGACTAGGACGTCCTCCACTATTCCTAACAGGTATTTGATTGATCTGTCGGCGAGCTGGATACTCATGCGTGTGGGGTTGAGACTACCAATTCCTAACTTTTTAAACAACGAGAGGGGCATAAGATTAATACTCGCACCTAAGTCGGCTAAAGCGTGTTTGATAAAGAGATCACCAAAGACACACGGAATAGAGAAACTACCCGGGTCACTGATTTTCTTGGTAATCAGTTTGTCAAAACCGCCGAGCACTCGGCATTTAATGTGACATGAGAAAGGTTCTCTAACTTCTTCTTGTTGGTTAGGAGGTCCTTAAGGTATTTTGCGTACTTAGCCATCTGGGATATGGCTTCATGGAAAGGCAGATTTATGTGGATTTGTTTAAACATTTCTAAAAAATGGGTGTATTGATCATCATGTCGTTGTTTATTAAGTTCGGAAGGGTATGGCGGGGATGGATTATTTTTAAAGGTGGGTGGTGGAGTGAGTTGTTTTTTTAAAATAAGAGTGATAATTTCTTCGGCAGAGGGTGGAATTTTAAAACGGGAACGGAGCTTTGATTTTTTAAAGCGGAAGCGGAGATTGCCTCGGTCTCTTCACTAATCGTACCGGGAACTTTCTTCCCACTCCGAAGAGTTATATCTTTCGCTTGCTCTCTCGGGTTGGGCTCGGTATTGGAAGGAAGAGACCCTACGGGTCGCTCAGAAATCATTTTAGCGAGCTGTCCTACCTGATTTTCTAAATTTTTAACACTTCCAGTTAAGTTTCTAATCGTAGCGTAATTAGCATTCATGTATTCTGAAAACATTTCCTCCAAATTTGGAGGTTTTGGAAAACTTTCAGGAGGTGGTGGTGGTGCAGAAAAATCACTTTGCGGTGGCGGGCGCACAGCATTCGATGGATTGCTCCACGAAAAATTCGGATGATTTCTTAACGCAGAATTATAACTATTCGGAAAATTAAAACCAGTAGGATGATAATTTGCAGCAGAAAAATTATTAAAAGCAGTTCTAGGCATATTATTTACATAATCCAAATGTTCGGCGGGAGGAGTTGCAGATTCCCATACCTGAGGGGCAGAGGGAGCAGTCATCTCCGTAATTTTTTTGCTTAATATTTCAACTTGCAGTGCGAGTTGGGAGATATTGTCCACTTCAAAGAGACCTGCAGGTTTGTTTGGGCGGGTCCTAGGCACATTCCACTGGTAAGTGTTCATGGCCATGTCCTCAAACAGCTCAAGAGCTGCTTCCGGGGTCTTATGGTTTAAAGTACCGCCAGAAGCTGCGTCTATCATTTGCTTTGTGCTTTCATTTAGCCCATTATAGAACGTCTGCACCTGCAACCATACAGGAAGAGCGTGATGTGGGCATCGCCTTAATAATTCTTTAAATCTTTCCCAGGTTTCGTAAAGGGTCTCATAGTCTATTTGTCCAAAGGCAGAAATGTCATTCCTAAGTTTTGCAGTTTTAGCAGGCGGAAAATACTTGGCCAAAAATTTTTCAGTTAATTGCGTCCAAGTAGTTATGCTATTTTTAGGAAGGGTGTTCAGCCACTGCTTAGCCTTAATTCTAAGAGAGAAAGGAAATAATCTTAGCCTAATAGCATCATTTGTGACACTATTTATCTTGAAGATGTCACAAATCTCAAGAAAGCTAGCTATGTGTGCGTTCGGGTCTTCATCTTGAAGCCCGTCAAATTGCACATACTGCTGCACCATTTGAATTATGCTAGGCTTCAGTTCGAAATTATTATTATTTATTGCAGGGCGAACTATACTAGATTCTTTACCCTCGAGATTCGGTCGTGCATAATAGGACATTGGCCTTTATACGGCTTCATCCACATTGGGTTCTGCCATTCTTAAGGTAGAAAATGACTCGGAATCCTCAACCGGCACTTGGGTAGTATGGCCTTGAAATTGCGATCTTCTCCGAAGAGTACGCTCAATTTCGTGGTCCAGGTCCAAAGTAACCGACGGACTTCCGCGGGTCATACACTAGAAGAAGACAGGAGAAGAAACACTAGAAAATAAAAGAGCTAATGAAGTTCGAATTTTTTTTTTTGAAATAGATTTCTTATGTTTTAACTCCCGAACTTCCCAAGGGCTACCCGGTGAAGGTTCGCAAGGTACTAGACAAGATAGTGGCATTTAGAGCCACTTTTCCCTTTTCGAGAGAGTTAGGTGGTGTAGAAAAATTTGTGATGTGGGTTTCTATTAAGTAGGCGGTAATTAAAATCCAGCCATTTAACGCTGAGCGAGTAGGCGGAAAATAAAAGCTACACTCACGCACTCGACAGAAAATTAAAACACACCCACTCTACAGAAAGTAAACACACTTTACTGAAATAAATCCAGCCATTTAACTCAAGTGAGTAGGCGGAAAAATTAAAAATACGCACACTCTACTGAAATAAAGCATGCCATTTAACTCAAGTGAGTAGGCGGAAAAATTAAAAATACGCACACTTGCTTGAACAAAATCCAGCCATTTAACTCAATTGAGTAGGCGGAAAAATTTTAAGAAGGAGGTGAGAAAGAGAAGTGATAAAATTAATATATTCGTGTTTTCAATTTATCAACGAGCGTTGCCTCCCCGGCAACGGCGCGAAAAACTTGATTGTCTCTTAGATATCTGCAAGGAGAAAATAACCAAACTAACAATTCAACAAGGCAAGTATACCTATCGAAATGCAGCTAGGGGACACAAGTGTCGTATTAAAATCCGGGAACAGTTGAGTAAGCTTACTCACACGAAATCTATTATTTTATCGACGGAAAAATTAGGTTTTTTAGAAGAAAGCTAAACGTACTAAAGGAAGAGAACTACTTGCAATGAAAGAGAGCTACTTGCATGAAAAGATAAAGAGAGCTAAAAGAGAGATTAAACTTAAGCTTAGTAACGATGAGGGGAAAATGCACTCGATCAGAAATCACCTCGACAAGAGTGGTTAGAAAAATACGATAAATAAACCTAAGCTAATTAGGGTAAAGGTCCTTGACCGTGGAGGTTCCATGAATATTGACACGCCTCTCTCGAAGGCCATGCCTAACTGAGTTTAGGAAGGTCCGACCGACTGTCACCTAAATCGGAGGCCTAAAACTCGCTTTACGCAGTGAACCCCGCTATTGGATTTTACTCCAATCTGGGAGATTTGAACGTCTGCCTCTCTGAGGGGTGCGAACAACTCCCTTTACTCTTGAGTGCTCATTTCAAACTTTCGGCCTCTCGGCTAGCCCAGAATGAAAGCAAAGGTGGAGAGTATATATCGATGATATACCTCCAACCCGTGATGAATCAAGAGTAATTCAAAGCTAAACCCTAAAAAGAAAAGGTAAGATTCAAAGCATCATAACCTAATCACTCGAACCTCGGATCATCAAGATCGAGTACATGGAGGATTAGTTAATCATGGTGAGGTGGAAGAGGGGGGATAAGTAGAAGAAAAATAATGAAAATAGAGCAGAAACGAAAAAGAAAACAACACTTTTTATTAATGGAAACAGGGATCTTACAGCTTAAAAACCAGAGATTACATGTGCATGGAAAGGTAAACTACACTATCATTAACATTATACTACAGAACGAAGCGAGGAACTAATACAGGGAAAGCATAAAGCTAGAGCTAAGAACTAAAAATGGAGACATGCTTAAAAAAGTTCAAAAATACAAAAGACAGAACCTCCCCTCTCAATCCAAAAAGTGTCCCTGAACCCTTAGAGTTGGGCTCTATTTATAGAATTTTTCGGGTCGGGTCAGGCCCCCCTGTCACGCCCGGGTCGGGCGTGACCCTGGGGCGTGACACATTCGACGCGACTTTTTCGGGCTGGAATTTAATTCTGACGAAGTAGTTGAGGTACACGCCCACAAGTCACGCCCTGGTAGGGCGTATACCTGGGGCGTGTTCTTTGCGGCGTGACTTTGTTGAGCTGAAATTGAATGTTGGAGGTGACGGGTGGAATTGCTGAAGTACACACCCATATGTCACGCCCGGGTTAGGCGTAACCCTGGGGCGTGACACTTTCGGTGCGATAGTGGAGCGGGAAAAACTAGCGCGCTGCGGCGATTCCTCGGAACCTGGGGACACGCCTCTAAAACACGCCCGTGTCGGATGTGACACGGGCGTGACAGAGGGCGTGTACACTAAGTTTCCACGGAATGCATTTTCGGACCAATTGCTTCATTCCTTTGGGTTACACGCCCTAGGTACATGCCCGGGTAGGGCGTGACCTTGGGGTGTGTCACAGCAAAATTCAGCTGAAAGCCGTGAAAACCTGCAAAAAGAAGAAAAAATGCATTAGCGACAAAAATATATACAAAGGGGAATCAAATAAGTACTTTACAAGACATGATTTGCTTTAAAACCCCGAAAATATCCTAATAAAATTGACTGCAAACGGTATTATCAGCGAGCCTTCGGACCTGCCAGCTAGATGAGAGCCTGCGCAGCGGGTCTACTTGGGGCCGAGCCGAGCTCGGGGTGCCGATGACATTCTCAAGCCAAACCTATCCCCCACAGGCGAGCCTTCGGACCTGCCAGGTAGATGAGAGCCTGTGTAGTGGGTCTACCTGGGGCCGAGCCGAGCTCGGGGTGCCGATGACATTTCCTCATACCAAACCTATCCCCCACAGGAGAGCCTTCGGACCTGCCAGCTAGATGAGAGCCTGCGCAGCGGGTCTACCTGGGGCCGAGCAGAGCTCGGGGTGCCGATGACGTTTCGTCAAACCAAACCTATCCCCCACAGGCGAGCCTTCAGACTTGCCAGCTAGATGAGATCCTGTGCAGTGGGTCTACCTGGGGCTGAGCCGAGCTCGGGGTGCTGATGACGTTCTCCAGCCAAACCTATCCCCCACAGGCGAGCCTTCGGACCTGCCACCTAGATGAGAGCCTGCACAGCGGGTCTACCTGGGG
Source organism: Platanthera guangdongensis (assembly GCA_039583875.1). NCBI lineage: Eukaryota > Viridiplantae > Streptophyta > Magnoliopsida > Asparagales > Orchidaceae > Platanthera > Platanthera guangdongensis. Next base: position 117,391,216 of record CM077163.1, read on the forward strand.
CCGAGCCGAGCTCGGGGTGCCGATGACGTTTCCTCAAACCAAACCTATCCCCCACAGGAGAGCCTTCGGACCTGCCAGCTAGATGAGAGCTTGCGCAGCGGGTCTACCAGGGGGCAAACCGAGCTCGGGGTGCCGATGACGTTCTCTAGCCAAACCTATCCCCCACAGGCGAGCCTTCGGACCTGCCAGCTAGATGAGAGCCTGTGTAGCAGGTCTACTTGGGGCCGAGTCGAGCTCGGGGTGCCGATGAAGTTCCCTCAAACCAAACCTATCCCCCACAGGCTAGACTTCGGACCTGCCAGCTAGATGAGATCCCGCGCAGTGGGTCTACCTAGGGCCGAGCCGAGCTCGGGGTGCCGATTAAGTCTTCAAACCAAACCTATCCCCCACAGGCGAGCCTACGGAACTGCCAGCTATATGAGAGCCTGCGCAGCGGGTCTACCTGGGGCCGAGCCGAGCTAGGGGTATTACAAAAAAAACTAGGTCATATTCTAAAAACTTTCACAATAGTCCAGAGAAAATCAAGTCAACTGATGGAGTATAATAAGTTTAATTTCGAGATACAGTTTACATCCTTCCCCTTTCATGGGTAGAAGCATTTCTGGTCATCACCGCTCCAGGTGTAGCATAAGGCCCTCCCTTCCACGTCCTGGAGATAGTAACCTCCTGTTCCAAGGACTTCCTTCAATATATATGGTCCTTCCCAGTTCGAGTTAAGCTTGCCCACAGGATCCGACCTTCTTGCCGCGTCAACCTTTCTCAGCACCAGATCTCCTTCAGTAAACTGCTTGACCCTGACATGATTATCAAAATACTTGGCCATCCGCCGCTTGATCTCTTCTTGGCTGATAGCTTCCACGTCCCGCAGATCTTCTACCATATCTAGTGAGAGGCGCAACCCTTCTTCATTTTCCAATCTCCAATTCTCATCTCCTTCGCTCGCGGCTGTGACCCGCGGGGACCGAACTTCGAACTCCACTAGTAGGACCGCCTCACACCCGTGATAAAGCTTGAAGGGGGTCTCACCAGTGGCCGTGTTCGGGGTCGTTCGCAAGGCCCACAGGACTGAGGGGAGCTGCTCCACCCAATTTTCCTTTAAGTTCTCCACATTTTTCTTTAGTAGGTTTACAATGATTTTGTTCGCCGCTTCCACATGGCCGTTGCTCCGGGGGTGGTGGACAGAGGCGAATCTGAGGTCTATCCCCAATTGGGCGCAGAAGCTGATGAACTCTTCACTGGCAAAGTAGGGGCCGTTATCTGTCACTATTGCCTGAGGCAACCCGTGTCTGCATATGATCTCCCCCCAGATGAAGTTCCTTATGACTTGCGAGGTGACCTTAGCCAAGGCTTTAACCTCCAGCCACTTTGAGAAATAATCGACCATGACCAAGAGGAACCTCCTCTGTCCACTAGCCGGAGGAAAAGGTCCAACTATATCCATCCCCCAGATGGCGAACGACCACGGTGCCATGATGCTTCAGAGTCTTTGGGCCGCCAAGAGCTGAAGAGGGGCGCAAAGCTGACACTTTTGGCATCTCCTTGCGAACTCCGCGGCATCCTTCCTTAGGGTGGGCTAGAAGTACCCCTGTCTGACCACCCTTGCCTCCAACATCCTCCCTCCAGAATGACTGCCGCACTCGCCCGAGTGCACCTCCCCCAAGATCCTCAGGATCTCTTCTTCGGTCACACATCTGGCAATGAGCCCTGACAACATCTTACGATGCAGGCCCCCTTCTATCATCAGGTAGTAAGCTGCCTTTCTCCTGAAGCTTTTCCCATCTTTGGTCCCCTCTAGAAGTTCACCGGTGGTTAGGAAGGTCATCAATGGATTCATCCACGAGGGTCGCCGATCCACCACCATCAACTCTCCTTCCTCAATTTCCGGTCAAAATAGGTCCGTCAAGGTCCCTCCTCCATGATGTCCAAACTTATCCAATTGATCGGCAGCTATAGTCTCTTCCCTTGGAACATGTTGGATGGAGAACGACCGGAACCCACTGATTATTGCCCTTACCTTGGAGATGTATTTTCTGAGGGTAGGCTCCCGAGCTTCAAATTCTCCTCGGATCTGCGATGCTACTACCTTCGAATAAGTGAAAGCCTCCACATCCTGAATCTCAAGCTCCTTTGCCAAGTGAAGGCCGGCGATCACGGCCTCATATTCCGCTTGGTTGTTGGTTACCGGAAAATGGGTGGCCACCGCCTGCTCTATCGCGACTCCCTGGAGGATGATCAGTACCACTCCTCCACCAAGGGAATGCTTTCCCGAGGCCCCATCTACCATTATTTTCCATGCTTCCCGTGGCTGCTGCTCTCCCTCCTCGACTTCAACAACATAATCTGCTAGGAAGTCCGCAACTGCCTGCGCCTTGATGGAGAGTCTCGGGGCGAAAGATTTGTCGAATTCGCTTAGCTCGATAGACCACTTAGCAAGTCTTCCGAGGGCTCCACTCCTTCAAAGATCTTCCGAAGAGGATGGTCGGTTACCACCCTAATTGAATGTGCTTGAAAGTATGGCCGGAGTTTCCTTGCAGAGATGACCAAGGCGTAAGCTAGCTTTTCAAGGATGGTGTAGCGGAGCTCTGCTTTCTTCAATATCCGGCTGACGTAGTAGATGGGTAGTTGCTTCTTTCCTACTTCCCTTACTACGACGGAGCTCACCGCCTCCGCTCCTACTCCAAGGTACAAGGTCAGGTCCTCCCCTGATTTTGGGCTCTGAAGCAGAGGAGCCTGAGAGAGCTGTCTCTTCAGCCCTTGGAAGGCTTCTTCACACTCGGCGGTCCACTCAAACCTTTGATTCCCTCTCAGCATGTTGAAGAACGAAGAACACTTGTCCCTGACCTGGAGAGGAACCTGCTCAGCCCTGCCGGCCTGCTTGTCAAACGCTAGACCTCCTTGGCATTGCGAGGTGATTACAAATCCAGGATGGCCTTTACCTTGTCTAGGTTAGGCTGCACTCCTGCAGGAGTCAAGAGATGCCCAAGGAACTTCCCGTGGCTGGCCCCGAAGACACACTTCAAGGGGTTCAGCCTCATCTTAAACCTCCTTAGGGTGGCAAACGTCTCCTCTAGATCTTTTAGGTGTGAATCCATGCACTTGCCCTTGATCATTAGGTCGTCGACATAGACCTCCAAGTTTCTCCCCCTCTAATTTCGGAAGACCCGATCCATCATACGTTGGTAGGTACCCCCTGCGTTCTTCAACCCAAAGAGCACCATTTTGTAACTGAAGCACTCCTCCCTCGTGATGAAGGAAACATCCTTGACATCGGGAGGGTGCATCCGGATCTTGTGATAACCTGAAAAAACATCCAAAAAGCTCATGATAGAAAAACCGACGGCTGAATCAACCAGCGCGTTGATCCGAGGCAGGGGTAGCAATCCTTAGGGCATGATTTATTTAACAAAGAAAAGTCAATACACATTCTCCATTTACCACCCCCTTTCTTAACCATTACCACATTCGAGATCCAGCCTAGATACTGGATCTTTGAGATGAAGACGGCCTCCAAGAGCTTCCTGACCTCTTCGCGGATGGGCTCCTCCAGCTTGGTGGCGATGGCTCTCATCTTTTGGCGTATGGGGCGAGTGCGGGGGTCCATGTTCAGGCGATGGCAGGCCACGTCCGTGTCGATGCCCGACATGTCTGCCGTGCTCCAAGCGAAGATGTCGATGTTGCTTTGAATACAGGCTTGCACTCTCTCCTGTGCCTCAGGACTCAGGCCCCCGCTGACCCGCACCCTTTGCACCTGCCCTGCGCTGGTGAAGACCTCCATCTCCACCGCTTTTTCGGTCAGCTCCAGCCGTGACTGCTCCAAGCCGACCCTTGCCTCTTACTCCAGCTCCAGCTCCAGCTCTCCCCTTCCTATCTCCTCCACCTCGATCTCCATTGCCTCCTCCGGCCCTTCTTGCTGCTGCTCGACTTCCACGCCCATCTGGGCCTCTCCCTCAGCTCCTCCTGCTCCCTGCTCTTCCAACTCACTAATGGATTCATCCATGAGGGTCGCTGATCCACCACCATCAACTCTCCTTACTCAATAGCCGGTCGAAATAGCTCCATCAAGGTCCCTCCTCCCCGAGGTCCAAACTTAGCCAATCAATCGGCAGCTATACTCTCTTCCCTTGCAATATGTTGGATGGATAACGACCGGAACCCACCGATGATTGCCCTTACCTTGGAGAGGTATTTTATGAGGGTAGGCTCCCGAGCTTCAAATTCTCCTCGGATCGACGACGCTACTACCTTCGAATCAGTGAAAGCCTCCACATCCTGAATCTCAAGCTCCTTTTCCAAGTGAAGGTCGGCGATCATGGCCTCATACTCCGCTTGGTTGTTGGTTACCGGAAAATGGTAGGCCACTGCCTGCTCTATCGCGACACCCTGGGGGATGATCAACACCACTCCTCCCCCAAGTGAATGCTTTCCCAAGGCCCCATCGACCATCATCTTCCATGCTTCCCGTGGCTGCTGCTCTCCCTCCTCTACTTCAACAACATAATCTGCTAGGAAGTCTGTCACTGCCTGCTCCTTGATGGAGATTCTCGGGATGAAAGAGATGTCGAATTTGCTTATCTCGATAGACCACTTAGCAAGTCTTCCCGAGTTCTCCACTCCTTCAAAGATCTTGCGAAGAGGATGGTCGGTTACCACCCTAATTGAATGTGCTTGAAAGTATGGCCGGAGTTTCCTTGCAGAGATGACGAAGGCGTAAGCTAGCTTTTCGAGGATGGGGTAGCGGGGCTCTGCTTTCTTCAATATCCGACTGACGTAGTAGATGGGCAGTTGCTTCTTTCTTTCTTCCCTTACTAGGACGGAGCTCACCGCCTCCGCTCCTACTCCAAGGTACAAGCTTAGGTCCTCCCCTTCTTTTGGGCTCTGAAGCAGAGGAGCCTAAGAGAGCTGTATCTTCAGCCCTTGGAAGGCTTCTTCGCACTCGATGGTCCACTCAAACCTTTGATTCCCTCTTAGCACCTTGAAGAACAAAGAACACTTGTCCCCTGACCTGGAGAGGAACCTGCTCAGCCCTGCAAGCCTGCCTGTCAAACGCTGGACCTCCTTAGCATAGCGAGGTGATTCCAAATCCAGGATGGACTTTACCTTATCCGGGTTAGGCTCCACTCCTGCCGGAGTCAAGAGATGCAAAAGGAACTTCCCGCGGATGGCCCCGAAGACACACTTCAAGTGTTTCAGCCTCATCTTAAACCCCCTCAGGGTGGCAAATGTCTCCTCTAGATCTTTTAGGTGTGAATCCACGCACTTGCTCTTGATCATTAGGTCGTCGACATAGACCTCCAAGTTTCTCCCCCTCTGATCTTGGAAGACCCGATCCATCATATGTTGGTAGGTAGCCCCTGTGTTCTTCAACCCAAAGGGCATCATTTTGTAACTGAAGCACCCCTCCCTCATGATGAAGGAAACATCCATGACATCATGAGGGTGCATCCGGATCTGGTGATAACTTAAAAAAGTATCCAAAAAGCTCATGATAGAAAAACTGACGGCTGAATAAACCAGCACGTCGATCCGAGACAGGGGGTAGCAATCCTTAGGGCATGATTTATTTAACAAAGAAAAGTCAATACACATTCTCCATTTACCACCCCCTTTCTTAACCATTTCCACATTCGAGATCCAGCCTGGATACTGGATCTCTGAGATGAAGCCGGCCTCCAGGAGCTTCCTGACCTCTTTGCGGATGGGCTCCTCCAGCTTGGTGGCGATGGCTCTCATCTTTTGGCGTATGGGGCGAGTATGGGGGTCCATGTTCAGGCGATGGCAGGCCACGTCCGCGTCGATGCCCGACATGTCTGCCGTGCTACAAGCGAAGATGTCGATGTTGCTTTGAATGCAGGCCTGCACTCGCTCCCGTGCCTCGTGACTCAGGCCCCCGCTGACCGGCGCCCTTTGCACCTGCCCTGCGCTGGTGAAGACCTCCATCTCCACCACTTCTTCGGCCGGCTCCAACCGTGACTGCTCCAAGAAGACACTTGCCTCTTCCTCCAGCTCCAGCTCCAGCTCTCCCCTTCCTATATCCTCCTCCTCGATCTCCATTGCCTCCTCCTAGCCTTCCTGCTGCTACTCGACTTCCACGCCCCTCTGGGCCTCTCCCTCAAAACCTCCTGCTCCCTGCTCTTCCACCTCCATCGCCCCTTCCAGGCTCTCCTGCTCCTCGTCCCCCTGGACCTCCGGCACATATCTTCCCTGCTGCTCTTCATCAGTCTCCTCTCCTCCGACTTCCTCTTTAGCTACCTCCCTCGCCTCCTCGAGGCTCATCTCCTCTTCCTCGACAACCTCTTCATGTGCCGCCATCTCCATCTCCAACTCCTCTGCCTCTGCCATCTACGATATGGTGTTGACTGCCGTAACGTAGCATTGTCTTGCCACCTTCGGGTCCGCTCTTACCCTGACCTGCACCCCTCCATTGTTGAACTTGAGGCACTGATGAAATGAGGAGGGGATGCAGCGAAAGGCGCTGATGAGGGGGTGCCCAAAGATGGCATTATAGCTTCTTGGGGCGTCCACGATCACGAACCTGCATTTCTGTGACACGCCCCCCAACTTTACGTGCAACACTACTCCTCCTTCTACTTCTTTCCTCTCTTCGGAGAACCCGAATAGTGGTCCATCTGAAGCCAAGACCCTCTTCCCTTCAACCCTCATCACATCGAAGGCCATCTTGAAGATGACATTCACCGAGCTCACGTTGTCTACTAGTATCCTTGAGACCGTATAATTCTCCACCGCCGTCTGCATTACCAGGGCATCACAAAATGGATCTTCGTAGTCTGGCATGTCCGCTGACAAGAAGGTGATTTTTTCTTCCGGTGGGGGAGCCTGGGAGCTAGAGGCGACCCCCCTTCGGTATATGGTTTGCAGGCTCCCCTTGCGGGTTGCCTCAATCCCCACTCCTCCATAAATCACCCCGATTCCTCCCCAGGTCACCACGTCTACCAGATCTTCACACCTATCATCCATCTCCCCCTGCTGTACTTCTACGATCCTAACCGGCGGATCCTGCCTCCCTACTCCTCTTGCTTCCCTCATTTCTAAGAACTCTAGGCAGGTGTTCGTTGCGTGACCATCCTCCTGGTGGAAGTCACAAAAGAGCAACGCTACCCTACCACTTCTCCCTTCTCCTCCTCCTCTTCTCCCAGCTCCTCGAACTCCTCTCCTCGCTCCTCTCCCTCTACCTACCTCCATGGCCTCTTGCGGCGGCAGGAGTCAACCCATTTGTTCTGGCCTCCATGCCGGTTGGTAGAACCTCCTGGGTTCCCGTAGATTATCTCTCCCCTGGTAGCCTCCTCCTTGGCCCTGAGGGCGACCCTCCTGGGGCCTCCAACCCAACCGGTTGATTGGCTGCCGGGACCCCCATCGCTTCTGCTGCCCCTGCCTTTGGGGCTCTTCCCTCCTCCTTTCTTCTCTCTGCTCCCACTGCTCCCTCGGCTCCTTCTGCCTTCCCGCTGCAGGTTCCTTCACATCATCCTCCGCCAGCATGGCCAACTTCCTGGCGAATGTTGGGTTTGCTCTCTCGAAGTCTATCTCTTTTGCCTCCCTCTCCATGAGCTCCTCAAAGGAGAGGGGGGCACTCTCTTGAACTCCATACTAAAGAATCCCGACCTCAGCCCCAGGGTAAAGGCGAGCATCAACGCGTACCCTGGGACATCCTGGACCAGGAGGATCTCTTCTAGAAATCGGTCAACATAGTGACCCAGCGTCTCATCCGGCTTCTACTTCACTGCAAACAGGCACTCCGCCTCCTTCTTCTTCTTCTTCGATGTTGAGAACCTCAACAGAAAACTTCTTCGCAGGTCTTCAAAGCAGTAGATTGACCTTGCTGGCAACTGGTGGAACCAGTCCCGAGCCTTCTCCTTCAACGTGATGGCAAATAGCCGACACTTGAAGGCATCCGTTATCGGCCTTATCGAAACGAAATATTCAAACCACTGCACGTGCTGTACAGGGTCATCCTTTCCTGAGTAGTAGGACATGTTAGCCTCCCGGAACCCCTCCAGTACCGGAGTTGAGATGATGAGCTCGCTAAATGGGCTCTCGCCTCCTGCCTTGCGAGAGGGCATGTCCCGCGGCCTCGGCTGGCTGGCCCGATCCGCGAGACCGTGCCTATAGAAGAGCTCTCGCACTACCACCTCCCTCTTGCCCAGATCTGTCAAAGTCTCCTTGCCCGGGCGCTGACCTGGGAAGAGCTCCCGCGCCACCACGTCTCATTCTCCAGCCTCCGTTGGGACCTCCTTCCCCGGGCGCTGTCCAGGGGCGTTCTCGCCCAAGAGCTGGACCTCCTCTATTGGAACATGAGGGGTAGCCCACTCGCTTCAGGCCGAGAAGGCCAAGCTGATAGTCTGCAGGACTTCTCGCCTGAATTCATCCAGCATCCTTTTCGTCGATTCATCTCCCCGGGTGGGGGAGTCTCCAGAACCAGACCCTTCACCTTCACCTCCAGCCATGGGACAAAACTCAAGGCTTTCTTGTATCGGCTGCCTTCCACGCTCACCGCACCAGAACTATTGAAGCCAAAAATGACCTCCGTGGAGTTTGGGGTCCCAAAAGAGGTCTGACCGTGCACCTACTACCCTCAAGCGAACGATCTAAGCACAAGATTAGTAACACAAGGGACAGACCCAAGGCATCAGCGTGGGGGACCCACCATATACCCGGAAGACTAACAAACTCTTCCCATCCCAAGCCAAATGCTGAACTAAGACAACTTTGGAGGGCGCTCTTGGCCGACCGGAACATCAAAGGAGGGTCTCAAGACCAACTCTCTCCTATCTAGATGTATCTCCTTGAGTCTACACAAAATGCTCCTCACCCGCCCTGCTAATGAAGCAAACTCGCCGAGCAATTCCACGACACGCTGCCCAAGTTAGGCTACTAACAGCGTAATTTCGCTGTTCTAAGAAGCTGTCAACAGGCCATCAGGCGCTTCCCGGCAACTATACCTCGGGGCCCCCACGGGGCGAGCGGTTCACGAGAATACCGCCCGCGTAATACGAAGAAGAAAGCTACACATACACAGAGCAGCACAGATATTATAAAATATTACAGGAATATGAATTCCATACTTCGGCACGTAGGCTGGCAATATAAGCAAAAATAGGCCTTCGAGGGCCGGCACAAGCTTTGGCTTAAGCCCGCTATTCCCTGCTTGGTACTGCAACACCTGTACGTCAACGTCTCGACAAGAGACTATCAGCTGAATAACCGTCGGTTAACATGAGCGAACCAAATATATTGCACCCACCCATTTTTTGGGGGTTGTGGCGCGCATTCCCTATAAACTGATAATATACAACTTCCTCAGAGTCTTCTCCGGGAACCCCAGAACATCACCAATCCGGCTCACACATCAAGATGGGCTTCACACAGCATGCCTAAACCCGTACTCACACTTCTGGGCACTAACATAGTTAATTGCAGGGACGTACACGTCAACCTGTCGGAGAGCTCCCTTCCCCCACCTGTTGGTGGAGACGGGATTCCATGCAAATATGGAAAATAAGGGCTTCACCTGCCCAAGAAGAAATTTCATTACCATTGACGCGTGTTTGGCGGAGACGCAACCGTGTATCGACTGTACACGCATGGATTCGGACGTCGTATTATGAACTCTGATCCTTTTTCTTACTGTGGATCTTGATAGCAATAACCCTCTTCATGAGAGGCTAGGGCAACACTTGCTGGAGGCGGCCTAGACAGGAAAATAGGAGTGGGGCTGCACTCCTCCTTGCGGCGACCTGGACAGAGAGAGGTGGAGGGGGCTATGCTTGCTCTTCTTGATCAGCAATGGAGAATAAAACAAGAGCAGCTCTTCCCCTCAGAATTTGAAGGAGGAGAAGAACGAAGACGGTGGCGGCATTCCAAATCTGAACGCCGACGGACTCCGAAGGACCAGCACAACGATGACGGTGGTGGCGTTCCAAATCTGAACGCCGACGGGCTCCAAAGGACCAGCACAATGATGACGGTGGTGGCGTTCCATCCGGGCGGCCGAGCCCTGCTCCAGGCCGTGCTTTAGCTCCAGGCCGAGCCTTGCTCCAGGCCGAGCTTTGCATCCGGGCGTCCACGGCGGGCAGAGGAGCTCCAAGGCTGTTCTTGCTCCAGGCAGCGGCGACGGGGGAGGAGATCCAGGGCTCGGCTCCTCCTTCTTGCGGCAACCCGATGCCCTACCTCCTCCTCTTTTTTATTTGTTTTCCTTCTTCCTCTTGTTGTACCTGATCTCCTCCCCTTCCTCCTAATTCTTTTTCCTTTTTGACCTCCTGTACCGAGCTCCCCCCGTTTCTCTCTTTCTTCTTCTCTTTTACTTTTTTACTTTTTTCGTCGCCCGATGCCATCTCCCCCTATTTTCATTTCTTTTCTCTTTTTTGCTGCCCCTCTCCCCTCCCGCTTCCTCTTTCCCCTTTATTTCTTTATCCCTCTCCACTTATCTCTCATATAATATATATAATATATATAATATATGTCATATATATATATATATATATATATATATATATATAATATATATATATATATATATATTAAACACATATATATTATATGAGTTTTACGCTTATGCACATAAAACCTTCGCACGCACGCATGAGGACCCGCACGTCTTCGAACGGGGCTGCACCACATTGCCGCTCATAACAAGCCCCGAGCGCGCCACTTGGGGAGGATCCCGCTCGGCCGGATATGGGGTTGTACACACCGGTTTACTGTAGCCCTTTGGTTTTTCTCTGTTCCGTGGTTGGTCGTGCATCTTCTTCACGCACAGGCGGAAGCGCCCGTGTGCGTGTAAAACGCACGATTTCACCCGGTTGAATGCAATTTCTGCTCTCTGTCGTTACCCATGTGAATTACTTCACGCATGGGCTGATCGCTCGTGCGCGAAGGAAACGCACGGGTCAACTCTTCTTCTTCTTTAGGCGCCTTCTATTCATTAATATCGCACAGTTCACGCACGGTCGTGCGCCACACCGTGCGTGACCATTTTTTCTGACTTTTACTCTTTAAGGCATAGATTTCTCCTGGACAGGGACACTTCATTTACCCCACCATTTCTGCCCTTTGGAGCGGGAACTCTCCCCTCCTGCAGTCGTTTTCTCTCTCCTCCTTGGAGGGTTGATCCGACCAACCTTTCTCCTCCAAAGAGCTTGCTAAAGTTTTGTCTCCGGCCACCATCGCCATTGCCGACCTCCAAGCGGTTGTTTGAGTTCTTAGTTGCAGAACTTGTGAAGCATTTCGCTCCGATCCGTATCAACAACTACAACATGAAGAAGCTGGGTGTGAAGAGGGAAGTGACAGCCTTTCGGGATCCCGGATACCTTCCAAAGACCGAGCTAGGACGAGGCTCGACAACCCTCGCTTTCGGTCATGAATATTTGAGAGTCTTCGAGTGCTTGGTTGTATTTCATCCCCTCTTTTCTTGGATTTACTTTAAACTGATCTTGTGCTAGTATGCTTGAGGTATATTAACCATGTTTTGTTCAAGGTCTTCTTACGATATTGTGCGAAGATTTCTTGTTCATGATGTATGTTGATGAGTTTCCTCCTTATTAGAGAAAGTCGTGTTTGAGTCGTTCTAGCGACTGCTAGAAGCGCGCGTTACGAAGAGGTGTTTACGACCCTCGATAGTTTGTTCGTCTCCGCTATTACTCTTTGGAGTAATTCACCCTGGCGACGTGGTGATGACAACCCGCACTAGTTTGATGCTGCTTAGTGTAGGAAAACCAAAATCAAACCCCTCGATTTTACTTAGCACTTTTATTCATTTCTCTGAAAGAGAAATCCATGCTCCCTACTTGCACTCCGTGTGAGATCGATACTTGGGGAAGCTACTCCTCCAATTTATTACTTGGCCGTGAACGGTAATCTTACCGCGAAAACATCAAGTTTTTGGCGTCGTTGCCATTGAACACAGTCGTGTGAGTTTTTGGTGAGGGAGATAGGAGATAGAAGCCCTTTTCCATTTGTATATTTCATGTTTCTTCTTCGCTTTACTTTTTAGAATCTTTTTCTTGTTTTTATTTGTTCCTCTTCTAGTTTTAATTTTTTTGTAGCAGGTTGTCCTATTCTTTTCTCTGTGGTGTGTAGTTAATTGTCGTTTAGAAACTTTCTGTTGGTGAATTCTTCTTGTTGTACCATGTTTTCTTATACGAATATCTGTTGCCGATGGTGCGGGGATTATAGGCATGGTAGTGATCAGTGCCCCACTAAAGATTGAGAGCATAATTCTCGTGGTTCTTTGTATAGAGTACCGTCTTCCTGTGGTACATCATACACCCAACCCAAGACTTATGGTCACTCCTCTTCTACTCATTCATATTTTTCTTATTCCTCTCTGGGGCCACCTGGACTGAGGAGTAATGGAAAATGATGTTTTTGTTGTCGTAGTACAGAACACGTGATGAAAGATTGCACAGAATTTCAGCGCCAGTTGGAGGAGGATGAAGAACTGGGTATCTGATTCATTCTATCACCCTCTCAAATGGCCAACCCTTCTGATTCTGATGATATATTCGCAGCACCACCTTATCTATGGGGGACTACTGCAGATATGCCCATTAGACTTTCTGCTGATCGGTGTGACGACATTGTCACACCGTCTCTCCCCATGCAGTCTTCCCCTCTTGTTGATTCACCCCCGGAGGAACCCGCATATATTTTCTCTGATGTTGTTGTTCCTCCGCATTCTTTGCAAGAATTATCTATCCCTATTTTTAGTGAGTCGGATGACGATGTTAGGCCGGATTGTGATTCTGAGCCTGAGGATGTGCCCATGTGTGACGAGGATGAAAGAAATAGTACCTAATCACCTAGAGGGGCGGTGGTGAATAGGTGAACTTAATCTTTTTAAAATTACAGGCAGAAACACTGAATAATAAGACCTGTATTTGCAATTCTCTACAGCAATTCAGCACAGATAATACAGCAATCACAAAATTAATCACAAACAGAGTACACACAGATTTTTATAGTGGTTCCCCAAGGTCTGGGTACATCCACTTTCCCCCTTCGCCTATCTAGTAGTGTACTAGATTCGGCCTGACATCTCCACTTCTTCTCAGATCCTCAGATATTACACCTCAGAACCACAAACAGGTTCCTACAACTCAGAGTGACCCCACTCCTACAACTCAGGCACAAAGCCTTACCACTCAGTCTTCACCAAGACCTACACTCAGGCTAAACAGCCCTACCTCAGCCTTCAATCAAGGCCTACACTCAGAGAATAGAATCTCTTACACTCAGGCACTAAAGCCCTACCTCAGCCTTTATAGTTTAGGCTTACAACTCAGATCTATACAAGATCCTACAGAATATAAAGTTTACAAAGTAAATAACCACAATTCAGAAAGAGAGAGATGAATTGACTGGCTTCTTGATGAGTTCTTGGAAGAACTAGGCAGAGATCAACCACCCTTGGCTTTCTTCAAATCATCTTGAATTAGAACACATTAGGGTTGAATCTCCTGTGCAGATGATATTCAATCAACTGCTGTCTTGAGAATCAGATCTCGATCTGAATCTTACTTATCAGCCTGGTTCAACAGTTGTTCTTCTTAGAAGGAGCTCTCTCTCTCCAACTTCTTAGATCTTCACTTGAAGATCTTCTTCCTTTTTTGTTGTGATTCAATTGATTGATTACTTCCTTGATCGTCATTTCTATCAAAGGAGAAAGGTCTATAAATAGTCTTCCTCCAAGGTAACCGGCTGATCTGGTTTCTAACAACCTTCAGACAGCTCTGACAGTTGCAGTTGACCGGTTGAAAATGGCAGCTGTCAAGTCATCCAGTCACTTCTTGAAATATCTGTCACTGTCTGAGAGTGTCGAGACAGATAGTCTTTATGTGTCGACACAAACGGAATAAGTGTCGACATAAGTAGACTAAGTGTCGACACTAGCCTTCATAGTGTCGACACAACTCCTTGTGTTATTGTAACAGCTACTCGACACTGCTTCTTCAGAATGTGTCGACACTGATCCTGTGTGTCGACACAAGCCTTCTGTTGAATGTGTCGACACTGATTGAGTGTGTCGATACAAGTACTTCTTCTTCAATACTTAGTTGATTTCTGCTGTGTGTCGACACAACTCCTTTGTGTCGACACTTGCCTTCATGTGTTGAAACTTTGCTGAGTGTCGACACATCTCCTTTGTGTCGACACATTCTTCATGTGTTGAAACTTTGCTGAGTGTCGACACATCTCCTTTGTGTCGACACTTGTACTTAAACTTTGTTGAAGTTCGCTGAGTGTCGACATAGCTTCCTGGTGTCGACACTTTTGATGTCGACAAAGTTTCTCTGGGTGTCGACACTGCTTCTAAGTGTCGACACTGATTATGTAGACAATTCTTCACTGTGTGTCGACACTGCCTGTATGTGTCGACACATTTCTTCTGGTGTCGACTCTGCCTTCCTGGTGTCGACACAATTACTCCAAGTGTTGACACATCTTCTATAGGTGTCGACACAAGCCTTCTTAAGTGTCGACACTTTTCTTCTAGGTGTCGACACATGGACTTAGAAACTTTTACGCTTTACCTGCAATTACTTAACCTGCACACATAAACTCAAAGCACATCAAATACACCTTGATGTATATCATTGAGTAGGGTGAGACTTCTTCAAATCAGGTACATATACTCCAATGTACCCAACAATCTCCACCTATTTGGAGAAGTCATAACCCTTAGTCAATGATATACACCATACATAACAAATACTCAATATGATGTATAACAATATTAAATGACAGGGTAAGAACTAAACAAGTATAAACAGAATATGTAAAAACAATTATCTCAGAACAATAATGTAATAGATTGAACATATAACATTGTTCTTACAACTTCAAACATTTTCACTAATCAAAAGTTTAAATAGAGTTTCATGCAAATGATTACAAATTGTAAACTTAAAAAACAATTCTATCATATGGCTGTTCTGGTTCCTTGATAACAATGCCCTTTCCAGATTGAATCTTTGCTTGAACAGGAGCTTCATTGTCATCAGCAGGCTTCTTCCCTTTAAGATCTTTCTTTTTCTGTTCTTCAGCCCTTATCTTCTATCTTTCAAAATAGTGATAAGGCTTAGGGAAATACTTGCTAGGCTCCTGTGCATTAGGAGGTAGCTTCCCTAATTTAGCCTTCCTTCTGTATTGTACCATGGCCTCTTGTCTAGCCTCATGTTTCTTCCATTCCTGGTCAGAATACCATTTGCCTCTCTCTAGGAAATTATCCTTAGCAGCCTTCCAAGTAGTTAATATGATATTCCTAGAGGTTGGGCTCCATTGCTCAAAATCTAGACTTAATTCAGCTTGCTCTCTGAACCTTTTCTTAGATAATTGGGCCTCTTGTTCTTTTAGAACTGCCTCTGGCACAGGCTGAAAAACTTTTTCAAGAATAACATTCTGATTATCCTCAGGTGGACTATACATAGACTGTACCTCCTGATGTATCATGTCAAAATTTGCAGGAGGGTATATCACTTGAGCCACTTCAGCTTGCTCTCCTCCAAAGTATGTAAGATTGATGCCAGACTCTGCAACATTATCATCATCACATAAAGGTGGATATCCAAGGGTGGCTCTGATGGTGTTTGAAATCCATTTTGCATGATCAGAGCCGGCTTTGACAAGTACCCTCTCCCCCTTTATGACTTCTCTCTCTATGTGATCCCTAAGATCATATTTCTGGAATCTGATTTGAGCATTCAAATAGTTAACTCCATCTTTATAAAAAGGTTTTAACCTTTGGAGCCTGTCAGTAATAATCTTTTGAGAATCTGCAATTGCAGTGTGAACTGCAAGTAGGCTTTCTTGGAGTTGCTTTTCAAACTCTGCTTTGGCAGTAGCACTTTGTGCAGTCTGGGCAGTAGCAAGATTCTTCATTTCAGTGACAATGGCATTATGAGAAGCGGTCAAATTATCATTCATTCTTAGCTGATTTTCTAGGACATATCCTTGTTTGACTGTCATGTCATCAACATGTTTATTGATGTTCTCTTGATGAGTAGCCGGATAGACCACTGCATTTCCTCCTTTATGGAAGCAGTCAGTCATTTCCTTTTTATGTTGATTCACTTCAAATCTTATGGATTTTATGTCTTGAGCTAAGGAAAATTGTAGCTCCTTATGGTGCTCATCCATATAAGTTTCTATTGCCTACCTTTGCTCATCTAGCTTTATTTGTAGTGCCACCAACAGAGAACTATAATCAATAGTTGGGGCAGGACGTGGAGCAATTCTCTGTAGTGCTTTCTTGTAGGTCTGGCTTCTTCTCTTGAATACCTGGAACTTCCTCTTCTTAGCTCTAGCAGCCTCTTCATCCTCTAAAGCAGAAGTACTAGCAATATCTACTCTATCCTTAGGACTAGGATGTAAATCCTCCTAAGTCCTTGGTAGCTCCTCAGCAATGCTTTGATCCTCAGGCTCTATTCTTGTTGTCTCCTCTTGAGACCTAACCTGCTCCCCCTGAAGATCTACCTACTCCCCCTCAACAGCTGCTTTCTATCTCTCAATGTCAGTTTGTAATAAGTCAGGGAATAGCTCTTCTAGTGAAAACTCATGTTGAGGTTATTCAGAAGAATCTCTTATCTCAAAAGCATCTGTTTCCATTTTATCAGCAACAGATGTGTCCTCCATGACAACATCTTGTGGTTGAGGTTGTATCTGTGTTTTCTGATCAACATCAAGTAATAGTTCAGACAAAACTTCATCCTCAATATGGAAATTCAATTGATTTACTTCAGTAATTACCTCTAGAATAGTTTGGGTAGCCCTTTCACTATCCAAGTGAGTGGACTCTTCCACATATAGAGGATCCCCCTGGAATGGATCCAGGTGAATAGGGCTAGCTGATGG
Source organism: Platanthera guangdongensis (assembly GCA_039583875.1). Lineage (NCBI taxonomy): Eukaryota > Viridiplantae > Streptophyta > Magnoliopsida > Asparagales > Orchidaceae > Platanthera > Platanthera guangdongensis. The sequence goes on from CM077163.1 coordinate 117,408,079, forward strand.
TAGCTCCCCCTGCCTTTGTGCATCTTCTAGTCTTGCTGGTGACTGTCCAGCATTTCGATCCTCTCCATCATCTGAACTAAACACCACTTGCTCCTCTGAGCTACTTGAGGATTCTTGTGCCACAATGGATGTCTTCTTCGTCTTCTTCTGAGGTGTTTCCTTTTCTGGAGTTGGCAGTTCCTTTGTCAATACTATATCCCACCTTGAGAAAATTTTTACATCCATTCTCCTCATGTGGTTTATCTTTGAACCAGCAGCTTGGTTCATCACTTCAGGAATACTTCCAGCTAAGTATAGACTCAGAATTCTACCCAGATTGGGTTTCTTAAGGCTCTCTTTTATCTTATCAATCATGACTACATACCAATCAGTATTAAGTTTGAAAATTATCCTTGTCATCAAACTGAACATGTGAGCTGAAATTCTATCATGCCCACCAGGCTTGCTAAGTATCACCTTCCCAACTATCGCAGATAAGAACTTTCCTTGTATATTCATTCCTTTCCTATTAAAGACTGAACCAATCTTCAAGCTTGAATCCAGTCCATACCATGTCAGTGCCTCCCTTGTTTTTGAAGCAGAAACATCTTCTTGTTCTATAGTTCTTGGGAGATGTAGAATCTTCCTGAGACTCTTATTAGTGACCTTCACCTTTGCCCCATGAACTTTGGACTTAATCTTGAGTCCAGATTCATCAAGAGTTGCTGCACTCAAGAATTCGAGGACTTCCTTCTTCCAGATCTTGATAGGTTCTGAAACAAGATACTCTAGGCCTGTCTCTGCAATTAGGGTTACCACACCTTGGATTTCGGGTTCCGCGTCCTCAAAGGCGTGTCGCACGAGATCATATCCTTCATTAATGTTCTCTTATAGCCTGGGCGCCATTAGGGTTTAAAGAAATTTTGAATTTAGAGAATAGATATGTCGACACACAAGTTTGGTCTCGAGACTAAGGTGAGCATATCGACAAACAATGGGGAAAACCTATTTATATCTTCCTAGAATTGAAGGTGAAAAGGTGTGTTAAAATACTTGAATTGTATCGACACTGTTGAAAAGTGTCGACACTTACTTATAATGTCTCGACAACTATCTGTCGACACAAGTATAGTCGACAGAATATATGTGTCGACACTTATATATCTCAGCTCGACACTTATTCGATACTCTACTAGACCAATTCTGTGTAAATCCTAAGTGTCAACACCACCTTGGATGTGTCGACAGATACACTGCATGTATCGACACTAATTCTCTGAATTGTCGACACAGACTTCCTAGATGTGTCGACACCATTTCTCTGAAATGTCAACACCACTTCTATGTGTCGACACAGACAACTCTGTGTGTTGACACTATTTTACTTAGCCAATTTTTGTAAACTATTCTAAGTTTATCATTCCTAATTCAATTTTAAATTTATTGAATTTGGTTTCATCTAAGGGCATAGTAAACATATCAGCTAACTGATTATCTGTCTTAACATACTCTAGGGAAATGTCTTCTTTTTCCACATGTTCTCTTAGAAAATGGTATTTTATTTCTATGTGCTTAGTCCTACTATGAGAGACAGGATTATTTGCAATAGAAATGACACTATTAGAATCACAAAATAAAGGTGTCCTACTTACTTGAACACCATAATCTTCTAGCTGATGTTGAATCCATAGAAGTTGAGCACAACAACTTCCTGCAGCCACATACTCTGATTCTGCTGTGGAGATAGCCACACTTGTTTGTTTCTTGCTACTCCATGACACCAGCCTTCCATCTAGAAATTGACAGGTTCCTGTGGTAATTTTCCTATCTTCCTTGCAGCCTGCAAAATCTGCATCTGAATAACCTGTCAGTTCAAAATCTCCATTCCTAGGGTACCAAAGGCCTAGATAAGGAGTGCCCTTAAGATATCTCAAAATTCTTTTGACTGCTGTCAAATGAGATTCTTTAGGGCAAGCTTGGTACCTAGCACAAACTCATGTAGCATACATGATATCTGGTCTACTAGCAGTCAAATACAGTAGGGAGCCAACTATCCCTCTATACAAAGTTTCATCTACAGGTTTCCCTGCATCATCTTTGCTTAGAGACATGCTTGACCCCATAGGAGTTTTCATGGTAGTGGATGATTCCATACCATACTTCCTTATCAATTCTAGGGTGAAATTAGACTGGCATATGGATAATCCATCTTCAGTCTGTCTAACTTGGAGACCCAAGAAGAACTTAAGTTCCCCTATACTGCTCATTTCAAATTGTCCTTGCATGAGTTTTGCAAACTTTCTGCAAAGACTACTTTCTGTAGACCCAAATATTATGTCATCTACATATATTTGGACTAAGATAATCTTGCCTCTGGATTCCCTAAGGAATAGAGTCTTGTCTATTTTCCCCCTAGAGAATTTATTCTCAATGAGGAAACTAGACAGGGTTTCATACCAAGCACTTGGGGCTTGTTTTAACCCATACAAAGCCTTCCTAAGTCTATATACATAATCAGGTTTAAGAGAATCAACAAAACCTGATGCCTGCTCTACATAGACTTCTTCCTTCAGATTTCCATTCAGAAAAGCTGACTTAACATCCATTTGATATACCTTAAATCCTTGAAATGTTGCATAGGCAAGGAACATCCTTATTGCTTCCAGTCTTGCTACTGGAGCAAATGTTTGATCAAAATCAATACCATCTTCCTGCCTATATCCCTTTGCAACAAGTCTACCTTTATTCTTTATGATGATTCCATGCTCATCCAACTTATTCCTAAAGATCCACTTAGTTCCAATAATGTTGTGGTTCTTGGGTTTAGGAACTAACTCCCAGACCTTGCATCTTTTGAATTGATTCAGCTCCTCTTGCATGGCCTCAATCCAATGAGGGTCTAGGATTGCTTCTTCAAACTTCTTTGGCTCAACTTGGGATAGGAAACTTGAGTAAAGAACTGTACTTAGATTTCTGCTCCTTATTTGCACTCCTTGTCTGGGATCTCCAATTATTTGATTGACTGGATGATCCTTTAAATGCCTATTTGCTGGAGGCAGCCTGTCTTCAGGTTGTACACCTTCAGCTTCTTCATTCAACTGCACCTCTTTTCTTCTTCAGCATCAGGAGTATCTTGTACTCCACCTGGACAGCAGCCACCATCTTCCACTTGCTGACTTGCAGTAGAACCTTCTGTTAAGGTAAGCTTGTCCATTCTTTCAGTTACACCTATGGATCTGCAAACACTACTTGGCAATTCATTATTAATGAGCCTTGCTTCATCAAAAACTACATGTACTTACTCTTCTACAACTTGAGTAATCAAGTTATAGACCCTATAAGCCTTACTGTTGTTGCTGTACCCAACAAAGATTCACTCTTGGGATTTGGCAGCAAACTTGGTTGATAAAACTTACCATTGTTAAGGATATAGCACTTGCAAGCAAAAATCCTGAAATAGGATAGATTTGGTTTTCTGCTCATCACAATCTCATAGGGGGTCTTCTTGTGGCTCTTGGTGATAGTAGCCCTATTGATTACATAACATGCAGTATTAACTGCCTCAGCCCAGAAATATTCTGGAAGAGAAGTGTCACTCAATAGGGTTCTACCAGCCTCTATCAAGGTTCTATTTTTCCTTTCAGCAATATCATTTTGCTGAGGTGTTCTTGGTGAGGAAAATTCCTGAAAAATTCCAAACTCTTCACACAGTTTTGTCATACTTTCAGACTGAAATTCAGTACCATGGTCACTTCTGATTTTGACCATTGTACTGTCCAATTCATTCTGAATTTGTTTAACAAAACTATATAAGATACTTGGAGTTTCAGATTTTTGCCTTAGGAAGAACACCCAGGAATACCTTGAGTAGTCATCAACTACCACAAATGTGTAGACCTTCCTACCTAGGCTGTGAACTGGCATAGGACCAAAAAGATCCATATGCAAGAGGTATAGACACCTCACAGAATCCTTATTATCAAGGCTATGAAAGGTGGATTTGGTCTGCTTGCCCTTTTGACAAGCTGAGCATATCCCATCCTTTATACACTTAACCTGAGGACCATTCCTCACTAACTATTTGCTAAAGAGTTGGCCAATTGTCTTATTATTAAGATGAGCCAGCCTCTTGTGCCATTTAACACAATATGAGACTCTTTCATCAGCTACAAGACAAATAGGAGAAACATTGCTCTCACACATAATGTCTAGACAATAGACATTTCTCTTCCTATATCCTGTCAGAATGATCTTTTGATCATTTGACCTCTTGATATAACAACCATTTTTGACAAATGAGATGTCATATCCTAAATCACTCAGCTGACTTATGCTAATGAGGTTATGTTTCAAACCCTTTACATAATCCACTTGAGTAATTGTAATTTGGTTACTAGTAATGTTACCAAAGCCTTTGATGATTCCTTTTTCTGAACCACCAAAGGTAACTTTAGGCCCATCTTTGATAGATGTATAATCCTTCAGCAACCCCCTAGTTCCAGTCATATGCCTGGAACATCCACTGTCCAAGTACCATATAGGGGCATGGCCACTTGTACTCACCTGCAAAACAGATTACTTAACCTTAGAACCCAAATAATTCTTGGGTCCTTGGTGCAGGTTAGTTTGACTTTTAACAAAACTACCTGTAGCTCTTCTAGCAGGTAGTTTGCTACTCTTCCTGACACTTGAATTGTGCCAACAGTCTATGACAAAGTTGCCTATCTTGCCACAACACCAGCACTCAAACCTATTATACCTTTGTTTAGGTACAACCCTGGCTGAAGTATCTACAGCAGGCTTTTTGTTTAGTGCTGGGGCTTTGCCCTTAGACTTGGATCTAGCAGTCCAGTCAGGTTTTGTAAATCCTAATCCAGCCTTACCCTTATGAGGTACAAACTCATCTATCAAGGGTAAAACAGATTTGGGTTTAGAAAAGCTAGCCACAATATCCTTCTCCTTCTGAAGTCTAACCTCTAGATTCCTAATTTGATCATTCTTAAATGTAATTGTTCCCATCTGAATAACTGTAATGTTCTTCATCCTGGCTATTTCATTCAGTTTCTGATCAAACAACTTCTCTGAATCAGCAGCAGCCAATTTAAGACTAGCAATCTCCTTTGCCTGATTTTTGGCCAAGGTTTTGCTTTTCTTTAAGGCCTGCAACAAGTCCCTATATTCATCAATTAACTGATGAATAACACCTTCAGATTCAGATCCACCAACATCACTTGATGGAGATGTATCTGATTCTGACTCAGTATAAGAAATTGAACTAGAAGAACAATTTTGTACCTTACTTGGTCCAGGCTGATCCTGGATTTTGTCTCCTTCAGATAAGGCCATCAGCCCTTTGCACTGATTGTCCTCATGCTCATAAATTGAATTCATTAACTGCATGAACTCATCTTCCTCCTCTTCAGCAAACAACCCAATATAGGCTTCAGCTTCTGAATCTGTTTCTGATGATGACTGATTAGTCAAACTTTTGTCTTTCTTGGCAACAAAAGACTTTTCCTTTTTGCTCTTAAACTATGTCTTCTTTCTATCAGTTGACTCCTTACTCTTTTCAGGACAGTCAGCCACTGCATGTCCATGTTTATTGCAACAATAGCATACAATCTTTGAGGATGTAGTTTTACTTGGCTTGGACTTTCTTCTGTCATTCCTTAATGACTTAATGTTCTGATAGTAGTCATCTTTTGTCTGTGAAGTGGATGGCTTATACCTCCACTGCTTCTTCTTCAGAAACTTTTGAAAATGTCTTGTAGAAGCAGCCAAGTCTTCATCACTTTCACTACTATCTAAATTCTTGCTTTCTGACTCATCTGCCTCAGCCTCAGTAACATTTTGAGCTGGAGATGGAGACTTGCTTTTATATTTCCTAGTGGCTTCAGTCTTGAAGGCCACAGATCTCTCCTTGTGCTCCACTCTAGAAGTCTTTTCTTCCTCCTTTCTAACCATTAACTTCATCTCATAAGATAACAGTTTTCCAAACAAAGTTGGAGGAGGTATATCAGATAATTTGGCCATTTCCCTAATGGCACAAATCTTGGTATCCCAGTCCTTAGTCAGGGATCTTAAGAACTTGTCATTCAGCTCATAGTTGCTGAATTCTCTTCCATAGGACATCAATTCATTTACTATCCTATAGAACTTCTTGTAGCATTCAGTAATGCTATCAGACTTTCCTTGTCTGAAGCTTTCATATTCCTGATTTAACAAAGACTTCCTGTCTTGTCTTACTTCTTCTGATCCCTCCATAGAGACAATTAATGTGTCCCACATTTCTTTAGAAGTTTTATAGTGAATTAAATTCTTAAATGTTGCATCATCAATTGCACTAACAATAATATTTTGGGCCCTCTTGTCCATAGTGGCTAGACTAATTTCATCTTTAGTCATTTCTGAATAGTCTTTTGGAGTTCTCTGATTTGCATCCAAAACAGATACTTTCATGGGCACATATGGCCCTTCTTTGACTGTAATGTATATTCTTGGGTCAGGGGCTTCCATAAAAAGTCTAACCCTCTCTTTCCAAATACCAAATATCTCTTTTCTACATATTGGCAATTTCATGGACCCCAGCTCTTTGTGATTCTCATTAGAACCCATTTTCTTGAATCTTGATTATTCTGATTCCGCCTACAGGATCTTACTCAGAATGTTATGTCCCTTTTTCAGTAACCTGGCTCTGATACCACTTGAAAGAAATAGTACCTAATCACCTAGAGGGGGGGGGGGGTGAATAGGTGAACTTAATCTTTTTAAAATTACAGGCAGAAACACTAAATAATAAGACCTGTATTGGTAATTCTCTACAGCAATTCAACACAGATAATACAGCAATCACAGAATTAATCACACACAGAGTACACACAGATTTTTATAGTGGTTTCCCAAGGTCTGGGTAACTCCACTTTCCCCCTTCGCCTATGTAGTAGTGTACTAGATTCGGCCTAACTTCTCCACTTCTTCTCAGATGCTCAGATCTTACACCTCAGAACCACAAACAGGTTCCTACAACTCAGAGTGACCCCACTCCTACAACTCAGGCACAAAGCCTTACCACTCAGTCTTCACCAAGACCTACACTCAGGCTAAACAGCCCTACCTCAGCCTTCAATCAAGGCCTACACTCAGAGAATAGAATCTCCTACACTCAGGCACTAAAGCCCTACCTCAGCCTTTATAGTTTAGGCTTACAACTCAGATCTATACAAAATCCTACAGAATATAAAGTTTACAAAGTAAATAACCACAATTCAGAAAGAGAGAGATGAATTGACTGGCTTCTTGATGAGTTCATGGAAGAACTAGGCAGAGATCAACCACCCTTGGCTTTCTTCAAAGCTTCTTGAATTAGAACATATTAGTGTTGAATCTCCTGTGCAGATGATCTTCAATCAACTGCTGCCTTGAGAATCAGATCTCGATCTGAATCTTACTTATCAGCCTGGTTCAACAGCTGTTCTTCTTAGAAGGAGCTCTCTCTATCCAACTTCTTAGATCTTCACTTGAAGATCTTCTTCCTTTTTTTGTTGTGATTCAATTGATTGATTACTTCCTTGATCGTCATTTCTGTCGAAGGAGAAAGGTCTATAAATAGTCTTCCTCCAAGGTAACCGGCTGATTCGATTTCTAACAACCTTCTGACAGCTCTGACAGTTGCAGTTGACCGGTTGAAAATGACAGCTATCAAGTCATCCAGTCACTTCTTGAAATCTCTGTCACTGTTTGAAAGTGTCGAGACAGATAGTCTTTATGTGTCGACACAAATGGACTAAGTGTAGACACAAGTAGACTAAGTGTCGACACTAGCCTTCATGGTGTTGACACAACTCCTTGTGTTGTTGTAATAGCCACTCGACACTGCTTCTTCAGAATGTGTCGACACTGATCCTGTGTGTCGACACAAGCCTTTTGTTGAATGTGTCGACACTGATTGAGTGTGTCGACACAAGTACTTCTTCTTCAATACTTAGTTGATTTCTGTTGTGTGTCGACACAACTCCTTTGTGTCGACACTTGCCTTCATGTGTTGAAACTTTGCTGAGTGTCGACACATCTCCTTTGTGTCGACACATTCTTCATGTGTTGAAACTTTGCTGAGTGTCGACACATCTCCTTTGTGTCGACACTTGTACTTAAACTTTGTTGAAGTTCACTGAGTGTCGACATAGCTTCCTGGTGTCGACACTTTTGATGTCGACAAAGTTTCTCTGGGTGTCGACACTGCTTCTAAGTGTCGACACTGATTATGTAAACAATTCTTCACTGTGTGTCGACACTGCCTGTATGTGTCGACACATTTCTTCTGGTGTCGACTCTGCCTTCCTAGTGTCGACACAATTACTCAAAGTGTCGGCACAGATTCTCTAGGTGTCGACACAAGCCTTCTTAAGTGTCGACACTTTTCTTCTAGGTGTCGATATATGGACTTAGAAACTTTTATGCTTTCCCTGCAATTACTTAACCTGCACACATAAACTCAAATCACATCAAATACACTTTGATGTATATTATTGAGTAGGGTGAGGCTTCTTCAAATCAGGTACATATATTCCAATGTACCCAACAGAGGATATTATTTTCATTAATGGAAAGTATTACGTCTTGGAACATGTGGACGCACTGAGGTGTGTTGATGAGGAGGTCCAAACCACAATCGAGGACATCGAGCTCTCAGATTCCCCTCTCTATGACTCATATGACACCGACGGTGATCTATGTTTGGATCCTGCTGGGAGTGAGACCGGGGCCACTCCCCCCATTTTTGATTATTTAAGTTTATCTTCTCCTTTATTTCTTGATCCCCTTTCTGCTTCTGAGCCTGTGCGGGCTGAGTCTTCACAGGTCTTCAAGAGGACATGGAGCTTTTAGCTCGAGTCATGGATGATAACATCCTCTTTCTCGAGGAGGTTGATTCCTCCTCTATTGAGGAAGCTCCATTTATTGCTCCCTCCTCCTACCGTCTCCATGTAGTGGATGATACCTTGGTGGGCAAGGATTTTTTTTGTGATAAGATAAGCGAGGACCAGCGCTCCTTCTCTTCTTATTTCTTATTGCGTCTACCTGTGTTGGGTAGGTATTCTTATTTAGGTAGAAGGGTAACTGTTTTATCACCGTATCGGTACCCATTACTGCAACGGATAATAGAATAGTTACCTATGCACTTTTTATTTCATTGGACCATTAGCTAGAACTCTTCCTTAGTCGAATAAGTCATGCTGGGATGACAGTAACCCCAATATTTATCTTTTATTTACTGCATTTTTATTTTTCATGTCTATTTTAGTGTTATTATTTCTTTGTATTTTGTATATTATTCTTTTGTTTTTGCGGAGCTCACCCCTGCAGGTATTCATGGCAACTCGTTTTGGCGGGGTTGTGATTCTTCATATGGCGGAGCTGCTTCTGTTTTTCAAGCGTCTTCTGGTCTGCTCACCAGCTGAGCATTGGATAACCTCTTCCCTTGTCTCTATTTGATTTAAATTTCCATATCATTTGTTGTGTAGCTTAGTTTAAGTCCGAGGAGAGCCATTATTAGTTACCTTTTGCACGTGCACATTTCTTGTGCATACTAGAAGCTTTTATAGATTTATTTTGATTTGTTCATTGCATAGCACACCACTACACCAACATGAGCACATGCTTACCTGTTAGCATGTTGCGAGTTAAACTTGTTTCTTTTGTATGATTTGGGAAAATTTTTGTGCTGGCATAGGATTGTGAGACGGAGTAAAATGTTGACCTTACTGTGCTCCTAGTCGAGTGCTCCCGTCTTGTGTAGAAATTAGAGTAGAATTAATTTTTCTACATGCTTTTAGTTTTATATTTTTCTAATTGTGTAAATTCTTTTTATTCTACTCAAAAATTGCTGAATCCGGTGTGAATCCGACGGTAGCTTAGGGATGTGTGTAGACAATCGTTAGATGAGTATTGCTCGAGTCGGGAGAATGGATAGTCTTTCTCGTTGGCTAAGAACTTGCCCCAAGCTACTCTCGAAGCATTGGTGTAAGGTTAGTTAAGCGTGAGCATGATGTAGGCCATCATTTTGTCCAGGTTGAGCTTTGTACCCATTCCTATCATTTTATCCTCTCTAGCCCCGTTGTGCCTACCCCTGCTTTGATTCAGATCCACTTTTATTTCACCAATGCCTAGTAGCCGACCCTTGTTGTACACCCAAGTCTAGCTTTACTGTTTTCTAATTTCATGATTGGGGTTTTGATGCGGTGTTGTTCTTGGTGAAATGCATGGTTGTGCTCCCATGAATTTATTTGCTGGAATTGTGCATAAGAAAAAGAAGAAATAAAAAGAAAAGTTATAAAAAGAAAATTTGAAAAAGAAAGAAAAAGAGGAAGGAAAAGCGTAGCTAAAAATCTAATTTGAGTTAGTATATTTTATGGCGTAGACACACCCGTACTTCAAAAATTAAGTCTGGGGGTGTGGTGTGCCCGCGTGTTTTGTGGGAAGTGGATAGACTCTTTTGCTGTAAGCTCAGCTGGGTTTGTGCATAGCTTTCATTTTTATCCTTGATTACCCCGCCTTAACCCAAGCCCCATTACCACCCGAAGTTTTACGGACATGCTCTTAAGGCAAACTAGTGCCGTGGAGAGAGTGCGAACAGGCAAGCATATGGTCACCGACATTGGTGGATTACTTTGGAGGTTGTCCCAAATCCCAATCTTTGGCAAAACTCGCCTTAGCGGATAATCTATTTTCTCCCGACGCATTACCGGAGGATTCACCGCGATTATATTTTTGAGTAGTCATAGAATTTTTGTTACACATGCTGAAAAGTATAAATTATTTTGTATGCTTAGAAATTCTCTGCTTTATTTTTATGCCCGCGATCGTGCGACTTCGCATGGTACCCTGGATCATAATTACTGTGTTAGTCAGTTCTTTTTATAGTCTACAAGGATCTTCTTTGCTCAGGACGCGCAAATAGGTAAGCCTAGGGGTGTGATGAGTCCCGTTTATATAGGGTTTTGCGGACTCATCTGGGCTGGTTTTCCTGACTTTGCACTTCACTTTTCGGTTGTTTTCATTGATATTTTGTTCCTACTGCGTTTCGCGTTTAGTGCACTTTTCTTGCCCGTAGGTGCGCAATTGCGCATTCGATTGCTGGGGGTATGCACTTGGTGCTCCCCGGGGCTCGTTCCAGTAGTTTTTATTGCATTTTGTTTATTGCTGGAGGGTCCTCCGTTGCTAGTTTTATTGTGTGCAGGTGGTCAGTTTTCCCCTCTTTAGAATTCTGATTTGAGGAAAATGCACGACCGTGAATTTTATTGGCACACGATTTGTTTTCGTCGTGCGTTTTCTGCATATTATTTTGGAAGATTGACCAGTCCGTGTGATTGCTTCACGCATGGTTTCTTCAGAATCGTGCGCGAATTAAATGCACGGTTTCCCTGTAGCCTTTTGGTTTTTCTCTGTTCTGTGGTGGATCGTGCGTCTTCTTCACGCACGGGGGGAAGCGCCCGGGCGCGCATAAAACGCACGATTTCACCCGGTTGCCTGCAATTTCTGCTCTCCCTCGTTACCCGTGTGAATTACTTGACGTACAGGATGATCGCTCGTGTGCGAAGGAAACACATACGGGGTCGTGCGCCAGACCGTGCGTGACCATTTTAGCTAACTTTTACTATTTAAGTCGCAGATTTCTCCTGGACCGGGACACTTCGTTTTCCCCCGGCATTTCCTCCCTTTGCAGCGGGAACTCTCCCCTCCAGCCATCATTTTCTCTCTCCTCCTTGGAGGGTTGATCCGGCCAACCTTTCTCCTCTAAAGAGATTGCTAAAGATTTGTCTCCGGCCACCATCGCCATTGCCGACCTCCATGCTGTTGTTTGAGTTCTTAGTTGCAGAACTTGTGAAGCATTTCGCTCCGATCTGAATCAACAACTACAACACGAAGATGTCGGGTGTGAAGAAGGAAGTGACAGCCCTTCGGGATACTGGATATCTTCCAATGACCGGGCTAGGACGAGGCTCGACAACCCTCGCTTCCATCCGTGAATCATTGAGAGTCTTCGAGTGCTTGGTTGTATTTCATCCCCTCTTTTCTTGGATTTACTTTAAACAGATCTTGTGCTAGTATGCTTGAGGTTTATTAACCATGTTTTGTTCAAGGTCTTGTTACGGTTTTATATGGAGATTTCTTGTTCATGATGTATGTTGATGAGTTTCCTCCCTGTTAGAGAAAGTTGTGTTTGAGTCGTTCTAGCGACTACTACAAGCGCCCCTTGCGAAGAGGTGTTTATGACCCTCAATAGTTTGTTTGTCTCCACTATTACTCTTTGGAGTAATTCACCCTGGCGAAGCGGTGACGGCAACCCTGACTAGTTTGATGCTGCTTAGTGTAGGAAAACCAAAATCAAACCCCTCGATTTTACTTAGCACTTTTATTCATTTCTCTGAAAGCAAAATCCATGCCCCCTCCTTGCACTCCGTGTGAGATCAATACTTGGGGAAGCTACTCGTCCATTTTATTACTTGGTCGTGAACGGTAATCTTACCGCCAGCGCATCAGTTATATATACAATAATAATAAGAAACATCTTAGACAGTTTGAAGTCAAAGTTGTAGAGGGAATTTTTCTTTGATATTCCCAACTCAGCAAGGCCTACAGAGTTTTCAGTAAATCAACTTTAAAAATGAAAGAATCTGTACATGTAGCATTTGATGAAGCTAACATGTTTTATAAGGAGAAGGATTCTTCTACCAGAGCTTTATTGCAGGTACCCCAACTGTGTGAGAAATTGGATGAATTAAACCTCACCCAAGATGTTATATCACATCCTACTCATCACGTTGATGAAGGCAGCAAAGAAGATATTATTGAAATAATTACTGAACCTACAACAGTTCACATAATTCCACAAGGGGAACTAATTCCCAATGATGTTGCTGAACCAACTCCTCCTACTGATCTTTTCACACTTAGAGATCACCCTATATCTCAAGTGATTGGAGACATATCAGTTGGTGTGTAAACAAGGCATCAACTCAAACAAGATTTGATGCATTTTTGCTTCATATATCAACATGAGCCCCAATCTATAAAAGATGTAGAGCAAGATCCCCACTGGATTATTGCAATACAAGACGATCTCAATCAGTTTGAGAGATACAGAGTGTGCGATTTAGTTCCAAGACCCAAAGACTACCCTGTCAGTGGAACTAAATGGGTATTTAGAAATTAATTGAATGCACAAGGAGCCATCATAAAGAACAAAGCAAGGCTGGTAGCACAAGGATATAGACTGGAAGAAGGAATTGACTTTGATCAGACCTTTGCCCCTGTTGCAAGACTAGAAGCTATCATGATACTTCTTGCTTATGTAGCCTACAAGAAGTTCAAGGTCTACCAGATGGATTTCAAGAGTTCCCTCTAAAATGGAGAAGTCAAAGAGGAAGTATATATGGAAAAACCACCAGGTTTTATCTCTCTTTTGTTTTCAAATTGCATAAAGCTCTCTATGGTTAAAAGCAAGCTCCAAGAGCTTGGTATAAGACCCTAGCTTGCTTTCTTTTAGAGCATAAGTTCACTAGGGGCATTGTAGATAGAACCTTGTTCATTAGACATCGTAAAGATAAAAAATTATTTGTACAAATATATGTAGATGACATCATTTTTGGCTCTACTTATTCCAAACTATGCAAAAGGTTTTCTGACCTGATGCCTTCCAAGTTTGAAATGAGTAGCATGAGTGAGCTTTCTTACTTACTAGGTGTCCAAGTGAAGCAATCCTCTGATGACATTTTCATCTCCAAATCTAAATATGTTATGGAGCTAGTTAAAAAATTTGCAATGTCTGATGCCTCTGCTATGAAAACACCCATGGCTTCCAATGCTGTGATTGATTCTGATGAATAGGGAAAGCCAGTTGATTAGAAAACATATAGGGCTATTGTTGGGTCCTTGTTGTATCTCACAGCTAGTAGGCCAGATATTATGCTTGCTACATGCATTTGTGCTAGGTTCCAGGCGAACCCTAAAGAATCTCACCTTATTTTCCCTAAAAGAATTTTAAGATATATAAAGGGTTGTCCTAATCTAGGATTTTGGTATCCAACAGAGTCAGAATTTGACTTAACTGGATTCTTAGATTCTGACTATGCTAGATGCAGAGTGGACAGAAAAAGCACATCAGGAACATGTCAGTTGCTTTGTTATTGGCTTGTGTCTTGGTTTTGTAAGAAGAAAACATCTGTGTCAACTTCAACTACAAAAGCTGAATACATTGCAACTAGCAGCTGTTGTTCACAAATATTGTGGATTCAAAACCAACTCCTGGATTATGGTCTCAACTTAAATAATTCAACTATATTTTTTGGCAATACCAGTGCAATTTCTATTATACAAAATCTAGTACTGCATAGTAGAACTAAGCATATAGAGATTAGACATCATTTCATTAGAGATTGTGTGGACAAAAAGAAAATAAATCTTGTCTTAATCTCTACTAATTTGCAAAGAGCAGACATCTTTACTAAACCTTTTGATGAAAAGAAACATTTGTTCTTCTTGAATTAGCTAGGTATGATTAATGGAGAAGTTTAATTTGATTTCTGTCCATGGTCGAAGAATTGATCACATTTCGTCGAACGGAGATCGACGATCTGTGAACTCTTCATGAGATTTTTCATCGAATGGAGATCAATGAAATCTCTCTATGGAGTCCTTTTCATCGAACGGAGATCGACGATCTTGCTTTAGAAAATATTTCATCGAACGGAGATCGACAATCTATTTTCCCCTGCTTCAAACGGAGATCGACGATATCATTTCTTCATGAAACTTTTTCGTCGACCTTGTAACGCCTCCATTCGTCACGTGGAATATAACCGTGGGTCCGACCGGGGCCCCACGCCATACTTCACACACAAACGGCGGAGTCATGTGGTATATAGAAATCTTTTCTACTCGTAGCCTAACTCAAAGCATTCTAGCGCAACATTTTATGTTAGATGAACTCAACACAGCGAATGTCCACTAATATATAAACTCCAAATTTATATATATATCAGGAAGGTTTACAACACACACACGCTCACGGCCTTAAGGCCTTACAGGTTACTCTTTAAAAATTTACAGCTTCATACATCGGCACGCAGGCCGGCCACACATAAAATACAAACATTCTTCTCACGACCTTCAAGGCCCTTCGCAGCAAACCTTTATTCCGTTCGATACAATTCAATCCACCAGCACCTGCAAATAATCATCCATCCCAAGTGCGGTAAACAAAGCAACGGTCAGCATTAGCTGATCAATTTTAATGACCCTACCACTTACCCGGGCCAGTGGTTCCTTCCCTGTATGCATTGCCATCATAATATCTATCAAGCTACCAGTCACAAACATGCCACAAACAGCAGAATCCACCGGACGCTCCGTGCACTCAGGGCACCTTATTGGTGTACCGGATATAGCCATCGTCCACCGCCGATCAGAGGTTTTTAACTTGTTGGTTGGCCAATCCTACTCCAACAATCTCGCAGGCTGGTGACATTCCGTCTATCCCACTCCGAGGTGCTAACCTCACAACAAACATGAGCAGATCGACCCACCCTAGTGGTGTAGCAAGCCGGGTTTATCTGTGCTCCACATGCATTACCACCAATCGACCTCCCATCCTAATACAGATCAACCCACCCTAGTGGAGTAGCAAGTTGGGTCTAACTCGACTCCCCAGGCATTGCAACCAGTCGACCCCTCAACTAATACTGATCAACCCACCCTAGTGGTGTAGCAAGCCGGGTTTAACTCGCGCTCCCCAGGCATTGCTACCAATTGACCTCTCATGACAACCAGGAGCTTTAGCAAAGCATCCAAGATCCACATCCATACATCCATTCCATACATCCATACAACAGAGGCTACTCGCATATATCTTACACAACATCAAATCCAAGGAGTATTCTCTGGTTTACCCATAACCATCACCAATCCAGACTAACCCTCCAGATGTGCTTCACATAGTATGCATATGCCGGACTACACACTTTCAGCTCTAGATGCAGACTCAACCAAGGAATCACTTATGAGATCCACCTCTTGGTGGAGGATTCCATACATATGCATAAATAAAGGACTTCAATGTCCAAGAAGAAGATCGTTACCCTTGCAGATCGCTTTGGAGCCATGAACTAGCAGGATGGAAATCACCGCCTCGGCTTTGCCTTCAAGAATCCATACTTGGATCTTGATTCCACACTCCGCAGCTCCTCCATCAGCTTGTTTCCCCTTCCCTTCCTTGCTCCCTTGCTCTCCCTTTCTCTCTCTTTGAGAATGAGAAGAAGGAATGAAATGAAAGCATTGATCCCGCATTATCGGCCTTATCTCAGTAGGGAAGAGACTGGGCCCTTGGATCCAAAATAAAGGAATGAACGACATTGATTTGCCCAAAAATAGGCTGAACACGGCCTTGCACGCCCTGTGACGCGCCCGTATCACAGGTCGCATCCCTTAAGCGGCACATAACTGACTCAAATCCAAACAGTACACGGCCGTGTGAAACGCCCGCGTCACACCCTACACGCCCGTGTCATGGTCGATCCGCCAGTGTCTGGCAGCCATGTACTTCACCCAGCACAACATCCGCTCGCCCGAGCAGGACACGGCCATAGGATACGCCTGTTTCCCAGGCCGTGTACCCCAAGACACACCCGTGTCTCTCAACACGCACAATCCTAGCGGAATCTAATCAAGGACACTCCCTGTGACATGCCCGTGTCACAGGCCGTATATTCCCTTTGCTAGCCGCTCGACGATTGTCGAGCGCAGTTCGTCGGCCCAAGCACGACATGCCCTGGGACACGCCCGTGTCCCAGGCCGTGTCACCCAACCTGAACCCATCTTGGGCTTTGGGGTATTACAACCCTCCCCTCCTTCAAAAAAATTTCGTCCCGAAATTTAGCTCAGCGACAACCAGCAACATAACCCCTCCTCGTTGCACCATAAGCAACCTATCACCAGAATAAAGCGAGTCGGGCTAGAGATCAGAGGCCATAGATTGGCTCGCCGCAAGGCATCACACAAAACAAACATCACATTCAGAACATACACATATACATATCTCTCTCACAGGTGCACATCCATCCACAATTTCATAGCCAAAAACATCATATACATACACCATGATCGATCGATCACGTAAATAACACAAAGTCTTCACCAACAGTAGTTACAACGCCCAAGTAGTCCGGGTCACGATTCTATGCTTACTTTCGCTCACCCGCATTATTTTGCATATATCGTTTACTAGCCTCTTGGACTTCCAAATTAAACACACGAGGCTGAACTTCACCAATTGAGCTTTGCGGCTCTTGCACCTCCAAATTATGCAGTCGAGGTTGCGTTCGGGATGCAGATGACTCGGCAACTGCTTTGCCCGTTTCGTCATAAGACGCACCTGTTCTTTTCTCACTCCTTGATGGGGTATTCTAATAATAACGGGCTATATGTCCTTGCTTCCCGCAGTTAAAACATGTACGTGTATCCACATGTTCTTGCCCATATGTTGCCCCCGAAGAGATAGTCAACGGAGTTGATTCATCAGGCCTGAACCTTTTCTTATCTCGTTGCTTAAACTCTGACTATTCCGACTGCGGAACTTTAAATTCCGGCTTCGCCACCACCAGGCTCCTCTTCTCTTGTACCCTCTTCAAATCATTCTCCAGCGCACGGGTTGTATCTACCTACGCTTGGAAGCCTTGTTTCACCGAACTCGGGAGTGACAATCCTAACTCATCCTGCAGTACCTCATAAAATCGATTTGTCTTCCGTGCCTCCTAAGCGAAAGTAGATCACGCATATCATCCCAGTCGGGTAAACTCATGCAGGTACGTATCAAAATCAGTCTCACCCTACACCAGACGTTGAAAGTCATTCTCCATCGCAATTCAATGGGATAGTCGCAAATACTTGGTGAGAAACAATCGTGAGAATTCATCAATTGAGATCTCCTCTAATCCTCGACCTGCCAAGTGATGCAACTCCACGTCATCCCACCACACTCTCACATCTCCTTCTAGCAAAAAAGAGGCTAACGTCACTTTCTGATCCTCCGCAGTCCTAATTGTGGTCAGGATCCTCTTCACTCTTGCAAGCCAATCCTCCGCCTGCATTGGGGAAATCGCCCCACCAAACGTAGGTGGATGAAACTCCATAAACATTTTCAACTGCTCATTCGTTGCTTACTCGTCCACCACAACTTCAGCGCACTCTTGCCTTACACCGGGGCGTACTGGCACTCCTACAGGCCTTGCCTGCCCTGTAGGTTGTTCTTGAAACACTACGAGCACCATCTCAGTCACCACACGTATGGTCTCCGCCGAGGGAGGTGTAGCCGCTTCAACTGGTGTCGTACTCTCGTCAGAATGCTGGGGCTCAGACTGCCCAGCACCACTACTAGTCACCTATCAATGTACAAAACACCATTAATCATCTATTTCAGAATGGAAACTATACATTGACTGCACATTCACGCTCCTCACATGCATGTATAACATTCCAATTGGACATTCGTGAGTTCCATTATGTTCTCCCTCTCCAAAATCTCAAACCTGGGCTCTGATACCACTTTGTAACGCCTCCATTCGTCACATGGAATAAAACAGTGGGTCTGGCTGGGGCCCCACACCATATTTCATAGACAAACGGTAGAGTCACGTGGGGATATCAAAATCTTTTCTACTCGTAGCCTAACTTAAAGCATTCTAACGCAGCATTTTATGTTAGATGAACTCAGCACAGCGAATGTCCACTAATATATAAATTCCACATTGATATATATATCAGGAAGGTTTACAACACGCACACACGCTCACGGCCTTAAGGCCTTACAGGTTACTCTTTATAAATTTACAGCTTCATACATCGGCACGCAGGCCGGCCACAAATGAAATCCAAACGTTCTTCACACGCCCTTCAAGGGACTTCGCAGCAACCTTTATTCCGCTTAATGAAATTCAATCCACCAGCACCTGCAAATAATCATCCATCCCAAGAGCGGTAAACAAAGCAACGGTTAGCATTAGCTAACCAATTATAACGACCCTACACCTTACCCGGGGCAGTTGTTCCTTCCCTGTATGCATTGCCATCATAATATCTATCAAGCTACCAATCACAACCATGCCATAAATGTCGGTATCCACCTGACTCTTCATGCACTCAGGGCACCTTATTGGTGTACCGGCTATACCGGTCGTCCACCGCCGATCAGAGGTTTTTAACTTGTTGGTTGGCCGGTCCTAGTCCACCAATCCCGCAGGCTGGGGTCATTCCGTACATCCCACTCAGAGGTGGTAACCTCACAACAAACATGAGCAAATCCACCCACCCTACTAGTTTAGCAAGCCGGGTTTATCTGTGCACCCCAGGCATTACCACAAATCGACATCCCAACCTAATACAGATTGACCCACCTTAGTGGAGTAGCTAACCGAGTTTAACTCGGCCCCCAAGCATTGCCACCAATCAACCCCTCAACAAATACAGATCAACCCACCCTAGTGCTGTAGCAAGCCGGGTTTAACTCACACTCCCCAGGCATTGCTGCCAATTGACCTCTCACGACAACCAGAAGCTTTCACAAAGCATCCAAGATCCACATCCATACATCCATTCCATATATCCATAAAACAGAGGCTACTCTTATATATCTTACACAACATCAAATCCACAGAGTCTTCTCTGGTTTACCCATAACCTTCACCAATCTAGACTAACCGTCCAGATGGGCTTCACACAGCATGCCAATACCATGCTACACACTTATGTCTCTAGATGCAGACTCAACCATGGAATTACTTAGTAAAACCACCTCTAGGTGGAGGATTCCATGCATATGCATAAAGAAAGGACTTCAATGTCCAAGCAGGAGAACGTTACCCTTGCAGATCGCTTTGGAGCCATGAACTAGCCAGTTGTATATCAATGCCTCTGCTTTGCCTTCACTAATCCAAACTCAGATCTTGATTCCGCACTCCGCAGCTCCTTCAGTAGCTGGTTTCCCCTTTCCCTTCCTTCCTCCCTTGATCTCCCTTTCTCTCTCTTTGAGAATGAGAAGGAATGAAATGAAGGCATTGATCCCTCATTCTCGGCCTTATCTCAGCAGGGAAGAGGTTGGGCCCTTGGATCCAGGATAAGGGAATGAATGGCCTTGAGTTGCCCAAAAATAGGCTGAACACGGCCAGACACGCCCTGTGACACGCCCGTGTCACAGGCCGTGTCCCTTAAGTGGCACATGACCGACTCAAATACAAATAGTATACGGCCATGTGACATGCCCGTGTCACACTACATGCCCGTGTCATGGTCGACACGCCCGTGTCTAGTAGCTGTGTACTTCACCCAACACAACATCAACTCACCCGAGCAGGACACGACCATGGGACACGCCCGTGTCCCAGGCCGTGTACCCCAAGACACACCCGTGTCTCTCAACAAGCTCAATCCTGGCTGAATCCCGTAAAGGACACACCCTATGACATGCCCGTGTCATAGTCCGTGTATTCCCTTTGCTTGCCGCTCGACGATAGTGGAGCGTAGTTCGTCGACCCGAGCACGACACGCCCTAGAACACGACCATGTCCTAGGCCATATCACCCAACATGAACCCAACTTGGGATTTGGGGTATTACAATCATAGACGAGAAGTGAATGAACTCCATAGTTAAGCGTGCTTAGGTGAGAGTAGTACTGGGATGGGTAACCTCCTAGGATGTCCTCGTACTGCCCAGCTTAATTGTTGAGTTCACTTATCAAAGGGAGGTTATGGCCACCAACAACCCGCCAGTGTGATGGAGAGGGGTTGGCAGAGTTTTACTTGCATAGTAGATTGGATGAAAGTTCTTAGCAATTCGTTGTCATAGAACCGCACCTACAGCAAAATTACTCGCATCACACATTATTTCAAAGGGTAAATCCCAAACTGGGCAATCATAATTCGAGCATTTATAAGTTTAGATTTAATTAATTCAAACGCAGCATGACAAGAATAATCAAAAACAAAAGGAGTTTCTTTTTCGAAAATTTGGGTAAGTGGCTTAGTAATTTTTGAAAAGTACTTAATAAATCGTCGGTAAAAACTCGCATGCCCTAGGAAAATTCTAATCGCTTTGATATTCATAGGCGGTGCTAGCTTTTCAATTACTTCAATTTTTGCCTTGTCCACTTCAATACCCTTAGCTGAAATCTTATGCCAAGGACTAAGCCTTCACGCACCATAAAATGGCACTTTTCCCAATTTAACACTAAATTTGTTTCTTCGCAGCGTTGTAAAACATTTTCCAAATTTGTTAAACATAAGTCAAAAGAATCGCCAAATACCGAAAAATCATCCATAAATACTTCCATATTATTTTCTACATATTTATCAAAAATAGCGATCATACACCGGTGAAAGGTAGCAGGTGCGTTACATAACCCGAAAGTGATCCTACGATAGGCAAAAGTTCTGAAGGGGCAAGTGAATGTTGTCTTCTCTTGGTCCTCGGGTGTGATATGGATTTGGACATACCCTGAGAGACCATCGAGAAAGCAAAAAAAACTATGCCCGGATAGACGTTCTAAAATTTGATCGATAAAGGGGAGGGGGAAGTGATCTTTATGGGTGGCATCATTTAGCTTACGGTAGTAGATGCACATCCTCCATCCCGTTACCGTCCTAGTTGTAATAAAATCATTATTTTCGTTTGTTACTACCGTGATCCCGCCCTTCTTTGGTACAACCTGGACCAGACTTACCCACTTACTATCGGAAATACGATAAATTATCCCTGCATCTAATAATTTGAGCACCTCTCCCTTCACAACCTCCTTCATATTCGAATTAAGATGATATTGAGGTTGGACTACGGCATTAGAATTATTTTTAAAAAAATATTTTATGCATACAAAAAGAAGGGCTTATGCCAGAAATATCGGAAATTTGCCACGCTATAGCTCGACGATGCTTTTGTAGTACTTCGATCAAATGATCGTTTTTGGATTGCGAAAGGTAGGCCGAGATTATAACGGGCAATTTATAATTGTTTCCAAGAAAGGCATAATTTTGATGTTCAGGGAGCGGCTTTAATTCAAGGTGGGGTGCTTCATCGTAAGAATTTTTCAGATTTTTTTCTTTTTCAAAAGTAAGATTTTCATAATTTTTTCTGAAAAAGAAGAAGAAAAAATATTTGAAGAAATGTTTGAAAGAGAAAGAGAGGAATCTTCATTTAGCATATCCAGAAAAAAATAAGAATCATCATTTTTTAAAGAGTTTTTCATTGATTGATTTATGGAAAACGTGACCTCATCATCTCCCACACACAGAAAAAAATTTTCGTTACTTACATCAATGATCGCTCGAGAGGTGGCCAGGAAGGGACGACCAAGTATAAGAGGGACCTCGACGTCCGCTTCAATATCAAGAATGACAAAATCCACTGGGAAGATGAATTTGTCGACCTTCACTAGCACGTCCTCTACGATACCTAATGGATATTTAATTGACCTATCGGAAAACTGGATGCTCATTCGTGTAGGGCTAAGAGTGCCTAATCCTAGCTTCTTACATAGAGAAAAAGGCATCAAGTTTATGCTTGCACCTAAGTCCGCTAACGCATGCTTTACAAAAAGATCACCAAAAATGCAAGGAATAGGAAAGCTACCCGGATCATTTATTTTTTAGGAAGATTAGAGTTTTTAATGACCGCCGAGCACTCATCATTTAACGTTACGTGAGAAAGATTTTCCAATTTCTTTTTGTTCGTTAACAAATCCTTGAGATATTTTGCATATTTTGGCATTTGGCTAATGTCTTCGTGAAATGGCGAATTTATATGAATTTGTTTAAACATTTCAAGATAGTGCTGATATTAATCATCTAATTTTTCCTTCCTAAGCCTAGCAGGATAAGGTGGTGGCAGAAATTCCTTTATAATGATTGGGGCATCATTTTGAAAATTATCATTGTACTTTTCAAAACAGATTTATCTTTGTCAAAAATAGATTTTTCTTTTTTTAAAATAGAATTTTCATCATTTGTTTCTGTAACGATAATTTTTTCAGCAGTAGGAGAGGCAATCACCTCTGGCTCTTCCCTTGTAGTGGGCTAGTGAATAACTTTACCGCTCCGAAGGGTAATCGCTTTCACGTGCTCCCTTGGGTTGGGTTCAGTATTTGAGGGAAGAGAGCCAGGTGGCCTCTCGGAGATAACCTTGGCGATTTGGCCCACCGTATTTTCTAAAGTTTTCATCGACCCTATTAAGTTTCTAATGGTAGCATCGTTCGGGCTTATATATCTAGAAAGTATTTCCTCCAAAGATGGAGTTTTTTGAAAATTTTGGTTTTGAGGTGGTGGTGGTGGTGTAAAATCATGTGGTGGACGTATGACATTAGCAGGATTACTCCAAGAAAAATTAGGATGGTTGTGCTATCCAGGGTGATAAGAATTCGTAGCAGCATTAAAACTAGGAGGAGCAGAAAAATTTGAAAAAGAAGAAAAATTGGCAGAATTATTTTGAGGAGGCCTGGGTATGTTCCCCAGATAATACACCTGCTCGGCAGCTACAACAACATTCGCAATTTCATATACCTGAGGGGTAGAGGCAGCAGTCATCTCCTCAATTCTTTTGTTTAGCATTTCCACTTACAGCGCTAGTTGTGATACAGAATCCACTTTGTAGATACCTACAGGTTTATTTGGGCGAGTCCTAGATGAATTCCACTGATAGGTGTTCATCTCCATGTCCTCTATAAGCTCAAGAGCGGCTTCCGGAGTTTTGCGGTCCAAAGAACCAGCGGAAGCGGCGTCTGTCATCTGCTTAGTCTCTTGATTTAGCCCATTATAAAATGTCTGAACCTGTAACCATACAAGCAGATCATGATGAGGGCAGCGTCTCAAAAGTTATTTGAACCTCTCCCAAGTGTCATAGAGGGTCTCAGAAGAAATTTGAGAATAAGAATTTATATCATTTCTTAATTTAGCAGTTTTAGCGGGAGGGAAATATCTAGCAAGAAATTTATCAACTAAAATGTTCCAAGTAGTGATTGATCCTCTTGGAAGGGAACTCAACCACTACTTAGTTTTGGTTCTTAATGAGAAGGGGAAGAGTCTTAGCCTAATAGCATCATCTGAGACACCATTTATTTTGAAGGTGTCACAGATCTCGAGAAAACTAGCAATATGCAAGTTCAGATCTTCATCTTGTAATCTGTCGAACTGTATATATTGCTGCACCATTTGTATGATGTTAGGCTTAAACTCAAAGTTATTGTTCTCAATTGCAGGTCGAACAATACTTGTTTCTGTACCCTACAGGTTGGGTCAAGCATGATTGTACATCATCCTTTGCTGTGCCATACTTGGATTGGGTTCTCCCATTTCAGAATTGAAATTACAATCACCGTAGGGATCCTCAACCGCTGTTTGAGAACTGGAACCCCCGAATCGTAAGTTTCTCGGAAAGGAGCGTTTGATTTCCGGGTCCAAGTCAACAAGTAGCGACGGATTCGTGCGGGTCATGCACTAAAAAAGGAAGAATGAAAGAAACGAAAAAGAAAAGAACGAAAATAGAAATTGGAGGAAGAAAATAGAGAGAAAGGTAATAATATTTTTTTGATTTTTGCAGAAGTAATAGCGTAAGCATTTTATTAATATTGACGCAAAAGCTTCCCCAGCAACGGTGCCAAAAACATGGTGTGGTTGATTGCTATCAACCTGAAAAGGCAAGTGTACCTATCAAATTGTAGTACCATGGTCGTATTTAAACTCGGGGCTGTCAAGTACTGCTACTCACGCTTCTACTATTATCCTACCGAAAGATTGTTGGGTCTTTGAGAATTTTAAAATTAAAACTAAAGATAATTTTTGAAACAAAAAATTATGATAAAAGCTAGCATTCGATCAATGATTCACCATGAAATGAGACGAGAGGGATAAAAATATAGATTTAAATTTGCAAATTAAACTCGACCATGATGGATCCGATTATAGGAAATAATCTCGCTATAGCATTAAATCCCCTAACTTATATGCGTTTTTACAAAAATCTCTTTACAGGTCAAAAAGGCCTAAACTTGCATTATTGAAGTGACCCACGCTATTGGATTTGACTCCAATCCGAAGGATTTACGTCATCCTATCTCTAGGGTTGCGATCAACTTCTTCCTTCTTTGAGTGATCTTTCAAATCAACGAGTCTCTCGACTACTATGAAATGAGATCAAATTGCCTACTACCGTATACCGGAAATACGGAGTCGACACAAGATAAATCAAAGAAGGATAGAGAATAATTTAGACAAAAATAAAACTAAAAAAAAGTAAAGGAAAACCTCATCTCATTTCATGGATACTCACGATCGAATACTAAAGGAAATTTGCTACGCATAGAGGAGGAAGAAAACACAATACGATGAAGAAAATTCATATTCATTTATTAATAGAAATGGAGTACACAATAATAAAAATATGACAAGATTGCACTAAAAAAAAGACTATTACAATAATGAAAAAGAAATCTACTTAGCAACAAAGAAAGAAGAAAACGTGCACTTGAACTAGCTATCTCACTTGCTCTCTCTCCAATCCAACCTTCCTATGCATGAGACATGCGTTCCTTTTATAGGAGAGGAGAAGGATCTAGAATGAAATGAAGAAGAGGGGACACGGTGGGGGGGGGGGGGAGGGGGCGGCCATATAATTGGGAGATGCATGTATGGCATTTATGAGGGGAGAGGGGGAAGATGAGATTCATTGCATGTAGTTAAAAGAAAAAAATAGAAAATATAAGGGGAATGAATAAGAAATAAAGAGGGGAGAAAGAAATAAAAGAGAGGGAAAAAGAGAAGGAGGTGGGATGAATGAGAAATAAATAAGAGAGAGAGGAGAGGAGTGGCCGGCCAACACTTTAAATGGGGAGAAAAATATGATGCTGGATGCATGTATGGGGTGAGAAATCTTGGAGGCATGTGCTACAATTGTAGAGGGCCGGATCTTGAAGAGGGTTGCACTTTGTGGGCTGGTCGGCTGCATGGTTGAAGTGGTCGAGCTGCTACAATGAAGGGTTAGGCTGCTACAATTAAAGGGGGCTGCACTAGAAGTGGCTCGAGCTGCACATGGAGGCTTCATGGTGGGGCCGGGATGCATGCATCTTTGAAGGAGGGGCTCGACAAGCATCATGTGGGCTGCATGGGTTTGATGAGTTGGTCTTGATCATTGAACTTGAACCTACAAATAAAGCAAAAGAAAACTTAATAACATTAGTCAAATTTTTATAACATAACATACATAAACTTAAAACATAGAGCATAAAACAATAAGAGTGAAAATACATAAAACATAAAAAAAAACTATGAATTTTTATATCATAACATAACAAAATATTAAAATATAATAATAACATAACAAGCATATAAATACATAAAACTGTAATAAAACCTAAGAATTATGAATACTAAACTACCCCAAAAGGGATGACTAAAACTAGTCATCACTCTCACTCCTTATACCCCCAACTGGATGAGATACTCTAAAAATGAACTGAAAGCTAGGAAGAATAGCAGGAGATACTCTCCACCTCCTCAATTTAGGAGAAGTCCTCCTCCTCCTGCAACAGGATCATCAAGAAGTGTTGCTCATGCTCAAAAGCCTACATCCTCTCATCATTCTAAACCTTCCTACAGCAGACAGCAGCACAGTTCCAGTAGCAGCAACAGCAGACAGCAATAATATCAGAAGCAAAGCAAACAATAGAAGACATCTGAAGTTGATCAGCAAGATAAATCAAGTCTAGAAAAGCCTATATCTCCAGCTTGTGATCCAGAAATGGACACTAACTCTAGAATGGCCAAATTCCAAGAATTAATAGCTCTCTCTCTCTCAAATCAGGAAAGATAAGGAAGAAGGACAAGACACTTCTCACTATACTACTATGTCTTCCTACAAAAAGAAAGAGCTGGACAAATATCAGGTACACAATCTTTTTAAAGCTGATGCATATATGTCCTTACATCCTGAAGCAGTTGTACCAAGAGCTGCTTCTGTGACAATTCTTAGAGCAAATGATATGAAGATGACAAAGCAGCAGGCTTCTGATCCTAAAAGTGAAATCATTTTCACTAGACCAGCTTCAGATGAAAAGAAGAAAGACTCAAAGAAAGCCTGACAATTTTCCTTATGTATTTGATTTGAACTGTTATGTGTTATAATTCTTCATAAGGCACTGTTGTTATATATCTGTTGAACAATTATAATTCTACCAAATAACTTTTTATGCTTAGTGATTTCTCTCTTTCTATTGTTCATAGTGACCTCACCCAAATAAGGGGAGATTGTGGGAACCCCACCTGTTTTAGGGTTGATTTGGGATAGGTTCACTATTAGGATTGCTTAGATTGACCCACATTGTATAGTCTAGGGCCATAGATTTTTGTTAGAGTCTAAGTCAAGACATCAAACCTAGAATAGTTATTTTTCACCTTCAGAAGACTTAGAAGACAGAAGACCCCCCAAAGAAAGTTGTTTTCTAGAGCAGAAAAAGTCATTCAGAAATTTCTGAATTAAGCTCGATTTTCATCGATCGGAGTTCGACGAGCTCAGTTATTTTTCTAAGCTGAGTTTGACAAAATCCTAGCTTAGATCGATGAACTCAACCTCTTCTTTGAGCTGAGTTCGACGAAATCTTAGCAGAGATCGACGAATTCCGATTTCTTCCTAGATGTTTAGCACGATGAAACGACTATCTCAGTTTGATGATCTTGGAGCTCAAATTGGTAGTGAATGTTCTGTTCAGAGAACTTGGATCTCAGATTGACGAAAGAGATGTATTTAGCTCGACAAAATTGGATCTTTGGTCGACGAAACAGATTCAGATCAACTACATTCTCACAGGTTCTTTCGACTAATTTCCCTACAGTTTTCCAGTTTTGACTATGGTAGTTTGATTTCAAAACTTATTATAATATGCCCATAAATTCTCTGATAATTAATGCTTCATATTCTCGAGAATATAGTTGTTTCAAGGTAGCATTAATTATGGTTATCACAGTGTAATTATTTGGCCTAATTGCTGGGATAATTGAGGAAATTAATTAAAGACAATTACTAGCCGTTCAACTCCCAGATTTCCTGCAGTCAATCGAGGATAGCATTCAAAATTAAAATGCTAATTGTTTGCAAGGAATATATATATAAAGATAGTTTTCAAAAAGACAATTTTGACAGATATACAGAAACAGACAGACACGCACAGATATACAGAGACATACAAAGATTCTTACAGCCTTCTTCATTATCAGTTTCAGAGTTTTCAAGGGACAATTGTTCAATATCAGTCCAGAAAGCTTCTTAAGATCTTCTAAAATCTAAAGGCGTACACCCTGAGTAAAGCTCTCTTTCTCCTGAACCATTGGACATCTCAAGGGGAGTTTTGACAACAACATATCCACTAGACTTCTCTTAGACTGTTGACAGAGAAGAAGATCATCACTTTTCTTTTTCCAACTGTGTACAGGGTTATAGCTCCCTCCAAAAGTTAACCCCTTTGGTTGTCAAGTCTCCTGATTAAAAGACTTGGTTTGGTTTTTGGGCACCTGATCAAAATCTCAAAGGGTTGTGAGATTTCCCTTGAAATAGATCTTGTGGTGACATGGCACCTGATCAAAAACCTATAGTGTAAGGGCATCTAAATAAAAACCTGTAGTGGATTCCTATCAGGTTGGTAGAATAGTGGATTTACCCAGTTTTGGGGAACCATTATAAAATCTTTGTGTCGTCTGTATTGCTCTTTTTTTATCTGTTGTGTTGTGATTGTTTTTGTTTTTTATTTTCTCTCTATACATATAGCTATTACTTATTTTAATTCCGCAATAAAAACTATTCAAGTTTTTTTAAAATACTCTATTCACCCCCCCCCCCTCTAGAGTTAAGATAGATCTATCCCTCACTTTCAAGTTCACTCATGCACTCAACACCCTGTTTCTAGAGTGGTGTCTTATACACGCATTTCTCCTCTGGCGCAAAGTATTTCTCTTGCCCTCTCGGCGAATGTTCTTCATGCTTCTTATCATGATGCTCTAGTTCTTCCATATTGGAAAGCTGTTATTGATGAAGAGATGAAAACTATGACTGAACAGGGTACTTGCTATGTTGTTCCTACTCCTTATGGTGTTGATATAGTTGGATGTCGGTTGGTTTTTGTCATCAAATATCTTCCTGATGGTACAGTTGATCGATACAAGGCTCGTCTTGTTGCCAAGGGCTTTATGCAAACTTATGGTGTGGATTTCTTTGACCCATTCTCTCATGTTGCTCGGATTACTATGATTCGTGTCCTTTTTTCTGTGGTTATAAATAGAGATTGGGAAATGTCTCAGTTGGATGTCAAGAATGTTTTTCTCTATAGTTATTTGAACGAGATAGTTTATATGGAGCAACCTCATCAGTATGTTGCTCTGGGGGAGTATCATGTGTGTAAGTTGAAGAGAGCCATCTATGGTCGTAAGCAAATTCCGATAGCCTGGATTGATAATTTCAACGAGGTTGTTTCTATTGCTGAATTTGTTCAAAGTACTGCAAATTACTCTTTATTTATTTGGAGGACCATGGATGGTCTTGTAATTTTTGCAGTATATATGGATGATATTATTCTTACAGGAGATTATAGGAAAGGTATTGGTATGATAAAGAAGCATCTGCTCTGGCATTTTGCTTCACAGGATATTGGGTCTCCATAATACTTTCTGGGGATTGAGATATCTCTGAAACTTGGTTCTATTGTTCTTTCACAGTGGAAGTATGCCTTAGATCATTTACAAGAGACAGGTCTTATTGGAGCTAAACCTGATCGGTCCCCTATGGCTGTTAGAGATGATAAATGCTAGAGTGAGGCCTCTCCTCTTCTTGAAGATTTCACCAGGTACAGACGACTTGTTGGTAAACTCACCTATCTAGCAGTTACAAGACCAGATATTTGCTATACGGTATGGAGAGTTAGTAAATTTATGCAAGCTTCCATGGAGTGTCATATGAAGTCAGCTCTAAAGATTCTTGAGTATGTGAAAGGTACACTATGAAAAGTGCACCTATTTCTGAAGAGGGGACATTTAAAAGTATACGCTTATTCTTTTGCAAGCTACGCAGATGACAAGGGTGAAAGGAAGTCAACATTTGGTTTTTGCACCTTTGTTGGAGGTAATCTGGTCAGTTTGAAGAGCAAAAAGTAGGTTGTAGTTACCAGATCTATTGCTGAAGCAGAGTACAGAAGCATGGCTATGACTACTTGTGAGCTGAAATGGCTTCGGACTCTCTTGCTGGATCTGGGATAGTTTTATGATCATCCCCAACCGATGTGTTGTGATAATAAAACAGCTATATACATTTCGAAGAGTCAAGTCTTTCATAAGAGATCAAAGCATATCGAAGTTGATTACCATTTTATTAGAGAAGAGATTCTGAGGAATCAGATATGTACGCCATTTATTACCTCTGATAAGTTGCTAGCTGATTTCTTCACCAAACTGGTTACTCCGTTCACAGAGCTTTGTAGCAACCAGGGAATTGTTGACATATATGCTCCATCTTGAGGGAGAGTGTTGGAACTCAGTTCGGGCGGTTAGCCTAATTAGCCGCCGCAGCTTGTCTAGTCAGCCTTCTGGCTGTTTAGCACAACGGACTATTGGGTTTGTTCTCCAGCGGGCTGGTTTGAGGCAGTAATTGTTCCTTGGTTGTAAGCCACATCGGTGTGGCAAGAGGTCACATTAGTGGTCTAAATAGAAGTCGTAGCGGTTTGCTGAAGCTGCAGCAGTAATCTGTAGTTATGCTACATCGGTCTAGTAGGAGGTCGCAACTGCGACTTAGGTGTAAGCTGTAGCGGTCTCAAGAAGTCGCAGTGGTCTGCTTGATGCCACGGCAGTGGTCTCGTGGATAGTCGTAACTGCGGTCTGGTGGAACATCGCAATATGTGGTCTGGTGTCTTGCAGCAGCTTCGGTTTGAAGGCAACCTATAGGTGCGGTTAGGAGGCTGGTCGGGCATTCTTCCATTGAAATTGGCAGTCTTCCCTAGTGGTCGACAGTTGTATAGTTGTATTATGTAGTGTGGGCCACCCTGCTTAAGTTAGTCTTACATCTTGTATTGTATTCTCTTACCTCCCCCATTTTCTAAAAATAAGGGGGCATACCTATGTAATGATTACTTTTTTGGAGTAATAAAATTTGCAGTTTATTTACCTCTTGTCCTTTTTCTCTCTCCTTTTTACTTTCAGGAACTTCTAGATTTGTCTGGAGAAGACAGCAATGTCTTCATCATACATGTGGGAGTCTGATGTGCTTGTCTATAAGTCATCTGAGTCTGACTCAGCATCCCTCCTTGGAGGGTATGGAGTCTTTCTCTTCCTTGTCCTTGTGTCTTCAGCTTTGAATGCCACAAACTTCTCTCTAGCCTTGGAATTGTTGTTGGTCTACTCTTCTTTCTTGACAGATAACAACATCTCATATGATTGTAGCTTTCCAAATAGGGTGTGAGGTGGAGTATCACCCAGCTTTGCCTCCTCTTTGATGGCACATATCTTTGTGTCCCAATCTCTAGTGAGAGATTTTAGGAACTTGTCATTTAGCTCATAATGACTGAAGACCCTCCCATAGGTCTTCAGCTCATTTACAATGCTAAAGAACCTTTCAGAGCAGGTGGCTATGTTGTCTCCTTCGGACTGCCTGAAACCCTCATACTCCTGGTTGAGCATGGACTTATTATCATCTCTTACTTCCTCTGTCCCATCCATGTAGATCACTAGTGTGTCCCACATTTCCTTTAAAGTTGTTAAATGGATCAGATTCTACATGGTAGAATCATCAATAGCACTGACAAAGATATTTTTAGCTCTCTAGTCCATGATGGCAAGGATGACTTCATCCTTTATCATCTCTGCATAAGTCTTAGGCGTCTGATCATTTGCATTTATAGCTGACACTTTCATGGGGATGAAAGGTCCCTCCTTGACAGTAGTAAAGAACCTAGGGCCAGCTGCTTCCACGAATAGCCTAACCCTCTCCTTCTAGATGCCAAGTCCTGCCTTCCTACAAATTGGAAGTTTCATGGCACCCAGCTCCTTATAGTTCACTCCTGAACACATAAGGACAGACTTGTACCTAACCCTTGAGATCTACTTAGACTGTTAATCCTTTCTTTCCAACCTCCCTCAGATACAACTTGAAAGTCCTTGTTTTCAAGGTCAGCTAAACAAGTAGAGGGGTGGAGAATAGGTTTTTGGTCTTTCTTTAAATCTTTTAGACCTTTACCTGATTGTGTTGCACTTAGTGATTTGGTTATTTTTGCTCTCAAGATTAATCACAGACGACACAGTTATTTTATAGTTGTTCCACAGATTATGGGTACGTCCACTGTTCTTATCCATCTTTCTAGTAGTGTGTTAGGTAAGGCTCTTCCCCAATATTTGGCACCTTAAGATCTTACGACTCGATCCTGTAAGACCACTCAGTCTCCTCCAAGACCAACTGCTCAGGCTCAAGACCCTACAACTCAGTGATTAAACAACCACATAGCTCAGGTCAATGACCCTATAACCAAGGTTGGGAGGACAACCCTAGACTCAAATCCAAAATGGATCCTACACTTAGATCAACAAATGATCCAACATCAGCTTTTATAATATAGGCCTACAACTCAGATTCTACACAGAATCCTACAACTCGGCATTTAAAGAAAGGCTTACAACTCAGATCCTAAAAAGGATCCTACAAAGCAAATGCAAGGTTGATTGTGTTGAATTGACACTAGAGTAATTACTCTGTGTCCACTTCTTCCTGGGCTGAGCAGCTTTCAGCCCTAGCTTCTGCTGATGAAGACTATAGAGATGATAGTTCTATTCTTCTTCAGTCAGCTACCTTTTCCTGGAGAACTTTATTGATCTGCCACTTCTTCTTCCTTCTCAAAAATTGCTTCTGAACCTGCTATAGCTGATGTAGATTGCTCCAGCTATCTATTTTTCTTTCAAGTTCTCTGTGTTGAACAACTTCTTCAAGCTCGACAAGAATGGCGAGGAAGAAGATGAAGTTGGGCCACAATGCGTTAATAGAAAACCCTAAAAGATTAAAAGATTTCATCGTCGATTGATAATTTTTATTAGGTCATCCAACGACTCTTTAGACCAGTGGGCCCACCATTAATGGCTGCTTTATATCCTTCTTTTTATAGGACGAGTCATACAGCTGGTTGTTGGCATCGTTTATCGTGTACTGTAGACATCCCGCAAGGAATTCCATTTTTATTAACAAGTTGACTTTGCTGACGTCACCACTTGTAGACTTAGCCAAATTTTCAGAATCAGATCATGAGCTGAGTGAATGGACTTAACTTAATGCTTTTAGACACGTCCCAACTTGTAACGTTAGGCGTTGAGTGGCGTTAAGTGAATGGCCTTCACTCAATGCTTTTTGTCTTAGAAATTTCTCTAAAACTTTCCATCTTGCAGAGGTGTTGAGTGATGTGACTTCACTCAATGATTTCTGCCTCTGCCTCATCTTTTGACTTGGCGTTGAGTGGTGTTGAGTGAATGGCATTCATCAACATTTTTTATTTAGCCATTTGTCTAAAACTTTCCAACTTGCTGAGGCGTCGAGTGAACTAGCGTCACTCAACACTTTCTGCCTCTGCCTCATCTTTTCACTTGGCATTGAGTGATCAAACTTCACTCAACGCTTCTGGAATTATTCAAATTATATCTTTAAAGTCTTTGAATATATGGGTAGCTAATCACCTAGTGGGGGGGGGGGTGAATAGGTTATTAAGGTTTTTTATATGTTTTTGACCTATAACTGATTTAGGCTTTGTTGTGATTAATTAGTTCAGCTTTCAAAACATTCGCACACAGCACAACACAGTTTTATAGTGGTTCCCCAGTATATGGGTACATACACTATCCCTCCCGTCTTTCTAACATAATGTTAGATAAGGCACTTCTCCAATAACTTAGCTCCTCAAAGAGTACACCACGTTCCCACATGATCACTCAGTCTCCACTAGACTTACAACATAGACACACATCCCAACCACATAGTAGTCACCAGATCACCTATCACAGGAACAAATGCCCAATCAACACAGGCTGAGATAAAGAGCCCGATCACATACAGATCCCTGACTGGATAGTACCACTAAGTCTTTAAAATTTAGTCTTACAACACAGATCTTAAACAGATCCTAAAGAACTTGAATAGATACGTTGTTTTGACTCGGGTGAAATTAAACTCTAAGTCAATTGCCACCTGAGCTGAGAGAATCTCAACCATATCTTCATCATAGCCACAAGAATAACTATACTCAAGAATCTACTGCTTGTGTTGGAAGTAATTCAGAACCTTGATTTTGATTCTACGGATAAAGGAGAGTGAAGAACGATCTTTAATCAGCTAACCTATTTTGTAGAACATAGATTGCTCTACCTCTTCTTCACATATATAGAGATTGAGCTTAAAATTTGGCTCGACTTGGATCTTGAAGCAACTTCAGCTACGGCTGGCCTTGGCTAATTCTTCTTCCACATAGAAATCCTCTGATCTTGCTGTAGTAGATGTTGATTGCCGCAGCTAACTCAGAAATCCTTCAGAATCTTCGATACGATATTCTTGTTTCTGCATTAATTGCAGGGGAAGAAGACGAAGTCCCATTCCTCTCTTTCGTAATGAATTGATCCCTCTCAAACTTGATTTGTTCAAGATCTGATCTTCTATTTATAATCTCATCATCCAGCGAGATGATTGACATGTGTCATTGCTTCAACGGCTGATTATATCCTTATTTTCACAGAATGAGACTGACGGCGACATTATTGATGAGTTTTAGCTCTTTCATGGTCATTTTATAATTTTGTTGGCTTTTGTTGTCTTTTGTTGACTTTGCTGGCGTCATCTGTTATGGATTTAGAAAATTACAGACAATTACCCAGACGTTGAGTGTGTTGAGTGAACAAGCTTTACTCAACGAATCTAGACTTAGAAAATTTCCTGCTCTGCTAGGCGTTGAGTGAGTAAGCTCCACTCATCGCTTTTTTAACTTAGTCATCATTCTGCATCCTTCTGAAACTCTAGCCATTGACAGTGTTGAGTGTATAATCTTCACTCAACACTTTTTTTCCTTAGCTTGATATTCAACCCTTTCTGCAACTATGCCATTGAGAGCGTTGAGTGTATAACGTTCACTCAACGATTATAGACTTAGAATAATTTTTCTTTGCATGAAGGAGTTGAGAGCATTGAGTGTATAAGCTTCACTCAATGCTTTTACACTTAGCCAAATCTCCTTCTGTCTGAAGGCGTTGAGTGAGCTGGCCTCACTCAATGCTTTCTTCCTTTGCCACTAAAATCTAGCATTGAGTGCATTGAGTGAACTGGCTTTACTCAACGCTTCTGGACTTAGCTAATTTCTCTATTTCCTCTTAGGCTGACAACATTTGCTTGACTCAAAGCTTTTTGATCTTGGCATTGAGTGAACTGGCTTCACTTAACCGATTTCTCTATTTCCTTTTCCTTTGGCTTTGACAGAAATAGTATGGCGTTGAGAGATCAAGCTTCAGTCAAAGCTACTGGCTATATGGCGTTGAGTGAGTTGACTTCACTCAACACTTCTGGCTATATGGCATTGAGTGAGTTGAGTTCACTCAACGCTTCTGAACTTAGTCGAATTTCTTTGACAGATTTTTTGTGGCTTTGCCAGACAATGCATGGCGTTGAGTGACCAAGCTTCACTCAATGCTTTTGGACTTATTATATATTTCTTTGTCAGAAACTCTAGGGCTTTGAATATGGCAGCTCTACTCGACGAAATACTCTACATTGCATTGAGTTAGTTGGCATCACTCAATGCCCATGGACTTAGTAACTTTTCTGCCTTACCAACACTTAAAGCTTTGACATCCTGCACTTTCCCAACGTTGTTAGTTGTTTGGTGTTGAGTGAACTGGCTTCACTCAATGCCTATGGACTTAGCTGCCTTTCTGCATTTGTCATCATCTTTCCTTGACTTCTGGAATTAAGTGAGCTTGCTTCACTCAATGCTTGTGGACTTAGTGGATATTCTTTATATAGATTCCTTTCTTAAGGCATCTATTGTTGAGTGAGCTTGCAACACTCAATGGCTATGTACTTAGACATAATTTCTATCTCTCCATCCAGCTTGTTTGAGTCTACCTGTCAATGTCACTTGGACCACCTATCCAATCAATATGACATAGACTAACCTGCATGCATGAACTAAAACATACATCAAATACAACTGTGTATACCATTGACTTGTTTTACTATTTAAAAATCTGGTACATTGGGATCAATGGACCCAACATTCTCCCCCTATTTGAAGAACTCAAAATAACACTTCAAAAATCTTTGTTAATGATATACACTAACATATGCAGTAACAATATATAATAATATATTAACATAAGAGAGTTAAGGGTTACCACATATCCAATTTTTCTGCTAGTATGGTGATCATCACCTACTCCTCCTGTGTTGCTGCACAGTTCACTTTTTATCTTTGTATGAGAACACCACCTGCTCCACCTATTTTGCTGGATTGACACATAGTCACCTTAGTCACCATCTTGCCCTTTTGACTTCTTCAGACCGAGGGAGAAGCTGGCCATCTATGATTATCTTCCCCCTATTCTGATTACAGATAATCAACTGCTGCTGAATTTGCTCCCCCTCAACAAGAGTATCTTCTAACAAGACTTTGGACATTCCAGCCTTGATACAATTCTATGGTCTTCACAACCTGCAAGATGATGTAGTTCCTGCAACAAGACAACATGAAGCGCAGCTGAATCTACATCAAGTTCAACTTACCCAACTCAAACTTGAAGGTGTTGAACTTTGCTTCATCTAGTGACTTTGTAAAATATCAGCCACTTGCATGTCTATTGAGACATACTCAAGACTAATATCCTCATATTCCACGTGCTCTCTTATAAAGTGTTATCTAATTCTTAGTCCTGCTATGTGAGACGAGATTCTTAGCTATAGATATAACACTAGTAGAGTAACAGAATTAAGAACTTCTACTTAACTGGATGTTATAATCTTGAAGTTGATGATTTATCCACAACAACTATGCACACCAGCTCCCTATAGCTATATATTTTGATTCTGCAGTAAACATAGAAATGCCTGTTTGCTTCTTACTGCTCCATGACACTAGCTTTTTTCCTAAAAACTTATAGGAGCCTGATGTGCTTTTCCTTCTTCTCTACAGCGTGCAAAGTCTGCATCTAATAAGCCTATTAGTTCAAACTCCCTATACTTATGGTACCAATGACCATGATCTGGTGTGCCCTACGGATATCTCAAAAGCCTCTTAGCAGTAGGGTAATGATATTTTTTAGGGCATCCCTAATATCTAGCACAGACACATGTAAATACATAATGCCTGACCAACTAGCAGTTAGGTATAGAAGAGAGCCAGTTATCCCTCTATACAAAGTTTGATCAACACATTTCCCTGCCTCATATTTGTCTAAAGACATAGTTGACCCCATGGAAGTTTTCATGGTTGAGGCATTCTCCATCCCAAATTTTTTAATCAACTTTCGGGTAAACTTAGACTGTAATATGGATAATCCATTGTCAATTTGTTTCACTTGGAGACCGAAGAAAAACTTATGTTCACCTATACTGATCATCTCGAACTTCCCTTGCATAAGTTTGGCAAACTTTCTAAAAAGGTTGTCATCAGTAGATCCAAAGATAATGTCATCAACATCAAGTTGGTAAACTCTGAAACCTTGGTATGCAGCATATGCAAGGAATAGTGTATGGCTTCTAGTCTTGCTACAAGGGTAAAAGTTTGATCAAAGTCAATACCTTCTTCCTGTATGTACTCCTAAGTACCCAGCCGAGCTTTATTCTTGGTTATAATACCATTTTCATCGAGTTTGTTCCTATATATCCACTTGATTCCAATGACATTATGTCCTTGTGGTTTGGGAACCAACTTCGAGACCTTACACCTCTTAAACTGGTTCAGTTCCTCTTACGCAGCTGCAATGCAGAACAAATCCATGTTTTCCTCTTCAAATTTCTTGGTCTCGAGTTGTGATAGGAAACTAGAGTACATTGCTATGTTGATATATCTGCTTCTTGTCAATACACCTTGACTTGCATCATCAATGATCTGGTGGCCTGGATTATCCTTCAAATGTCTAACTGCTGCAGGCAATCTTCCTTTAACATTATGTGCTTCAAAGTCACCATCTAGTTGAACATCATCCACTTCTTGCGTGTCTTGCGCTTCCTCTGGAATACACACACTTTCATCTTTATCTTGAACTATAGATTCAGCTTCCTTAATAGTCAGCTTGTCCATGATCACTTTTGTGCCTGCAGGACTAGAAAAGAAGCTTGACAACTCATTATTAATCATGTTTGATTCACCAAAACACTACATTAACTGACTCCTCAATAACTTCAGTTGTCAAGTTTTATAGTAAAGCACTTACTATGATTGTTGTACCCAACAAAGATCCCTTCATAGGACTTGGCAACAAACTTAATTATATAAGATTTCTTATTGTTAAGCACATAGCATTTTCTCCCAACAATTCTGAGATATCCAAGGTTTGGTTTTCTTCCATTCAATATCACTTAAGGACTTTTTTAAAGAATCTTGGTTATAGAAGCCTTGTTGAGCACATGACAAGCAATGTTTACTGCCTCAGCTCAAAAATATTCTGGTAATGTTGTGTCATTTAGTAATGTCCTACCAGCTTCTTTGAGAGTCATATTCTTCCTCTCAGCAATTCTATTTTGATGGAGTGTTATTGGAGAGGAAAAATCTTGATGAATCTCAAGTTCTTCACAAAACTTTATCATGCATTCAAATTGAAACTAAGTTTCATGATCACTTCTAATTCTAACCACAGAACAATTCCATTCATTTTGTATTTGTTTGACAAATGTCTTGAAGACATCAAGGGTTTCAGACTTTTTCCTTAAAAAGAAAACCCAAGTAAATTTGGAAAAGACATCAACAACCAGAATGGTGTAAACTTTCCTACCTCGATTATAAACTGGCATTGGACCAAACAAGTCCCTATGCAGGAGGTATAAACACCTCACAAAGTCTTTGGTTTGAATGGTTTTGAAAGAAGCTTTGGTCTGCTTGCCTTTATGGCATGCATAGCAAATGCCTTCCTTAGTTCATACCATTTTAGGACCATTATTAAATAGCTCTTTACTGTAGAGCTTGCCTATGATCTTATAGTTCGAATGAGCTAGCCACTTATGTCATTTGACATTGTGTTTGTCTTCTCATTTGCAACTAGACATATGAGAGAGTCTGAATTTACATAAAGAAAAATTTAAACACTACACATTCCCACTCCTAGTGCATGTCAAGATGACCTCTTGGTCACTTGAATTATTTATGTGGCACTCAACATTGTGGAATGAAATTTCATAGGCATGATCACAAATTTGGCTTATGCTTATAAGGTTTTGTTCCAACCCTTACAAATAAGCTACTTTTGTGATAGTGACAAAGCCATTTGAGATTTTTCATAACTCGGGCAATCCCTTTGTCTGATCCACCAAAGATCACCTTTGGTCCATCTCTCACTGGAATGAACTCCCTCAAATTGCTCTTTGTTCTAGTCATGTGTCTGGAACAACTACTGTCCAAGTATCATATAGGTGTATGGAATCTTGTACTATTCTGCAAAACATATTTATTTTATCTTAGGACCACAATATTTATTGGGTCCTAGGTGCATGTTAGTCTCAAAATATACCTGTCTACCAGCAATTTTTCTGCCTGGTAGACATACTTTAGCTCGGGGCACACTAGAATTATACCAATAATCAATGGAAAAATGCCCTATCTTGCCATAACACAAGCACTCATGAAGGTTATACCTTCTTTTTTGAGTTGGTCTAGTGACTCTGTTGACAGTAGCAACCTTTCCAGAAGGAATAGCAGTAGTCTTCTTCAGATTTCTTTCACTAATTATCTAGCTGAAGGAATGTCTTTCATCAGCTTTATTTAGTTTTTTTGAGTGACATCAGTAGCAATTTTCTTTGTGGAAATCATGCTCCTGATAGATTCAGAAACAACCAAATCTGGCTTTCTATAAGTCTGACCTTTTGTCTGAGTCTTTGTTGATTGAGTTTGAAGTTTGGCCACTTCCATTCTTAAGAGTTGGAGCTGGAACACCAAAGACAAATGGTAAAGGATGGGCCATTTATATTTCTTCATGAGCAGCCTTGAAGGCACTCATCCCCATTCCTCTTTTTCTTACATTGGAAGATACATTAGTATCCTTCCAGGAAGAATTCCCCTTCTTCAAGTCACCATACATGGAGTCCTGGTCATACCTGTTAGTAGGGAATATTACCCTTTTAAAAGGAAAAGGTGGCTTAGCTGGAGCTTTTCCCTTTCCTTTAAAAGAGGCAGCTATGGTGTTTCTCTAGAATCCAACTCCTCACTTGTTTCTCTGAGAGGTAAAGTAGTCAAAAATGTGCAACACTAAATTTGTCTTAGAAAAACTTGCCACAATTCTCTTCTCCCTTTGGAGCATTTCTTCTAAATCCATAATAAGATCATTATTATACTTTATGGTGCCTTTCTGTATAATAGTAATAGTATTCCACTGACTGACTTCCCTAATTTTCTGTTCCAGCATGATTGTTTCTCATAGTGCTGGGAAGCAGCAAGCTGTAGAGATGCAACCTCTTTAGTATACTTTTTAGTCAGTTGCTTACTTCTTTTGAATGCTTGTAGAAGTTCACCATACTTATCAATCACTGGATTGATGTCTTCCTTAGATTCGAAATCACATTCATCCCAAGATGAAGAGCTACTTGCTTCTGAACCTGGACCAGTCTTATAACTTGACTTAGATGAAGAACTAAATGGAGAGTGTACCTTAGTTAGACCAGGCTGATCATAGCATGATTCCTCATCTAATCTAGCCATTATCCCAATATAGGCTTCATCTTCATCATCTGACTCATAGGAGGATGCGCCAGTCCAGCTTTTCTCCTTCTTAGTAATGAAAGTTTTCTCCTTCTTGCCTTTCTTATGGTGATGATTTTTCTCATCAGCCTCCTTCTTCTTCATAGGACATTCAGCCACAACATGCACTGGTTTATGGCAACTAAAATAGATAATATTATTAGAAACATGTTTACTCAGTT
Organism: Platanthera guangdongensis; assembly: GCA_039583875.1. Taxonomy (NCBI): domain Eukaryota; kingdom Viridiplantae; phylum Streptophyta; class Magnoliopsida; order Asparagales; family Orchidaceae; genus Platanthera; species Platanthera guangdongensis. The sequence goes on from CM077163.1 coordinate 117,449,262, forward strand.
TTGAGTCATACCTGCCTTCCTTGGAAGGTTTCTTCTTGGTTTTGTAGAAGTTCTCCTTATTTTGTAAGGAAGATGAAGGTCTGCTCCTCCACCCCTTCTTCTTCATCAGCTTCATGAACTGGCTTGAGAAAGCAGCAAAGTCCTCATCAAACATATTGAATTCTGATGTATTGTGTTCTGAATCTTCAGACTCAACTGGACTACTTGGGAGAGAAGGATTCTTCACTTTGCTCCTCTTTGAACTATCTGCCTCAAAGGCCATAGTTGATACTTTTGCCTGAGCTTTGCTAGTCTTCTCTTCCTCCTTCCTTGCAGTCAGCTGCATTTCATATGACATAAGCTTTCCAAATAAAGTGGATGGTGGAGTATCTGCCAGATTTGCCACTTCTCTAATGGAACAAATCTTAGTGTCCCAGTCTCTAGTACGAGACCTGAGAAACTTATCATTTAGCTTATAGTTACTAAAGACCCGACAATAGGTCATTAACTCATTTACACTTCTGAAAAACCTTACATAGCAGCTAGTTATTATCTCCAACTTGATCTGCCTGAAAGCCTCATATTCTTAATTGAGCATAGACTTCCTATCATATTTAACTTCCTTAGTACCTTCCATATATCACCAGAGTGTCCCACATTCCCTTTGAGGTTTTGCAGTGCACCATGTTTTGAAAAGTAGAGTCATCTTTGCAACTAACTATAATGTTTTGTGCCCTTTTATCCATTGCAGCCAAGATGATTTCATCTTTAGTCATTTCTGCATAACTCGTAGGAGTCTTGACATTTGCATCATAAACAAACACCTTCAATGTGGCGAATGGTCCTTCTAGTACTGTAATAGAAATCCTCGTGTCTGATGCTTCCATAAACAATCTGACACTTTCTTTCGAGATTCCAAAGTTTTTTTTCCTGTAAAGAGAAAGCATCATAGAACCTAGTTCCTTATGGTTCTCTCCTGAACCCATACTTATCTTTTCTCAGATACCCTTTAAGATCTACTCAGACTATTAAGCCTTTCATGATCAACCTCCCTATGATTCCACTTGAATGTCTTTGAATGTAAGGGTACCTAATCACCTAGAGGGGGGCGGGGGGGTTAAAAGGTTATTAAGGTCTTTTTATATTCTTTTGACCTTTAACTGATTTAGGCCCTGTCGTGACTAATTAGTTCAGCTTTCAAGACTTTCACACACAGCACACCACAGTTTTATAGTGCTTCCCCAGTAAATGGGTACATCCACTATCCCTCTTGCCTTTCTAACATAATGTTAGGTAAGGCACTTCTCTAAAAACTTGCCTCCTCAGAGATTACACCATGATCCCACAGCATCACTCAGTCTCCACCGAGACTTACAACACAGACACACATACCAACCACACAGTAATCACCTGATCACCTATCACAGGCACAAATGCCCCATCTACACAGGCTGAGATGAATAGCCCTATTATACACAGATCTATGACTCGATCCTACCACTAAGCCTTTATAATTTAGGCTACAACACAAATCTTCAATAGATCCTAAAAAACTTGAATAGAAAAGTTGTTTTGACTCAAGTGAAATTAAACTTTGAGTCAATTGCCTCCTGAGCTAAGAGAATCTCAGCGCTATCTTCTTCACAGCAACAAGAATAACTATACTCAAGAATCTACTACTTGTGTATGAAGTAACTCAGAACCTTGATTTTGATTTTGCTGATGAAGGAGAGAGAAGAACAATCTTCAATCAGCTAACCTGTTTTGTAGAACACAGATTGCTCTACCTATTCTTCATAGATCTAGAGATTGATCTTCAAATTTGTCTCGGTTTTGATCTTGAAGCAACTTCATCTAGGGCTGGCCTTGGCTGATTCTTCTTCCTCAGAGAAATCCTTTGATCTTGTTATAGTAGATGTTGATTGTCGTAGCCAACTCAGAAACCCTTCAGAATCGTCGATACGATCTTCTTATTTCTGCAACAATGGTGGGGGAAGAAGACGAAGTCCCGCTCCTCTTTTTCGTAATGAATTTTATCCCTCTCAAACTTGATTTTATCCAGATCTCATCTTCTATCTATAATCTCATCATCCAGCGAGATGATAAACAGGTGTCATTGCCTCAATGGCTGATTATATCCTTAGTTTCACAGAATGAGACTGACGATGATGTTTGTGATGAGTTGTAGCTCTTTTATGATCATTTTAGAATTTTTTTGACATTTGTTGACTTTTCTGATGTCATCAGTTATGGACTTAGAAAATTTCAGACAATTACCCCGGCATGGAGTGAGTAGAGTGAACAAGCTTTACTCAACGAATCTGGACTTCGAAAATTTCTTGCTCTGTTAGGCTTTGAGTCAGTAAGCACCATGAAATGCTTCTTAACTTAGTCAACATTCTGCATCCTTCTTCAACTCTAGGCTTTCAGAGTGTTGAGTATATAAGCTTCACTTGATGCTTTTTTTGCCTTAACATGATCTTCAGCCCTTTCTACAACTATGGCGTTGAGAGCATTGATTGTATAAGCTTCACTCAACGCTTCTGGACTTAGAATAATTTTGCACTGCATGAAGGCATTGAGAGCATTGAGTGTATAAGATTCACTCAACGCTTTTATACTTAGCCAAATCTCCTTCTATCTGAAGTCGTTGAGTGAGCTGGCCTCACTCAATGCTTTATGCCTTTGCCTCTGAAATCTGGCATTGAGGGCATTGAGCGAACTGGCTTTACTCAACACTTTTGGACTTAGTTGATTTCTCTGTTTCCTCTTAGGCTTATTTCATTAGCTTGACTTAAAGCTTTTGGATCTTTGCGTTGAGTGAATTGGCTTAACTCAACTCTTTTGGACTTAACAGATTTCTCTGTTTCCTTTTCCTTTGTCATTGATAGAAACAGTATGGCATTGAGAGATCAAGCTTAACTCAACTATACTGGCTATATGGATTTGAGTGAGTTGACTTTACTCAACTATTCTGAACTTAGCCAAATTTCTTTGATGGATTTGTTGTGGCTTTGACAGACACTACATGATATTGATTGACCAAACTTCACTCAATGATTTTGGACTTAGTATATTTTTCTTTGCCAGAAACTCTGGGGATTTGACTGTGGCAGCTTTACTCAACGAATTATTATGCATGGCATTGAGTGAGTTATCACTCAATATCTGTGGACTTAGTAACTTTTCTGCCTTGCCAACACTTAAATCATTGACTACCTACCCTTTCTCAGCATTGTTAGTTGTATTGTGTTGAGTGAATAGGCTTCACTTAATGCCTATGGATTTAGCTACTTTTCTGCCTTTGTCATCATCTATCCTTGACTTTTGGCATTGAGTGAGCTTGCTTCACTCAACGCCTGTGGACTTAGTGGAATTTCTCCATGCAACTTCCTTTCTTAAGGAATCTAGCATCGAGTGAGCTTGCTTCACTCAAAGCCTGTGGACATAGACAAAAAATTTGTCTCTCCAGTCAGCCTATTTGAGTCCACTTGTCAATGTCACTTGGACCACCTGTCCAATCAATATGACATGGAGCAACCTACATGCATGAACTTCAACATACATCAAATACAACATTGTATATACCATTGACTTGTTTGACTTCTTACAAATCTAGTACATTGGGATCAATGAACTTAACAATATCTGTTGTCTGGCATTGAGTGAACGGAGTTGGTTGAACTGGATTCACTCAACGCTTGTGTACTTAGCTGATTTTTCTTTGCGAGAAACTTCGGGGCTTTGACTGTGGTAGCTATACTCGATGAATTTGTTGTCTGGCATTGAGTGAGTAGACATCACTCAACGGCTGTAGACTTGGCCACTTTTCTTTCTTCCATTGTTGAGGATTTGGCAGATCCTATTGTATTTGGCTCCTTTTGTGTTATGGCATTGAGTGAATTGGCTTCACTCAATGCCTGCGGACTTAGGCACTTTTCTATCTATCGAGCCCACAATATTGTGTCCACCTGTCCAATCAATGTGAGAATGACTAACCTTCATGCTTGTACTTAGACACACATCAAATACAATTATGTTGTTGATGCGCAAAAACGAATGAGGGTAGTGGATAGAGAGTTGTCGTGGGCACCAGCAGCTAACGGGGTGTGTTCGGTCTCACGAGCATGGTGATGAGGTGAAGAGGTTGATGGTTGCGGGGATAACAGAGAGGTGAGGAGAAAGCTTCTGAGTGCTCGAGAGTGGAGCAAATGCTTGTTCAAGGGTTGCGGGGATAGAGGAGAGAAGGATGTTGATTCGAGTGCGGAGTTGGTTGGGAAAGTTGATTAGGAGCTGTCAACCAGACGGTTACTTTGATGGTTGTGCTTGCAGGTTGACGCCGAGAGATTTGAGCAGAGAAGAAGAGAGGGGCCGCTAGCAGCTGCAACAGTAGACTTTGTCCGCCGCGGCTTAAATGTCACTCTTGTGATGAGCTTTCTTTTGATTAATATTGAGTATTACAGATTGAGTTACACCTTTAAACAAAAAGTAAATAAAGGGTACATTGGGGGAAGCTGGCGGCTAAGAAAAGGAAGTGGCAGAGGAGGCCACATGGACTGAGCTAAGTGGGTGGCAGACCACGCTGCTAGGTGATTCCACAGTTCACGGGAGCAAGTCGAGCGAACTGCGTGGTGAGGCAGCAAGGTTTAAAGAGGCTGGCGTGGAATAAGAAAGGGAGTCCGCAGGGGCTGAATACTTGAGCTTGTTGTTGGGTGCCATCGAGCGTGAGAGCCTTCCTGAATGAGAGGTACGGGGCGCTATTTATAGTCCCGAGGAGGTAACGGCTTACAGTAATGTTACCCGCGCTGAGTCGGTAACTTGTCTGTGTAGAGAATGGAATCCGCCGAGTCTGTGCCATGTCGCGCGGTCTGGGACTTGCTTCTGGAGTTAGTACTGCTATTGGCAGACTGGGAGGAGTCTGTCCATGCTATTGGGAAGAAGTGGGTGCTTGAAGCTGAGTGGCGGACTGCATAATGAGTCTGCCTATGCTGCTGGAATAGGATCGGGGCGCCTACTGCTGAAAAGTTGGTGTAAGGTTTCATAAATGTATGCAGACTAGAAGGTTGGACTGCACGACGAGTCCGCTTAGTCCGCGGTAGACGAAGAGTGCTGAATGTTGTGTGGAGAGGTGGAGCAAGTCCAGGCTCTTGGGCAGACTGAGATGGAGCCCGCGAAACTTGCGAGCGGATGAGCTGACATGGGCGACATGGCAGACCAGCTAAGCAAGTCGCCCCTTCTGCTAAATTCCGCCGCCTGTTGAATGGAACGGCTTTCCGCTCCTGCTGGGCGGCCTAGGCTTGGCGACCTGACAGGTCGCGCATTCTGGCGAAGTTGAACCAAGTGTTTCTAGTTAGCGGCTTGAGGGCGGGTCGCCATTCTTGCTATTTGGCGAGTTAGAGGGTTGTCGGCGCTGCTGATGGTGGGCAGCCTCGAGGCAGGCCTTTTGACAATGTGGGGGTCTGGTCTGCTTGATGTGCGATCTGCAGGAGCGGGCTAAAGGAGACTAACACCTGCAAAGCACATGGCTTTTTGCCATTCTGGGTGGATAGATATCCGAGTCCGCCAAAGTTGGTCGTGACCTGTCAGGATGGAGGAGAGCTTGAGGCGATTAACTGATCAAAGTGTGTGGCATGTAGTGGAAGATTAAGGAAGTAGTCCGCGGCCCCTTGCCGAAAAAGGGATCACTGTGGGACCTGGGTGGTTAGACAGCTGAGACCGCCCAAGCCATTCGGCCTGAGCGGACAGAGAAGCCTGTCCGCCCGTCTTTTGACGTCGCGACCTCCAGGGTGAACCCGGAGCAGTCCGCGACTAGCGAGTTGGCTAACTTGTGAAGGATCGCTGATTTCTGGGTTAACATAATCCCCACACTTTTTAAGTTCCGAAGGGAACATCGAAAAAGTAAGAGACCACGAAAATCGTGATCCATCCCAAAGAAAAAGGAGGTAAGGAGAGATAGAACCTGATGTCTCTCCTTAGGAGTTTGCTAATGTCTATATTCTTCCTGCAAAGGAAAAGTTAGTATAGGCATGTATGGAAGGTACATCTTGTGTGTACCTGAGTTTGCCTTTGCAAAAATGACGGAGACGTGTCTTCCACTGAGTTTTGTAAAACGAAGATGAGAGGAAAGCATAAAAGTATAATAACTTGCAAGTACCAGATGGAGGCTTGCAAGCACCTGTTATCCTCTACAAAAAGAAGAGTAAGAAGTATGCATGAAGGGAAAAATAAGTTGCAAGTACTTGAAGGGGTCTCGCGAGAATTTTCTAGTTTCTGCAAAAGAGAAGTTAGAGGAAGATATGAAAGTAAAGTAAGCAGCAAGTACATGAAAAGAACTTGCAGGTATCTGCTAATCCCTGCAAAAAAGGAGTTAGAAGCAGACATGATATATGAAAATAGGCTGTAAGTTCCTGAAAGGAAACTTGCTGGTATCTGCTGATCTCTACAAGAAAAGAGTTAGAAGCAGAATTGATGAAAAGACTAAGCTGTAAGTACCTGGATGAGACTTGCAGGTGCCCGCTAATCACTACAAAGAGAAGAGTGAGCATCAGACATAGTATAATGAACTAAGCTGCAAGCACCTGAGCGGGACTTGCGAATGCTAACTGTTGATGAGATAAGATGGATATGATCATATAGTAGAGAAAATGTCTGACGAACTCTGATGATAATTGAATGAAGATCAAACCAGAATAGTGATCTTGCTAGATTAGAGACGACATCTTTAATATGAAGTCCAGATCAATAAGAAGAAATCATCTTAATTAGACTCCAATAGCATGGCTTGTTAATCAATGAGAGCCATATTCTTTGATCAATGATTGATGTCATTAACATTTGATAAGAGTAATGAAGAGCTTTGTAGATCATCATCTGATAGAGATTTGAGCAAGCAATGCATATAAGATGAGAATAAGCAAAATGATTGTTGCAAATCCTTTTGATAGGTTGGATTTAACCAATTCATATGTGAAAGAGGCAGTTGATAAAAAGAGGTCTATACTCGGAGATGAACAAGAAAGACTGGATGTTACCATAGGAGATCACCCATGGGCCTTATGCATCGCTTGCCTGAAAAAGGTCATCAAGAGTATTTTCCTACTTAGAGCGGACTATCTATACTCACTTGACAGAGCACAAAAGGGAGACAAGCACAAAACCTTAAGAAGGAAACGACAGATGCACTGCTCTCCTGCTTCGGGTACAACATCACTGATCAACGAGAGTAGTTGCGCCAAGTGGCCTATAACATTGCTTGTCTGTAGAGAGATCAGCGGAGTTGTGGGTCCCGTGAAAGCATGGATTGAGAGTACCATAGAGTATTTGACCATCACAGTTTTGAGATGATCGAAGAGACAAGGCTATGCTTGATCATCATTGCTTGTCAAGCAAAGATCATCGTAACTATAATGTATCCTTAATGAAGCACAACAGAGCTAACACCTGGGAACTCCCATGATACACACTTTATGTTAGATACCGACTAGGATCCAAACTCTGAAGTCCACCATCGTAGATTGAACAGCACCCACTGCCCATATGTGAACACTGCCCATAGTATGTGGTCATCGCGGCCTTACGCCGGAGAATAATCTACGGAGCGAACAACAAGTCTCGGTGATATCCCAGTGGTTCAATGATCTCTTTGGTAAAGAGAAATTAGGGGAAGAAGCATTACAAAAAGGTAAATGTGTCAGTATGTGATCCATGATGTAAACTTTATTGAAATGCAAGAATCAAGACTTAGTAGTGCTTTGGAAAGAAAATGTCTGAAATATGTAGAGTAGAAAAAGAGTAACCAGTAATGAATGCGGAGAGCTTTGAGGAGTTGTGATGTCCTTTTTCAGCTCAGAATAGTCTTCCAAGCATTCCTTTGTCAACAGTATCAAAGCATTCAACAATATTGAGGTTGGGGTGATTGTTGATTTGACTCACTCCCTTTGAGCAGCAAGGAGTGTCTGCAACTTCTTTGTCCTTTGAGGTTGTTGGATCAGGGTGATCATTTTTGGGGAGCAGGTCACGCATCTTACCCTGCCCCAGCATCCATTGCACTAGTTGGCGAAGTGCTCAGCAGTATTCAGTTACGTGGCCTGGCTTTTTATGGAATTCGTATTATGGATCTGAGTCTTTCGATCTTTGATCAGCTGGTCGATAAAGCCTTTTGTGATTAGCCCTATCCTTCATGACTTGGCTGACTTCTTGTATTGCCACGTCTAGTTCACGCACTTGCAAGTCATCATCCTGCTGTTGATGAACCACAACTGTTTGTGAAGATGGAGCTAGTAATTATAGCAATTGATCTCGAGTACGATCATGGTCCGAGAAGGAGTGTTTATGGCATTGAAAACTTCTTCCCTTCCTTGAGTGAGATGGGAAATCTTTCCGAGGAGACCTCGGAGGTTGCTTGTGACAAGGAGGATCTTTCTCTGCTATAAGTCTGGAGATGAAGCATGGGTTGCTCTTTTCACATCAGATGTATGAGTTGGCTAGCCCGATTAGCTCTTGATATGTTCTTGGTGCTCGGACATTAGTTTCAAACTTGAGCGGCCATTCATGAATACCATTTAGAAGAGCCACTCGGTACATTTCTTGATCAATGATCTCAATGTCCAAGATTTCTCTTTGGAATCGATCTACAAACTGAGACCAGGTCTCATTCTAACGTTACATGATCTCAAAGAGGGCTTCTGATTCACCCTTTCTCTTTGTTGTAGTAGAGAATCTGAGCCAGAACTCCCTTCGTAGATCAGCAAAGGAAGTAATGGACTGAGGGAGCAAGCCATAGAACCAATCACTCACTTGTCCATCAATAGTTATCACAAGGAGCTTGCACTTGGTAGCATCTGAGAGAGTTTTGAGAGCAACGACCGATTCAAAGGCTTGAAGAAGCTTCACTGGATCAGTCTCTCCAGTGTAGATTGGTAACTGTGGGTCTCTGAAATTAGTTGGAGTTGGTTCATGACGAACATTCTCTAAAAACAGTGACGGCTCTTCCTATTCTACTACAGTATAAGGATAGAAGGGATCATAAGTTGCAGCTGCAAAAGAAGCAGGAGGAGGATAGAAAGGAAAAACTACTACAGGAGGAGCAAAGGCAGGAGCAGATGGGTAAAGATGACTTCCCTGAAAGTTCAGAAATCTTGTTGGACTTCCCCGGGATGCTTCCCGGAAGAAGTTTTGACGAGCTGCAAACTCATCATTCTGAGGTCGCAAAGGAGTTGTAGGCCCTTATGGAAAGATTGGTGTGTAAGGAGGAGGATAGACTGGTGGGTAAGCCGGAGGATAAGCTTGTTGATTCTCCAATGTTTTTGTTGGATTGACTGGAGCTGCTAGTGCAACTGGACCTGCTGCAGATTGCATCTGTAATTATTCCGTGATTGTACCATGAATTTGGTTGATTGCCTGAAAATGTTGAGTAGATTCACAACGTGATTGCTCCAAGTACTAACATAGTGGATCATCACTAGGACTTGATGGAGCAAGGTTCTCGACTGATTTATGATCTGACATGGCTAACTATCGGCATTCACCATCTGTTCGGATCTGAAGGTCGCGTGACAATTGTTGATGCGCGAAAACTGATGAGGGTGGAGGTTAGAGAGTTGTCGCGAGAACCAGCAGCTAATGGGGTGTGTTTGGTCTCACCGGCAAGGTGACGAGGTGAAGTGGTTGATGGTTACGGGGAGAACAGAGAGGTGAGGAGAAAGCTTCTTAGTGCTCGAGAGTGGAGAAAACACTTGTTCAAGGGTTGCGGGGATAGAGGAGAAAAGGATGTTGATCTGAGTGTGGAGTTGGTTGGGAAGGTTGATCAGGAGCTGTCGAGCAGACGGTAACTTTGACGGTTGTCCTTGCAGGTTGACGCCGATAGAGTTGAGCTCAGAAGAAGAGAGGGGCCGCTAGCAGCGACAACTGCAGACTTCGCCCGCCGCGGATTAAATGCCACACCTGTTGTAACACCCCGGATTTTGATTGCGTACGCATGATGGCGTTATGTTGGCTTTGAACGTTGTTCGAGCTTGGTTTTTTCTGCGGGCTTGCGAGTGGCTGTTTTGGTTGCCGAGTTGCACGATTCCCCAGCAAACCGAAGTCCAAATTGGGGACTCGGTGAGGCCTCTTAGGGAATGTTTGCACTTTTTCGCGCCCGGGAAATGTTGCTGAAAGTGAGTTGCTGGTACAGGAAACAAAAAAAGGGTAAAAAGTTCTTAAGGCAAAAATGGTCTAGGACGACACAGGAACATTTTTCAAAACAGGGAAAATGGTCGTTTTTGTGCGAGACACGCCCCCTGACACGGGCGTGACCCAGGCCGTGACCTGGGCGTGACCTCCTTGACTCGATGAATTTTTTTCTTGCGTCGAGTTGAGCTCGACGAATGGGGTACACGCCCCGTGACACGGGCGTGTCACGGGCCGTGTCCCGCAGTTTCGAGTGTCGAGTGTTGAGTGTCGAGTGTTGAGTGTCTAGTGTCGGGTGTCGAGAGAGGGGACACGGCCTGTGACACGGGCGTGTCACAGGGCGTGTCAAGCTATGTCGAGTGTCGACACTTTGTGTTGACGAGGTGTCGAGATACGGGCTATACGCCCTAGGTCACGGGCGTGACCGACCCGTCAAGGGTGTGTACCCGGTCGTGTACCGTGTGGATAAACTTGGATTTGCCGACTTTCTATGCCGCTTATGGTACACGCCCTGTGTCACGGGCGTGACACAGGGCTTGAACGGCCCGAAAATCGAGTTTTTCCAGATTTTTTTGTGCCGTTCATTTCCTTGATTCTGCATCTAACGGTCCAGCTCCTTTATGGAGGAAATAAGGCTGAAACAGAGAATTGTTCTTCTCATTTCACCTTCTCTTCATCTTCTTCTTCACTCTCAAAGAGAAAGCAAGGGAGCAAGGCTCAAGCAAGGCAAGGAAAGAGAGGAGCAGCCGTCGCGGCATCGTCTAAGTTCAGGCAAGCGGTGTTCTTCACCCTTGCCAATCTTCTTTCTTGATTTGGATTGTGCCAACTTAGCTAGTTTTTCTCTTTTAAATTTCCTAGCTTATTCTTCTTATTTTGAGTTCTTCCTCACTAGCCTTTATGATGCCTTTGAATTTCCCTATGCTCCATGACTATGATTTCCATGCTTAGTTTTAGTTAGCAAGTCCATGTTAGATTGCTTCATGTCGTTTATCTTGTTCATGTGACTCATGTAGCTCTATTTATTCATGTTCATGTAGCCTTTTTCTTGCCTAATCATGTGATTTGTTCTTGTTCCTCATCATATAATTCATGTGAATCATAGTTTAATTGCATTTCTATCAACTTGTCGTCATACGTGAGGACGATGAAAGGAACGTATTACCTTGGGTTATGGGGCGTTTTGCGAGACGAATTGTGAACCATGGCAGGAGCGTTTGTGTGAGAATGCTGCAAGGGGTGGTGTGGTTTCAGCCTGTGGCCACCGGGTTTTGGTTTTTGTGGTTAGAGAGACCACTTTGGCCCCGATTTGGGCTGGTTTTGTTTGGTGCGTTCCACTTTAGGGCCGCCACCGAAAGACTCTTGCGGAATTGAACTTAACCGCTGCTTATGTTTCACTAGTTTGGTTGTTTCTTGTTTATAAGAGGCTGAGTTTGGGCATGTGTATTGCCCTTTTGCTCCTGCGGGTGGAGCAAGACTTGTTGAACTTGTACGCACTTGGTGCGGTTGGCACTTTGGAATGACATTGTTTACTACTTGTACGCACTTGTTTATGCACTCTTTTTACTAATATGAAACATTGCTACGGGGTCAGTAAGCCCCTTCTTTATCGATTATGAAATTCATGCTCTCTTTTGTATAGCTTGGTTGATTGCTGAGGTATTCTTTCTTGAATACCTCAGGTGCAGGTTGTAGCCGGTTGAGCGGCTAGGTTTGTTGGTGGAGTTTCTTGGGAGCTAGCCGAGCTTACGTAGCGAGGTAGTTCTTTTCTTTGTTGTACAGACATACATGTGCCCCAATGGGTTCGTGTCAGTTTGTTGGCGCCCATTGGTGGTTTTCTTTACTTGTGACGTATGAATAATAGACTGCTATGTGACTCATTTGGATGATGTCTTCTTGCTCTTGGAAAGGATTTATGGTAGGTTGCATTAGATATTTTGAAGCTAACAAAACCTATTATTTTATATCATGCATACATGTCTTGATCAACTAAGACGTATTTTCCAAATGATGTAAACAAAGAGGATTTCTTATAGTAGTATCACTATAGACTGCATATAGGAACTCATCATAAATAAACACAGTATTTCTGCCGCGTACAAATACAGTTTTTGATACCTAAGGCCGAGGGATACGACCATTCAATCCAAAGGTTTTCTTACATTTCACTATTGAATTTCAACTCATAAAGTAAGCGTCAAGAGTTGCCTGAGCGTGTGTAGTTATCCCCTGCACGACGTGGCATCATAACCCGTAGTTCCTCTTGCTCTGATACGATGTACTCGTTGAGGAAATGCGGGTTGTGACAGTTGGTATCAGAGCTAGGTTTGCTTGACAATTGGTCGGGCAAACTTTCTTTTTTGGTTGTAAGCATCATATCATACACACACCGAGGTGCCATCAGTATGTCTTGGCCGAAGCACGCATACTACACTCATGGCATGACAAGAAGTATACGGGGCATATTATGTAGTATGGGATGCATAATATGTGGTTCTATATGGATCCACCATAGGGGCAACATGTGCAGGTTATGTAGTATGGGATGCATAACCTTACCACATGGATGCGGCTAGCACGTTTTCTTTTCTTCGTTGCATGCAATGCTATGTAGTATGGGATGCATAGCATTGTGATGCGTACGACCGCTCATGGCATGCATTAAGGCCTTTTCTAGATTGCATCGCACAGCACGCATAACATAACATTGCATGAGCACAACGTGCCAAGCTAAGATTTACATGATGACACCTGTACACTCATGGTTTTGGGTCAAATAAAGTCATGCATTCATCGGTTAGGCACAAGTAGTGGGATGATGGTGAGTCATCTTTAGGCTAGGCATACCATCATTCTTAAACTACCAGAGCAAGTTAGCAGGTGATATTCATATGTATATATATGTATGGTCTGTACTTAGCCGTTGTGTGTTTTGTTGGGTTGCGCTTGATAAGAGTGAACGTGTGTATAGGATGTCGAAGCGTCCAGTGACAAGGCAAACTCCCCAATCCGAGGGCGAGTCTTCGGGAGCGCAGAATAATGCCCTGATGGATAGTCTTCGCCAAAGTAATGAGGCTTTGACGAGGCAGGTGCAGGAAGTGCAGTCCCAGCTCCAAGCTATGTCATCAGCGATGTCGGGGCTGGCACCAAGAGGACAAGAGACGGTTAGAGGCCCCACTAGTTCGACTCCTTCAGTGGCAGTGACACCCCCAGTTGTGGTTCCTCCTGCGATGACCTTCATCTCGCAGTTTCAGCGACTTGGACCACCGACTTATGATGGAAAAGCAGACTTTGTGATCTTGGATGATTGGGTAATCACATTGGAAGAGATGTTTGTGTATTCTGGCATTACCGAGGACCAGAAGGTGATGCTTGCCGCCTATCAACTCAAAGGGTTGGCAAAAGGTTGGTGGTTGCGAGAAAAGGAAGGCCGAGGGGCGGGCTGTTCGTGGGAAGCGTTCAAAGAAATGCTACGGCGCAAGTTTCTACCGGCAGTGGAAAGGGACCGCCTGATGAATGACTTCTTGTACTTGAAGCAGAGGAAACTCACAGTGAGTGAGTATGAAATTGAGTTTAGCAAGTTAAGTCGGTTCGCTACGAGCTTGGTGACTACGAAAGCTGATCGAGTCAAGCGATTTTTGGGCGGACTCCGCAGCGACGTGCAGCAGTTCGCAAGTGCTTATGGAGCGACAAGTTACACTACTGTGGTTGAGGCAACATTGAAGGTGGAAGCTATCGAAAATGCCAAACAAAGAGGGCAGCAGGTGAGGCAGGGCAAGAGACAGCTGGTGGGAGAGAAAATGTCCCACGAGGCAGACGTAAAGAAGAAGAAGGAACTATGTAGCTTCTGTGGCCGAGCCGGGCACCCGTTTGAGAAATGTTTTAAGCGGTTGGGGATGCAAAAGAAGGAGTAGGTGCACGCCATTCAGGCTGCGCCAACCAGAGACATGGAGTGTACATTTTGTGGGAGAAGAGGTCATGATGTGGGCCGCTGCTGGGCCAAAGACAAGGTGTGCTTCCAGTGTGGCATACCGGGACATCTTCGTGCAAGGTGCCCGTAGATCCAACCTGTTTTGCAACCCGCACCACTCCAGGCTTTGCCTCCGCCTCCGCTTTTAGACAAAGGCAAAGGGAAGTTGAATGTGGTCTCTTCAGAGGAAGCTCAGACGTCACCTCAAGTTATCACAGGTTCGATTCATTACTCTGGTTCCTGTTTTGTTTCTGCCTTTTACGTGTAGTTCTTAGCATATATTACCCTTATAGGAAACTTTAAGGTAAAGAACCGTTGGGCGCGTGTTCTCTTTGATTCTAGCGCGACCCATTCATTTGTGGCTCGAACCTTTCTGGATCGGTATCATTTGACACCAGATCGAGTGGGGAATGCGTTTTTGGTGAAATTTCCTTCCGGTGCTTTGGTGGTGGCAGACTGGGGTCTTCTTGATTGTCCCATTTTGTTGGGCGATTTCTTAGCAAAGGCTGATTTCAAAGTGATCGATTTGAAGGATTTTGACGTCATTCTGGGTATGGACTGGTTATCCCGCTATGACGCCGTCATCTAGTGTAGAGGGAAGCGCTTGGATTTTATCAAGGACGATGGTCAGCCAGGAAGTGTGTATGGTTATTCTTGCCAGGATTCTCCAGGGATTTCGGCGGTATGTGTTCGGACGTTGTTTGTTTCCGACTGTTTTGCTTGTCTAGTCTCCGTTGTGGGGACTAGTGCTGTTTTGCCGCGTTTGGAGGAGATTCCTGTTGTACGTGAATTTTCAGATGTTTTTCCTACGGATCTTCCTGGTCTTCCCCCTGATTGTGATGTCGAGTTCGTTATTGATTTGGAACCGGGTACGCGGCCTATTGCGAAAGCGCCGTACATAATGGCCCCGCGTGAGCTATCAGAGTTGCGTACCCAATTGGATGACTTATTGGCAAAAGGGTTTATCAGGCCGAGTTCATCACCTTGGGGTGCACCGGTGTTATTTGTGAAGAAGAAAGATGGGTCGATGCGCCTTTGCATCGATTACCGGGAGTTGAACAAGGTGACGATTAAGAACAAGTACCCACTGCCAAGAATCGATGATTTGTTTGATCAACTGTGTGGCAGTTCCGTATTTTCGAAGATTGATCTCCGCTCGGGCTATCATCAGCTCAAGGTCCGGGAGTCTGATATTCCGCGGACTGCATTTCGATCACGACATGGTCATTTTGAATTTCTGGTGATGTCGTTTGGTTTGACCAACGCACCATCAGCCTTCATGGATATGATGAACAGGGTGTTCAAGGACTACTTGGATAAGTTTGTGGTGGTTTTTTATTGATGACGTTCTTGTCTACTCCCGCAGTGCTGAGGAGCATGAACAGCATCTGCGTTTGGTATTGGCCACTTTGCGAGACCAACGATTATTTGCCAAACTAAGCAAATGCGAGTTTTGGTTGCCTCAAGTTGCTTTTCTGGGTCATGTCATTAATCAACATGGAATTTCTGTGGATCCCGAAAAGATTGCTGCAGTCATGGAATGGAGAAGACCGGAGACACCCAAGGAGATTCGAAGCTTCTTGGGATTGGCCGGCTATTATCGCAGATTTGTCGAAGGTTTTGCGACGTTGGCCGAACCTTTGACTCGATTAACCCAGGATCATGTGGCGTTTGAGTGGAATGACAAGTGTGAGGCATCCTTCCTGGAACTCAAGAACAGGTTATGTACCGCTCCTGTGTTGATATTGCCGACAGAAGGGATAGATTATGACGTCTTTGTTGATGCATCGCACGTTGGACTTGGATGTGTATTAATGCAAGACAAAAAGGTGATTGTGTATGGGTCTCGGCAATTGAAAAGTCATGAAAATAACTACCCAACGCATGATTTTGAGTTCGCAGCGGTGATCTTTGCGTTGAAGTTGTGGAGACACTTACTGTATGGTGCACAGTGCAAAATCTTTACAGATCATAAAAGTTTAAAGTATGTCTTCACACAGAAGGAACTGAATCTGCGCCAACGTCGATTGCTGGAATATGTAGCTGATTATGATGTGGACATTCAGTATCACCCGGGGAAAGCGAATGTTGTGGCCGATGCTTTGAGTTGGAAGACGGGGAAATTATTTCATCTTTCAGTCGACCGTCTTGTGGAGGAATTTCTATTGATGGATATTTCTGTGGGCAAATATGACCCGCAAAGTCATTCGGCAGTAGAAGAACCTTCATGGCTGGTGCTTGCAAGACAACATCATAAAGATGATCCTGATCTTTTACATTTATTTCTTCGGACTGAAAAGGATGAATTACCAGATTTTGCGATTGATGGTGCAGGCACGTTAAAGTATCATGGTCGATTTTGTATTCCCGCAGTTGGAAACATTCGCGAGATGGTGTGTCGGGAAGCACATGGTTCAAGTATGGCCTACCATCCAGGCTCAACCAAAATGTACCGTGATTTGAAACAAATTGTCTGGTGGTATGGAATGAAAAGAGATATAGCGCAAGTTGTAGCTGAATGTCATACCTGAAAGCGGGTGAAAGCTGATCATGGGAGGCCTGGTGGCAAGTTGACACCATTGGAGATTCCAACATGGAAGTGGGAAAGCATCTCAATGGATTTTATTACAGGTTTACCAAGATCTCCACGAGGACATGACTCCGTGTGGGTAGTCGTGGATAGATTGACCAAGTGTGCTCATTTCATACCATTTAAGGTCAACTACCCGATGAAGACAATAGCGGAGCTCTATTGGAACGAAATCATCCGACTGCATGGTGTGCCAGTCAATATCATATCAGACAGGGATTCCCGATTTACTTCTCGTTTCTGGAAGAGTCTACAAGAGGGTTTGGGGACGGATTTACGGTATTCCACTGCTTACCACCCTCAGACGAATGGCCAAACAGAACGAGTAAATCAAATTGTAGAAGATATGATTCGATGCTATATTCTTGAGTATGGCGGAGCATGGGATGAACGTTTGCGGCTTATGGAATACACATATAATGACAACTATCAAGAAAGCTTGTAAATGGCTCCGTTCGAAGCTTTATATGGGCGTCGATGTCAGACTCCCCTCTTTTGGACTGAGGTTGGCGAGCGGCTTTTGTTGGGCCCAGAGGCGCTCGAGGACATGGAAGTTGCCGTACGATGGATCCGCGAGAAGCTCCGAATAGCCCAAGAGCGATATGAAAAGTATGCCAATCGACGAAGGTCGGAATTAGAGTTTGCGGTGGGAGATTCCGTTTTCTTGAAAGTCTCCCCAATGGTTGGGATTAAAAGGTTTGGTAAAGAGCGCAAATTAGACCCAAGATTTGTGGGTCCCTTCAAGATTCTTGCACGAGTTGGTGCATCCGCTTACAAGGTAGAATTACCCGTGAACTTTCCTGGTGTTCACGATATGTTTCATGTTAGCCAACTTCGCAAGTGTGTGCGACATGACACGCAAGTGTTGGATGTGGTGCCGCAATTGGCGACAAACCTTTCTTATGTGGAGATGCCCATCCGGATATTGGACTCCCAAGATCGTGTGTTACGGAAAAAGAAGATTCCTATGGTCAAGGTGCTATGGAAAAATCAGAATGTGGAAAGCGCGACGTGGGAGCTTGAATCAACGATGAGGGCTGCTCACCCTCATTTGTTCCCGTAAACAAGCTGGTATGTGGATTGGTGTTTTTATTGCATTGCTGTTTTTGGTTTGTTACCTTCTTTTGAGTGAGATCAAAATGATTGAAAAGTTTCGAGGCGAAACTTTTTGTTAGGGGGAGTGACTGTAACACCCCGGATTTTGATTGCGTACGCATGATGGCGTTACGTTGGCTTTGAACGTTGTTCGAGCATTGTTTTTCCCGCGGGCTTGCGAGTGGCTGTTTTGGTTGTCGAGTTGCATGATTCCCCAGCAAAACGGAGTCCAAATTGGGGACTCGGTGAGGCCTCTTAGGGAATGTTTGCACTTTTTCGCGCCCGGGAAATGTTCCTGAAATTGAGTTGCTGGTACAGGAAACACAAAAAAGGGTAAAAAGTTCTTAAGGCAAAAATGGTCTAGGACGACACAGGAACATTTTTCAAAACAGGGGAAAATGGTCGTTTTTGTGCGAGACACGCCCCCTGACACGGGCGTGACCCAGGCCGTGACCTGGGCGTGACCTCCTTGACTCGACGAATTTTTTTCTTGCGTCGAGTTGAGCTCGACGAATGGGGTACATGCCCCGTGACACGGGCGTGTCACGGGCCGTGTCCCGCAGTGTCGAGTGTCGAGTGTTGAGTGTCGAGTGTTGAGTGTCGAGTGTCGGGTGTAGAGAGAGGGGACACGGCCTGTGATACGGGCGTGTCACAGGGCGTGTCAAGCTGTGTCGAGTGTCGACACTTTGTGTTGACGAGGTGTCGAGACACGGGCTACACGCCCTAGGTCACGGGCGTGACCGACCCGTCACGGGCGTGTACCCGGCCGTGTACCGTGTGGATAAACTTGGATTTGCCGACTTTCTGTGTCGCTTATGGTACACGCCCTGTGTCACGGGTGTGACACAGGGCGTGACCGGCCCGAAAATCGAGTCTTTCCAGATTTTTTTGTGCCGTTCATTTCCTTGATTCTACATCTAACGGTCCAGCTCTGTTCTGGAGGAAATAAGGCCGAAACAGAGAATTGTTCTTCTCATTTCACCTTCTCTTCATCTTCTTCTTCACTCTCAAAGAGAAAGCAAGGGAGCAAGGCTCAAGCAAGGCAAGGAAAGAGAGGAGCAGCCGTCGCGGCATCGTCTAAGTTCAGGCAAGCGGTGTTCTTCACCCTTGCCAATCTTCTTTCTTGATTTGGATTGTGCCAACTTAGCTAGTTTTTCTCTATTAAATTTCCTAGCTTATTCTTCTTATTTTGAGTTCTTCCTCACTAGCCTTTATGATGCCTTTGAATTTCCCTATGCTCCATGACTATGATTTCCATGCTTAGTTTTAGTTAGCAAGTCCATGTTAGATTGCTTCATGTCGTTTATCTTGTTCATGTGACTCATGTAGCTCTATTTATTCATGTTCATGTATCCTTTTTCTTGCCTAATCATGTGATTTGTTCTTGTTCCTCATCATATAATTCATGTGAATCATAGTTTAATTGCATTTCTATCAACTTGTCGTCATACGTGAGGACGATGAAAGGAACGTATTACATTGGGTTATGGGACGTTTTGCGAGGCGAATTGTGAACCATGGCAGGAGCGTTTGTGTGAGAATGCTGCAAGGGG
The DNA here is from genome assembly GCA_039583875.1 of Platanthera guangdongensis. Lineage (NCBI taxonomy): Eukaryota > Viridiplantae > Streptophyta > Magnoliopsida > Asparagales > Orchidaceae > Platanthera > Platanthera guangdongensis. The sequence goes on from CM077163.1 coordinate 117,468,616, forward strand.
TGGTGTGGTTTCAGCCTGTGGCCACCGGGTTTTGGTTTTTGTGGTTAGAGAGACTACTTTGGCCCCGATTTGTGCTGGTTTTGTTTGGTGCGTTCCACTTTAGGGCCGCCACCGAAAGACTCTTTCGGAATTGAACTTAACCGCTGCTCATGTTTCACTAGTTTGGTTGTTTCTTGTTTATAAGAGGCTGAGTTTGGGCATGTGTATTGCCCTTTTGCTCCTGTGGGTGGAGCAGGACCTGTTGAACTTGTACGCACTTGGTGCGGTTGGCACTTTGGAATGGCATTGTTTACTACTTGTACGCACTTGTTTATGCACTCTTTTTACTTATATGAAACATTGCTACGGGGTCGGTAAGCCCCTTCTTTATCGATTATGAAATTCATGCTCTCTTTTGTATAGCTTGGTTGATTGCTGAGGTATTCTTTCTTGAATGCCTCAGGTGCAGGTTATAGCCGGTTGAGCGGCTAGGTTTGTTGGTGGAGTTTCTTGGGAGCTAGCCGAGCTTACGTAGCGAGGTAGTTCTTTTCTTTATTGTACAGACATACATGTGCCCCAATGGGTTCGTGTCAGTTTGTTGGCGCCCATTGGTGGTTTTCTTTACTTGTGACGTATGAATAATAGACTGCTATGTGACTCATTAGGATGATGTCTTCTTGCTCTTGGAAAGGATTTATGGTAGGTTGCATTAGATATTTTGAAGCTAACAAAACCTATTATTGTATATCATGCATACATGTCTTGATCAACTAAGACGTATTTTCCAAATGACGTAAACAAAGAGGATTTCTTATAGTAGTATCACTATAGACTGCATATAGGAACTCTTCATAAATAAACACAGTATTTCCGCCGCGTACAAATACAGTTTTTGATACCTAAGGCCGAGGGATACGGCCATTCAATCCAAAGGTTTTCTTACATTTCACTGTTGAATTTCAACTCATAAAGTAAGCGTCAAGAGTTGCCTGAGCGTGTGCAGTTATCCCCTGCACGACGTGGCATCATAACCCGTAGTTCCTCTTGCTCTGATACGATGTACTCGTTGAGGAAATGCGGGTTGTGACACCTGTGACGGGCTTTCCTTTGATTAATGTTGAGTATTACAGATTGAGTTACACCTTTACACGGAAAGCAAATAAAGGGTACATTGGGTGAAGATGGCGGCTAAGAAAAGGAAGTGCCAGAGGAGGCCACACGGACTGAGCTAAGAGGCTGGCAGACCGCGCTGTTAGGTGATCCCACAGTTCGCTGGAGCAAGCCGAGCGGACTGCGTGGTCAGGCATCAACGGTTAAAGAATCTAGCGTGGACTAAGAAAGGGAGTCCGCAGGGGCTAAAAACTTGAGCTTATATTCTGGTGCCCTCGAGAGTGAGAGCCTTCCTGAATGAGAGGTACGGGGCGCTAATTATAGGACCGAGGAGGTAACGGCTTTCAGTAGTATTACTCCCGGTGAGTCGGTAACTTGTACCAGTAGAGAATGGCGTCCGCCGAGTCCGCTCCAGGACTCGCGGCCAGGGACTTGCTTTTGGAACTGGTCCTACTGTTGGCAGACTAGGAGGAGTTCTCCCCTGCTGTTGGGAAGAAGCGTGTGCTAGAAGCTGAGTGGAGGACTGTGCAATGAGTCTGTCTATGCTGCTGGAATAGGAGCGGGGCGCCTACTGCTGAAAAGTTGGAGTAGGGTTTCATAAATGTAGGCGAAATAGAAGGTTGGACTACATGACGAGTCCGCCCAGTCCGCGGCGGACGAAGAGTGTTGAATTTTGTGTGGAGAGATGGAGAAAGTATAGGATCTTGGACGGAATGAGATGGAGAACGCGAAACTTGCGAGCGGATGAGCTGACATGGGCGACCTGGCGGACTGGCTAAGAAGGTCGTCCCTTCTGCTAAAGTCCGCCGCCTGCTGAATGGAACGGTTTGCCCCCTGCTAGGCAGCCTAGGCTTGGAGACCTGGCAGTTCGAGCATGCTGGCGAAGTGGCACAAGATGTTGCTGGCTGGCGGCCTGGGGGTCGGTCGCCATTCTTGCTATTCAGTGAGTTAGAGGGTTTTCTGCGTTGTTGATGTTGGGCGGCCTCGAGGCAGGCCTTTTGATGATGTGGTGTTCTGGTCTGCTTGATGGGCGACCTGCAGGAGCGGTCTGAAGGAGACTAACTCCTGCAAAGCACACGACTTATTACCGATCTGGGAGGATAGATATCTGAGTCTGCCAAAGTTGGTGGTCACCTGTCGGGATGGAGGAGAGCTTGAGGCGGTTAGCTGATCAAAGTGCGCGGCCTGCAGGGGCAGACTAAGGAAGCAGTCTGCGGCCCCTTGCTGAATAAGGGAATGCTGTGCGACGTAAGCGGTTAGACTGCAGAGACCGCCCATGCCGTAAGGCCTGTGAGGACAGAGATGCATGTCCGCCCATCCTTTGACGTCGCAACCTCCATGGATAACCCGAAGCAGGCCACGACTAGCGAGCTTGCTACCTTGCGAAGGATTGCCGAATTATGGGTTAATATATGCGTAAATCATTGACTTGTTTGACTTCTTCAAATTAGGGCCATTGGGATCAATTGACCCAATATGCTTCAAAACTCTACGAAAATAGATTATATTTCCATATAGATCTAACAGATAACTCAACACTTTCTTGAAGAGATACTTGACGAATATCAACTAGCTTACTCGACGAATTCAACGATTATTGGTAGATACTCTCAACGCATTAGTCGCATAGGCAAAGTGATATTCGATGAATTTAACTTAGAGAAATCTAGAGAAGTAAATTCGAGAACTCAAGGAATATCCAGTGAGTCTCGATGAATTCGTCGTGTATCTATATATATATTCGACAAATTCAACGAGTATCGATAGATAAACTCAAAGATTTTGACGAGTATACATGAAGATACTCGACCATTTTTACTTAACTAATTTTCAAGAACTCATAGGTTATTCCCTAAGTAAATACGATGAATTTGACGAGTTCTAGTAAGTATACACGACGAATTCAACAAGTATCCATGAGTGTACTCGATGAATTCAATGAATATTCACTACTATATTCGAGGAATTTTACTTAGGAAAAATTCTGTTCTCTGAATGCAGCAACTTGTCCTTCCATGTTTCTCCTTGTGTACTTGAATCAGAAGTACACCCCAATAGAGAGATTACACGTGATTCAATACATTGGCCTACACAATGAAGGATTGCATTGTATAGTCTTGTTTTTCATGACCCAGTTTAACCTGGCATTGGGTTGTACTTAGCAATATAGTCTTGGAAACACATAATGGTGGCGACGACGGCCCCCAAGTTGACAACGGACACCAAGTTGACGACGGCCCCCAAATTGTTGATGACAGCACGCTAACGGAAGACCCTCCTTCGTCTCCAACAAAGGACTCGCATCGCCGTGGTGTTCGTATGGAGCGGCGCTACAATTTCCGCCCGCGGCGCAAGACAAATATCTAGCTGAAATTATCTTATTATTAGTATGCTATTTTATTTGGGATATTTTATTGAGGGCTGCATGTAGCCCTTTAGTATGTTATTTTTATTTTTATTTTGGGCTACATATAGCCAAGACTTATTGTTAAGCCTATATATAGGCATGTATGCTTTGTTTAACTTAAGTTGAATGAGAAGAAACCCTAACTTTCCTATTCTTGCTAATCCTCCTCTCTCTCTCTACCTCTCTTGGCTGCCCCCTCCACTCTCTCTCTCTATCTAAAACTTTCGGCCAGCCCACTCCTTCAACCCCTCTTCCAAGCCTCCACCTCCTCTCACCACCCTCAACCCGACCTCCACCATCCCAAACCGACCGGCCACCTATCTCCTCCACTCGAGCAACCCACTTGGAAGAGAACCCGACCACCTATCTCTCCACCCGAGCACCTCCCCTTTGAAGAGAACCCGGCTGCCCCTCTTCTCGTGAAGTTTTATCCGAGTAGGGCCTCCTTCTACGGCAAGGAAACGGGACCTTGGTGTGAAGAGGCCATGACGGACGATCTATCTCTCCAACCGGCGCGACTCCGGCGGAACCGTGGAAGAGCGACCCTTCAAAGGTAGTCGGAATCATCTATTCCGACTTGGGTAACGATCCTCTCCACTCACGTGTGATTCCCTCTTGATATTCTAGTGGACAGAAATAATTTTTGCGTTGGATTTGAATCGTTAGATTCTTCGTGGTTTTCCTTTTGGATTTGCATCAATCTTAATCGCGATATTTCCGAAAGGGTTTGGCGAGCACCGCATTTTTGTTCGGAGAGATCTACCATTTTTCGATCGCACTTTGGGTTGATCTCTTTGGTACAACTTTCGCTCGGTCGGACCCAATATTGGTTCTTTTAGCTTAGGAGAACGTCGGCCTATAGCCGTACATTTGACGTTCCCGCGGAGTGGCTACCGTACGTTGATGAACTGTGATAAAACGTTTGCGAGTGTGCTGCAGTTAAATCTAGTGCGTGTGAGATTGTGGATTGAGTGTGGCGTCCATTTCTTTCCCGTAACCCATATTGTATCCGCGGTAGAAGCCTACATCAATTTTGGTATCAAAGCGAGGTTCTTGTCAATTTTTTAATTGGCACCCTCCCCTCTTTTTAGCACGTTAAACTGCACTTGTGTTGCGCGTTAGTTGTCACAAAAAAAATCTCAAAAAAAAATTTATTTTTGGTCTGCCAATAGCGGCTTAATTTTCTTATTTTTCAGCAAAGAAAATCAAACTAAATTTTTTAGTAATCCTCTTTTTATTTCTGTAAGAAAATCAAAAAAAAATTTTATTTTCCTATAGTCCTTAAGCCGGATTAATTCCTTCTTGGGTCTGTCTGAATCTGTTGTCTTCCTATTTGCATGCGTACTAGGCTCGGTACGGAATATCCTCCATCGTCGTCTAATATGGATGATGACCGGGGTGAGGGTCATCCCCTCACGGAGATTGAGTAGCTCCGTTAGGATTTCATGGAGCAGTTGACGACCATTAGGGAGGCACTTCACGGACTGGGGTTACCACACGGGGCACCCCGTAATCAACCCGCTCACCCACGAGTGGGAGAACATCACAACCCTTACCACCACCCTCCTAATGAGAACTCCCTACGAGCACCGTACGAGTTTGACCTTACTCGGGCCGTCCGAGTCAAGCCACCATCCTACGATGGTTTAGGAGATCCCCAAGTCTTCCAGGACTGGATCATGGAGATCGAATGTTATTTCGAGTGGTATACCCTGAACGATGCGGATAAAGTGCGAGTAGCGAGAAAGAAGTTGCTATGGTGCGCTAAAATATTTTGGATGAATGAGGAGCGGCGTTTGAGAGTCGAGAACGGAGCGCTGCCCATAGGCTGGGAGGCAATGAAGGCTAGGCTAACGGAACAGTACGTACCTACTTACCATCGGACAAAAATGTTCGATGATTTAGCTACCCTTAAGCAAGAGAATAGGTCGGTGTCTGAGTATATGAGTTTGTTGAAGGACATGATGGTTAGGTGTGACGTGAAATAGATGCCCGAGGTCACCCTCTCCAGGTTCCGTAAGGGACTAAACCCCGACATCCAAGGAAAGCTTCTGCGTTATGGTCACACTGACTTGCACACCACTTTCAACGCTGCCTTAGATATTGAGCAGCACAACACGCTTAAGGGCAAGTCTCGCTCGTTCCAAAAGAGCAAGTCCATTTTAGGACCGCCTCCCACAGCCACCTATAAGGCTAAAGGAAAGTATCAGTCCCCCGATTCGACCTCCATAGTCGTAACGGCTAGGAATGATAGAAATCCCACTGGTGAGAGAGTCCCGGTGGGTCGGGTCCACAGAACGAATGTCACCTGCTACGCTTGCGGGATCCAAGGGCACTATGCTAGTGATTGTCCTACTACTCCCAGACCATTAGCCATGTTAGATTCCACCGGTGGGACAGACGACATTACTTACGAGGCGGGCGAAGAGAGCGAGTCGGACGGAGTGCCTAGTGATATGGAGGATGACTCCCATATGATGGTTATGAGGTGTATTCTGGCGACCCCTCGAGCGTTAGACAATTGGAATAGGACGAACATTTTCACGTTGAATTTTAAGAGTGGTGAAAAATGGTGTAGGTTGATCATTGACAGCGGTAGTTGCATGAACGTTATTTCTGAAACCGCGGTGAGACGGATGTCTCTTGATGCCGAGTCGCACCCTCACCCTTATAAGTTGGCATGGGTAGACAAGTCGTCCCTCCATGTGTCGAAGCGATGCTTGGTACCCCTTACCACCAAAGCTTATTCTGAGTAGATTTGGTGCGACGTCATCCCTATGGATGCTTGTCACATCTTGTTGGGTCGCCCTTGGTTGTATGATCATGACGTCACCCACTTTGGTCGGGCCAATACTTACGAGTTTAAATTTAATGGCAGAACCATACTCTTAAAACCTGCCCCGCCAAAGGATCCTTCGGCCCCCTCCAAGGATACGGTCATCCCGGTCGAGAAGAAGACGTTGAGTCTGATAGGATGGAAAGAATTGAAGCGTACTACCTTTTTAGATGGTGTCCTCTATGCCTTAGTATGTCTACAAGTTAAGGAAGATGCGGCAACGGTTGAGAACTTGTCGTCGGCGTTGAGGAAACTCTTAGAAGAGTTTGTGGACGTGTACCCGGACGAGCTACCGGCTGAGTTACCCCCGTTGCGGGAAATCCAACATGCTGTTGATTTCATTCCGGGCTCTTCATTGCCCAACCTCCCACATTATCGGCTAAACCCCTCCGCGCACTTAGAGTTGCAAACCCAAATCTCGGATTTATTGCAAAAGGGTTTTATCCGCCACAGCAAGAGCCCGTGTGCCGTACCCGCCTTACTTGCCCCCAAGAAGGATGTCTCTTGGAGGATGTGTGTGGATAGTAGAGACATTAATAAAATCTCTATTAAGTATCGCTTTCCCATCCCTCGCTTGGATGATTTATTGGACATGTTAGCCGGTGCTACGATTTTATCGAAATTGGATCTTAGGAGTGGCTACCATCAGATCCGAATTAGGGAAGGTGACGAGTGGAAAACCGCCTTTAAGTCTAAGGAAGGGCTCTACGAGTGGTTAGTTATGCCGTTTGGGCTTTCCAATGCTCCGAGCATGTTTTCGAGGATGATGACCCACATCTTCCAACCCTATATGGGAAAATTGATCGTGGTATATTTTGACGATATTTTGGTATTTAGCACCTCCACGATTGATCACGAGTCACATTTAAGAACCATCCTTACTACGCTGAGATCAGAAAAATTATTCGTGAACATTAAGAAGTGTACCTTTCATATGACATCGGTTGAGTTCCTCGGTTATATTGTGAGTTCGAAGTGGATCCACGTAGACCCCAAGAAGGTACAAGCCATTAGAGATTGGCCCGAGCCCGCCAACATTCGGGATGTTAGGAGTTTTCACGGGCTCGCTACATTTTATCGGCGATTTATTAAGGATTTTAGTAGTATTATGGCCCCTATTACCGAGTGCATGAAAAAAGGTGAATTTACATGGACAAAGTCGGCCGCTATGGCGTTCCAATTAATTAAATCGCGCATGTCGGAAGCCCCCCTTTTGCGACTACCGGATTTTACCAAGGTTTTCGAGTTGTCATGTGACGTGTCTGGAGTGGGAATTGGTGGAGTGTTGAGTCAGGAAGGCCACCCTGTGGGGTATTTCAGTGAGAAACTAGCAGGTCCAAAATTAAATTATTCCAATTATGATCGGGAGTTTTATGCGGTCATTCGATGCCTCCAACATTGGAGGCATTATTTACTTCCTAAGGAGTTTGTCATTCTATCCGATCATGAAGCGCTAAGGTTTCTTAACTCTAAAACTAAGGTTAGTCCTAGACATGCCAAATGGGTCTCCTATCTTCAGGAGTACACTTTCATTATCAAACACCTCAAGAGGACTCTCAACCGCGTAGCCGACGCCCTTAGTCTTGTTTCGTTATTGCTCTCCACGCTAGAAGTTAAGGTGATTGGCTTCGATAGGATTAAGGACGAGTACGTCCACTGCCCAGATTTTAAGGATATCTATTTCGCCACTCAAGATAACTCGCCGACAACCATTACTTCTTTTTACATTCGGGACGGCTACTTATTTAACCATTCGAAGCTTTGCATCCCCCGTTCCTCCCTACGACACTTCATAGTGTGGGAATTGCATGGTGGAGGATTAGGTGGACACTTTCGCCCTGACAAGACGATCACGTTAGTTGAATACAAGTTTTATTGGCCCAGTCTTAAGGCCATGGTTAGTAAGATCGTGGGTAGTTGTCGCGCGTTCCAACTGGCTAAGGGGAACAAAACTAATGCGGGGCTTTATACTCCTCTTCTGATTCCGTCTATTCCTTGGGAAGACGTTAGCATGGACTTCATTCTCGGCCTCCCAATCACATTTCGACGTCACGACTCTATCTTAGTTGTTGTAGATCGTTTCTCTAAAATGGCTTATTTTATCGCTTGCAATAAAACCAACGATGCGTCACACGTTGCACAATTATATTTTAAAGAGGTGGTAGTCCATCGTGGAGTTCCAAAGTCTATAGTTACTGATAGGGATGTGAAGTTTACTAGTTATTTTTGGAAGACCCTGTGGAGGATTATGGGCACCAAACTTCTATTCTCTTCCGCGTACCATCCGCAGTCGGATGGTCAAACCGAAGTTGTGAACAGAAGTTTTGGTAGTTTGCTTCGATGCATTGTGGGAGACCACAAGGGTACATGGGACCTTATCCTCCCTCATGCTCAGTTAGCATTTAATAATTCCAAAAATAGGTCCACGGGTTTGTCCCCAAATGAGATCGTGCATGGTTATAAAGCTCTCGTGCCCCTTGACTTGCTTCCGTTACTGCCATCGTTTAAGTCAAGTCAATTTGCACAGGACTTTGCCTCTCACATCCATGATCTTCACAAACACATAAATGAAACGCTTACCACTCAATACGCATCTTATCAAGTTCATGCCAATGCACATAAGAGAGTGTCTCCCTTGAAAGTGGGCGATTTAGTCATGGCACGTCTCATCCCTGAACGGTTGCCTACGGGCACCTTAAAAAAGTTAGCGGATCGGCGAGCTGGACCTTTTCGGATTTTAAAACGGTTAGGTGACAATGCTTTTCTTTTGGAATTGCCAACTGATTGGGGTATTTTCCCTGTTTTTAATGTTTCGGATTTAACGCCATATATTGCTCCGCCACTAGAATTATCTTCCTGTCCGTTTAGTTCCACTATAGATTCTCATGGGTATGGGGTTGAGGGGGGTAAGGGCTCGCTCTCTCCGTCGGTCTCCAACGGAGGTACGCTACATGTTGATGATAAAGAATTTCCCCCTTTGCTGCCTAATGTTTTTCCCAGGTTTGCTAGGACAACATTTTTGCCCGACAGGATTCTCCAGGATGACGTGTTTCCCACTGCAGATGGCGATGTGCGCCGCTACTTGATTCGCTGGCATGATCGCCCCGCCTCTGATGACTCTTGGCTCCCGGAAGCCGAAGTGGCTCTCTTGGATGGTGTTCTTCTCCGACGGTATCTTCAAGACAACTCATTGGTGATGAGTCCTTTCAAGTGGGGGAGGATTGGTGGCGACGACAGCCCCCAAGTTGACGAAGGACCCCAAGTTGACGACGACCCCCAAATTGTAGATGACGGCACGCTAACGGAATACCCTCCTTCGTCTCCAACAAAGGACTCGCGTTGCCGTGGTGTTCGTATGGAGCGGCGCTACAATTTCCGCCCGCGGCGCAAGACAAATATCTAGCTGAAATTATCTTATTATTAGTATGCTATTTTATTTGGGATATTTTATTGAGGGCTGCATGTAGCCATTTAGTGTGTTATTTTTATTTTTATTTTGGGCTACATATAGCCAATACTTATTGTTAACCCTATATATAGGAATGTATGCTTTGTTTAACTTAAGTTGAATGAGAAGAAACCCTAACTTTCCTATTCTTGCAAATCCTCCTCTCTCTCTACCTCTCTTGGCCGCCCCCTCCACTCTCTCTCTCTCTCTAAAACTTTCGGCTAGCCCACTCCTTCAACCCCTCTTCCAAGCCTCCACCTCCTCTCACCACCCTCAACCCGACCTCCACCATCCCAAACCGACCGGCCACCTATCTCCTCCACTCTAGCAACCCACTTGGAAGAGAACCGGGCCACCTATCTCTCCACCCGAGAACCCCCCTTTGAAGAGAACCCGGCTGCCCCTCTTCTCGTGAAGTTTTATCCGAGAAGGGCCTCCTTCTACGGCGAGGAAACGGGGCCTTGGTGTGAAGCGGCCAAGGCGGACATCAAATTCTATGGGGAGCACTGCTTCACATCCGTTGGAGAGTTTGAAGGGAGTCTCCCCTGTTGCTGTGTTGGGGGTGGTACTCAGGGCCCAGAGAATAGAGGGAAGCTGCTCCACCCAGCTCCCTTTCAGGTTCTCTACTTTATTCTTTAGGAGGTTTACAATAATTTTATTCACGGCCTCCACCTGCCCGTTGCTCCTAGGGTGGTGAATCGAGGTGAACCTGAGGTCGATCGCGAGCTGCCTGCAGAAGCTGGTGAATTTTGCCCTGGCGAACTGAGACCAGTTGTCCATGATAATGGCCTGGGGCAGCCCATGGCGGCAGATGATCTCCCCCCCAAACAAAGTTCCTGATAACCTGGGAAGTCACCTTGGCCAGTGCCTTCACCTCCAACCACTTCGAGAAATAATCAATCATCACCAACATGAACCTTCTTTGCCCACTGGCCTGGGGGAATGACCCAACTAAATCCATCCCCCAAATTGCAAATGTAACATCCCTCAAACAACTAGACCCCTAGGAGTGGTTTTGTCATGACTAGGTCATGACAAAACCCTAAGAAGCCCAAGAAGGCCAAGTAAACCTAGGGATGTAGGTGAGACCACTATGGTCTGCAAATAGTAGATTTATGAACCCTAGTTTAAGATGATCATGGGGCTTCACCAAGACTTAAATACCCCACCATGGCCTCACCAATCCATTGTAAGGTTCATGTGAACCCTAAGGGTCCATTGGAGTCGACTCAGGGTGGCCAAGTTGACATAGAACCACTGTAGACCTAAACTGAGAAAGGTGCCCTAACTAAAGGCAGTGCGTCCTAGTAAAAGCCCAACTGACCCTACCCGGGGTCTTTCTAAACCTAGAGTGGGGTCAATGGGTCACTAATGACCCATGGAAGGTAGTCAAACTGGTTAAGTTGACCAAGGTCAACTCTATCCCTAAATGGGTCAAACTAGCCTACTTAGGGTTAATTGGCCAACCCCTAGCCAGGTGGACACCACCCATGCCCTACTAATCCTAAGGTAGGGTCAATGGGTCACCGAGGACCCATTGGGGTAAACCTTAGAGGCGAAGTTGGCCTAAGTCAACTCTAGCCCCGAAGTGGTCAAAGTGCACTTACCAAGGGATAAGTGACCTCCAAGGTGCCAAGTCAGCCCTACCCAACCCTACCTAGGACTTAGGGGAGATCAATGGGTCGCCAAGGATCCATTGGGGGTAACCCAAAGTTCAAAAAGACCAAAGTCAACCCAAGCCTTCTTTGGGTCAACCTAGCCCAAATGGGCTAGCCCATGCTCAAGCCTCCTCATGTGGCTTCTTTAGGGAATAATGTGCATGGATGGGCTACAAATAGTCCTCCAGGTTGACCAAGTCAACTTGGTGACTAGGAGAGAGGGTGAGCTCCATTCCATGTTAATGGAGGAGAGAAAAAAGAAGAAAGAGGAGGGAATGAAGGGGCTCGGCCAAGGGGAGGCCAAATGTCACCTTTAATGGCTGAATTCAACTCCCCTAGGGAGGGGGAGAAGTTTCCAGCCATTTCCCCGGCCACCAAAGGCCTGGTTCAGCCCCCTCCTCCATGGCCGAGCCTAGCCATAAATGTCTTTAATGGACATTGATAATCCAGCCCCTCCTCTCCCCAACTGAGGCTTTAAACACTATCAGTGGGTCGAGAGAAGACTTTCCCAATCCTTACCTGAACAAATCGAGCCCCCCCACTGTGCAGTTGCAGAAACCGAGCTGCGCCATCTTCAAAAATGGTTTCTCGGCGATCTTCTCGACTTCAGGTCGCCGGCAAGGTCCCCCTCCTCTCCTTGCCTCATGGTTAGAACATAACAATGCTTAGGTTCAAGGTTCAGGCTCAATTGAGCCCGAACCAATTCCTTGTTTTCATGGTTTCGGGCCGAGAAATATTCTTGGTAGAATCACCGGAATCTGCCCCTCCGGCAGTTGTGTCGCCGCCAGTCGATAGCCACCATCTCGATGGAGGTGTTGGGGGCGGTGGCCGGCCAGGGAAGTGTCGGGATGGGCGGCAGCGGCGGTTGGTAGTGGATCCAGGCTTGGGCTATCTCAGTCGTTGGCTGGGGGTAGACGATTATCTCGGGCCATTGGATCTGCGCCAAAATCCGTGCGCCAGATTTGATAAGAATCATTTCAATTTCATTTTTATTTCGTTTCTGTCACACTATTTGCAGTAGATATTTTTATTTTTTAAAAATACTTAGGCTCCTCTACGTAATAATTGACCAACATGAAGTTTGTAGCCCTAAGGGTCTACTTCAATTAAAAATTGATTTGAACCAATTTGGACCTCTGGTTGGATTAGGGCACCCATATTGGTGGGACCTATACCTAGGGCTATCCTGAGATTAAAATGTGTGCCCACTTTTCATCCCTTGTCCAAATGACATGAAATTTGGGCATGGGTCACCCTTAGCCATACCTAGGGTTGTCGAAAAATGGGAATTTTTGGAGATACTTTGTCTATGGTTTTATTTTTTATTTAATAATACTAGGGTAATTTATTTAGGAGGTCTAATGACCTCCAAACCCTCCCAAATTTTGGTGAGTGGTCCCTGGCCTCATGATATGTCTCTGTATAAATGTTCACATCATTTGGATGTGTTTTGGATAGGTAATGACCTAAACCTAATTTTACCTTAATGAGGGGTTCTTAAGTAAAAAGTGCACCTTGAGGTTGAGTGGTCAAATCACCTCAACAGAGGCTGAGATTTTTACCACTGACTTGACATGACCTTTAACACCCTCACACGGATTATGGGGTGGTGTAGGGTAGTTTTGCCCTAGGATCCAAACTCAATCCCTAAGGAGGTGCTTTTGAGTGTTGTGAAGTGTCACAACCCGCATTTTCACAGCATATAAAAAGCTTATCAGAGTAAGGGAAAATGCACGTCATGATGCCACGTCAGCAGGGGATAATTGCGGACGCTCATGCAGACACCAAACTAAACATGAAGAAAGGTTCTTTTTAACTTATTTTAAGGAAAATCAGTTAAGTGCAGTAGTTAGCCGTATCCCTCGGCTTAGTGGCAAAACGCCCCGGGTGGCTGCGGCGGAAGAAGGCAGGGAAGAATGGCCGACAGAGAACGAGGAGGAGCTACGGCTCTCCCTTGACATACTGGTGGAGCTGCGTGAACTCTCCGCCATCCGACAAGAAGAGGGTAAGAGGAGAATGGCCAAGTCTTTGACAGGCACGTCAGAGTAAAACAGTTTGTGGAGGGGGACTTGGTCCTAAAAAAGGTGGATGCAGTGGGAAGGTCGGCAACCGTGGAGAAGCTCAACCCCAGCTGGGAGGGTCCATTCATTATAAAAGAAGCATTGAGATCAGGAGGATATTGACTCCGAAATGTGAAGGGCGAGACCCTAAGTCTCACCTAAATCGGTGACGACTTGAAGCGTTTTTATCCTTGAGACATGTAAGTGGTATTTTGTTCTTAATAAATTCTCTTGATGTGTCAATCATGTCGCAGTAACTCGTACAAAAGGGTGAAGCTCTCCCGGACCCCGAGCAGATCCCACTGCCAGGCTCCCACCTAGCTGGCAGGGCTGGATGTCACTCGATGGTGTCAACCCAGACCCCGAGCAGATCCTGCTATCAGGCTCCCACCTAGCTGGCAGGGCTGGATGTCACTCGATGGCATCTATTCAGACCCCGAGCAGATCTCGCTACCAATCTCTCACTTAGCTGGCTGGTCTGGATGTCACTCGATGGTGTCAACTCAGACCCCGAGCAGATCCCGCTGCCAGGCTCACACTTAGCTGGTAGGGCTGGATATCACTCGATGGTGTCAACTCGGACCCCGAGCAGATCCCACTGTCAGGCTCCCACCTAGCTGGCAGGGCTGGAAGTCACTCGATGGCGTCCATTCAGACACCGAGCAGATCCCGCTGCCATGCTCTCACTTAGTTGGCAGGGTTGGATGTCACTTGATGATGTCAACTCAGACCCCAAGCAGGCCCCGCTGCCAGGCTCCCATTTAGTTGGCAGGGTTGGATGTCACTTGATGGTGTCAACTCAGACCCCAAGCAGATCCCGCTATCAGGCTCCCACCTAGCGGGCAGGGCTAGAAGTCACTCGATGACATCCATTCAGACCCCGATCAGATCCCGCTGCCAGGCTCTCACCTAGCTGGCAGGGCTGGATGCCACTCGATGGCGTCCCTTGAGAGCCCAAGCAGATCCCACTGCCAGGCTCCCACCTAGTTGATAGGGCTGGATGTCACTCCATGGTGTCAACCCGGACCCCGAGCAGATCCTGCTGTCAGGCTCCCACCTAGCTGGCAGGGCTGCATCTCACTCGATGGCGTCCATTTAGGCTGCGAGAAGATCCCGCTGCCAGGCTCTCACTTAGCTGATAGGCCTGGATGTCACTCGATGGCGTCCATTCAGACCCCGAGCAGATCCCGCTGTCAGGCTCCCACCTAGCTGGAAGGGTTGGATGTCACTCGATGGTGTCAACCTAGACCCCGAGCAGATCCCGTTGTCAGGCTCTCACTTAGCTGGCAGGGTTGGATGTCACTCGATGGCGTCCATTTAGACCCCGAGCAGATCCTACTGCCAGGCTCTCACTTCACTGGCAGGGCTAGATGTCACTCGTTGGAGTCGAATCCGGCTGCCCACCAACGGGTAGGGCAGGTCTTGAAGAACAAAGCGATGTCAGAAGCTGGGGAACTAGACATCCAAATGACCGAGGAAGAAGTCGCGAAATTAACGAATTGGGTCCATTGTAATTGCCCAACACTCAGGATAACAGCCAAAGGGGTGAGAACCCAGGTCGGGTCGCAAGAGGGTCGACTCGCATGAAACCCGGCGGCTCGGGCATGAGTCGAGCTGGCTTCCCCTCCCAGCGAACGGGCGAGCGGCACGGAGGACCCGGGCTGTGGAGGCAGGTCGCCGCTCGCGGGTCGGCTAACAAAGTACCCTATACATCCCAACCTAAGTCCTTAGTGGGTGCGCGACCTCGCCGACATGATATGGAACGAAAGACTGCGAGTAGTAGTATCAAGGATGGTCGCAAATACAAAAAGGAAGAGAACCTACAACGCACAAACAACAACAAGCAATAGTAACGAATATATATACATAAGGCGGGCAGAGAATCATTCATTAAAAAGTAAGGTTACAAAATCGTGACGCAGCACACGCTTATATTTCGACAAACAAAAAATTCATACACGAGGGGCGAGGCACGGGAATAGGGCCAATGCGAGCTCCTGGGCGACAAATCCTAGAGACGCTGGTAGGAATTGTCTCCCGGATCCGGCACCGGAAGGAATAACGTTGGCACCACATCACTCGCAGAGAGACCCGTACCCTCCGTTTTGATGAGATAGGCCCGTCGAAGCATTTGGATTGTGTACTTCGCAGCGCTCGCGGCGTTCTTCAGCATAAACACCTCCAACTCATAGTCGGTGTAGTGTTCGAGCTGACAGTTGCTACTGGTTGGCGGCAGAGCGGCCGCGACAGCCTCTAGCTCGCGCACTCGCGCCTCCAGTGCTTGTTTATTTTGGCCGAAGGGGGCGATCTCGGTGACCAGACGGCTGGTCGTCGTCTCATCCTACAAAGATGAAGATGGCTAAGGGATAAGCTTGAGAAAGGAACAGTGGTTAGAAGTAAATGCGTGCTGAGGGACATACCGCCCCTCCCAGGTACTGGGTGAGGGTAGCCTCAGGCGCATCGGCCCGCTTCCTCTGAAGGTCCACCTCCTCCTGAGCAAGCTTGCGGGCCTCCTCCTTCTCGTCCGCCAGCTTCTTGAGCGAGGTACTGTTCCTCTCCAGCTAAGTGCAGTGTCGTCCGAACATATAGGCTAGCTCCAGGCCGCGGAGCTGGGCCCGCGCTCTTTCATGCACCAGCACTTGTGTCGCCTCCTCATCATAGATGGCAGCGTCCTCCCGCGAGTAGAGGCCAAACGAGAAGTTGTAAGCCTCCCTGCTGATGGTCTCCTGCTCCAGCCAGCTCGACAGCAGGGTGGAGATCACCGCCTGATTCGAGTCTTTGTCCCATAATAAGAGCGGGATGCCGAGCTCGTCCAAATATTTCTCGTCGAAGCCGAATTTGGGGTGCCCTCTCTGCACCGGCTTCACGGCGGTCTGCGCCTCTTCCCGCGGACCAGAAGTGCCAGCCGCCTCGCCGGGGGCATCGCTGGTCGAAGCTATTGCGGCGGCGAGATCATTGGTCGGCTAGATTGCCGGGGCCTTGTCTCTCTTTTGGCCCGCGGAGGGCACCTCACCCGTAGGCTTCGCCTTCTTGGGTGCGGGCGGTGGAGGCTGTTCGCGGCTCGGCTGCTTTTTGGGGGCAGATGCTGGGATCTCGTGCTGTGCGGCGTATGTGTCTTGAGCAAGGGCGAGCCCACTGAGAGCGACCAGGGCACTCTAATATAGGGGGTGCAGGAGAATGTCCCGCTCGCCTGTGAGAAGAGAAAGTCAAAGCGAGAAGGAGCAGTGAAGTAAAAATGAGAAGCGCAAGCAGCTTACCTCCCCCGGTCGGGAAGGCGGCGAGGTTGTCCAGGTTCCGTCGCAGGAATACGACCACGAAGTTCTTCCCGGTGAAGAACCTGCATAGATCCGCTTCATGGCCCCCAGGTTAGTAGGGCAGTAGCTCACCTCGCTGAGCTAAACCGACGAGAAGGGGACATTGCTGAAGTCCCCCTTGATGAACATCAACTTCTTGAGCAAGTTATGGCACTTGTTAACGGTCTCCCGCACCTTGAGATGGTCGCTGGAGAAGTAGGCGGTCCCGTCCTTATTTGCGCGAAAAGAGAACAACTTGCGGAAGACCGTGAGGCTGAACTCGACCCGCTCCTCCCGCAAGAAGCAGGCGAACCCGACCATGATTGCCACGGAGTTTGTGGTCATCTGGCCTAGGATGACCCCGAAGTACTTCAGAATTTGGCAAACCTCCGACCATAGACTGAGTCGGAGGCCTACCTCGAAATGCGCCAAGGGAATGGCGAGCTCCCCTCCGGAGAGGTCATTTATCTTCTCCCCCTCCCCAGGCCGCCTTGCCACGAAGCCAGGTGGGATGTGATTGCTGAGGGGGTCGAGGAATTCGCTCTCAGAAATGACGGCGGGGGGAAAGTCGTGCTTAGAAAAGGTTCAAGAACACTTGCCCCGCCCGTCCTCCTCGCCGCTTCCGCCGCCCATCTCGCAGAAAGTTAGCTAAGCGGGTGAGGAAGTCTCCGCGGGAAGCAAGCGAGTCAGGGTTCGCAAGGAGCAGGAAAGGAGAAGCTTAAAATGTGATGGATGAGCAAGGGCCATCAGGGCCTATTTATAGAGAAAAAGGGCGGGAAAATCTTCCGCTGGCTGGAAATGTGAGGATAGCAAAAATGAGGCATGACTATTCATCTTCCCAGCTCGCAACCGCACTGCAAGGACCGTCCGGCGGTGAATCATGCCCACCCGCATTCGTACAGGAGGCGGGCGAGCTGCGGCTCACACCCTCCCGGAACCATAGGCGAGCCGGGGAGACTAACAACCAGCGAGTTCCCGGCCCGCTCCCGCCAAGATCAGGTTGGCGGGCTGGGCAAGATTATTCGACGGCCTCGCACCCGCCTTAAAATAGTAGTGGGCGAGCAAGATGGCTTCATCCATGCCCACCCAGGGAAAATCAGATAGCAACACAATAGAAATAACGTGCGTTAGAAATTAAGCCCGTCGACAGGCGAGAGAAGTCTCAAATTTTTACAGACGATAAAATTTTCTAAAATGAGAAACCCTCCTAAGCGAGTTGGCTTAAAATGCGGATGAGGCCTGACCCGGCGTTAGACCGCGGAGAGGAGGTAGGCGGATCAGTACTAGATCCATTTCCACATGTTCCGCCTCTGCGTCCCGGTCCTAGGCGCCATGCGAGGATAGTGGTAATCGTGAACCGCTACCAGCTCCTACTGGGCCCGGCCGACTTGCTTCGTGGCATGCTTGAGTTGATCCTCGGCCCGCGTAATAGGTATGTCAGGAGAAGTAACCTCCTCCCTTTCAGCTGGGCGTCGCGCTCCCTCCAAGACATCGAGCCGCGCCTCCGTAGTAATTTTTCCCGGTCAACCCTGTTGAAGAACTCCTGTAGTAGCAGAGTATGTTTCTGAAATGGCCGGGTCACTTGTCTCTTCATCCCCGCCGCATCCGCCGAGTCGCCCAGATACTCTGAAACCCCCTCCGCATCAGGACGAGGGAAATATCCCTTGCTCATCTCAGTCTCGGAGGAGACGCGTTATAACCTGCGAGGGAGAAAAGTCAGAGGGGACAGGTGAGAACCAGACAAGCGTTGAGTATGAGCTTACCAGGGGTTGGCACGCCGCCCGCACCGGTGGACGGTCAAGAGGAACCCGGTCGTCCCTGGAAGGGTTCCCCTTCGAGAGCTGCAAGTGATTTCCCTAGCCCAGGAGGAATCGGCGACCGAGGGATACCCGGGGGGACGCCCCAGGCCGAGGAGCTGGCGACCCGCTTGGTTGATAGTGGGAAGGAACGATCCTCCTCACCACCGCCTCCCTCTTCATGCGACGACACCTGCAAGGGAAAAAGTCAGAAATAAAGTAACAAGCCAGGAGGGAGGTGCGCATACCTCAAGGATAACCTCGGCGCCTCCTGCCGAGCTAGAGCCCGGGAAGTCATTTGTCGGGCACCGCCTGACGATGTTTGCTTTTACCGGCATGAAGAGAGGGCCAGGAGACCCGCGCGCCAACCACGGTGAGGCCTCAAGGGCCTCTTCCCTGGTCTTTTGGCTCGCAACTACGAGTCGGGCTCGCACTTCCTTACTAACAGGCATAGTGAAGCGAGAGTTTACTGATAAAGGCAAGAGAAGGTAGGGATTCCCCTGAGGGATCAGTGGTGTATTTATAGCCAGGAAGTGGGACCCACCAGAAGATTCCATGATAGCTTAGCACAGCACTCAACGAACACGCGGGTTGGATGATTATTTCCGAGCTTGGTCAAGATAAAAAAGAGCGGGGATTGTGTACAATCCCGTGTTCGCCAAGTGAGCTCGCCAGGCCAGGCGAGTGGACCGGGACACCCTGTATGCACCAGAACAACAGGCGGGCAGGCAGCGGATGGCCAGCTTGCTTTCACCCAAGTCAGGCGGGTGAGCCTCGCGAGCTGGCCCTTCCCCACTATCTCTCTCGCGCGTCGGGCATTCATCGAGCAGAGTTTGGCTCAACATTCATCGAGGAGAGTTTGGGTCAGCATTCGTCGAGCAGAGTTTGGGTCGGCATTCGTCGAGCAGCGTTTGGGTCAACTTTCGTCGAGCAGAGTTTGGGTCAGCATTTGTTGAGCAGAGTTTGGGTCGGCATTCGTCGAGCAGAGTTTGGGTCAGCATTCGTCGAGCAGGGTTTGGGTCAGCATTCGTCGAGCAGAGTTCAGGCTCGACACTCGTCGAACTGACATCTGGGATCGGGCTCAATGGGTCCAGATCAGCGAGTCCCCTATCGAGTCTCCCGCAGCGGTAGTTTGAGACCAAGCCAGCACACTCTTCTACAAGCGACCTGGCCGCCAGCCCGCCTCGGCAGAGGCACTGGCAGGTCGTGGCGGCCTGGCTCGCACTCGCCCGAGAGGAGTGGGGAGCTGCGGGAGCCAGGTCGCACCCGCCCCCTGGTTGCGAAGAGTAGTGGCGAGCTGACCTCCAAGTCCATGGAGCCTGCCCAGTGGGGCCCAAAAGTAGAATTACCTGGATGCCCCTCCCATGGGTGCGAATAGCTTGCTAGAACAGTGGAGTTGCACTGTTGGCAGACCAAGTTGGGCTGCACATATCTATTCAAAACAGCTGAGGTTGGGTATTTGCGGCCTCTTTCAGAAATATATAAATAAGACCCACGGGGCACCTCAGAAAGCAGGCTTTCATACTCACTTTCTCCATAGTCTTTTAGCGCTTTCTGAGGTAGCCTTAGATCAGCCTTTGGCTAAGGAGGGGAAGCACTCTAAGATCTTCCCGGTGTGTGGTGGGTCATCCTTGCCGAGCCCTTGGGTTTGGTCCTCTTTGCTTCCTTTGTATTTTTTCTTGAAGGATAGAAGTAGGTGTGTGATCACCCCTTCCCCAAGGGTGAACTCCACAGAGACCGAATTTTAGTTTCAACACACTAGGCAAGTCGTTTAATTCAGAATCAGTAAAGATCTCAGAAATGGATAAAATCGAACCCGACAAAAATTTTAAATCAGATTGATCTTCAAATAATGGAGATAACAACAAAGAGTTATTGTTCGGGTTCGCAACGCTAAAATCGTCCAAAAAAAACCTTCTCACATGAGGTGAGTCTTCTCAATCAGTCGGGACATCTTTTATGTCTGGGTCATCAATAATAATAGTGAAATCCACACTCACCGGCTCCTCGGATAACTTAGATATGTTCTCAGTAGGTGTAATCGTAAGCTCTAACACGACTGGGATCGTAGTTTGGAGAGGGCTCTCAATACTTGGGTGATCAGTCACAATGCTAGTACGGCTAATAATAGGCAACGTACTACTCTCACCGATCAGACTATCATCATCCCATTCATTGTCGTCTAAGTCACTAGGTATTCCCACAATTTCAACTCATCAGAATCATCGGGCTCTATCTCACACGATGGAATACTCTCACCTACGGGGTCATCCTTAGGATCAAGGAATATCACACCTACATCAGCATCCTCAAGAGTATCAGTTTCTATCTCAAGGGGCTCAGATGTCGAGGCTAACGGAGGCATAACCCAAGTGGTAACATTTATCGAGTCCACAGCAAATGACCTATTAGGAGAGGTTTCCCTAACGGAGGGTGGTGGTCCTAGTACGGCCTTTCCGGTCTGACACGAGTGAGGCTTATTCATAGGAAGGTGGTGCTTCTCAATTTCTAATGCTGTATTAAAAGTGGTGTCTAGATCGGTGTGGTAATAACGCAGTAATTTACCTTGGATGTAGAGGTGTAACCCCTTATGAAACCTAGAGAGGGTGATCTCGGCAACTCCTTCACACCACTTCTAACCATCATATCCTTAAAATGACGCATATAATCCAAGACCGACTTGTTCCCTTGTTTAAGGTTAGTTAAATCATCAGTTATCTGTCGCTTGGTCTTGGCGTTTGGCTTATAATCATTCCTAAAGGCAGGTATGGATCCAGTGCCAAAACTATACTTACTCGTAGGCTTGGTGTTAGCAGGCGAAGGTAGGTGGGATCAAATCGATCCGAGAGCAGGCTACACATTTGCGTCCAAGAATGTGTTTTGCTACCAACACGAAGCTCTTCGTTGTACCAGAACACACGGGCTTGACCTATTAATCGTACAAGGACGATGTTCACATGTTGGTGGTCATCCCATTCGTGACAATCAAAGTAAATATCTATCCACTTAAGTTAGTCTCTAAATTTTTGCGAAGTCCCATAACCATCATACGTTGGTATCTCATTCTCAGTGTGAGAATACATGTGGGGACGGTAGAAAAGCAAGGCTGGGGTGCAACGCCCCGAAACTCAAAAGAGCGACGGGGGACGTTTTGGGCCAGTTTTGAGTTCTGGCTGAAGGCACACGGCCTGGGACACGGGCGTGTCCCAGGGCGTGTCCCATGGCGTGTCAAGCTGTGTCGACACTCAGCCGGGAAGTCGATATTTTGAGCTCGACATTGTGTCGAGACTGGGCACACGGCCTGCGACACGGGCGTGTCGCAGGGCGTGTCGACCCGTGTCGACACTTAGCCCGCGAAGTCGACACTCTGCACTCGATGAAGTGTCAAGACATGGCACATGGCCTGTGATACGGGCGTGTCGCAGGGCGTGTCAACCCATGTCGACACTCGTCCCGGGAAGTCGACACTTTGGTCTCGACATTATGTCGAGACAAGGCACACGGCCTCGGACATGGGCGTGTCCAAGGCCGTGTCATCAGGTCGACGA
Organism: Platanthera guangdongensis; assembly: GCA_039583875.1. Taxonomy (NCBI): domain Eukaryota; kingdom Viridiplantae; phylum Streptophyta; class Magnoliopsida; order Asparagales; family Orchidaceae; genus Platanthera; species Platanthera guangdongensis. The sequence continues at coordinate 117,490,751 of CM077163.1, forward strand.
TCTTTGCTCAACGAAGTGTCGAGTGTCAAGACCGTGTACACGGCCTGGAGCCCAGGCATGTTGAGGTGACACGGGAAAGTACACAGGCGTGTCCTAGAACCCGTGCAGTGCTCGGGTTGTTTTCAGGGAAAAATGATGGGGGTACACATGTCATAACCCGCATTTCCTCAACGAGTACATCGTATCAGAGCAAGAGAAACTACGGGTTATGATGCCACGTCGTGCAGGGGATAACTGCACACGTGCAGGCAAACCCTTGACGCTTACTTTATGAGTTGAAATCCATCAGTTAAATGCAAGAAAACCATTTAGTTTAAAATGTGTGTTTGTACGCGGCCTTAGGCATTGAAATGTGTGTTTGTATGCGGCGGAAATACTTTGTTTATTGATGATCTCCTATATGCAGTCTATATTTATACTAATATCAGAAATCATCTTTGTTTACGTTCTTTGGAAAATACTTGTTCGGTGACCAAAACATGTCATGCATGTGATACAATAATGGTGTTGTTTTATCTTGAAAATATCTAATGCAACCTAGCATAAATCCTTCCCAAAAGCAAGAAGACATCATCTCATCCAAATGAGTCACATTAGTAGGCTAGTATTCATATATCACAAGTAAAGAAAGCCACCAATGGGCGCCAACAAGTTGACACAAACCCATTGGGGCACATGTATATCTGTACAACAAAGAAAAGAACTACCTCGCTCGTAAGCTCGGCTAACTTCAAAGAAACTTGACCCAAGCACTAGCCGCTTAACCGGCTACAACCTGCACCTGAGGCATTCAAGAAAGAACACCTCAGCAATCATCACAATATAGTAGGAAGTTCAGAACATATGACGAAGGGGCTTACCGACCCCGTAGCAATGTTTCATGTAAGTAAAATGAGTGAACAAAAACAGGTGGAAAACAAGTATTAAATACTGTCAATCCAAAGTGCCAAACGCACCAAGTGCGTACAATTTTCATCAAGTCCTGCTCAACCCGAAGGAGCAAAAAGGCAAAACATATGCCCAATTCATCATCTTTAGAACATAAAACAATCATACTAGTGAAACATAAGTAGTGGTTAAATGCGATTCCGCAAGGTTCTTTTGGTGGCAGCCCTAAAGTGGAACGCACCAATAAAAGCCAGCCCAAATCGGGGCCAAAATGGTGCTCTACACCACAAATCCAAACCCGGTGGCCACAAAGGCTTAAACCACACCACCCCTTACCGAATCCTCACACAAACGCTCCTGCCATGGTTCACAATTCGCCTCGCAAAACTTACCATAAACGAACCCAAGCTTAACACTATAAGCAAATCTCACCATAACCCAAGTACACACGTTCCCTTCCTTCATCCTTGATTAACGTAGTTACATGAATCATAAGATTAGGAACAAGAAAGAATCAAATGAATAAGAAAGGCTACATGAACATGAATCCACTTAGCTACATGAATCACATGAACAAGATAAACGACATGAATCAACCTAGCATAGACTTGATAACTAAACAAAACTAAGCATGGAAAATCGAATTCATTGAGCATAGGGAAATTCAAAAGCATAATAAGGCTAGTGAGGGATAACACAAAACAAGAAGAACAAGCTAGGAAAATGGAAAGAGGAAAACTAGCTATGTTGCACAATCAAAGAACAAGAAATAAGATTGGCAAGGGTGAAGAACACCGCTTGCCTGAACCGAGACGACGCCGCGACGGCTGCTCCTCTCTTTCCTTGCCTTGCTTTAGCTTTGCTCCCTTGAGTTCCTTTTGGAATGAGGAAGAAGGTGAAGAAGAAGGTGAAATGAGGAGGAGAAATCTCTGTTTCTGCCTTATTTCCTCCAGAACCGAGCTGGTCCCTTTGATCCAGAATCAAGGAAATGAACGGCACAAAACAACTGGAAAAATTTGAGTTTCGGGCCTGTCATGCCCTGTGACACACCCGTGTCACAGGGTGTGTATCTTAAGCGGCGCAGAAAGTCGGCAACTCCAGGTTTATCCATAAGGTACACGGCCGGGTACACGCCTGTGACGGATCGGTCACGCCCGTGACCTAGGGCGTGTAGCCCGTGTCTCGACACCTCGTCGACCAAAAGTGTCGACACTCGACAAAGCTTAACACGCCCTGTGACACGCCCGTGTCACAGGCCGTGTCCCCTATCTCGATACCCGACACTCGATACTCGACACTCGACACTGCGGGACACGGCCCGTGACACACCCGTATCACAGGGCGTGTACCCCATTCGTCGAGCTCAACTCGACGCAAGAAAATTCGTCGAGTCAAGGAGGTCACGCCCAGGTCACGCCCTGGGTCACGCCCCGACACGCCCGTGTCGGGGGGCGTGTCACGCACAAAAACGACCATTTTTCCCTATTTTGAAAAGTGTTTCTGTGTCGTCCTAGACCATTTTTGCCTGAAGAACTGTTTACCTCTTTTTGGTTTTCTGTACAAGCAACCCGTTTTGAGCAAACTTACCCGGGCGCGAAAAAGTGCAAACATTCCCTAAGAGGCCTCACCGAGTCCCCAGTTTGGACTCCGGTTTTGCTGGGGAATCGTGTAACTAGGCTACCAAAACAGCCACTCGCAAGCCCGCGGGAAAACCATGCTCGAACAACGGTCAAAGCCAACGTAACGCCCATCATTCAATGAAAAATACGGGGTGTTACAGTCACTCCCCCTAACAAAACGTTTCGCCTCGAAACTTTTCCTTTTGAGATAAATTAAATGAGTACTCACACAGAAACACGAATTTACATACCAGCTTATTTACGGGAATAAATGAGGGTGAGCCGCCCTCATCGCTGACTCGAGCTCCCACGTCGCGCTTTCCACATTCTGATTTTTCCATAGCACCTTGACCATAGGAATCTTCTTTTTCCACAACACGCGATCTTAGGAGTCCAATATCCGGATGGGCATCTCCATATAAGAAAGGTTTGGCGCCAATTGCGGCACCACGTCCAACACTTGCTTGTCATGTCGCATACACTTGCGAAGTTGGCTGACATGAAACACGTCGTGAACACCAGGAAAGTTCACGGGTAATTCGATTTTGTAAGCGGATGCACCAACTCACGCAAGAATCTTGAAGGGACCCACAAATCTTGGGTATAATTTGCACTCTTTTCCAAACCTTTTAATTCCAACCATCGGGGAGACTTTCAAAAAGACGTAATCCCCCACTGCAAACTCTAACTCCGACCTTCGCCAGTTGGCGTACTTTTCATATCGCTCTTGGGCGATTCGGAGCTTCTCCCGAATAAGTCGTACGGCAACTTCCATGTCCTCGAGCGCCTCTGGGCCCAACAAAGGCCGCTCGCCAACCTCAGCCCAAAAGAGGGGAGTCCGACATCGACGCTCATATAAAGCTTCGAACGGAGCCATTTGCAAGCTTTCTTGATAGCTATTATTATATGTGAATTCCATAAGCCGCAAACGTTCATCCCATGCTCCGCCATACTCAAGAATATAGCATCGAATCATATCTTCCACGATTTGATTTACTCGTTCTGTTTGGCCATTCGTCTGAGGGTGGTAAGCAGTGGAATACCTCAAATCCGTCCCCAAACCCTCTTGTAGACTCTTCCAGAAACGAGAAGTAAATCGGGAATCCCTGTCTGATATGATATTGACTGGCACACCATGCAGTCGGATGATCTCGTTCAAATATAACTCCGCTTTTATCTTCATCGGGTAGTTGACTTTAAATGGTATGAAGTGAGCACACTTGGTCAACCTATCCACGATCACCCACACGGAGTCATGTCCTCGTGGAGATCTTGGTAGGCCTGTAATAAAATCCATTGAGATGCTTTCCCACTTCCATGTTGGAATCTTCAATGTTGTCAACTTGCCACCAGGCCTCCCATGATCAGCTTTCACCCGCTTGCAGGTATGACATGCAGATACAAATTGCGCGATATCTCTTTTCATTCCATACCACCAGACAATTTGTTTCAAATCACGGTACATTTTTGTTGAGCCTGGATGGTAGGCCATACTTGAGCCATGTGCTTCCCGACACACCAACTCGCGAATGTCTCCAATTGCGGGAGTACAAAATCGATCGCGATACTTTAACGTGCCCCCCTTATCAATAGAAAAATCTGGTAATTCACCTTTTCCAGTTCGAAGAAATAAATGTAAAAGATCAGGATCATCCTTTTGATGTTGTCTTACAAGCACCAGCCATGAAGGTTCTTCTACTATCGAATGACTTTGTGGGTCATATTTTCCCACGGAAATATCCATCAATAGAAATTCCTCCACAAGACGGTCGACTGAAAGATGAAATAATTTCCCCGTCTTTCGAATCAAAGCATCAGCCACAACATTCGCTTTCCCCGGATGATACTGAATTTCCACATCATAATCAGCTATATATTCAAGCCATCGCCGTTGGCGCAGATTAAGTTCCTTTTACGTGAAGACATACTTTAAACTTTTATGATCCGTAAAGAGTTTACACTGCGCACCATACAGTAAGTGTCTCCACAACTTCAATGCAAATATCACCGCTGCGAACTCCAAATCATGCGTTGGGTAGTTCTTTTCATGACTTTTCAACTGCCGAGACCCATACGCAATCACCTTTTTGTCTTGCATTAAAACACATCCAGGTCCAACGTGCGACGCATCCACAAAAATGTCATAATCTATCCCTTCTGTCGGCAAGATCAACACAGGAGCGGTACATAACCTGTTCTTGAGTTCAAGGAATGAGGCCTCACACTTGTCAGTCCACTCAAACGCCACATTATTCTGGGTTAAGCGAGTCAAAGGTGCAGCCAACGTAGCAAAACCTTCTACAAATCTGCGATAATAGCCGGCCAATCCCAAGAAGCTCTGAATCTCCTTGGGTGTCTCCGGTCTCCTCCACTCCATGACTGTAGCAATCTTTTCGGTATCCACTGAAATTCCATGTTGATTAATGACATGACCCAGAAAGGCAACCTGAGGCAACCAAAACTCGCATTTGCTTAGCTTGGCGAATAACCGTTGGTCTCGCAGAGTGGCCAATACCAATCGCAGATGCTGTTCATGCTCCTTAGCACTACGAGAGTAGACAAGAACGTCATCAATAAAAACTACCACAAACTTATCCAAGTAGTCCTTGAACACCCTTTTCATCATATCCATGAAGGCTGATGGTGCGTTGGTCAAACCAAACGACATCACCAGAAATTCAAAATGGCCATGTCTTGATCGAAATGCAGTCCGCGGAATATCAGACTCCCGGACCTTGAGCTGATGATAGCCTGAGCGGAGATCAATCTTCGAGAATACTGAACTGCCACGCAGTTGATCAAACAAATCATCAATTCTTGGCAGTGGGTACTTATTTTTAATCGTCACCTTGTTCAACTCCCAGTAATCGATGCAAAGCCGCATCGACCCATCTTTCTTCTTCACAAATAACACCGGTGCACCCCAAGGTGATGAACTCGGCCTGATAAACCCTTTTGCCAATTGGTCATCCAGCTGTGTACGCAATTCTGCTAGCTCACGCGGGGCCATTCTGTACGGCACTTTCGCAATAGGCCGCGTACCCGGTTCTAAATCAATAACGAACTCGACATCACGATCAGGGGGAAGACCAGGAAGATCAGTAGGAAAAACACCTAGAAATTCACGCACAACAGGAATCTCCTCCAAACGCAGCAAAACAACACTAGTCCCCACAACTGAGACTAGACAACAAAATAGTCGGAAACAAACAACGTCCGAAAACATACCGCCGAAATCCCTGGAGAATCCTGGCATGAATCACCATAAACACTTCCCGGCTGACCATTGTCCTTGATAAAATCCAAGCGCTTTCCTTTGCACTGGATGATAGCGTCATAGCGGGATAACCAGTCCATACCCAGAATGATGTCAAAATCCTCCAAATCGATCACCTTGAAATCAGCCTTCGCTAAGAAATCGCCCAATAAAATGGGACAATCAAGAAGACCCCAGTCTGCCACCACAGAAGCACCGGAAGGAAATTTCACCAAAAAGGCATTCCTCACTCGATCTGGTGTCAAATGATACCGATCCAGAAAGGTTCGAGCCACAAATGAATGGGTCGCTCCAGAATCAAAGAGAACACGCGCCCAACGGTTCTTTACCTTAAAGTTTCCTGAGATAACCTAGGGTGACATCTGAGCTTCCTCTGACGAGATCACATTTAACTTCCCTTTTCCTTTGTCCAAACGCGGAGGCGGAGGCAAAGCCTGAAGTGGCATTGGCTGCAGCACGGGCTGGTTTTGTGGGCACCTTGCCTTCACATGTCCCTGTTTGCCACACTGGAACCACACCTTGTCTTTGACCCAGCATCGGCTCACATCATGACCTCTTCCCCCACAAGCTGTACACTCCAAGTCTCTGGTTGGCGCACCCTGAATGGCGTGCACCTGCTCCTTCTTCTGCAGCCCCAACCGCTTGAAACATTTCTCAAATGGGTGGCCTGACCGGCCACAGAAGCTACACGTCTCCTTGTTCTTCTTCCTTACGTCTGATTCTTGGGAGCTTTTCCCTCCCACCAGCTTCCTCTTATCCTTCCTCATCAGCTGTCCTCTTTGTTTTGCATTTTCTATCGCTTCAACTTTCAAAGCAGCCTCAACCACAGTGGTGTAACTCGTCGCTCCATAAGCACTTCGAACTGCTGCACGTCGCTGCGGAGTCCGCCAAGAAATCTCTTTACTCGGTCAGCTTCCGTAGTCACCAAGCTCGGAGCGAACCGAATTAGCTTGCTAAACTCAATTTCATACTCACTAACTGTGAGTTTCCTCTGCTTCAGGTACAAGAAGTCATTCATTAGGCGGTCCCTTTCTACTGACGGCAGAAACTTGCGCCGTAACATTTCTTTGAAGGCTTCCCATGAACATCCCGCCCCTAGGCTCTCCTTTTCTCGCAACCACCAACCTTTCGCCAACCCTTTGAGTTGATAGGCGGCAAGCATCACCTTCTGGTCCTCGGTAATGCCAGAATAGATAAACATCTCTTCCAACGTGATCACCCAATCATCCAAGATCACAAAGTCCGCTTTTCCATCATAAGTCGGTGGTCCAAGTCGCTGAAACTGCGAGATGAAAGTCATCGCAGGAGGAACCACAACTGGGGGTATCACTGCCACGGAAGGAGTAGCATTAGTGGGGCCTCTGACATTCTCTTGCCCTCTTGGTGCCAGCCCAGACATCGCTGATGACATAGCTTGGAGCTGGGACTACACTTCCTGCACCTACCTCGTCAAAGCCTCATTACTTTGGCGTAGACTATCCATCAGGGCATTATTCTGCACGCCCGAAGACTCTCCCTCGGATTGAGGAGTTTGCCTTGTCACTGGACGCTTTGACATCCTATAAACATGTTCACTCTTGTCAAGCTCAAACCCAACAAAACACACAATGGCTATGTACAGACCATACATATATAAATATGAACATCAACTGCTAACTTGCTCTGGGAGTTTGAGAGTGATGGTATGCCTAGCCTAAAGATGACTCACCGTCATCCCACTAACTTGTGCCTAACCGATGAATGCATGACTTTATTTGACCCAAAACCATGAGTGTACAGGTGTTATCATGTACATCTTAGCTTGGCACGTTGTGCTCATGCAATGTTATGTTATGCGTGCTGTGATATGCATTCTAGAAAAGGCCTTAATGCATGCCATGAGCGGTCGTACGCATCACAATGCTATGCATCCCATACTACATAGCATTGCATGAAACGAAGAAGAAAAAAACGTGCTAGTCGCATCCATATGGTAAGGTTATGCATCCTATACTACATAACCCGCACATGTAGCCCCTATGGTGGATCCATATACAACCACATATTATGCATCTCATACTACATAATATGCCCCGTATACTTCTTGTCATGCCATAAGTGTAGTCTGCGTGCTTCGGCCAAGAAATACTGATGGCACCTCGGTGTGTGTATGATATGATGCTTACAACAAGGACAAAATGGAAAGTTTGCCCGACCAATTGTCAAGCAAACCTCCCTCTAATACCAACTGTCACAACCCGCATTTCCTCAATGAGTACATCGTATCAGAGCAAGAGGAACTATGGGTTATGATGCCACGTCGTGCAGGGGATAACTACACACGCGCAGGCAAACCCTTGACGCTTACTTTATGAGTTGAAATCCATCAGTTAAATGCAAGAAAACCGTTTAGTTTAAAATGTGTGTTTGTACGCGGCCTTAGGCATTAAAATGTGTGTTTGTATGCGGCGGAAATACTTTGTTTATTGATGATCTCCTATATGCAGTCTATATTTATACTAATATCAGAAATCATCTTTGTTTACGTTCTTTGGAAAATACTTGTTCGGTGACCAAAACATGTTATGCATGTGATACAATAATGGTGTTGTTTTATCTTGAAAATATCTAATGCAACCTAGCATAAATCCTTCCAAGAGCGAGAAGACATCATCTCATCCAAATGAGTCACATTGGCAGGCTAGTATTCATATATCACAAGTAAAGAAAGCCACCAATGGGCGCCAACAAGCTGACACGAACCCATTGGGGCACATGTATGTCTGTACAACAAAGAAAAGAACTACCTCGCTCGTAAGCTCGGCTAGCTTCAAAGAAACTTGACCCAAGCACTAGCCGCTCAACCGGCTACAATCTGCACCTGAGGCATTCAAGAAAGAACACCTCAGCAATCATCACAATATAGTAGGAAGTTCAGAACATATGACGAAGGGGCTTACCGACCCCGTAGCAATGTTTCATGTAAGTAAAATGAGTGAACAAAAACAGGTGGAAAACAAGTATTAAATACTGTCAATCCAAAGTGCCAAACGCACCAAGTGCGTACAATTTTCATCAAGTCCTGCTCAACCCGAAGGAGTAAAAAGGCAAAACAAATGTCCAATTCATCATCTTTAGAACAAGAAACAATCATACTAGTGAAACATAAGCAGCGGTTAAATGCGATTCCGCAAGGGTCTTTTGGTGGCAGCCCTAAAGTGGAACGCACCAATAAAAGCCAGCCCAAATCGGGGCCAAAATGGTGCTCTACACCACAAATCCAAACCCGGTGGCCACAAAGGCTTAAACCACACCACCCCTTACCGAATCCTCACACAAACTCTCCTGCCATGGTTCACAATTCGCCTCACAAAACTTACCATAAACGAACCCAAGCTTAACACTATAAGCAAATCTCACCATAACCCAAGTACACACGTTCCCTTCCTTCATCCTTGATTAACGTAGTTACATGAATCACAAGATTAGGAACAAGAAAGAATCACATGAATAAGAAAGGCTACATGAACATGAATCCACTTAGCTACATGAATCACATTAACAAGATAAACGACATGAATCAACCTAGCATAGACTTGATAACTAAACAAAACTAAGCATGGAAAATCGAATTCATTGAGCATAGGGAAATTCAAGAGCATAATAAGGCTAGTGAGGGATAACACAAAACAAGAAGAACAAGCTAGGAAAATGGAAAGAGGAAAACTAGCTATGTTGCACAATCAAAGAACAAGAAATAAGATTGGCAAGGGTGAAGAACACCGCTTGCCTGAACCGAGACGACGGCGCGACGGCTGCTCCTCTCTTTCCTCGCCTTGCTTTAGCTTTGCTCCCTTGAGTTCCTTTTGGAATGAGGAAGAAGGTGAAGAAGAAGGTGAAATGAGGAGGAGAAATCTCTGTTTCGGCCTTATTTCCTCCAGAACCGAGCTGGTCCCTTTGATCCAGAATCAAGGAAATGAACGGCACAAAACAACTGGAAAAATTTGAGTTTCGGCCCTGTCACGCCCTGTGACACGCCCGTGTCACAGGGTGTGTATCTTAAGCGGCGCAGAAAGTCGGCAACTCCAGGTTTATCCATAAGGTACATGGCCGGGTACACGCCCGTGACGGATCGGTCACGCCCGTGACCTAGGGCGTGTAGCCCGTGTCTCGACACCTCGTCGACCAAAAGTGTCGACACTCAACAAAGCTTAACACGCCCTGTGACACGCCCGTGTCACAGGCCGTGTCCCCTTTCTCGACACCCGACACTCGATACTCGACACTCGACACTGCGGAACACGGCCCTTGACACGCCCGTGTCACGGGGCGTGTACCCCATTCGTCGAGCTCAACTCGACGCAAGAAAATTCGTCGAGTCAAGGAGGTCACGCCCTGGGTCACGTCCCGACACGCCCGTGTCGGGGGGCGTGTCACGCACAAAAACGACCATTTTTCCCTGTTTTGAAAAGTGTTTTTGTGTCGTCCTAGACCATTTTTGCCTGAAGAACTTTTTACCTTTTTTTGTTTTCTGTACAAGCAACCCGTTTTGAGCAACCTTACCCGGGCGCGAAAAAGTGCAAACATTCCCTAAGAGGCCTCACCGAGTCCCCAGTTTGGACTCCGGTTTTGCTGGGGAATCGTGCAACTAGGCAACCAAAACAGCCACTCGCAAGGCGCGGGAAAACCATGCTCGAACAACGGCCAAAGCCAACGTAACGCCCATCATTCAACGAAAAATACGGGGCGTTACAACACGGCCGGCCACACGGCCGTATCAGGCGGAACACGGGCGTGTCAGGTCGAACACGGTCGTGTTCGATACCTGTGTGAGGTTCCAGGGGAGCCGAATTTGACGGCGAATGAGGCACACGGCCCTGGACACGGGCGTGTGCCAGGCCGTGTTCGGTCCAGATTGGGCATTTCAGTCCCGAATCAAAGCCGTTCATTTTTTTAATTGATGATCCAACAGCTGGGGGTTGTTCCTGAAGGGATATACCCGGGATTGGACTTAGAAACCCTCACTTTTCATAAGTTATTATCTTTCTAAAATCTTAGAGATAGAGGAGAGCCAAGGAAGGAAGAAGGAGCTAGATCCGGCCATTGGAGGAGCTTCGAAGCTCCAAATCGCGAGATGACTCCAGATCCACGGAGGCAAAGCTAGTGCGGTGCTTTTCATCCACTTACTTTTCCATGGCGCCAAAGAGGAACACTAGGGTAACGATTCTCTTCTTGAGCATGAGTAGCTCTCCTTCTTTGCATAGGAAGCCCGCTCTCGCGAGTTTGCGGAGAGTTAGAGGCGTTCCTTCGGGTAGATATGTGAAGTCCCCGTTGTTTAGAGTCCGTAAGAGAGAACGGACATAGCCATGATGTGTGAAGCCTACCCGGACATGTTGGTCTGGATCGGTGATATTGTATTGCATAAATGCCGGAGAAGACTCCGTGCTATTGATTGGTTTTCGGGTTTTCTACGCGGTAGATTGCAGCAGGGAGCCTCGGGGATTAACCCAAAGGTGCACCTGGAAAACTGGGCGGATGTGAGATCTTACCAACTTGGTGGCCTGAGAGCCAACTTGAACATAACCGGGTTATGTGAATTGTGATGGAAATGGGACTCGGTGGAAGTTTGACCCGCGCAAATGGCTTAAATTGTCGTTGCGATGTGAGCACGGGTTAGATGGAACCATACCCGCTCTATGTCATTCGGTTAAAGAGACCTAAAGGCATGTGGCACTTGCCGTTGGCATAGATTAGGGTCTTCGGCGGTCAATGGCTTAAATTGTCGTGACTCAGGCCAGGAAGACGAATTGCTCATAGGTTTGGTCGTCAAAGTGGCGGTGGTGAGTCCGGAATGTTTATGGCTTTAATTGACATGACATCGACCGGTTCACCGAGAATGTGCCCTGAGAGCACGGGGCGTGTGGCCATGCGAGCCAACGTCTGTGGTGAAATGATTATGGTTATTTATTGCTCGCTTATGCTAATGAAATGCAGGGAAGGAGCATCGCCGCCCCGAGTTGGGGGCGGGATCGTTATAATTTGGTCAGCATTGCTGACCGTTGCCTTGTTTTGCCACCGTGCGGTGGTTTGTTGCTTGCAGGTGCTGCTGGACCGAGCAGTCAATAGCGGGCTAAAGCCCAAATGCGAAACCGGCCCTCGAAGGCCTATTTGGAAGTGTTTACTGTTTTATTCATGTATGACCGGCCTGCGTGCCGTGGTTTGTAAATCATGTAATATCAAGTGAAACATTTTGTAAGGCCTTAAGGCTTGTACTGATGTATTTTATAACATTCCTATTTGGTATTAGTGGACATTCATGCTTTAATGCTGGGTTCTTATTTGCAACTCTTATTAATCTGCTTCCGCTAGAATGCTCTGTGTAGGACGTTGATTGGTTGGATGGTTTCCATGAGTAACCACCCGGTCTGTCTGTGGCATACGGCGTCGGGCCCCGACCGGACCTTCTGCTATATGCTATGTGACGAATAGGGGGTGTTACAATTTGGTATCAGACTACTGGTTTTGGTCGGGCTTAAGATGAATTCGTGGGCGAATTCTTTTTAAGGGGTGGTGAGCACATTGTGTGCGTCATCGTTATAACAGTAAAAGAACCCATGAATGTCCACTTAGGAATGAAAATACTCGTGTTTGAGGAACCTGCGTGTTCCTATAATTGATTTTTGCAATTTTATTTGGTCGCTTAACGGTATTTTGTACAACTATAGGTGACCAGAAGTGGTGTTGGGACGTCAGAACGCCGAGTTTTTGAGGCTAGTAGTGCACCGGATGTTGCTCCTGTAACACATATATCGGCTGAGAACATACGATTGGTGGCTGAAGCGGTGTTGGCCGTGATAAATGCGCAGCCTGCAAGGCAAACGCAGCAGCCCGGTCCTGCGATGGAGCAGGAACCTCTTCAAGAGGCTGAGCCGAGGAGAGTGGAGCAAGTGGTTGTGGAACCGGTGGTGCCAAGGAGGGCAACTGATAGGCAGCTTAAGCATGTTATGAGCTTTAACCCTCCGTTATTCTCGGGGTCAGAGAGTCATGACAGCAACGGAGACAGAGGAGTGGCAAATGACCACCATCGCTACGTTCCTTCTGGATGGTGAAGCGAGGATGTGGTGGGAAGGATTGGAGCTGCACTTACTGAGAGGTAGGCAACTTGGTGATGTCTCGATGGAAGAGTTCTCGAGATTGTTCTTGGCTAGATACCTCCCTTCGACGCAGAAGATAGCGTTGGAGAATGAGTTTCTGAAGTTGGTTCAGGGTGAGAAGAGCGTGGATGAATATCTCCATGAGTTCACTCGTTTGAGTCGTTATGCTAGCTCCGCCATCGTGGATGAGGAGCACAAGAGTAATCGCTTCTACGAAGGCTTGAGAGATGAGTTGAGATTACTACTTTCGGGGCCGATGATGCAGGGTTTCTTAACCTTGGTCAACACTGCCCGGTCCTTGGAGAAGGACATGAAGAATGTGCAAGCAAAGAAAAGCTTGGGTGAGAAGAAATCTGAATTTAAAGTGCCGACTACTTCAAAGGCCGGCTATCGGAGGTCTTTCAAGAAGTATAGGACTTCGGGTCCAGCTCCTTCTGGCGATTCTGGGGCGACTACGGGTCGGACCCCGGGTGCGTGTTTTACTTGTGGAAAGACGGGGCATTTTGCCCGTGACTGTTGGAGCGGACGTCCTAAGTCCGAGAGAAGGCTGGGAGCTACTTATGAAGAGAAGGGAAAGGCGGTGGAGTCGACCGCATCCCATTATGCTCTGGCCCAACCAAGGGTCTACAATCTTGGCCAACAGGAGGCCATCAAACAGGCTGATGTGGTTACAGGTACGGTTTAATTTATAGCAAGTCAATTTCTTTAAATACTTGTTATGCACATGTTACCTTACCACTGCTTGTTTAGGATTTGTATTGATTTGTGAAAATCTGGCACGAGCACTCTTCGATACGGGAGATTCACACTCCTTCTTGTCCGAAGGATTTATATCACGCATCGGAGTCCCTTCTTCGATGGCAAAGGATAAGTTGGATGTGTTGTTGCCCAATGGGTGTTCGATGCGCGCGGATAGGATCTGCGATGTTAAGATTCGTATTGGGAATCAGGAGTTCGATCTGCAGGCATCTTTACTTTAGTTAGTGGAGTTCGACGTTATATTTGGCATGGACTGGCTCTCGGAGCAGCAGGCCTATATTGACTGCGGTCGCAAGGAAGTCAAGCTGGGAGCAAGTCGTAAAACGACTTTTACGGGCTTAAAGGGGTCGAGCAAGACGTTGATGTCTGCTCTTCAGGTGGTGAAGGCGGTTCGTGCCGGTGCAAAACTGTTCTTTACACTAGTGGAGGTTGCAAAGCTGAAGCCCGCGTTGCATTGTATTTCAATGGTATCAGAATACCCTGATGTGTTTCTCGCAGATCTTCCTGGAGCCCCGCCTCAGCGGGATATAGATTTTATGATTGAGCTAGTGCCAGGTGCAAAGCCTGTGTCACGATCTCCTTATCGGCTAGCGCCTAAGGAAATGGCGGAGCTGAAAGTTCAACTGCAAGAGTTGTTGGAGCAAGGGTATGTGCGCCCGAGCTCTTCGCCTTGGAGCGCACCGGTCCTCTTTGTTAAGAAGAAGGACGGAAGCTTGAGGCTTTGTATTGATTATCGGGAGCTCAACAATCTAACGGAGAAGAACAAGTACCCGATCCCCCGGATTGATGATCTTTTTGATCAGTTAGTCGGGTCGATGGTGTACTCGAAGTTAGATCTCAAGGCTGGGTACTATCAGCTGTGAATAAGGGAGAGTGATATCCCGAAGACGGCGTTTAGTACGAGATACGGGCATTATGAGTTTACGGTCATGCCGTTTGGGCTGACTAATGTGCCGTCAGTGTTCATGGATTTGATGAACAGGACTTTCAGGGAGTACTTGGATCATTTCGTGATCGTCTTCATCGACGATATTTTGGTGTACTCGCAAAGTGAGGAAGATCACTTTAAGCATCTTCATTTGGTGTTGGAGACGCTAAGGAGAAATCAGTTGGATGCCAAGTTCTTGAAGTGCGAGTTTTGGCTATCCTCAGTGGCGTTCCTCGGGCATATAGTGAGTGGAGAGGGTATTGTTGTGGATCCGGCAAAGATTGTTGCGATACGGGAGTGGCCTGAGCTTGCTATGGTAGCGGAAGTCCGGAGCTTTTTGGGGCTTGCCGGCTATTATAGGCGCTTCGTAGAGAACTTCTCGCGGTTAGCGTTACCTCTCACTACTTTGACGAGGAAGGAGCATAAGTTCGTTTGGATGCCGGAGTGCGCGCGAGCTTTTGAGGAGTTGAAGTGTCGGTTGACCACGGCGCTTGTGCTGAGTTCGCCATGTGGGACCGAAGGCTATGAGATTTATAATAATGCTTCGGGCAGCGGTTTGGGTTGCGTGCTACTGCAACATGGAAGTGTAATAGCTTATGGCTCGAGACAGCTGAAAGTGCATGAAAGGAACTATCCGGTCCATGACTTGGAGTTAGCGGCCGTGATTTTTGCCTTGAAGCTGTGGAGACACTATTTGTACGGTGTGAAGATTGATATCTACACCGATCACAAGAGCCTGAAGTATCTTATTGATCAGAAGGATCTGAATATGCGGCAGCGTAGATGGATGGAGTTTCTGGGGGACTATACATTCAAGATCCACTACGTGCCTGGTAAGGGGAATGCGGTTGCGGACGCGTTGAGTCGCCGAGCCCCAGCTCAAGCCAATTGGATATCGGTGCATGATGAGCGGTTGGTGCGGGAGTTGGAGGCGTTGGAGATTGTTTGTGTGGATAGACAATCAAGTGCTGAAGCAGTTCTGAATTGGACTGAAGTCCAATATGACCTGGCTGATCGTATTCGGCAGGCTTTGGATATGGATGCTCATATGAAGCAGTTCATGGTAGAGGCTCTGGATGGGTCAAATTCCCAATTCGTCGTGGAGGACGGATTACTTTGGAAAGACGGTCGTTCGTGCGTCCCAAGTGTGGGTAATTTGCGGGTGGAGTTGTTGTACGAGGCACACCATAACAAGTACTCGATTCACCCGGGGAGCACGAAGATGTACCGTGATGTGAAGAAACTGTTTTGGTGGCCGGGTTTGAAGAAGGATGTGGTGCTCTACATAGCGAAGTGCCAAACTTGCGCCTTGGTAAAGGCGGAGTGACAAAAGCCAGGAGGATTTCTTAAGTCCTTGCCTATTCCGGAGTGGAAATTTGACGACATCTTTATGGACTTTGTGCACGGTTTGTCAAGGTCGCAAAAGGAGAACGACGCCATTTGGGTGGTCGTGGATCAGTTAACGAAGGTGTCGCATTTTATTCCGCATAGGAAGGATGATCCGGTGGAGAAGTTGGCAAAGCTTTATGTGGATAACATAGTACGGCTTCATGGTGTGCCCCGCAGCATCGTGAGTGACCGAGATGGGCGGTTCACGTCCAATGATTGGAGGCTTGTGTAGAAAATGTTGGGAACAAAGCTGAAATTCCGCAAAGCCTTCCATCCGCAAACGGATGGGCAGACCGAGAGGGTCAATAGAACCATGGAAGACATGCTCCGCATGTGTGTCTTGGATTTTGGAAAGTAATGGGAAGACCATCTTTATTTGGTGGAGTTCGCATACAACAATAGCTACAAAGTGAGTATTCAGATGGCACCTTTCGAGGCCCTATATGGTAGAAAATTTCACACACCATTGTATTGGTTAGAAACGGGTGAGTCAAAGTTGTATAAGCGATCGGAAGTGGAGGATGCTACTTCTTTGGTGAGAACCATTCGGGAGAGGTTGCTTATCGCTCAGGACTGGCAAGCGAAGTACTATAATGTCAAGAACAGGAACGTGGAGTTCGCTGTGGGCGATTATGTATACTTAAAGATCAAGCCGTTCAAGGGTGTCTCGTGGGTGCGGCGATTGAAAAAGCTAAGCCCGAGGTACCTTGGACCGTTTGAGGTTTTGGAGCTAGTTGGTGAAGCGGCCTATCGGTTGAAGCTTTCTGTGGGGCTTAGTGGTTTACATGATGTATTCCATATTTCGGTGCTCCGGAAGGCAGTGCAAGAGCCTACACAAGTGATCACGGTTGATCAAGTGTCGGTGGATAGTGGGCTGACGACAAAGGTCAAGCACGTGCGGATTGAGGACTCGGAGGTCAAGCGGCTACGCAATAAAGAGATCCGGATGGTCAAGGTCCGGTGGGACAATTGCGGTCGTGAGGAGCTCTCTTGGGAGTGAGAGCAGACTATGCTTGACGAGTATCCGGAGTTGTTCCGCTCAGGTACAAATTTTGGTTTTGTACATGTCTTTCCTTTATATAATTTCGAGGACGAAATTCTTTTAGGTGGGGGAGAGTTGTAACGCCCCGAAACTCAAAAGAGCGACGGGGGACGTTTTGGGCCAGTTTTGAGTTCTGGCTGAAGGCACACGGCCTGGAACACGGGCGTGTCCCAGGGCATGTCAAGCTGTGTCGACACTCAGCCAGGAAGTCGATATTTTGAGCTCGACATTGTGTCGAGACTGGGCACACGGCCTATGACACGGGCGTGTCGCAGGGTGTGTCGACCCGTGTCGACACTTAGCCCGCGAAGTCGACACTCTGCGCTCGATGAAGTGTCGAGACATGGCACATGGCCTGCGACACGGGCGTGTCGCAGGGCGTGTCAACCCATGTCGACACGCGTCCCGGGAAGTCGACACTTTGGTCTCGACATTATGTCGAGACAAGGCACACGGCCTCGGACACGGGCGTGTCCAAGGCCGGGTCATCAGGTCGACGATCTTCGCTCGACGAAGTGTCGAGTGGCGAGACCGTGTACACCCTGGAGCCCAGGCGTGTTGAGGTGATACGGGCAAGGACACAGGCGTGTCCTAGAACCCGTGCAGTGTTCGGGTTGTTTTCGGGGAAAAATGATGGGGGTACACGGCCGGCCACACGGCCGTGTAAGGCGGAACACGGGCGTGTCAGGTCGAACACGGGCGTGTTCGATGCCCGTGTGAGCTTCCAGGAGAGCCGATTTTGACGTCGAATGAGGCACACGGCCCTGGACACGGGCGTGTACCAGGCTGTGTGCGGTCCAGATTGGGCATTTCAGTCCCGAATCAAAGCCGTTCATTTCTTTAATTGATGATCCAGCGGCTGGGGGTTGTTCCTGAAGGGATATACCCGGGATTGGACTTAGAAACCCTCACTTTTCATAAGTTATCATCTTTCTAAAAGCTTAGAGAGAGAGGAGTGCCAAGGAAGGAATAAGGAGCTAAATTCGGCCATTGGAGGAGCTTCAAAGCTCCAAATCGCGAGCCGACTCCGAATCCACGGAGGCAAAGCTAGTGCGGTGCTTTTCATCCGCTTACTTTTCCATGGCGCCAAAGAGGAACGCTAGGGTAACGATTCTCTTCTTGAGCATGAGTAGCTCTCCTTCTTTGCATAGGAAACCCGCTGTCGCGAGTTTGCGGAGAGTTAGAGGCGTTCCTTCAGGTAGATATGTGAAGTCCCCATTGTTTAGAGTCCGTAAGCGAGAACGGACATAGGCATGATGTGTGAAGCCTACCCGGACATGTTGGTCTAGATCGGTGATGTTTTATTGCATAAATGCCGGAGAAGACTCCGTACTATTGATTGTTTTTCGGGTTTTCTACGCGGTAGATTGCAGCAGGGAGCCTTGGAGATTAACCCAAAGGTGCACCCGGAAAACTGGGTGGATGCGAGATGTTGCCAACTTGGTGGCCTGAGAGCCAACTTGAACATAACCGGGTTATGTGAATTGTGATGGAAATGGGACTCGGTGGAAGTTTGACACGCGCAAATGGCTTAAATTGTCGTTGCGATGTGAGCACGGGTTAGATGGAACCGTACCCGCTCTATGTCGTTCGGTTAAAGAGACCTAAAGGCACGTGGAACTTATCGTTGGCATAGATTAGGGTCTTCGGCGGTCAATGGCTTAAATTGTCGTGACCCAGGCCAGGAAGACGAATTGTTCATAGGTTTGGCCGTCAAAGTGGTAGTGGTGAGTCCGGAATGTCTATGGCTTTAATTGACGTGACATCAACCGGTTCACCGAGAATGTGCCCTGAGAGCACGAGGCGTGTGGCCGTGCGAGCCAACGTCTGTGGTGAAATGATTATGGTTATTTATTGCTCGCTTATGCTAATGAAATGCAGGGAAGGAGCATCGCCGCCCCGAGTTGGGGGCGGGATCGTTATAATTTGGTCAGCATTGCTGACCGTTGCCTTGTTTTGCCACCGTGCGGTGGTTTGTTGCTTGCAGGTGCTGCTGGACCGAGCGGTCAATAGCGGGCTAAAGCCCAAATGCGAAGCCGGCCCTCGAAGGCCTATTTGGAAGTGTTTACTGTTTTATTCATGTATGACCGGCATGCGTGCCGTGGTTTGTAAACCATGTAATATCAAGTAAAACATTTTGTAAGGCCTTAAGGCTTGTACTGATGTATTTTGTAACATTCCTATTTGGTATTAGTGGACATTCATGCTTTAATGCTGGGTTCTTATTTGCAACTCTTATCAATCTGCTTCCGCTAGAATGCTCTGTGTAGGACGTTGATTGGTTGGATGGTTTCCATGAGTAACCACCCGGTCTGTCTGTGGCATACGGCGTCGGGCCCCGGCCGGACCTACTGCTATATGCTATGTGACGGATAGGGGGTGTTACATGGGGTGTGTTTAGACATGGCTTTATCAAACAAATAGTCTAAAAGGGAAACATTAATATCAAATGCCATGTCCAGTTAGAACCGGAGATAAAACTCACCCGGAACTGGTGCACAAGCAATGAATGAATAACCTGGCCCTATTTAATTTTTCAAAGATGTAATTGTTCCCGCCAATTACTTAAGGTAATAGATATATTTTTTTTAATTTTCTTGTTGTAAATAATATGAAGATTATAAAAAAAATTGATTGTTTTTGCTGAAATAATAAAAATATAGGCCTTTATTTGCAGACCAAAAATTAAATTTTATAATGAATTAATAAAAATAAGGACTTAATAAAAATAAAATATTTTTTGGATTTCTTACTAAGAAAATGATGGAGAATTTCTAGAATTTTATTTGTTTAAATTTTGAGAAAAATTGAAAATTTAAGACCATTATTTGCAGACCAAAAAATTAAAATTGATTTATATGTTGTGCAATAAAACGTGCAAAGTGCGTGTCGGTGCTCAAAGCAAAAGGGGGAGGGGGCCAACTAGGAAATTGACGTGAACCTCCATCTGATACCAAATTGATGCAGGCTTGCATGTTGACACCGAATATATCTACGGACGAACATGTTTGCCTCTCTAATGATCCAATCCTACACTCGCACAATCGTTCTACGCATCACCACGTTAATTAATTATATCAATTATATGCTAACACACGGGTAGCCAAACCGCTTACGATCGAACAATGGCTATAGGCCTATATTCTTTCCGGCTAAAAGGACCCATCTAGTCCGAACAAGCGGTGTTGTACCAAAAGAGATCTACCAAAAATAACGATTCAGAAATGGTTGATCTCTCCCAACAAAATAAAACGAAGGTTCGCCAAACCTTTTCGAAATTAGATCAATCAATATAAACACAAACCAGTCGAAGGAAAACCACAATTATTTAATTCTTCAAAATGCAACGCCAAGAATTCCCACCACAAGAATATCTAGGAAAAGAAACACACGAGAGTAGTAATTTTTCGTTACCCAACTAGAATGGATGATTCTGATTTCTTTACTTGGATCGCCCTTCAACGGCTCCGTCGGAGTCACGCCGATTGGAGAAAAACTTGTCCGCCTTCTTCGCTTCATGCCGGAGCTGGATTCCACAAGGAGGCAACCTATGTCTTGGACAATTTCACCACAAGGACATGTGGTGGTCGGGTTTGTAGAATGATGGGGGTCATTTTTCTTAAGATGGAGGTGGTTGGTTTTTGGTGAGGTGGTGGCCAACTTTTGAAGAAGAAGGTGGGAGGGTGGCGGCTATGTTTTATTTTGGGTAGGGGGAAAGGGCTCAGTTTGTGAGAGGGAATAAGTCTATGGCCGAATATTACCAAGTAGTGGTGGAGGAGGAGAGGGTGGCCGAAATTTGAGAGGGAGAGGGGAGTTGCCGGCAGCCAAGAGAGAAGAGAAAGGGGGGGCTGAATTTCTCAAAGAGGAAGGAGAAACGAGGGGAAAATTCAAAACCTGAATTCTTAGGATTTTCTTTTTCATTCTCTAACCAATCCTTCATAACATGGTTATATATAGCCTACACCACTCAATCTACCATTCATTCAAAATTCAAAATTCAATATTCAAAATTGAAAATATGATGGTTATATGAACCCATCATAGCACATGAAATGAAATAATTAAAACAACACATAATGGTTATAAGCATCCATCACTACACATGAAATGAAAATTAAAACATGAAATAAATACTTAAAATAAAATCGCTAAAATAATAAAATTATTAAAAATATATAATTATAATTATTTAATGTATAATTATATATTTTTATATAATGGCGGCGGACGCCGATCTCATCCTCGAGCTTGCGGAAGCGATCGTCCCAATCGACGAACTCTCTCAGACGGGGATTAATGGAGGTCGTGTCAGCAACGTCTCCATCAAAAAGAATCTATGAACAAACACAATAGCAATTACAATGATAAATGAGAAATAATATATCATCAATATTCAAAATTATATACATTGAAAGAGTTTGTCCATAGAGATGTCCAGACTCACAAAATTTTCTTAAGCTGATGAATATAGTATTATTTGAATTATTGTTGGTGTTGTCTTTCTTTCTCCTATTGTTACCTCTTCTGATAATTGTAGGGTTTAAGATAGTATTTTGGAGGCTTAGGAGGAGCTTTAGGATTGTTCCTGCCATATTCTTATTCTCCCTTTCGGGAAGGGAGGATTCGGGAAATCCTATTGATTGCTGCTTTCTTTAGAAAAGCATGAAAAAAGGCTCGAATGCTACGATCCTTCCGTCACCCCAGAATGAAAGGGGCAATCTCGTAGTTCTTGGTCTATGAAGATGCGTTGTTAGGTGCTCCATTTTCCCATTGAGGCCGAACCTCAAACTTTGCTCGAGAGATAGCTGTCCATACACCCCTTATCAGTGTATGGACAACTATCTCTCGAGAATAGAGGAGCTATCATAGATTCTGCTCTTATTCAAAGATTTTTCATACAACTCCCACTCCTGGGAACTGTAATGTTCATTTTTGTCTTCATTAAAATCTACTACCAACTTTAAGGTCTCAAGAATGAGTGACTTAGAGGTTGGGCTCCACACCTCAGCAAATTCTTGTGCTTTTCTTTTCTCAGCTTCTCGACTTAGAATGGATCGGCTGGTAGAAGCACCCTCACCATACTTCCTTGTTTTTGGTACTTGCACTTCAGGAGGAATCTCCTGAGGATGCTCTTGTTGATCAGAAGTCCATATATGATAGTAGCCTTTAGGAGGAGCTTCATAATGTTCTGGTCTAGGAGAGAATGTGGGCATGCAGACAGTTGGATTAAGTTGAGAAGGTGGAGCCTCATTTAGATTGACTGGAAAGTCTAGAAGTATCTGATTATGCATCCACACAGTAGTGTCATAAGTATGAAACTTTACACCATGAATTTGTTTCTGTACATCTGTACTTATTTCTTTCAATTGTGCATCCCACTAGTTTTTCATCGCAAGAATTTTCTTGTCAAGAACTTCTTTTACTTTGTCCTCCCCCTTTCTGACTTCTACAGTAACGGTTGTTATGGCATCTTCTTTGAATGTCCCAACTTTATCACATGTTTTGAAAGTGTGTTCTTGAGCTTTCTTCTCCAGTTGAATCTGATTGTTAGCCAATGTGACTGATTGATCCAAGACTTGACCAATACTAGTCATAGTATGGTCTATGGCCTTTCCACCAATTTGCAGCAATCATTTGAATTCATCTATATTATGTTGTATTTCAGCAAAGCCTCGACGAATTCTGTGCAGATCCAGACTTGGATTTTTCCTTCTTTTATCCTTATTCTATTGCAGTAATTTCTGAATAATCAATGCTTAATATTCTCTGAATATAACCGTTAGACATAGCATTGATTATGGTATTCATCAGGATTATTGCTTGCCACTTTTCAATAGGACAGTTGGGTAAATCCATTAATGCAGATATTCTCTCCAGCCGTATTTTCCTTCTCCAGGTAGTCAGCATTCAATGCAGACAATTCAAATTCAAAGGAAAAATATATAGAGAAACTCAGTCTCTGATATTACAGATGATAACCAGAATAGAAAGAAGAACACACACATAGAACAAGACAGCCATCTGAAAATATTCAATAAGCACTCTCTCTATCTTCATCAAAGTGTTCTTCCTCCAGCAAGCTACAAAACAGACAACCAACGTCAATCAGTCTATAACATCCTGGAGATCTTTTCAAGAAGACCTACTCACCCTACAAAACTTCCATTCTTCCTGAACAAATCATCATCTCAGGGGAAGCTTTGACACCTTCAAGGATCCACATATCTTCTCTGTTGCTTTGAGAAGGAGAAGATAACAACTAGTTTGTTTGTTTCAGCCACATTTTACACAGGGTTATAGCTCAATTAAAAAATTAATCACTTGATTGCAAGTCTCCTGATCAAAAGACTTGACTTGGTTTTTAGGCACCTGATCAAAAGCCTGAAGGGTTTCCTGATCTACCTGAAGCAGATCTTGTGGTGACAGGCACCTGAACAAAAACCTGATTGGTGACAGGGCACCTGATCCAAAAACTGAGTGGATTCCAACCAGGGTGGTAGAAGAGTAGATGTACCCAAATTTTAAGGGAACCACTATAAAATTCTTGTGTTGTCTGTGATGCTATTTTAATTCTTTCTGTGTGTTGATTGCTAGATAGCTTAGTTTTATTTCTGTACTCTCTGAATACACTTATTTGTATCACTACTTTCAACTCTAAAATAAAGTTCTAAAGAATTTTAAAATACTCTATTCACCCCCCCCCCCCCCCTCTAGAGTAAGACAGTCTAACCCCTCTAGTGGTATCCTCTTTACAACCACTTTCAATTGGTATCAGAGCAGGTTGTCTTTGGTTTCACAGATTCACATCTGAGCCAAGATCCTTGTTAGATTGTTTATTTATTCTCTACTCTTTCTATTTTTACAGCAATGACACAAAATAAAGATTATGCTAGCACCAGACCTCCAATTTACAATTTAAGCAAATTTGTAATCTGGAAGGCAAGAATCAAGCTATATATGAACTCTATTGATGAGGACATTTTCAATTCCATTTTGATAGGTTCTCCTCAACCAACTGCTTCTACGTCCACAGTAACTTCTAGCACTCATGCAGTTCCACCACCTGAGTGGACTGATGCTCAGAAGAAATCCAAAGTTATTGATGCTAAAGCCATGAATATATTGGCCCAAACAATGTTAGATGAAATCTTCCAAAAGGTGGCTGAATGCTCTTCTGCAAAAAAAAATTTTGAGATTCTCTAAACCAGATGGTGGCAGGCTCTGCAGACGAAAGAAAGGATAGAAGATCCGTCCTAATAACTCAATATGAGAACTTCAAGAAGGATGAATCTGAAATAGTGGCAGAGATGTATAACAGAGTTAGTGTTATCATCAATGAACTAAAGACCTTGGATAAAGAAATCTCATTAACTGAAATCAATGACAAGATTCTGATGTGCTTCCCCAGCACTTGGGATTCCAGGATCTGGCCAATCAAGGAAGCCAAAAGTATGAATGAGATATCCACTGAGTCCCTCTTGGGAAAGCTCAAATCCTTTGAGCAACTGATCAAGAATAGAGAGGCAGCTGAAATGAAGGCCTCAACCTCTTCAAGGAAGGAACATAATATTGCTTTCAAAGCAACTGAATAATCTGAAACCCTTCCAGCAAATGAAGAGCTGATGAGCTTGCTGTCCAAAAGATTCTACAAGCTGGCCAAGAAGGATTTCAGAAGAAGGCCATCAAAGAATGATGACAAACCTAAGTATGACAGAACTCCTACCAAGGAGATTGTCTGCTTTGGATGTAGAAAGCCTGGGCACATTCTTACTGAATTCCCAGAAGCTCAGAAAAGGGACAGGAGAAAGGAGAAAGAGAACAAGAAGAACTCTAGCAGGAATTCAAACAAACACTCCTCCAGCAAATACAAAAGAAAAGAAAAAGGTTTCATTGATGAAACTTGGAGTGACACTGATGAAGAGACATCATCATCCAGTTCTAGTGAAGATGAAGAAGAAGCAAAGGCAAAAGAGGTCTGCATCATCCTCATGCAGCAGACCTGATGCTGAAAATCAAGTAGAAGGTCACTCTGAAGAATCAAAAGAAGAATCTGAGACAGATGAGGATCAGATAATCTCATCTTTTGATTTTAATTCTATTGATTTTAAAATTGAGTTCAAATCTTTATGTAATGATTTAATAAAATCTGAAAAAGAAATTAAAATGCTAAGAGATAGGCAATCTGAACTTGAAAACTTGTTTGTTGAAAACAATAAGCTTAAGGAAGATTTAGCTTTAGCTAATTAACAAATTATTTCTTTAAAAACAGAGTTATGTGAGTCTAAGCAACTTGAGGAATCTCTCAATGGGAGAAGCCTTGAGCTGATGGACATCACAAGTACAGTCAATGCCAGACTGAATGGCAAACTGGGCTTGGGTGCATTATCAAGCTTACCCCCCATACTTAAGAAGAACATATTAACAACCACTATAAAATTTGTTTCAGCTAAGGGTAAAGAGGTAATAAACAATAAACAACCCACAGAAGAATTACCAAACTCTAAAAATCAAAAGAACAGTAACTAAAAAACTCTAAGTAAAAACAAAGTTCAACAGATTTTGTCGAACTCAGACCAACGAAATATGACTAGTTCGTCGAACTCCGATCGACGAACAATGAACGCAAATATTAGCTATAATAATTCATCTTACTGCGATCGACGAACTGTGTATGGTTCGTCAAGCAGAGATCGGCGAACTTGGGGCACAGAAAATGAATATGTTCATTCTCTGAGCAGAGATCGACGATCTTATCCCACTTCGTCAAACTCTAGTTGACGAACTTGCAACTTTTCGTCAAACCTAGTCAGACTTAACCAAAATCATAATTTTAACAAAATTTTCAATCAACCTAGAAAACCTTTCAATCCTCTTGCTGATTGGGAAATTCCACCTAGGAGATACCATCCCTTAGGTTATAAATCCCAACCTAAATTTTCAGTTATATCAATTTTTTCTTATCAGCAAAATAAAGGACCCAAGGTAATCAGGGTCAAAAAAAACTAATTGTTTTCTTTGCAGGTAAAAAGCTGTCCAGTTTCAAATCAACTATGGTATTTGGACAGTGGATGCTCAAAGCATATGACTCGCAGCAAGGACAATCTAAACAATTATGAGTCTAAGTTGGGACCAAAGGTAATCTTTTGTGATTCAAATTGTGGTCAGTCTGAAGGCTTTGGAGAAGTAAAGATTGGAGCAGTCATTTTCAAGAAGGTGACATATGTAAGTGGACTCAAGTATAACCTCATCTCCATAAGTCAATTATGTGATGAAGGTTATCAGGTACATTTTAAATCTAGCTCTTGTATTATATCCACTAAAGAAAACCAAATTATTTTAATTGGAAATAGACAAGGTAACATATATGTAGTTGATTTTCATTCTACAACTTCAGATATTTGTTTACTTAATATTGTTTGCAATCAGAATGATCTAAGGCATAAAAGACTAGGATATGTTAATATGAAAAACATTACTAGACTATCTAAAGACAACCTTGTGAGATGACTGCCTTCTGGTCCCTACAAGAAGGAAGGCATCTGCAGGGCTTGTCAACTAGGCAAGCAAACTAAATCTAGTTTTAAATCAGTAAACATGAGTGATTCACGTAGGATCTTGTACTTGCTACACATGGACCTATTTGGTCCTATTGCTGTACAAAGCCTAGGAGGGAAATCTTATACTCTAGTTATTGTTGATGACTTCTCAAGATTCACTTGGGTGTTCTTTCTGAGATCTAAGTCAGATACATTCATGGTTCTTACAGATTTTCTCACGACCATACAGATTGAGTACTCTACTCCAGTTGCATTGATCAGAAGTGATCATGGTACTGAGTTTGAGTCTTTTCTTATGCATGAGTTCTGTGAGAAGGAAGGTATCAGGTACTACTTCTTATCTCCTAGAACTCCTCAATAAAATGGGGTAGCTGAAAGGAAGAATAGAACCTTAATTGAAGCTGCAGGCACATTACTTGTAGATGCTTACATGCTCATATCCTTTTGAGCAGAGGCTGTGAGCATAGCAAACTATGTATTGAACAGAAGCCTAATACAAAAACCTAAGAATAAGACCCTCTATGAATTGCTTAAAGGGAAGAAACCTAAAATCACCTATTCTAAAATATTTGGTTGTATGTATTATATTCATAATAATAATAAGAAATATATTAGAAAGTTTGAAGCTAAAGCTGCAGAGGGAATTTTTCTAGGATATTCCCAAGTCAGCAAAGCTTATAGAGTATTTAATAAATCTTCTTTAAAAATTGACAAATCAGTATATGTAACTTTTGATGAAGCTAACATGTCTTATAAGGAGAAAGAAATTTCTACCAATAGCAACTTGCAGGTACCTCACTTGTTTGAGAGATTGGATGAACTAAGCCTCACCCAAGAGGTTCCAATACATCCCTCTCCACAAGTTGAAGAAGAAAGTGAAGAAGAAAGCACAGAAGTGACTGAACCCTTTCCAACAGCTAATGAAATTGGACAAGAGGAATTTATTCCCCAAGCTGTTGCCCAACCTGCTCCTCCCATTGATCTTGTCACACTTAGAGATCACCCAAGATCTCAAGTGATTGGAGACATTTCAGTTGTTGTGCAAACAAGGCATCAACTCAACCCTGACTTGATGTTTGCTTGTTTCTTCTCTCAACTTGATCCCCAATCCATTAAAGATGCAGAACAAGATCCCCACTGGATCATTGTAATGCAAGAGGAGCTCAATCAATTTGAGAGATGTAGAGTTTGGAAATTGACTCCTAAACCCAAAGACTACCCAGTCATTGGAACCAAATGGGTATTCAGAAATAAGTTGGATGCAGAAGGCAACATTATGAGGAACAAGGCAAGGCTAGTAGCTCAAGGTTATAGGCAGGAGGAAGGCATTGATTATGATCAAACATTTGATACTATTTCAAGACTTGAGGCTATAAGAATTTTCCTTGCATATGCTACATTCAAGAAATTCAAAGTTTATTAGATGGATATCAAAAGTGCTTTTCTAAATGGAGATCTCAAAGAAGAGGTTTATGTTGAACAACCTCCAGGTTTTATCTCTCCAATTTATCCTTCTCATGTCTTTAGATTGCATAAAGCTCTCTATGCTTTAAAGCATGCTTCAAGAGCTTAGTATGAGACCTTATCTAGCTTCTTATTAGATCATAAATTCTCTAGAGGCATTGTAGATAGGACTCTTTTTATTAAGCATCATAAAGATAAAATTTTATTAGTACAAATTTATGTAGATGATATCATATTTGGCTCAACTGGTCCCAAACTATGCAAAAGGTTCTCTAAACTTATGCATTCAAAGTTTGAGATGAGTAGCATGGGTGAAGTTTCATATTTCCTTGGTCTTCAAGTAAACAATCATCTGATGGTATCTTCATCTCCCAATCCAAATATGCTAAAGAGCTTATTAAAAGATTTGGGATGTGTGATACCTCAGCTATGAAGACACCTGGGGCCGTAAATGTTGTAATAGATTCTAATGAGCATGGAAAGTCTATTGATCAGAAATTATATAAGGCCATTGATGGGTCCCTACTATATCTCACAGCAAGTAGGCTAGACATCATGTTTGCTACATGCATTTGTGTTAGGTTCCAAGTGAACCCTAAAGAATCTCACTATATTTTTCTTAAAAAGAATTTTGAGATATATAAAGGGTTGTCCAAATCTAGGACTTCTATATCCATCAGAGTTAGAATTGTATTTAACTGGATTTTCTGATGCTGACTATGCTGGATGTAGAGTGGACAAAAAAAACCACAGGAATATGCCAATTCCTTGGTGATAGGCTTGTGTCCTGGTTTTTTAAAAAAGCAAACCTCTGTGTCCACATCAACTGTAAGAGCAGAATATATAGCTGCTGGCATCTATTGCTTACAAGTTTTGTGGATGCAAAACCAATTACTGGATTATGGATACAACCTAAATAATTCAACTATATATTGTGATAGTACCAGTGCTATATCCATAGCACAAAATCCACTGCATCATAGTAGGACAAAGCATATAGAAATAAGGCATCATTTCATAAGAGATTGTGTAAACAAAAAGAAAATTAATCTTGTCTTCATTTCCACTAATTTCCAAAGGGCGGACATCTTCACCAAGCCATTGGATGAGAAGAAACATCTATTTTTCTTAAATCAGTTTGGAATGATCATTGGAGGTGAGTTAATTTAATTTCTGTCTGTGGTCGACGATTTGTTGACAGTTCGTCG
The DNA here is from genome assembly GCA_039583875.1 of Platanthera guangdongensis. Taxonomy (NCBI): domain Eukaryota; kingdom Viridiplantae; phylum Streptophyta; class Magnoliopsida; order Asparagales; family Orchidaceae; genus Platanthera; species Platanthera guangdongensis. The sequence continues at coordinate 117,520,015 of CM077163.1, forward strand.
AACGGAGATCGATGATCTGTGAACCCACCGTGAGGAGTTCGTCGAACGGAGATCGACGAACACTTCTTAGTGGAACAGTTTTTGTCAAATAGAGTTTGACGATTCCTGCTTTAGTGAATTCTTCGTCGAACTGAGATTGACGATTTATTCATCTTCTTCAGACTGATATCGACAAACTCATTTTCTATTAAAATACTTCGTCGAACTAAGTTCGAAAATCTTTTCCTTTTTCGTCGAACGAAGATTGGCGGTTCATATTCTGAAAACCATATATCTAGGTTTTCTTCGACCTCCGTCCCGCGCTTTCAGTTTCCTTTTCACATGATCTTTGTTTCTCTTTTGCAGGTGATGAGTCCGATTTATATAGGGTTTTTCGGACTCATCTGGGCTAGTTTTCATGCATTTGCACTTCACTTTTAGATCTATATCATTTTTATTTCATCTTGTCTATATTTCCATAGGAAGTGCACATTTAAGCCCGTGGTTGTGTATATTTTTTTGTACTCCGTTTTGTGCTCATCTGGAATGTCTGCACATATCAGTGCTAGGTTTAGGGGTCATGTGCATGTTCCGGGGATGTTTGGAAGCAGGAATACTGTGCACGATCATCGGATATAGTGCGCCGTTGATCATGCGCAATGTACCCTGATTTCCAGAATCTGCTTGGGGTAATCGCACGACCACTGGACATAGTGTGCACGACCATCGATCGTGCGCCACTGATCGTGTGCATTGATTCCTCTTTTCCTGGAGTTCTGTCTGTGGTAATCGCACGACCATTGGACATAGTACGCATGACCACCGGTCGTGCGTCGTTGCTCGTGTGTAGTACCCCAGTTCTTCTTCCTAATCTGTCATGCCAGTGCACACGATCAATGGACATAGTGTGCACGACCACTGGTCGTGCGCCCGTGATCATGCGCTTTCTTCAATTCTGCTTTCTATAAATATGCAGGTTCCGCCCTAATTGTAGATGCGCATTTTTCCTCCGATGTTTTCATCTCCAAGGAGGTATTCCGCCGTCCTCCTTCAAACTCCACCCTAGGTAGGTGCTCCGGGCAAGCTTTCACCGCCAAATCCAAGCCGAAGCTTCCTCTTGGCCTCCTCCTTCATCCTTGAGCTTCAAGAAGAGCTATACCTAGCTATCTCCACCAAGCTAGAGAAGTTGTGCCATCCTCCACCGGCTCGTGACACAAAGAAGTCGGGTCCATTGGGAGTGAGTGACAGCCTCCTCTACCCCGAACGCAGTTGAGGACCGAGCTTGGACGCAGATTGACAACCCGACGATTCCAACCGTGAATCCTCAGCAGGACTTCGGATCTGGTTGATCTCGCACACTTTTCTTCTCTTGTTGTTGAATAGTATAGTTGGAGAGCCAGTTTTGTTACCTTTTGCACGTGCACATCACATGTGCATACTAGAAGCTTTTATAGTTTTATTTTGATTAGTTCATTGCACTGTACACCACTGTACCCACTTGAGCGTGTACTTAGTTGTTAGTGTGCCGCGAGTTAAACTCATTTCTTCATTAGATTTGGGAAAATTATTGTGCTGGCATAGGATTGTGAGACGGGGTAAAATGTTGACCCTGATGTGCTCCTAATCGAGTGCTCTCGTCTCGTGTAGAAATTAGAGTAGATTTAATTTTTCTGTATGCTTTTAGTTTTATATTTTTCTAATTGCGTAAATACTTTTTATTCTACTCAAAAATTGGTGAATCCGGTGTGAATCCGACAGTAGCTTAGGGATGTGTGTAGATGACTGTTAGGTTCGTATTACTTGAGTCAGGAGGATGGATAGTCTTTCTCGTTGGCTAAGAACTTGCCCCAAGCTATTCTTGAAGCATGGGTATAGGTTAGTTCACTCACATGAGCGTGATGCAGGCCATCATTTTGGCCCGGTTGAGCTTTGTACCATTCCTAACGTCTTATCCTCGCTAGCCCCATTGTGCCTACCCCTCCTTTTGATTCAGCTTCACCATGATTTTCACCAAAGCCTCATAGCCAATCCTAGTCGTGCACCTAAGTTGAGCTTTAGAGTTTTACATTTTCATTTTGGGATGTGATGTGGTGATATTACATGTGAATATGTGGATGTGCTCCAAAGTTTTATTTGTTGAAATTGTTAAAATAAAATAGGATTCGAAAAAAATATATACAAAAAAAATTAATTGTGAAAAATAAAATTGAAAAGCAGAAAAAGTTTGATTGAAAATTCTTTTTGAGATGAGATTGTATTTGGAGTAGGTGGTACACACGCCCATATTTGAAAAATTTAGTCTCGGGGTGTGGTGTACTCGCGTCTATTTTGCTTACCAGAGGGATTCTTTTTATGATAGCTCATTTGGGTTAGGTGTTTAGCCTTCCTATTTATCTTTGTTTACCTCACCGAAATCCATGTCCCATCTCTTCACCTAAAGTCCTACTGATTCGTGTGTGAACCAAACCAGTGTCATGGACAGAATGCGAAAGGGCAAGCATATGGTCACCGACATTGGTGGATTCCTTTGGAGGTTATCCCAAGCCCCGATCTTTGGCAATGCTCGCCTAGTGATTAGTCTACTTTCTCACTACGCGTGACCGGCTGATTCACCGTGATTCCATTTTTGAGTAATAATAAAATGTTGATACGCATTGTGAAAAGTTTAAACTATTTTGTATACTTAGAAATTTCTTCTATTATATTTTTACGCGAGCGAGCATGCGACTTCGCATGGTACTCTGTATCGCAATTTCCTTGTTAGCTAAATCATTTTCCCTATCTGCATAGATTTTTGTTTCCTCGGGAAGCGCAAACAGTTAAGTCTGTGGGTGTGATGAGTCTGATTTATATAGGGTTTTTCGGACTCATCTGGGTTAGTTTTCACGTGTTTGCACTTCACTTTTAGTTCTATATCGTTTATATTTCATCTTGTCTATATTTCCATAGGAAGTGCACATTTAAGCCCGTAGTTGTGTATATTTTTTTGTACTATGTTTTGTGCTCATCTGGAATGTCTACACATATCAGTACTGGGTTTAGGGGTCGTGTGCGTGTTCCGGGGACGTTTGGAAGCAGGAATATTGTGCACGATCATCGGATATAGTGCGCATGACCACTAGTTGTGCGTCGATGATCGTGCGTAATGTACCCTAATTTCTAGAATCTGCCTGGGGTAATCGCACGACCACTGGACATAGTGCGCACGACCACCGTTCTTGCACCACTGATCGTGTGCATTGATTCCTCTTTTCCTGGAGTTCCATCTAGGGTAATCGCATGACCATTGGACATAGTACGCATGACCACCGTTCGTGCACCATTGCTCGTGCGCAGTACCCCAGTTCTTCTTCCTAATCTGCCATGCTAGTTTGCACGATCACTGGACATAGTGCGCACGACCACTGGTCGTGCGCCCGTGATCGTGCGCATTGTTCAATTCTGCTTTCTATAAATATGCAGGTTCCGCCCTATTTGCAGATAGCGCATTTTTCCTCCGCCGTTTTTTTCTCCGAGAATGGATTCCACCGTCCTCCTTCAATCTCCACCCTAGGGAGGTGCTCCGGGCAAGCTTTTACCTCCAAATCCAAGCTGAAGCTTCCTCTCGGCATCCTCTTTCATCCTTGAGCTTCAAGAAGAGCTAGACCTAGCTATCTCCACCAATCTAGAGAAGTTGTGCCATCCTCCACCGGCTTGTGACACGAAGAAGATGGGTCCATTGGGAGTCAGTGATAGCCTCCTCTACCCCGGACGTAGTTGAGGACTGAGCTTGGACGCGGATTGACAACCCGACGATTCCAACCGTGAATCCTCAGTAAGACTTCGGATCCTGTCGATCTCGCACACTTTTCTTCTCTTGTTGTTGAATAGTATAGTTGATCGTGCAGATGAAGTTGTACTTATTTTGATTTACATTTGTATCAAATTATGTCTATGTGATTTCATATTTATGTTATTTTCTTGAGGTGCGCCTATCTTTCCATCCACCATCCACCATCCACCCTTACCGTTCTAGCAATTGCTAGAAGCGTGCGCAGCGAAGAGGTGCTTTCGACCCTCATTCAGTCGTTCTAACCACGTCATCCATAAGCCTACTCGTCCATCCGCCCAACGATTCGGTGCATATCAGCCCGACTAGTCTTCCATCCCGCCAAGCGAAGCATCACATAGAGGCGTTGCATAGGAGTAGTTGTTAGCCTTTTATTTTCGTTTCCGCAAATATAAAACTCCCATCATTTCAGCAAACCATGAGGACTTCAATCTCAAGTCCTCCTCGACATTAACTCCACCTTACTGTGTTCCTTGAGAGATCGATACTTGGGAAAACTCGCCCATTTTATATTACTTGTGCGACCGGTTCACTGTCGTGATCTTTAACATCAGCAGGTGCATTCATGGAGACTCTGACAACTGCTCACTCCTCCATGAAGTTGACATGGGAATTGACATTGATTTCGATTCACTCCAGCATTCCGACGTAATCTTTGTAGAGATCCTGAAGCTCTTTGAAGATCAGAATCTAAAACCGTTCATGACTCAAAGAATCAAGATTGCTATGATAGAAATTAAAGAATGGGTGTATACTTCCACAACTCCAACAGAAGATAGAATGACTGGAACTATCTCTGGTAACCAGATTTCCCTCTCTCCAACTATACTAACCAACATTTTCGGTCTACTAAATGGTGCAGATGAGATTGACATGGATTCTGAGGAGTATAATAATATGTTGAATAGAATGGGTCGTTGTGGAGATAACCCTAATAAACTGCTGAAAAAGAACTTGTCGGTTGAATAAAAGTTTTTGGCTTACGTGGTCGGAAAGTGCTGTTAGGAAAGCATACAGCACATGATTATATAAACAGGCATCAATTCTTGGTTATGGCTGCTTTGGTGGATAAGAAAGCAATTAATTGGGGACAATTACTGTTTGACTTGATTAAGAAGAAAAACAACAAGAAAGAAGTTTGTTTTGGCCGGGTACTAGGGATATTTTTGCATGAAAAGGATTCTGAACACCTGGTGTCAGCAACAGTGTTCATCAATGACTCTAAGAGGCTAACCTCTACCCTTTTTGGTAGATGGGAGAGGAGGATCTCCAAGCCATCTAGGGCTTACTCCTCTTCCAGGCCTTTTGAGGGCACAAGGGCTGATACAGCCACTCCCCATCCTGGTTCTAAAGAAGCTCCTATTCCACATCCTTCTTCAACCTCATCCATACCAACTATAACTCCTCCATCTCCCTAGCCATCTACACTTCCTCCTCTACAACAACCAGACATCCTCACAACCTCACCAACTCATGTGACAACACCTCCTCACTCTCCACTACTTACAACTCCTCCTCAATCTCCTCTTCCATCCCACCTCCAAGACATAAACAATGAAACATTCTTCTCCTCCCCCACATTTAATCTACTCACCTCATTACCATCCACACCCACTTTTCTAGTACATGACATTCCCAGTCATTCACCATCTCTTTCCCCATCATCTCCTCAGGATGACATCCTCCCTGATGTCACTCCTGCTTCCGTCTCTATTTCCACTCGAACTCCAATTGAGTTTATGGATTCTGTTCCCCCTTCTCTATCTACCATCCTGGAGCACATCACTCCAGTGATCAGATCTCTTATAGCAGAGGCCATTATACCTCTTGCTAATTCTATTTCTTCTTTTGCTGCTCTCATGTCTACCTCCTCTATCCCCCCTTCTTCTTCAACCAGGAGCCTGGCTTCAGTTCCTACTGAAACCATGCAGGGGGAGATGCTTGATGAAGAAGCAGTGGCAGCAGCAGCAGTTCCAGATGTGGTTTGTATAGCAACAGCTACAGCAGACTCAGCTATTCCTGATGATTTAATTGATTTTATTGAATCTGATATGGATATGGATGAGCCAGTTATAGATGAAATAAACACTGTTGGTGATTACATTATAAATCTCACAGTAAACATTTTGAGTATATTAAATATTTTTGATACAGTTTACTTAAACTTTCTTCCAGAAGACAGCTCTAAGCCTTCTATGGCTATAGTTCCCTACACCTCCCCAATAAGCCCCAAAGTTGCCATGTAACTCAAGGCCAGGTTTGTAAGCTTAGAGGCTCTAGTTATTCCTTCTCCTCCAAGAGCAGAGTCTCTCATTATTCCATCCCCTCCCAAGGATATTTCTGCTCCAACATATATAATGGATGACAGCCCAATGCCAGACCTAGATGAGTTAATAATGGAAGATATAGAGGCAGAGAACCAATTAGATATTGTACATAGTCCCCTACCTCCAGCTCCAGCTTCAGCTCCAACTCCAGCTCCAGCTCCTCCTCAGGCTGAACAATTGTTGATATCTGCAGAAGCTCTAAAGGAGATTAATGTTTTATATGATAATCCCCAAGAATTTTCAAATGATGATGATGAAGATGGTTCTGATGATGAGCCAGAGTCAAAGAAAAAGAAAATTTATAAGAAAAGTAAAGCCCCTCCAGCAGCTGCTCCAAAACCAAACCCAACCCATGATACCCCTTATTATATTCTTCAAAATATCACTTCTTACAAGGGCATGCCCACTTGGATGTGGCTGTCCAAGAATCAGGAGAAAGATAGAAAGAAAAGCAGAAAATACTCTCCTACTCCTCAAAGATACAGGAAAGATCCACCTCCTCCTCCTCCTCCTCCACCTACTACTGGTGCTTCAGGCACTTCTTCTCAGAAATCTACCCAATATCAAACTTATCAGAGATAACATGGTAGATCCTCTTCTCATTCTAGAAGTAACCAGCACTGGTACTCCTCTAGCAAGCAACAACATTAACATCAACAACCTCAGCAACATCTACAACAAGCTCCAGAATCTCAAAAAGCTGATAGTTCCAAGAGACTTGCATCTACTCCTATTCCTTTTGAGGATCCTGAAACAGCTACTTCTGCCAGAATGGCCAGGTTCCAAGAACTGGTTGGATTATCTATGATAAACAAGGCAAAAGCTGAAGGAAAGGATCCCTCACAGTACTCAGTAATGTCAAAATATAGGAAAGAGGAATTAAACAGGTATGCAAAAGCTAATAAATTCTTTAATGTGGATGATTATATGAAATTACATCCAGAGGCTGTTGTGCCAAGGGCTACTTCCCTCAACATCATTGGAGCTGCTGATATGACTATGATAAAGAGTCAAGCAGCTAATCCTAACAGGGGGATCAAAATAAATCAGCCTGCTGATAAAGCAAAGGAGGATAAGCAAAAGTGATAAAGAAGAAGAAATGAGTATAGACTGTTCAATTTTCTGTATGTCTAAAACTATTTATTTAATATCCTGTCACAAAGCTACACTATATATATATTTGTTGTGTGTTTTAATCTTTCTACCAGATATATCCTTTCTTTTGCTTTGTGATTGTTGTTTTTTTGTTTTCATTTACATTAGTGACCTCACCCAAATAGGTGAGATTGTTGGATCCCTAGTTTGATTTGGGCTAGGTTCACTAATTAGGATGATTGACCCACCTTGTATATCCAGGTCCATGTCTTTGTGTCTTAGAGTTTAGGCTAAGCCCTTAGAAACAATCACACATGGTCCAGCCAATAGAAGACAGCAGAAGACTCAAGACTTAGAAGAAAATCAAGTTCAGACAATTGAGTTCGATGTTCGTCGAACTCAGCTCAACGAAAGTCGTGCTCAGCTCGACGAACTCAGAGACAATTCTTTGAGTTGAGCTCGATGATATTTAAGCTCAGGTCGACGATTTCTGGAAGTTCAACTTCAACATTCTAGTCCAGAATCTTTTCTCTGAACTCCAGTCGACGAAGTTTAGCTGTCAGCTCGACGAACTTAGAGCACAAAACTGGCAAGTTTTATCAGAAAGCAGTTAGTTGATCTCTGGTCGACGAACTTAGTTCTCAACTCAACGAACATGGATCCCCAGGTCGACAAACTTGATTTCTCAGCTCGACGAACTCTGGACTCAGGTCGACAAAATCTGTTCTCTACTCAACGAATTTTGTGTAGATCAAGACTTTGATTTTTCCTTCTTTTGTCCTTATTCTATTACAGTAATTCCTAAATAATCAATGCTTAATATTCTCTGAATATAACCGTTAGACGCAGCATTGATTATGGTATTCATCAGGATAATTTCTTGCCGCTTTTCAATAGGACAGTTGGGGAAATCCATTAATGCAGATATTCTCTCCAGCCGTTTTTTCCTTCTCTAGGCAGTCAGCATTCAATGCAGACAATTCAAATTCAAAGGAAAAATATATAAAGAAACGCATTCTCTGATAGTACAAACAATAACCAGAATAGAAAGAAGAACACACACAGAGAATACGATGTCCATCAGAAAATATTCAAGAAGCAATCTCTCTGTCTTCATCAAAGTGTTCTTCCTCCAGCAAGATGCAAAACAGACAACCAACTTCAATCAGTCTACAGCTTCCTTGAGATCTTTTCAAGATGACCTACCCATCCTACAAAGCTTCCATTCTTCCTGAACAAATCATCATCTCAGGGGAAGATTTGGCACCCTCAAGGATCCACATATCTTCTTTGTTGCTTTGAGAAAGAGAAGATAACATCTAGTTTGTTTGTTTCACCCCCACTGTACATAGGGTTATAACTCCCTTTAACAGTTAATCACTTGGTTGCAAGTCTGCTGATCAAAAGACTTGACTTGGTTTTTATCCACCTGGTCAAAAGCCTGAAGGGTTTCCTGATCTACCTGAAGCAGATCTTGTGGTGATAGGCACCTGAACAAAAACCTGATTGGTGACAGGGCACCAGATCAAAAACCTGAGTGGATTCCTACCAGGGTGGTAGAAGAGTGGATGTACCCAAGTTTTAGGGGAACCACTATAAAATTTTTGCGTCGTCTGTGATGCTATTTTAATTCTTTCTGTGTGTTGATTGCTAGATAGCTTAGTTTTATTTTTGCACTCTTTGAATACACTTGTTAGTAACACTATTTTCAACTCTAAATTAAAGTTCTAAAGGATTTTAAAATACTCTATTCACCCCCCCCCCCCCCTCTAGAGTAAGATAGTCTAACCCCTCTAGTGTTATCCTCCTTACCACCACTTTCATGGGGTTGGCGAGCTGAGGCAAGCGAGCTTGCCTGATCGGTCAGCTCGGCCTCAGATTTCTTTTTTTATAAATAGGCCCCCTCACCAACCCCAGTCCGTCGTCTTTATTGCTTTCATACTCCCTCTTCTCGCCCTTCTTCTCTCGTACTCATATTCTAACTTTCACGCGAGCATGGGTAAGACAAACCCCGATGCCAACGCCCGCTCCAAATGCGCCCAACACTTCACCGACTACTGTTTCTTTGATGGGAATACGACTGAGGGGGGTTCTCGGAATTCCTTACCGGCTACTTGCCCCCCAGTTTTGTGGCTCATCGGCCCAGCGCATGTGAGGCCATCAACACGTTCTACCCTGATGAACTTGCATTCTCCATAGCGCATTTTGAGGCGGGGTTGTGTCTACCACTATGGTCGGAAGTCCGTCGGATACTGAAGTACTATGGCACGGTGCCAGCGTACCTCAACTCAAATGACATCGCCAAGATGGTGGCATTCACCTACTATCTCCGCCGGGAGCGAATAGAGTTCAACCTAGCCGTCTTCAGGAAACTCTTTGCTTACAAGGCGACCCCAGATGGCGTCACCGACTTCGGGGGCTCTCTCATCAAATTTTGTGAGATCACGAATAAGCATCATAACTGGATAACCATGATCGTCTTCATCAAGGGTGATCTCGGCAACATCCCCTACTTGCCCCAACAGAAAGGCGAGGATGTGTACCGTCCCCCCACCGTGTCAGGCAACGATGTCAAGCTCCATAAATTCTTCCTCCACAAAGACTTTGAGGTCACCTTCCTGCGAAGGGGCCTCCACTAGCTCCTCCTCGTTCTTCCCGGTGAAGGTACTTTCTCTTTCTCTCCTTGCTCGGCCAGCATAATTCCATAGAATTTTTCTGACTTAAGTTTTTACATGCAAGGGAACGACTAATTCCCGTGAACCCGCCTTTCGCGGACTCGGGACTATCCCCTGAACCCCTCGCATGCGAGAAGGCGGCGATGGCGGCCTGCCGAGATGAGCTGGCCTAATCCAAGCCCTCATCCAGTAAGAAGCGGTCTGATCTTGCGGGATCCAGCACGCCTCGCTGCCAGCAGCCTCAAAATAAGATGAAGAGGGTCGTGGTGGTCGCCCAGCGAGACAGCAGTAACAACAACAGCAGCAAAAGCCAAAATACATGAGCTCGCCCGAGGCAACCCCGGATGGGTCGCCGGAGAGCTTGCTGAAGGAGATCTCGGGCAAGGGACAGGGGGTGGCGAGTCCTCTTCTCTCCCTACTGCGAAGAAAATGGCCAGCGAGCTGAGCACGCTGAAGGGCCACCCCGCCGGTGAGCTCATGGTTCAGTAGGACGAGCTGGCCCATCAATTCTCCATCTCCACCCTCCACCCTTTCTGGACTGACCGCAAACTCTCCACCGGCCATGCCTATGTGCCAGGCCTCTATCGGCGTAAGGACGCCAAGGAATATAAGGGTATGACCCTGCAGCAGCTAGGCCACAGGGGCATGTAAACCCATATGGGGGTTATGGAGATGCACCATATGATGATCCGCCGAGGCTTTAACCTCTGCGACCAACTACAGAAAGTCGTACAGGTATGCGACGTCGCCAAGGACAAAGCCGTCGACCTAGCTAGGTAGCTCAACATCATTGAGACATTACTCGCCCAAGCAGCCGGCGAGCCGGTAAGTACCGAGTTGCTTCTCTCTCTTTTTTACTTAGGATTTACCTGCCTTCTCCGTTATAAGTTTGTTTACCTTTTTTTGTTTTTTATGACGCCAAGGCCGCTGATGAGTTGCGGGCTCACGCCACAGGTCTAGAAGAAGAGAACAACCAACTGCATGCCCGCTCTGCCGAGCTAGAGGCTCGCCTTACCAGGTTGGAGGAGGAGAATGAGGTGCTGAAAGAGAAGAATAAGGACCTTCATGGCGAGATCCTCTGCCAAGCGGAAATCTTATTCCCCCGGGAAACAACGAGCCCCCCTTCCCGTACAAGAGGCCGAGGGTCTTTGGCAAGGCCGAGGTCGTTGAACGGCTACGGGTCAACTCGATCGCATCCGCCGAATGTACCCTTCAAATGATGAAATACATGGGGGTGCTGGTGTAAGGCTGCGAGGAGATCATGGTCCGAGACCTTATGCCGATCCTATTCCTGCCAACGCCGCCCAGCGAGAAGGAGGGTAGCTTCGACCTACTCTTCGGGAAGGTCTTCAAAAACGACCTATCTGGAGGAGTGGGCGAAGACTGCCAGTCCGGGGGAGGCGAGAACTGACCCGCACCCTTTTTTCTTTTTTTGTTGTAATTCTTTTCGCCCTCTTTCTGTAACCTCGCCGAGGCATGCTCCTCTTTTTGTAACAACATTATATAAATGAAAACAGCTTTGATATGAACTTAGCCTTAATTTTTCCTATCTTTTTTCCTGAGCTTCCTTGCTATGACGTACTCTCTTACGAGCTCTCCACCTCGGCGGACCTCACGTGAATTGATCTTGTCATTATAATGGATGTTAGGATTCATACCCGCGAGTAGATCTTTAGAGCTCACCAGCCCTAGAAGATCCGGTGGTGGACCACTGGCCGTGCTGGGCTCGCACCTTCAAGCTCGCTCGCGAGCTGCCTCTTTTCTCGCCAATGTCAAGCTAAAATTATTAAAAATTTCCCAAGTAAAGCTGAAGGGATGTGGAGTGCACTTTTTGAGCTCACCTTCTTCGGCGGATGGTGAGTACTCGGCTCGTCACCCCGTTGCTGAGCTTCTCCCGCTAGTCCCTACTCGCCTATGAGGATTCTTCTCTTCCTATTTTTAGAAAAAGGTACGAATTTCCCAAGTAACATATTGGAGGGGTAAGACTCTTCCAAGTGACATCCAGCCCTGCCAGCTAGGTGAGAGTCTGTCAACGGGATCTGCTCGGGGTTCGGGTAGATGCTATTGAGTGGCATTCAGCACTGCCATCTAGGTGAGAGTGGCAACGGGATCTGCTCGGGATCCGGGTAGATTCCATCGAGCGACATCCAACCCTGCCAGCTAGGTGAGAGTCTGGTAGCAGGATCTTCTCGGGGTCCGGGTAGATGCCATCGAGTGTGATCCAGCCCTGCCAGCTAGGTGAGATCCTAGCAGCGGGATCTGCTCAGGGTCTAGGTAGACACCATCGAGTGACATCTAGTCCTAACAGCTAAGTGAGAGCCTGGCAGCGGGATCTGCTCGAGGTCTGGGTAGACGCCGTCGAGTGACATCCATCCCTGCCAGCTAGGTGAGATCCTGGCAGCGGTGAAAGTTATTTACTCAAGGTTAGCTATTCACCTAGAGGGGGCGCTGAATAGGTCTTTGAGATTTTATAAGTCTTTTTGTTGTTTTCTTTCAAAGAGATCTAGAGCTTGTCCATAGAGCCTGCAATATAAAAAAAAAGCAAACAACACAGCCAAGCAAACGGTTGTTTATAGTGGTTCCCCAATTGGATACATCTACTTTCCCTCCGACTTATCCAACTATATTGTTGGACAAGGCACAAACTCCACCAATATGCTCCTCAAAGCTTACACCTCAGGCCCACAGCATTACACTCAGGTTCTCTTCAGAACCCTACCTAAGAACCATAAAAGTTCATACCTTAGAGCCCTGTAGTGCACCTACAGCTCATTGCTCCACTGACCACATACCTCAGCCTTATTTTTAAGGCCTACAACTCTGAATTTTCAGCCCTACAACTTTAGGCACAAAGCCCTACTCTCAGAGTGCTGCAGCACTCCTACAACTCAGTACCTATATAGGTACCTACCTCAGTGCGCTTTCAGGCACCTACAGCTCAGCCTCCTCCAAGGACTACAACTTAGTGACACACTTGTCACATATAGCTCAGTGACTCACCAATCACCTTCCTTAGCCCTATCTCTAAGTCCTACTACTCAGGTTGGGAGGACAGCCCTACTCTCAAATCCACATATAGATCCTACCTCAGTACCCCAGCAGGGCACCTACCTCAGTGACTAATTAGACACCTACACTCAGGCCAAAAGGCCCTATAGCTCAGATTTAGATAAACTGAATTCAACAAGAATTAAAATAAGTTAAATAAAATGAAACACTGACTCAGAGATAGATCTCTGAGTCTACCTTGCTGGACTGATCAGATATCAGTCCAGCCCTCTTGCTGTAAAAGGAATGAGTCTTTTTATATAATCAACTTCTTCTTTGTTGCACAGATGAATAGTCAACTACTTTTGAAGGTTGATGGCCCTTCATATAGCCAACCCCTTGCTGATCTGAAGAATCAGCTGCCTTGTTCTGGAGAGAACACTTTTACTGAACTTGAAAGAGCTTTAGCTAACTTTTCTTTGCATGTTGCCTAGCTCTGTTGGACTTTTGCTTACAAGCTTGTCGGAGAAGATGAAGTCCAGCCGCCTCTATTTTCTGTATATTCTCTTTCTATTCTGCGTTTTTTCTCCGTAACCTTAATCCCCTTTCCTTTCTTCCTTTTATATGTGTGTTGATTTGAATCAATGACACAATTTGAGTGTGGGCCCAGCCAAGGATGGTGAGCGCCACCTCCCTCAGAAAAGGACAAATAAGCTATCGGCTTTACTGCAGCTGACCCGCAATGACATTGATAATTTTTACTTTGTTGACTTCAGGTGACGTCAGCAGTGGTCATCCTATGCTGTTGTAGCTTTCCCGCAACGGCATGAAGTATTTTGACTTGTTGACTTTTGATGACGTTAGCAGCGGTCATCACCTTCTGGACTTAGAAAGATTCCAGATTCTCAATAAGCATTGAGTGATGTTGAGTCACTAAATGCCGTCTATCTTGTCTCTTCATTAGAAGCGTTGAGTGAACTTGCCTCTCTCAATGCTTCTAGACTTAGAGAAATTTTGTTGGCTTTGTCTCAACGCTTCCTTCTCAACTGTCTTAACGGTTTTTTCTTTCACAACTGAGACTATCTTCTATCTCAGCGGTTTCTTCTCAACGGTCTAAGTGGTTTCAGCTTCTCAGCTGAGAATATCTTCTATCTCAGCGGTTTTTGCTTCAACTCTCTCAGCGCTTCCTTCTTCATTAAAAGCATTGAGTGAATCTGCTTCACTCAATGCTTCTTGACTTAAAGAAAATTTTAGCTTGCTTAGTCTCAGCGGTTATACTAAGACATTCATATCAACTGTCTCAACTGTTGTAATATCCCAAATCCCAGGATTGTGAAAAGTTGGGTGACACGGCCTGGGACACGGGCGTGTCAAGGGTCGTGTCCTCCTATGCTCAACGAACTCAGCTCGACGAAGTTGAACTGGGGCGTGTCTAGTGCCGTGTATGGGCACACGGCCTGTGACACGGGCATGTCACATGTCGTGTCCTTTTTTGGATGTGGCCAAGGCATTGAGGCCTGGTGAACACGGGCACGACACGGGTGTGTCTTAGGGTACACGCCATGTGACACGGGCATGTCACTGGCCGTGTCCCGATCGGGTTGAAATTGGTTTTGTACAGCCTGATGTACACGGCCACAGACACGGGCGAGTCTGAAGGCGTATCAGGTGACACGGCCCGTAACACGGGCATGTCAGATGGGCATGTACTGGTCTAGCTGAGTCAGTTGTGTGCTGCTTAAGGCATACGACCTGTGATACGGGCGTGTCACAGGCCATGTCAGGCAAAAAAATAGCCTTTTGTGGCAAAATCGTGGCTGTCCATTTCCTCAGCTGGGATCCAATGGCTGAGGTTCCTCCCTATGTCCTTAACGCTAGAAAAGGAGATGAGAAAGCTCATTTGCATGTGGCCTTCATCTTTCTAAAATCGTAGAGAGAGAGTGAGAGGAAGAAGGAGGAGGAGGAAGGAGAGTTGTCCACCGGTGGAGCTACGGAATTCCGGTTCGAGATCTGAGGCTAGCGTTGGGGAGGTGAAGTCGATGCGATGCTTTTCAGCTGACTAGGAATCCATGGCTCCGAAGCATTCTTCAAGGGTAATGACTTTTCTTCCTAGCCATGTGAAGGCTTCCTTTTTGGCATGTGCATCTGATTCCCCCACCAGAGGGTGGCTTGTGACGGGAGTCCCTTGGGTTGATTCATGGAATCCCCAATCATTTGGGATATAGATCCGGAAATGGAGTATGGAATAGGCATGCTATGTGAAGCCCCTCTGGACAGGTTGGTCTGGATTGGTGATGTTGCATATACCCACCGGAGAAGACTCCGTGATAAAGGTGTAGTTTAGGAGTCGACGGGTTAAACCTGTGAAGGGCAGTAGCATGAAGTACTAGAGTGGTAGTCCAGGAAAATATCCGTATAATGCTTGTGATGAATAGGTTGTACCTGGGAAGGGTAGTAACAGAAAGTATTGGATTTGGAGTCCAGGAAATACCCATGTAATGTTTGATGTTCATGGGTAGTACCTATGAAGGGTAGTAGCAGGAAGTACTGGCGTGGTAAGCCAAGAAAATACCCTTGATGCTTGGAATGCTTGATGGGTTGTGCCTGTGAAGGGGAGTAGCAGGAAGTACTGACTTGGTAGTCCAGGAAAATACCCTCAAGTGAATGCTATGATGTACGGTTAAGCCTAGGGATGGAAATTGAGTTCTTTCGCTAACACGAGGCGTGGCTCCTAAGTAACTGATGAATGTGAAGCCAGTTTCGTAAGAATGGGGTAGTTATGTGTGAGCCGATAAGATCACCTAAAGGAAACAGGTAAGTTGAAACCGACACACGCCTTTTATATAGCCGCGAGTACGCCGTACTCGGTGATGGTAAGGCGACTTGAGTAACGGGGGTGGCTAATCAAACCTGCGTTATGTCCGTCCGACGTGAGACCTGAAAGTGTGATCTGTTGGAGCGCATAGCAAGAGTCTTAGGCCTGCACGCCATGACACAATGGGGGCTACGGGCCAATCCCGAGTCATTAAGACTGAAGTCTCCGGCTGCATGCCATGGAGCAAAATGCTCAATTTTACCGTTGGGTTTCGACCCTGATACGGTGGTGGGACCCTGGTTCGCTGGTACACAAAGAATGTGACCTGAGTGCACGGATTGTTGGGCTGCGTGGCTGACGGTTGTGATGGAATGGATGTGCGTGAGAGCACATTATATGAATATATATATCTACCTGTGAAATGCTATGCCTGGAGGGAAGGAATACCACTGCCCCAGGAAAGGGGTAGGGTCGTTATAATTTGGTCAACTGAATGATGACCGTTGCCTTGTTTGTCACCGTTCGGTGGGCTGTCCCTGTGCAGGTGCTGGAGAACCAAGCGGGATGCATAAAGGCTAAAGTCCCTGCTGCTGTTGCTGCTGCTGCCGCTAACCCTTGAAGCTAAAGTTTAAAAAGTTGTGTTTTGTTTATATATTGCTGGCCTGCATGCCAATGTTTGGGAGCCACTATTGTAAACGTACTTGTAAGGCCATAAGGACAACTGACTTTGTATTTGGTACATTCCTGTTTATATATATCAATATGGATATTGTTATGGTGTACATTCATGTTTGGAGTTCAGGTTCGTGTTATAAGCTTCTGCTAGAATGCTATGAGTTAGGATGCGCAACTCTGGCATCACTTCGTGACCTCGTCGCCTGTTTTGTGGTATATGTTGTGGTGCCCCGGCCGGACCTTCTATTATATACTATATGAACGGATGGAGTCGTTACATTTTTGGTATCAGCTATCTCGGTCTTTCCCTTTCAAATTCGTGGTCGAATTCTTTTGTGGGGTGGCGAGCACATGTACGTGCGAACCGCATTAACACTGATGAACTTTTGAATGTCCACCTAAGGAATGCAAATACATGTGTTTAAGGAACCTGTGCATTCCTATTTTGTTGTGATTGCTTGTGTGAGGTTGCTAATGTGCGTGTCTTGTTCACCTATAGGTGACTCGCAGTGGTGCTGGGCAATCGGAGCCCCAATGTTCTGATGAAAGTACGGCACCAGCTGAGGTGCCTACACCTCAGCCTTCTGCGGAAACTGTACGATTAGTTGCTGAGGCATTGTTTGCCATGATTCAAGTACAGCCGATGGGGCAGGCGCAGCCGGCCTTGAGGCCCAAACAAGTTTCAGCGATGCCAGAACTGTTGCGGATGTGGATCCTCAAGCAGCTACAAGGCAGTTGAAGCAGTTCGTGAGCTTAAAATGCCTACATTTTCAGGAGTGGGATCTCCTACGCAGGCTGAGGACTGGTTGTCGCGCGTCAAGCGGATAATGACGGCAATTGGGACAGAGGATGTTCAGAAGGTCACTGTAACAACCCCATCCGTTCATATGATATATTCTAGAAGGTCCGGTCGGGGCCCCACAGGATATATCACAAAACAGTCGGTGAAGGTACAGGATGATACCAGAGTCGCGCATCGCACCTAACACAAAGCATTCTAGCGGAAGCCTAGACTACAACTTGAACTCCTCATGAATGTCCAAACATAAAACTCCACATTTTATATCATATAGGAATGTCTTACAACAAGTCAAAAGAGTTGGCCTTATGGCCTTACATGGCTTTCACACAGTGGCCTAAACAAATTGGCGCGCAGGCCGGCCACAAGAAAAGAAAACACACAAAAGTACACATTTAGCCTTCGAGGGCTAGCAGCAATCGCAGCAACACCAGCAGGAACATCAACCACTATGCGTCCCGCTCGGCTCTCCAGCACCTGTACAAGGACAATCCACCCAACGGTGGCAAACAAAGGCAACGGTCAGCGTTCAGCTGACCAATTTATAACGACCCTACCCCTTCTCTCGGGGCAGCGGTATTCTTCCCTGCAGGCATATTAGATCACAAGTATGGCAAGCTATATCATCAAAATGTGCTTTCACACACACAAGCCATCACAACCGTTCGCCACCCGGCCCAACGGTCCGTGCACTCAGGGCACATTCTTGGTGTTCTGGCAACCTCTTGCCCACCACCGTATCAGGGTTACAACCCAACGGTAACTCTCTTGAGCATTTACTCCATGGCGTGCAGCCGGAGTTAGTCTTCCTACACCGGGATGGCCCGTAGCCCCCCATTGTGTCATGGCGCGCAGGCCGAAGACTCTTGCTATGTGCTCCAACATACCGCAGTTTTTGGTCTCACATCGGACGGACATAGCGCAGGTCAGATCCTCCACCCCCCGTTGCTCAAATCGCCTTGCCTTCTCCGAGTACAGCGTACTCATGGCTATATCAAAGGCGCGGGTCGGTCTCACCAATCCTGTTCTTGGCATTCAAGCCTGGGTATTTTTCTATACCCATTTCCTCACAGCAACAGCGGGTCTTTCCTGGGCACACCAGTACTTCCTGTGACTCTCTCCACAGGTGGACACCGCACAAGCACAAATGTCAGGGGTCTTTCCTAGCTCTCAGGCCAGTACTTCCTGTTACTCGCTTTACAGGTGGACACCCTACGACATCAAGCATCACCAAAAGGGCCTTTCCTGGTTCCACCAGTACTTCCTATGCCTCAATCACAGGTTGTACCCAAAACCATCACATGGCTATTTTCCTGGGCTACCACCCCAGTACTTCCTGCTACTCCTTTTCGCAGGCATAACCCGTAGACTCCTTACACTACACGTTTATCACGGAGTCTTCTCCGGTTCGTTTGCAACATCACCAATCCAGACTAACCTGTCCAGATGGGCTTCACACAGCATGCCTATTCCGTACTCCATTTCCGGATCTATATGCGAACAAAGGGGATTTCAAGCATCCACCCAAAGATTTCCAAAACCAGCCACCTCTTGGTGGGGGAAATCACAAAATATGCCAAAAAGGAAGCCTTCACATGGCTAGGAAGAAAAGTCGTTACCCTTGACGACCGCTTTGGTGCCATGACCTCCAAGCTAGCTTGCAAGACTCGCAAGATTGATTCCTCCGCAACGCCGGCTTCGGATCTCTCGTCAGCACCACCAGCAACAGCCCCCTTTTCTTCTTCCTCCTCCTTTCTCTCTCTCTTTCTCTCTCTCTTAACTTGAAGAAAGCTTAAGGCCAAGGAAAAATGAGAATCCTTCTCTGATTTCGGCCTTTAAGGAAAAAGAGGAAGAAGCTTCAGCCCTTGGATCCAGACTAAAGGAATGGATGGCCACGATTCTGCCAAAAACACAGATTTTGACCCGACACAGCCTCTGACACGGCCGCGTGCCAGGCCGTGTGCCTCAAGCGGTGGTCAACCGACTTATCCAAACCAGAGACACGCCCATGGGACACGCCCGTGTCATGGGCCGTGTCACCAACACACCTTCAGACACGCCCGTGTCTGTGGCCGTGTACCTGGGTGAAAAAAATCCCAAATCATCCCGAGACTTCACACGGCCTGTGACACACCCGTGTCCCAGGCCGTGTGCCCAGACACGGCACAAAGACACGCCCTGTCGAAACCTTCGGCGGGCTGAGTTCTTCGCCTGATTTGACACGCCCTGTGACACGCCCGTGTCACAGGCCGTGTTCAACACTCAACACTCACTTCTCGACACTCGACGATCGTCGGGACAAAATCGTCGAGCATACGACACGGCCTTGGACACGCCCGTTTCCTGGGCCGTGTGCTCCCCTCTCGACGCATCGTCAAGAGAAAAATCGTCGAGACAAAGGCCGATCGTCGACACAACCTCGACACGCCCTGCGACACGCCCGTGTCGCAGGCCGTGTTAACTGACACGCCCTGGGACACGCCCGTGTCCCAGGCCGTGTCACCCAAAAATGCTTGTTTCCGAACTTTGGGCTGTTATAATCCTCCCCTCCTACAAGAAATTTCACCCTCGAAATTCAGACATAGGAAAGGCAATAGAAAACAGCAAGAAAAATGTGACAACATATATAAAAGTTTATGTTACAACATTCTTGCTACAGGTTACAAAAACAGCTTAGGGAACTCTTCTCGCATGGTCTGCTCGCGCTCCCATGTCTGTTCTTCACGGCCGTAGTTATCCCACCGGACTTTTACCATACCGACCGTCTTGTTCCACAACTGTTTTTCGGCTCGATCTTCGATCTGAATGGGTCTAACTTTCGTTGTTAGCCCATACTCCACCGGCACACGATCATCCGCGATCACTTGAGTTGGATCTTTCACGGCCTTCCGAAGCACCGAGATGTGAAAGACATCATGTAACCCACCCAAGTCCGCCGACAGAGCTAGTCGATAAGCCGCTTCGCCAACTCGCTCAACCACTTCAAACGGACCCAAATATCTGGGACTCAACTTTTGCAATCGTCGAATCCTGGAGACACCTTTGAATGGCTTGATCTTCAAGTATACCCAATCGCCAATCACAAATTTTACGTTCTGGTGCTTGGCGTTGTAGTACTTCGCTTGTCGATCTTGAGAAATAAGCAATCTCTCTCGAATCATCCGTATGGTTGAGTTTGCTTCCTCAACCTCATTTGGTTTAACAACCCGAGCTTCGCCCGCTTCTACCCAAGCCAAGGGAGTACGGCACTTCCTTCCATATAGAGCTTCATATGGTGCCATCCCAATGCTTGCTTGGTAGCTGTTATTATATGCAAACTCGACCATATAGAGGTGATCTTCCCATCTCTTTCCGAAGTCAAGGGCGCACATTCGGAGCATGTCCTCCATTGTTCTATTGGTACGTTCAGTTTGGCCATCCATTTGTGGATGAAAGGCCGTACTGAAAGTCAACTTCGTACCCAACAGTCGGTGAACTAGCCTCTAAGCATTTGACGTGAATCGCCCATCTCGATCACTTACGATGCTCCGAGGAACACCGTGCAGCCGCACAATCTGGTCAACATATAACTTTGCCAAACTTTCAACTGAATCATCCCGCCTGTTCGGGAGAAAATGTGCTACTTTCGTTAGCCGGTCAACAATCACCCAAATGGAATCATTTCCTCGCTGCGATCTTGGCAACCCATGCACAAAATCCATGGAAATATCATCAAATTTCCACACTGGAATCGACAGTGACTTCAAATATCCACCCGGCTTTTGACATTCCGCCTTCACCATCGCACATGTTTGGCATTTAGAGACATAAAGGGCAACATCTTTCTTGAGCCCTGGCCACCAGAAAAGCTTCTTCATATCGTTGAACATCTTTGTGCTCCCGGGGTGAATGGAATATTTTGTATAATGCGCTTCATATAGCAGTTCTTCCCTCAATTTCCCCACATTCGGGACGCACAAACGGCCCTCTTTTCGCAAAAGACCGTCATTCCAGGTGAATTTGCCTTCTGGCCCTTCATTCACATAGCGCAAGAGATCTTCATCCAATTCCGTTGCCCGTCGAACTCGGTCCGCAAGGTCACATTGCACCTCGATCCAGTTCAAACATGCAGTGGCAGTGGAATTCTTGTCAACACAATAGATCTCCAATGCCTCCAGTTCCTGGATAAGACGTTCATCATGCCTATGTAACCAATTTGCTCTAGCCGGAACTCGCCGACTTAAGGCATCCGCGACAACATTCCCCTTCCCGGGCGTATAGTGAATCTCAAAAGTGTAGTCCCCAAGGAACTCCAACCACCTTCGTTGTCGCATGTTCAAGTCTTTTTGCTCCAAAAGATACTTTAGGCTCTTATGATCTGTATAGATCTCCACCTTCACTCCATAAAGGTAGTGTCGCCACAACTTGAGTGCAAAAATCACCGCCGCTAATTCTAAATCATGGACGGGATAGTTTCGCTCGTGCACCTTTAGTTGGCGTGAGCCATAAGCAATCACCTTTCCGCTCTGCAGAAGAACGCAGCCTAAGCCGCTCCCTGAGGCATCACTATAAATCACAAAGCCATCGGTTCCACATGGTGAAGACAATACCGACACCGTGGTCAACCGAACCTTCAGCTCTTCAAAAGCTCGTGCGCACTCTGGCGTCCAAACGAACTTCTGATCTTTTCGCGTCAGTGTGGTTAGCGGCAAAGCGATCCGTGAGAAGTTCTCCACAAATCGTCTATAGTAGCCCGCAAGTCCAAGGAAACTCCTGACCTCGGCTACGGAAGACAATCTTGGCCACTCTTGTATGGCTCTTATCTTCGCTGGATCCACTACAATGCCCGCTCCACTCACCACATGGCCTAAAAATGCCATTGACGATAGCCAAAACTCGCACTTCGAGAACTTGGCATATAGCTGATTTTGCCTCAACGTGTTCAACACCAACCGCAAGTGACTCTCATGCTCGGCTTTGGACTTTGAGTACACCAGGATATCATCAATAAACACTATCACAAACAGATCCAGGTACTCACGAAAAATACGGTGCATCAGATCCATAAACACCGAGGGCGCATTACACAATCCAAAGGGCATGACTGTGAACTCATAGTGCCCATAACGCGTTCCAAATGCGGTTTTGGGAATATCACCTTCCCGAATTCTTAACTGGTAATAACCAGACTTCAGGTCCAACTTCAAATAGACGGTAGATCCCACCAACTGATCAAATAATTCATCAATCCGGGGTATAGGATACTTATTCTTCTCGGTCAGCTTATTCAATTCACGGTAATCGATACACAACCGTAACCCACCATCTTTCTTCTTTACAAAAAGCACAGGCGCGCTCCAAGGTACATACTTGGGCGGATATAACCTTGCTCTAGCATTTCTTGTAGTTGAACCTTCAACTCAGCCATCTCTTTAGGCGCAACGCGATATGGCGAGCGGGCCACGGGTTTCGCACCTGGCACCAACTCAATGGTGAAGGCAATCTCCCGCTGGGGTGGTAGCCCAGGGAGATCCGTGGGAAACACATCTGTAAATTCTGCCACAATCGGAACCTCGCACAAGGTGGCCTTAGGCTCCACAGCCTGAATTAGTGCAAAGTAACACTCCGCACCCTTCCGAACAGCTTTGACTACCTGGAGTGCAGTCATCAACGTCCCGCTCACTCCTCGCATACCCGCAAACTTGGTCTTCTGTTCGATATTCTGGCCCAACGTGATTTCTTTGGACTGGCAATCAATCATAGCATGCTGCTCCGCAAGCCAATCCATCCCAAAAATCACATTGAATTCCGATATTGGCAAAACAAATGCAGTTAAACAAAAATCCCGACTTCCTAACTGAACCGCCACATCGCAAGCTTGATCCGCAAGCATCCAACAGCCATTCGGCAACACCACTCTGACGCTATCTGTCTTTGTACGACTGGGTATCCCAAGCCGCGTAAGAAACTCACTAGACAGAAAAGAATGCGATGCACCTGTATCAAACAGTGCTCGCGCCAGCGTGTCCCGAATCATCACAAAGCCTATGACAAACATGTCACACACACAAACCGCAAACATAGGAGTACGAAGTAAAAATACAAACAATAGCATATGCAAAACTAAACTCATACCTGTGACCACATCACTCTGCTTGATGGCCTCTTACAGGCCAAGATTGTAGACCCGGGGTTGCGCCTGCGAGGCAGAGGAATCCACCACCGCCTTTCCTTTTTCCGCATAAGATGCTTCCGCCTTCTTTTCACTCTTTGGCGGCATCCGACAATCTCGCGCAATATGTCCCATCCGGCCATAATTGAAGCAGATACGAGTGTCTGGCTTGGAGGTCGCCCCTGATGTTGCTCCCGTTGCAACTGATGAAGGAGCTTGTCCACTAGGCTTGGACTTCTTACCCCATCTCTTCTTATAAAACGGTTTTCCCGATCGGGGCGCCTTCCACTCCGGTTACGTCACAGCCAAAGGTCTCTTCCCTTGCACCCTCTTCATATCCTTTTCCAACGCGGTCGCGGTGTCAACCAGCGCTTGGAAACCTTGGTTCACAGAACTTGACACAAGGAACCTCAGCTCGTCCCTCAGTCCTTCATAGAACCGATTAGTCTTCCTCTGCTCATCAGCAAAAATAGAACCCGCATACCGCCCTAAGCGAGTAAATTCATGCAGTTACGCGTCAACACTGCCATCACCTTGAGTGAACCATTGGAATTCATTTTCCATGGCTATCCGCTGAGCCGCAGGAAGGTGCTTCGCGTGGAAGAGCCGGGAGAATTCTTCCATCGATACTTGGGTTAACGGACGACCCGCCAAGTGATGTAACTCTATCTCATCCCACCATAATCGAGCTTCTCCTTCAAGCAAGAAGGTGGCTAAGGTAACTTTCTGATGCTCCGCCGTTCCTATCGCCGTCATCACTCGCTTGACACGCGATAGCCAATCCTCAGCCTGCGTCAGGGTTCCCGCTCCCGAGAACGTAGGCGGATGGAAACTCATAAACCGCGTTAGCTGCTTCTCAGCCGCTCGAGGGGCCACACCCACGATAGGTTCAGGCCTTACCGCCACCTGTTCTGGCCTCACAGCCGCTTGTTCCTTCCTAAGGGGCTGGCCTTGGATCATGGTGAATAAGGCCTCCGCAACTAAACGCACATGTTCTGCAGACGGTGGAGGTGTAGGCACCGCGGCTGGTGCCATACTTTCATCAGAACGCTGGGACTCAGACGGCCCAGCTCCACTTCGTGTCACCTAAAGGTGGACAAGATACACTCATTAGCGGTCGTACCCAAGCAAGAAACACAAAAGAAGAACACGCATGTTCCTAAAACACACAAATATGCATTCATATCATGGACATTCAGGAGTTCATTCGTAGACCTTGGTGTGCACAAACACGTGCTCGCCACCCCACAAAAGAAGTCGACCACGACTTCGAGAGGGAACGACGAAGACGACCGATACCAAAAATGTAACAACCCCATCCGTTCATATGATATATTCTAGAAGGTCCGGCCGGGGCCCCACAGGATATATCACAAAACAGTCGGTGAAGGTACAGGATGATACCAGAGTCGCGCATCGCACCTAACACAAAGCATTCTAGCGGAAGCCTAGACTACAACTTGAACTCCTCATGAATGTCCAAACATAAAACTCCCATTTTATATCATATAGGAATGTCTTATAACAAGTCAAAAGAGTTGGCCTTATGGCCTTACATGGCTTTCACACAGTGGCCTAAACAAATTGGCGCGCAGGCCGGCCACAAGAAAAGAAAACACACAAAAGTACACATTTAGCCTTCGAGGGCTAGCAGCAATCGCATCAACACCAGCAGGAACATCAACCTCTATGCGTCCCGCTCGGCTCTCCAGCACCTGTACAAGGACAATCCACCCAACGGTGGCAAACAAAGGCAACGGTCAGCATTCAGCTGACCAATTAATAACGACCCTACCCCTTCTCTCGGGGCAGCGGTATTCTTCCCTGCAGGCATATTAGATCACAAGTATGGCAAGCTATATCATCAAAATGTGCTTTCACGCACACAAGCCATCACAACCGTTCGCCACCCGACCCAACGGTCCGTGCACTCATGGCACATTCTTGGTGTTCTGGCAACCTCTTGCCCACCACCGTATCAGGGTTACAACCCAACGGTAACTCTCTTGAGCATTTACTCCATGGCGTGCAGCCGGAGTTAGTCTTCCTACACCGGGATGGCCCGTAGCCCCCCATTGTGTCATGGCGCGCAGGCCGAAGACTCTTGCTATGCGCTCCAACAGACCGCACTTTTTGGTCTCACGTCGGACGGACATAGCGCAGGTCGGATCCTCCACCCCCCGTTGCTCAAATCGCCTTGCCTTCTCCGAGTACAGCGTACTCATGGCTATATCAAAGGCGCGGGTCGGTCTCACCAATCCTGTTCTTGGCATTCAAGCCTGGGTATTTTTCTATACCCATTTCCTCACAGCAACAGCGGGTCTTTCCTGGGCACACCAGTACTTCATGTGACTCTCTCCACAGGTGGACACCGCACAAGCACAAATGTCAGGGGTCTTTCCTAGCTCTCAGGCCAGTACTTCCTGTTACTCGCTTCACAGGTGGACACCCTACGACATCAAGCATCACCAAAAGGGCCTTTCCTGGTTCCACCAGTACTTCCTATGCCTCAATCACAGGTTGGACCCAAAACCATCACATGGCTATTTTCCTGGGCTACGACCCCAGTACTTCCTGCTACTCCTTTTCGCAGGCATAACCCGTAGACTCCTTACACTACACGTTTATCACGGAGTCTTCTCCGGTTCGTATGCAACATCACCAATCCAGACTAACCTGTCCAGATGGGCTTCACACAGCATGCCGACGACCGCTTCGGTGCCATGACCTCCAAGCTAGCTTGCAAGACTCGCAAGATTGATTCCTCCGCAACGCCGGCTTCGGATCTCTCGTCAGCACCACCAGCAGCAGCCCCCTTTTCTTCTTCCTCCTCCTTTCTCTCTCTCTTTCTCTCTCTCTCTCTTAACTTGAAGAAAGCTTAAGGCCAAGGAAAAATGAGAATCCTTCTCTGATTTCGGCCTTTAAGGAAAAAGAGGAAGAAGCTTCAGCCCTTGGATCCAGACTGAAGGAATGGACGGCCACGATTCTGCCAAAAACACAGATTTTGACCCGACACGGCCTCTAACACGGCCGTGTGCCAGGCCGTGTGCCTCAAGCGGTGGTCAACCGACTTATCCAAACCAGTGACATGCCCATGGGACACGCCCGTGTCATGGGCCGTGTCACCAACACGCCTTCAGACACGCCCGTGTCTGTGGCCGTGTACCTGGGTGAAAAAAATCCCAAATCATCCCGAGACTTCACACGGCCTGTGACACGCCCGTGTCCCAGGCCGTGTGCCCAGACACGGCACAAAGACACGCCCTGTCAAAACCTTCGGCGGGCTGAGTTCGTCACCTGATTTGACACGCCCTGTGACATGCCCGTGTCACAGGCCGAGTTCAACACTCAACACTCACTTCTCGACACTCGACGATCGTCGGGACAAAATCGTCGAGCATACGACACGGCCTTGGACACGCCCGTGTCCTGGGCCGTGTGCCCCCCTCTCGACGCATCATTGAGAGAAAAATCATCGAGACAATGGCCGATCGTCGACACAACCTCGACACGCCCTGCGACACGCCCATGTCGCAGGCCGTGTTAACTGACACGCCCTGGGACACGCCCGTGTCCCAGGCCGTGTCACCCAAAAATGCCTGTTTCCGAACTTTGGGCTGTTACAGTCACCTTAGCCACCTTCTTACTGGAATGAGAGGCGCATTTATGGTGGGATGAGATGGAACTACACCACTTAGCAGGGAGGCCATTAACACAAGTGACGACTGAGGAATTCTCCCGACTTTTCCTTGCAATGCACCTCCCGGCGGCACAGCACATTGCCTTGGAGAACGAGTTCCAAAGGCTGACGCAAGGAGAGGGCAGTGTTAACATGTACCAGCATGTGTTCACGAGGTTGGGACGGTATGCGGGTGAAATCTTTGCTGATGAGCAGCGGAAAATGAATCGGTTCTATGAAGGATTGTGGGACGAGTTGTGATTCCTGCTTTCTAGTACAATGAACCAAGGCTTCTAGGCATTGGTTGATACTGCATGCGCGCTGGAAAAGGAGATGAAGAGAGTGCAAGGGAAGAGGGCCTTGGCTGTGACACAGCCGGAGTTCAAAGTGCCCCGATCTGGTAAATCATATTATAAGAAGAAGTGGGGCAAGAGGTCCAAGTTGGCTGGACAAGCTCCATCTTCGGTTGCATCGGTAGCAACGTCGGGGGCCACTTCAAGGCCGGAGACTCGTACGTGCTTTACTTGTCGACGGGTGGGGCATATAGCCCGTGACTGTCGGGTTGTTCCGCTGAAGGGAGAAAAGATGTCGGGAGCGTCCTATGCTGAGAAAGGAAAGGCAGTGGTGGAGTCCTCTGCATTTCAAGCGCAGCCCCGAGTCTACAACCTTGGCCTACAGGAGGCCATTAAGCAGAGTGATGTCATCATAGGTATGAGTTACGTTATTTATTGCTTTGCTTATTGCATGCTTTGTTTATTGCATATTTGTATACAGCTTGTATATGTGACATGGTTGTCACTGGCTTTGTGATGATTTGGGACACGCTAGCGCGAGCACTGTTTGATACGGGTGCTTCGCATTCTTTTCTGTCTAAAGATTTCATAGCTCGACTTGGGATACCTAGTCGTGTGAAGACAGATAGCGTCAGGGTGGTGTTGTCGAATGGTTATTTGATGCTCGCGGATCGGGATTGCGATGTGGCGGTGCACATATGAAGTCGGGATTTCTGTCTGACTGCATCTGTATTGCCGATATCGGAATTCGACGTGATATTTGGTATGGATTGGCTCGCGAAGCAGTATGCCTTGATTGATTGTAACGCCAAAGAGATCAAGTTGGGCCAGAATACCGGGCAGGAGACGAAGTTCGCGGGTATGCGAGGAGTGGGCGGGACGTTGATGTCTGCACTCCAAGTCATTAAGGCTGTTCGGAAGGGAGCGGAGTGCTACTTCACGCTGATTCAGGCTGTTGAGCCCAAGGTCGGTGTGAGCGATGTTCTGGTGGTATCGGAATTTGCAGATGTGTTTCCCAAGGATCTCCCTGGGCTACCACCCCAGTGAGAGATTGACTTCACGATCGAGTTGGTGCTAGGTGCGAAACATGTGGCCTGCTCGCCATATCGCATTGCGCCAAAGGAAATGGCGGAGTTGAAAGTCCAACTGCAAGAGTTGCTAGAGCAGGGTTATATAAGCCCAAGCATGTCACCTTGGAGCGCGCCTGTTCTATTTGTGAAAAAGAAAGACGGTGATTTGCGGTTATGTATTGACTACCGCAAACTGAATAAGCTGACAGAAAAGAATAAGTATCTGATTCCACGAATTAATGAGTTATTCGATCAGCTGGTGGGATCAACCGTCTACTCGAAGTTGGATTTCAAGTCTGGTTATTACCAGTTGAGGATGCGGGAAGAAGATATTCCCAAGATCGCATTTGGGACACGTTACGGGCATTATGAGTTCACGGTAATGCCGTTTGGGCTGTACAATGCACCATCGGTGTTTATGGACCTGATGCACCGAACGTTCCTAGAGTACCTGGACTTATTTGTGATTGTGTTCATTGATGAAATCGTGGTGTATTCGCAATCGGAAGCCGATCACGAAAACCACTTGCGGTTGGTGTTGCAGACGTTGAGAAAGAATAAGCTCTATGTCAAGTTCTCGAAGTGCGAGTTTTGACTATCGTCGGTGGTTTTCTGGGCCATATGGTAAGCAGAGAGGGCATAGCAGTGGATCTGTCGAATAAAAGGGCCATACAGGAGTGGCTGGTGTTGTCTTTGGTGGCCGAAGTCAGGAGCTTCCTTGGGCTGGCGGGCTACTATAGACGGTTTGTTGAAAACTTCTCGCGGATTTCTTTGCCTCTGACCACAATGACGAGAAAGGATCAGCAGTTCTTTTGGACGCCGGAGTGCACACGAGCTTTTGAAGAGCGGAAGAGTCGGTTGACCACGGCGCAGGTGTTGACGTCGCCATGTGGTACTGATGGGTTTGAAATCTACAGTGATGCTTCAGGCAGCGGCTTAGGCTGCGTTCTTCTACAAAATGGGAAAGTGATTGCTTATGTCTCATGCATGTTGAAGGTGCATGAAAGAAATTATCATGTCCATGACTTAGAGTTGGCGGTAGTGATCTTCGCACTGAAGTTTTTGAGGCATTATCTGTATGGCGTGAAAGTGGAAATCTATACAGACCACAAGAGCCTAAAGTATTTGTTAGAGCAGAAGGACCTGAATATGCGACAATGAAGGTGGCTGGAGTTCCTTGGAGACTACACCTTTGTGATTCATTATACTCCCGGGAAGGTTAATGTAGTCACTGATGCCTTGAGTCGGAGGGCTCCGGCAAGGGCAAGTTGGTTGCAGATTCACGATGAACGTTTAATCGAGGAGCTGGAAGCATTAGAGATTTCTTGTGTTGACAAGAATTCTACAGCCGATGCATGTTTGAACTGGACGGAGGTGCAATGTGACATTGCGGACAGGGTTCGACGAGAAACGGAGCTATTTGACAGTCTCCAACGCTATTCCAAGGACAAGCCAGAGGGAAACTTTTCCTGGAATGACAGTCTTTTGCGGAAAGAAGGCCGTTTGTGCGTCCCGAGTATGGGTAACTTGCGGGAAGAATTGATTTACGAAGCTCACTATACAAAGTACTCAATTCACCCGGGGAGCACGAAGATGTTCAGAGACATGAAGAAGTTGTTCTGGTGGCCAGGACTGAAGAAAGATGTCGCTCATTATGTAGCCAAATGCCAAACTTGTGCTTCTGGGAAGGCAGAATGACAGAAGCCTGGCGGTTTCTTGAAGTCATTGCCGATTTCGGAATGGAAGTTCGATGATATATCAATGGATTTTGTGCACGGATTGCCGAGATCTCAGTGCGGGAATGATGCAATCTGGGTGATTGTAGACCGGTTGACAAAGGTAGTGCACTTGTTTCCGAATAAATGAGACGATTCAGTGGAGAGTTTGGCAAAGCTCTATGTGGAACAGATTGTGCTGCTACATGGTGTTCCTCGTAGTATTGTGAGCGATCGGGATGGGCGTTTTACTTCAAATGATTGGAGGCTGGTACATCAGTTGTTGGGCACGAAATTGATGTTCAGTACGACCTTTCATCCCCAAACGGATGGCCAGACTGAAAGAACCAACAGAACAATGGAAGATATGCCTCGAATGTCCGCCCTGGACTTTGGTAGGTGCTGGGAAGATCATCTCTATTTGGTGGAGTTTGCCTACAACAACAACTACCAAGCGGGCATCGATATAGCACCGTTTGACGCCCTGTATGGTTGGAAGTGTCGCACAACGTTAACTTGGGTAGAAGCAGGTGAAGGCAAAGTGTATAGGCATAACGAAGTCGAGGAAGCGAACTTGAGAATACGCACTATTCAGGAAAGGCTACTGATAGCCCAAGATCATCAAGAAAAATACTACAACGCCAAGCACCGGAACATGGAGTTCGAGGTGGGTGATTGGGTGTACTTGAAGATCAAACCCATCAAAGGCGTGTCCAGGATTCCGCGACTGAAAAATTTGAGCCTAAGGTATCTTGGTCCACTTGAAGTGGTATAGCGAGTTGGGGAAGCTGCATATCGGCTAGCTCTTTCGGCAGACTTTGGTGGATTACATGATGTGTTTCACATCTCTGCGCTACGAAAAGCCTTTAAAGATCCAGCTCAAGTGATCGAGACTGATCGTGTGCCGGTGGAGTATGGGCTAACGATGAATGTTCAGCCCATTCGGATCGAGGATCGTGTCGATAAACAGTTACGGAACAAGACGATCGGGATGGTCAAAGTTTGGTGGAACAATTGCGGCCGTGAAGAGCTAACATGGGAGCGAGAGCAGACCATGCGAATTGAATTTCCTGAGCTCTTTCTGTAACTGTTATGCAGTGCGTATCGCCTTGTATTAAACGATTATGGAATAAGACCTCTTCTACTGAGTTCCTTACTTTATGCAAATTTCGGGGACGAAATATCTGTAAGGAGGGGAGGGTTATAACACCCCAAATCCCAGCATTGGGAAACGTTAGGTGGCACGGCCTGGGACACGGGTGTGTCAAGGGCCGTGTCCTCCTCTGCTCGACGAACTTAGCTCGACGAAGTTGAGCTGTGGTATGTTTAGTGTCGTGTATGGGCACACGGCCTGTGACACAGGCGTATCACAGGTCGTGTCCTTTTCTGGATGTGGCCAAGGCATTGAGGCCTGGTGAACATGAGCACGATACGAGTGCGTCTTAGGGTACACGGCCTTTGATATGGGTGTATCACTGGCCGTGTCTCGATCGGGTTAAAGTTGGTTTTGTACAGCCTGATGTACACGGCCACAGACACGGGCGTGTCTGAAGGCGTGTTAGGTGACACGGCCCATGACACGGGCGTGTCACATGGGCGTGTACTAGTCTGTCTAAGTCAGTTGTGCACCACTTAAGGCACACGGCCTGTGACATGGGCGTGTCATAAAACATGTCAGGCAAAAAAATAGCCTTTTATGGCAAAATCATGGCCGTCCATTTCCTCAGCTGGGATCCAATGACTGAGGTTCCTCTCTGTGTCCTTAAGGCGGAAAAAGGAGATGAGAAATCTCATTTGCATATGGTCTTCATCTTTATAAAATCCTAGAGAGAGAGGAAGAAAAAGGAGGATGAAGGAGAGCTGGCCATCGGTGGAGCTGCGGAGTTCCGGTTCGAGATCTGAGGCTAGCGTTGGGGAGGCGAAGCCGCTGCGGTGCTTTCCAGCTGATTAGGAATCCATGGCTCCGAAGCATTCTTCAAGGGTAATGACTTTTCTTCCAAGCCATGTGAAGGCTTCCCTTTTGGCATGTTCATCTGATTCCCCCACTAAGGGGTGGCTTGTGACGGGAGTCCCTTGGGTTGATTCATGGAATTCCCAATCATTTGGCATATAGATCCGGAAATGGAGTACGGAATAAGCATGCTGTGTGAAGCCCATTTGGATAGGTTGGTCTGGATTGGTGATGTTGCATATACGCATCGGAGAAGACTCCGTGATAAACGTGTAGTTTAGGAGTCGACAGGTTAAACCTGTGAAGGGCAGTAGCAAGAAGTACTGGAGTGGTAGTCCAGGAAAATACCCATATAATGCTTGTGTTGCATGGGTTGTACCTGTGAAGTGTAGTAGCAGGAAGTACTGGATTGGGAGTACAGGAAATACCCTTGTAATGTTTGTTGTTCATGGGTAATACCTGTGAAGGGTAGTAGTAGGAAGTACTGGCGTGGTAAGCCAGGAAAATACCCTTGATGCTTGGATGCTTGATGGGTTGTGCCTGTGAAGGGGAGTAGCAAGAAGTACTGACTTGGTAGTCCAGGAAAATACCCTCAAGTGAATGCTATGATGTACGATTAAGCCTAGGGATGGAAATTAAGTTCTGTCGCTAACGCGAGGCGTGGCTCCTAAGTAACCGATGAATGTGAAGCTAGTTCCGTGAGAATGGGCTGGTTGTGTGTGAGTTGAAAAGCTCACCTAGAGGAAACAGGTAAGGTGAAACCGATTCGCGCCTTTTATGTAGCCGCGAGTACGTCGTACTTGGTGATGGCAAGGTGACTTGAGCAACGGGGGGTGGCTGATCCGACCTGCGTTATGTCCGTCCGATGTGAGACCTGAATGTGAGGTCTATTGGAGCACATAGCAAGAGTCTTAGGCATGTGTGCCATGACACAATGACGGAGCCGACCCTCTCCAACCTGCAGCTGTTGATGTTGAAGCGCTAACAGATGACATGCCACCACTACAAAGCAAAGCCGTTGATGTTGAAGTGCTAACGGATGACACGCCACCACTACAAAGCAAAGATATACGGCGAAATAAAGATGTGGGAGCGCGGAGCCGCACCTCTTCCCGCTACCATCTTCGTTCGTGAGATAACGCCATCAAGTGACGTTGTTGTCATAAAAACTGCCGGGTTGCGGATAACAATTTTTATGCTTATTTTGTTTAATTGGTGGCCTGCACTTAGCCTCCAAATGCCCTTAAATTCTTAAATATTTTATGTATAACTTTTATTTAGAGTGGGCCATATATAAGGCATCCACTCCCTTGGTTTTAGGTAGAGAAAAATTAGACCTAAATCTTATCTTCAGCTTTTGAGAACTGTCTTCTCATTGCCGCCGCCCCCCCGCCCCCTATCTTTCGCCTCCTTGAAGGGTTCGGCCAAGTGAAGGCCTGCTTCTTCCGGCGTGGGAGCTTCGCGGTGTGACTCCTTTGAAGGTGGACGTGCAAATCTTCTTCCGGTGTGACTCCGGCAGAACCGTGGTAGAGCGATTCTCCACGTGCAACTATCTATGAGTTGGGGTAACGATTCCTCTTCTCTACCTTGTGTGTTTCTTCTACTTCCTACGCATATTTCTTGTGCGAAAGTTTTGGTGTGAAATCTGAAATCTTAATCATCGAAGTATTTCCATTTGGTTTTCGTATTTGATTCTCCGAGTTTCTCGCATTCGAAGAAGGGTGGTGACCTTTGGTTTTTCTTTGTTGAGGGAGATCAACCACTTTCTGAATCCTTTCTTTGGTGGATCTCCTTGGTACGACTTCACTCGACCGAACCGTGTGGGTTCATTTCGCCGGAAAAGATAGTGGCCTCTAGTCACTATTTGATCCTAAGGGGGTTAACGATCCTCAAGTCGTTGTGTGACGATAAGCGCTAATCTAAAACGTGGATACTCTTGTGTGTGGTGTTTCTAAATTAGGTCGTGTGCGGGTAGATTTAGTCGCTAGAACGTGCCGAGCATTTCGCCCCGGTAGCCTACATCACACAATGGGGGGCTACGAGCCAATCTCGAGTCATTAAGACTGAAGTCTTCGGTTGCACGCCATGGAGAAAATGCTCAATTTTACCGTTGGGTTGCGACCCTGATACGGTGGTGGGACCCTGGTTCGCCGGTACACCAAGAATGTGCTCTGAGTGCACGGATCATCGGGCCATGTGGCTGACGATTGTGATGGAATGGATGTGCGTGAGAGAATATTGTATGAATATATATCTGTCTGTGAAATGATATGCATGCATGGAAGGAATACCACTGCCCCAAGAAAGGGGTAGGGTCATTATAATTTGGTCAGCTGAATGCTGACTGTTGCCTTATTTGCCACCGTTGGGTGGGTTGTCCCTGTGCAGGTGCTGGAGAACCAAGCGTGATGCATAAAGGCTAAAGTCCCTGCTACTGTTGTTGATGCTGTCGCTATCCCTTGAAGGCTAAAGTTTAAAATGATGTGTTTTGTTTATATGTGGCCGGCATGCGCACCAATGTTTGGGAGCCATTATTGTAAACGGACTTGTAAGGGCATAAGGCTACCTGACTTTGTATTTGGTACATTCCTGTTTATATATATCAATGTGGA
The DNA here is from genome assembly GCA_039583875.1 of Platanthera guangdongensis. Lineage (NCBI taxonomy): Eukaryota > Viridiplantae > Streptophyta > Magnoliopsida > Asparagales > Orchidaceae > Platanthera > Platanthera guangdongensis. The sequence continues at coordinate 117,554,668 of CM077163.1, forward strand.
TATTGTTATGGTGAACATTCATGTTTGGAGTTCAGGTTCGTGTTATAAGCTTCCGCTAGAATGCTATGAGTTAGGATGCACAACTCTGGTATCACTTCGTTACCTTGCCGCCTGTTTTGTGGTATATGATGTGGGGCCCCGACCGGACCTTCTATTATATAATATATGAACGGATGGAGTCATTACAGCTGTCTTAGTGCTTTTGCCTTAGTCAATTTGTCTGGCTTTAGTTCGATGAATGTTGAGCTTGAGATCGACGATCTGTGGGTTGAGCTCAACGAATTCTGAATCCCAAATTTTGAAATTAGCTCGATGAATGGTGATCTCAGCTCGACGAATGGTGAGATGAGTTCGACGAATTCCGAATCCCACACTTATGAATTTAGCTCGACGAATGGCCAGTTGAGCTCGATGAATTGTGAGCTTAGGTCGACGAATTCTAAGTTTTCAAGCATACTCATTTTCTTCTCCTATCCAATCATGGACTATCTGCATGCATGAACTTAAGCACAAATAAAATACATTATGTGTGTATGTCATTGACCAGTTTGACTTCTCACAAATTTAGGAAATTGGGATCAATAGACCCAACGAGCAAGATCTGCTCGGGGTCCAGGTAGACCCCATCGAGTGACATCAAGCCCTGCCAGCTAGGTGAGAGCCTGGCAACGGGATCTACTCGGGGTCCGGGTAGACACCATCGAGTGACATCCAGCCATGCGAGCTAGGTGAGAGCCTGGCAATGGGATCTTCTCAGGTTCTAGGTAGACGCCATCGAGTGACATCCATCCCTACCAACTAGGTGAGAGCCTGGCAGCGGGATCAGCTCGGTGTCTTGGTAGACACCATCGAGTGACATCTAGCCCTACTAGCTAGGCGAGAGCCTGGCATCGGGATCTGCTCGGTATTTGGGTAGACACCATCGAGTGACATCCAGCACTAGCAGCTACGTGAGAGACTGGTAGCGGGATCTGCTCAGGGTCCGGGTAGACGCCATCGAGTGACATCCAGCCCTGCCAGCTAGGTGAGAGCCTGGCAATGGGATCTTCTCGGGGTCCGTGTAGATGCCATCGAGTGACATCCAACCTTGCCAGCTTGGTGAGAGCATGCAGGCTCTAACCTAGCAGGTATGGCTGGATGTCACTCGATGGCATCTACACGGACCCCGAGCAGATACCGCTCGGTGAGATACATCCCTACCAGCTAGGTGAGAGCCTGGCAGCGGGATCTGCTCGTGGTATGTTTAGACGCCATTGAGTGACATCCAGCCCTGCTAGCTAGGTGGGAGCCTGACAGCGTGATCTGCTCGGGGTCTGTGTAGACGTCATCGAGTGACATCCAGCCCTGCCAGCTTGGTGAGAGTTTGGCAGCGGGATCTGCTCGGGGTTCGAGTAGACGTCATCGAGTGGCATCCAGTCCTGCCAGTTAGGTGAGAGCCTGGCAGCGGGATCTACTCAGTGTCTATCAAATGAACACTTCACCCATTCACACGAATCACTGCAGGAGAATTAGCACATCAATAAGCTTTATTAAAAATAAGGCACCACATACATGTCTCAACGGTAAAAACGTTTCAAGTCATCACCGCTCCAGGTGAGAGTTAGGATATCGCCCTCCACATTCCGGAGGCGATACACTCCTGATTTCAATATTTCTTTCACAATGTATGGACCCTCCCAGTTGGGGTTGAGCTATCCCACGGCTGCAGATCTCTCTACTGCATCCACCTTCTTCAATACCAAGTCCCCTTCCGCGAATTGTTTGACCCTGACAAGCTTATCAAATTACTTAGTCATTCTCCTCTTCACTTCTTCCTGTCAGATGGGGGAGAGATCACATAGCTCCTCCACCATATCCAGGGAGATCCGCAGCTCCTCCTCATTTTTAGTATGCCACTCCTCTCTGCCTTTGTAACGCCCCGGATTTTGATTGCGTACGCATGATGGGCGTTACGTTGGCTTTGAACGTTGTTCGAGCATGGTTTTTCCCCGCGGGCTTGCAAGTGGCTGTTTTGGTTGCCGAGTTGCACGATTCCCCAGCAAACCGCAGTCCAAATTGGGGACTCGGTGAGGCCTCTTAGGGAATGTTTGCACTTTTTCGCGCTCGGGAAATGTTGCTGAAAGTGAGTTGCTGGTACAGGAAACAAAAAAAAAGGGTAAAAAGTTCTTAAGGCAAAAATGGTCTAGGACGACAAAGGAACATTTGTCAAAACAGGAAAAATTAGTCATTTTTGTGCATGACACGCCCCCCGACACGGGCGTGTCGGGGCGGGACCCAGGGCGTGACCTGGGCGTGACCTCCTTGACTCGACGATTTTCTGGTGTCGAGTTAAGCTCGACGAATGGGGTACACGCCCCGTGACACGGGCGTGTCACGGGCCGTGTCCCGCAGTGTCGAGTGTCGATTGTTGAGTGTCGAGTGTTGAGTGTCGAATGTCGGGTGTCGAGAGAGGGGACACGGCCTGTGACACGGGCGTGTCACAGGGCGTGTCCAGCTGTGTCGAGTGTCGACACTTTGTGTCGACAAGGTGTCGAGACACGGGCTACACGCCCTAGGTCACGGGCGTGACCGACCCGTCACGGGCGTGTACCCGGCCGTGTACCGTGTGGATAAACTTGGATTTGCCGACTTTCTGCGCCGCTTATGGTACACGCCCTGCGTCACGGGCGTGACACAGGGCGTGACCGGCCCGAAAAATCGAGTTTTTCCAGTTTTTTGTGCCGTTCATTTCCTTGATTCTGCATCTAACGGTCCAGCTCTGTTCTGGAGGAAATAAGGCCGAAACAGAGAATTGTTCTTCTCATTTCACCTTCTCTTCATCTTCTTCTTCATTCTCAAAGAGAAAGCAAGGGAGAAAGGCTCAATCAAGGCAAGGAAAGAGAGGAGCAGCTGTCGCGGCATCGTCTCGGTTCAGGCAAGCGGTGTTCTTCACCCTTGCCAATCCTCTTTCTTGATTTTGATTGTGCCAACATAGCTAGTGTATACCTTTCAAATTCCCTAGCTTGTTCTTCTTGTGTTGAGTTCTTCCTCACTACTTTATGATTATGCTTTTGAATTTCCTATACTCCATGAATATGATTTCCATGCTTAGTTTTCTTTGGTTATCAAGTCTATGATAGGTTGCTTCATGTCGTTTGTCTTGTTCATGTGACTCATGTAGCTCTATTTATTCATGTTCATGTAGCCTTTTTTCTTGCCTAATCATGTGATTTGTTCTTGTTCCTCATCATGTAATTCATGTAGATTATAGCTTAATTACTTTTCTAGCAACTTGTCATCATGCGTGAGAACGATGAAAGGAACGTGTTTAGCTTGGGTTATGGGGCGTTTTGCGAGGCGAATTGTGAACCATGGCAGGAGCATTTGTGTGAGAATTCTGCAAGGGGTGGTGTGGTTTCAGCCTTGGTGGCCACCGGGTTTTGTTTTATGGTATGAGAGACCATTTTAGCCCCGATTTGGGCTGGTTTGAATTGGTGCGTTCCACTTTAGGGCCGCCACCGAAAGACTCTTGCGGAATTGAACTTAACCGCTGCCTATGTTTCACTAGTTTGGTTGTTTCTTGTTCGAACGATGCTGAATTTGGGCATGTGTATTGCCCTTTTGCTCCTGCGGGTGGAGCAGGACTTGTTGCACTTGTACGCACTTGGTGCGTTTGGCATGTTTTTTGGTGCGTTTTCCACTTGTTTTATTCACTCATTTTACCTATATGAAACATTGCTACGGGGTCGGTAAGCCCCTTCATGATACTGCTCTTCTTTTTATTGTATCTTCAAGGATTGCTGAGGTATTCTTTCTTGAATGCCTCAGGTGCAGGTTGTATCCGGTTGAGCGGCTAGTTTTGGTGGACAGAGTTTCTTTGGAGCTAGCCGAGCTTACGTAGCGAGGTAGTTCTTTTCTTTGTTGTACAGACATACATGTGCCCCAATGGGTTCGTGTCAGTTTCTTGGCGCCCATTGGTGGTTTTCTTTACTTGCGATGTATGAATAATAGACTACTATGTGACTCATTTGGATGATGTCTTTTTGCTCTTGGGAAGGATTTATGGTAGGTTGCATTAGGTATTTTCTAAGCTACACCAAACCTATTATTGTATACCATGCATACATGTTTTGATCAACTAAGACGTATTTTCCAAATGACGTAAACAAAGAGGATTTCTTATAGTAGTATCACTATAGACTGCATATATGAGATCGTCATAAATAAACAAAGTATTTCCGCCGCGTACGAATACAGTTTTTGATACCTAAGGCCGAGGGATACGGCCATTCAATCCAAAGGTTTTCTTACATTTCACTGTTGAATTTCAACTCATAAAGTGAGCGTCAAGGGTTGCCTGAGTGTGTGCAGTTATCCCCTGCACGACGTGGCATCATAACCCGTAGTTCCTCTTGCTCTGATACGAGGTACTCGTTGAGGAAATGCGGGTTGTGATAGTTGGTATCAGAGGAGGTTTGCTTGACAATTGGTCGGGCAAACTTTCTTTTTGGTTGTCAGCATCATATCATACACACACCGAGGTGCCATCAGTATGTCTTGGCCGACGCACGCACACTACACTCATGGCATGACAAGAAGTATATGGGGCATATTATGTAGTATGGGATGCATAATATGTGGTTGTATATGGATCCACCATAGGGGCAACATGTGCGGGTTATGTAGTATGGAATGCATAACCTTACCACATGGATGCGACTAGCACGTTTTCTTTTCTTCGTTGCATGCAATGCTATGTAGTATGGGATGCATAGCATTGTGATGCGTACGACCGCTCATGGCATGCATTAAGGCTTTTTTTCTAGATTGCATCGCACAGCACGCATAACATAACATTGCATGAGCACAACGTGACAAGCTAAAGATGTACATGATGACACCTGTACACTCATGGTTTTGGGTCAAATAAAGTCATGCATTCATTGGTTAGGCACAAGGTAGTGGGATGATGGTGAGTCATCTTTAGGTTAGGCATACCATCATTCTCAAACTCCCAGAGCAAGTTAGCAGTTGATATTCATATGTATATATATGTATGGTCTGTACGTAACCGTTGTGTGTTTTGTTGGGTTTGAGCTTGATAAGAGTGAACGTGTGTATAGGATGTCGAAGCGTCTAGTGACAAGGCAAACTCCCCAATCCGAGGGCAAGTCTTCGGGCGCGCAGAATAATGCCCTGATGGATAGTCTTCGCCAAAGTAATGAGGCTTTGACGAGGCAGGTGTAGGAAGTGCAGTCCCAGCTCCAAGCTATGTCATCAGCAATGTCGGGGCTGGCACCAAGAGGACAAGAGACGGTTAGAGGCCCCACTAGTTCGAATCCTTCAGTGGCAGTGACACCCCCAGTTGTGGTTCCTCCGGCGATGACCTTCATCTCACAGTTTCAGCGACTTGGACCACCGACTTATGATGGAAAAGCAGACTTTGTGATCTTGGATGATTGGGTAATCACATTGGAAGAGATGTTTGTGTATTCTGGCATTACCGAGGACCAGAAGGTGATGCTTGCCGCCTATTAACTCAAAGGGTTGGCGAAAAGTTGGTGGTTGCGAGAAAAGGAAGGCCTAGGGGCGGGCTGTTCGTGGGAAGCGTTCAAAGAAATGTTACGGCGCAAGTTTCTACCGGCAGTGGAAAGGGACCGCCTGATGAATGACTTCTTGTACTTGAAGCAGAGGAAACTCATAGTGAGTGAGTATGAAATTGAGTTTAGCAAGTTAAGTCGGTTCGCTCCGAGCTTGGTGACTATGGAAGCTGACCGAGTAAAGAGATTTCTTGGCGGACTCCGCAGCGACGTGCAGCAGTTCGCAAGTGCTTATGGAGCGACGAGTTACACTACTGTGGTTGAGGCTGCATTGAAGGTGGAAGCCATCGAAAATGCCAAACAAAGAGGGCAGCAGATGAGGCAGGGCAAGAGACAACTGGTGGGAGAGAAAATGTCCCACGAGGCAGACGTAAAGAAGAAGAAGGAACTATGTAGCTTCTGTGGCCGAGCCGGTCACCCGTTTGAGAAATGTTTCAAGCGGTTGGGGATGCAAAAGAAGGAGCAGGTGCATGCCATTCAGGGTGCGCCAACCAGAGACTTGGAGTGCACATTTTGTGGGAGAAGAGGTCATGATGTGGGCCGCTGCTGGGCCAAAGACAAGGTGTGCTTCCAGTGTGGCAGACCAGGACATCTTCGTGCAAGGTGCCCGCAGATCCAACCTATTTTGCAACCCGTACCACTCCAGGCTTTTCCTCCGCCTCCGCGTTTAGACAAAGGCAAAGGGAAGTTGAATGTGGTCTCTTCAGAGGAAGCTCAGACGTCACCTCAGGTTATCTCAGGTTCGATTCATTCCTCTGGTTCCTGTTTTGTTTCTGCCTCTTATGCGTAGTTTTTAGCTACATATGTACCCTTATAGGAAACTTTAAGGTAAAGAACCGTTGGGCGCGTGTTCTATTTGATTCTGGCGCGACCCATTCATTTGTGGCACAAACCTTTCTGGATCGGTATCATTTGACACCAGATCGAGTGGGGAATGCGTTTTTGGTGAAATTTCCTTCCGGTGCTTCGGTGGTGGCAGACTGGGGTCTTCTTGATTGTCCCATTTTGTTGGGCGATTTCGTAGCAAAGGCTAATTTCAAGGTGATCGATTTGGAGGATTTTGACGTCATTCTGGGCATGGACTGGTTATCCCGCTATGACGCCGTCATCCAGTGCAGAGGAAAGTGCTTGGATTTTCTCAAAGACAATGGTCAGCCGGGAAGTGTTTATGGTGATTCATGCCAGGATACTCCAGGGATTTCGGCGGTATGTGTTCGGACGTTGTTTGTTTCCGACTGTTTTGCTTGTCTAGACTCAATTGTGGGGACTAGTGCTGTTTTGCCGCGTTTGGTGGAGATTCCGGTTGTGCGTGAATTTCCAGATGTTTTTCCTACGGATCTTCCTGGTCTTCCCCCTGATCGTGATGTCGAGTTCGTTATTGATTTGGAACCGGGTACGCGGCCTATTACGAAAGCGCCGTACAGAATGGCCCCGCGTGAGCTATCAGAGTTGCGTACTCAGTTGGATGACTTATTGGCAAAAGGGTTTATCAGGCCGAGTTCATCACCTTGGGGTGCACCGGTGTTATTTGTAAAGAAGAAAGATGGGTCGATGCGACTTTGCATCGATTACCGGGAGTTGAACAAGGTGACGATTAAAAACAAGTACCCACTGCCAAGAATCGATGATTTGTTTGATCAACTGCGTGGCAGTTCCGTATTTTCGAAGATTGATCTCCGCTCGGGCTATCATCAGCTCAAAGTCCGGGAGTCTGATATTCCGCGGACTGCATTTCGATCAAGGCATGGCCATTTTGAATTTCTGGTGATGTCGTTTGGTTTGACCAACGCACCATCAGCATTCATGGATATGATGAACCGGGTGTTCAAGGACTACTTGGATAAGTTTGTGGTGGTTTTTATTGATGACGTACTTGTCTACTCTCGCAGTGCTGAGGAGCATGAACAGCATCTGCGCTTAGTATTGGCCACTTTGCGAGACCAAAAGTTATTTGCCAAGCTAAGCAAATGCGAGTTTTGGTTGTCTCAAGTTGCCTTTCTGGGTCATGTCATTAATCACCATGGAATTTCAGTGGATCCCGAAAAGATTTCTGCGGTCATGGAGTGGAAAAGACCGGAGACACCCAAGGAGATTCGAAGCTTCTTGGGACTAGCCGGCTATTATCGCAGATTTGTCGAAGGGTTTACGACGTTGGCCGCACCTTTGACTCGCTTAACCCAGAATAATGTGGCGTTTGAGTGAAATGACAAGTGTGAGGCGTCATTCCTTGAACTCAAGAACAGGTTATGTACCGCTCCTGTGTTGATCTTGCCGACAGAAGGGATAGATTATGACATTTTTGTGGATGCGTCGCACGTTGGACTTGGATGTGTATTAATGCAAGACAAAAAGGTCATTGCGTATGGGTCTCGGCAGTTGAAAAGTCATGAAAAGAACTACCCAACGCATGATTTGGAGTTCGCAGCGGTGATATTTGCATTGAAATTGTGGAGACACTTACTGTATGGTGCACAGTGTAAAATCTTTATAGATCATAAAAGTTTAAAGTATGTCTTCACACAGAAGGAACTGAATCTGCGCCAACGGCGATGGCTAGAATATGTAGCTGATTATGATGTGGACATTCAGTATCACCCGGGGAAAGCGAATGTTGTGGCCGATGCTTTGAGTCGGAAGACGGGGAAATTATTTCATCTTTCAGTCGACCGTCTTGTGGAGGAATTTCTATTGATGAATATTTCCGTGGGAAAATATGACCCGCAGAGTCATTCGATGGTAGAAGAACCTTCATGGCTGGTGCTTGCAAGACAACATCAAAAGGATGATCCTGATCTATTATATCTCTTGCTTCGGACTGAAAAAGGGGAATTACCGGATTTTTCTTTTGATGCGGAGGGCACGTTAAAGTATCGTGGTCGATTTTGTATTCCCATAGTTGGAGATATTCGCGAGATGGTGTGTAGGGAAGCACATGGCTCAAGTATGGCCTACCATCCAGGCTCAACAAAAATGTACCGTGATCTGAAACAAATTGTCTGGTGGTATAGAATGAAAAGAGATATAGCGCAATTTGTCTCTACATGTCATACCTGCAAGCGGGTGAAAGCTGATCATGGGAGTCCTGGTGGCAAGTTGACACCATTGGAGATTCCAACATGGAAGTGGGAAAGCATCTCAATGGATTTTATTACAGGTTTACCAAGATCTCCACGAGGACATGACTCTGTGTGGGTAGTCGTGGATAGATTGACCAAGTGTGCTCATTTCATACCATTTAAGGTCAACTACCCGATGAAGACAATAGCGGAGCTCTATTGGAATGAAATCATCCGACTGCATGGTGTGCCAGTTAATATCATATCAGAAAGGGATTCCCGATTTACTTCTCGTTTCTGGAAGAGTCTACAAGAGGGTTTGGGGACGGATTTACGGTATTCCACTGCTTACCACCCTCAGACGAATGGCCAAACAGAACGAGTAAATCAAATTGTAGAAGATATGATTCGATGCTATATTCTTGAGTATGGCGGAGCATGGGATGAATGTTTGCGGCTTATGGAATTCGCATATAATAACAGCTATCAAGAAAGCTTGCAAATGGCTCCGTTTGAAGCTTTATATGGGCGTCGATGTCGGACTCCCCTCTTTTGGACTGAGGTTGGCGAGCGGCTTTTGTTGGGCCCAGAGGCGCTCGAGGACATGGAAGTTGCCGTACGATGGATCCGCGAGAAGCTCCGAATCGCCCAAGAGCGATATGAAAAGTATGCCAATCGACGAAGGTCGGAATTAGAGTTTGCGATGGGAGATTCCGTTTTCTTGAAAGTCTCCCCAATGGTTGGGATTAAAAGGTTTGGTAAAGAGCGCAAATTAGACCCAAGATTTGTGGGTCCCTTCAAGATTCTTGCGCAAGTTGGTGCATCCGCTTACAAGGTAGAATTACCCGTGAACTTTCTTGGTGTTCACGATCTGTTTCATGTTAGCCAACTTCGCAAGTGTGTGCGACATGACACGCAAGTGTTGGACGTGGTGCCGCCATTGGCGCCAAACCTTTCTTATGTGGAGATGCCCATCCGAATATTGGACTCCCAAGATCGCGTGTTGCGGAAAAAGAATATTCCCATGGTCAAGGTGCTATGGAAAAATCAGGATGTGGAAAGCGCGACGTGGGAGCTCGAGTCAACGATGCGGGCGGCTCACCCTTATTTGTTCCCATAGATAAGCTGGTATGTGACTTGGTGTTTGGTTGCATTCATGTTTTGGTTTGCTTCTATATTTGATTTCGTGAAAAGTTTCGAAGCGAAACTTTTTGTTAGGGGGAGTGATTGTAACGCCCCGGATTTTGATTGCGTATGCATGATGGGCGTTACGTTGGCTTTGAATGTTGTTCGAGCATGGTTTTTCCCCGTGGGCTTGCAAGTGGCTGTTTTGGTTGCCGAGTTGCACGATTCCCCAGCAAACCGGAGTCCAAATTGGGGACTCGGTGAGGCCTCTTAGGGAATGAATGTTTGCACTTTCTCGTGCCCGGGAAATGTTGCTGAAAGTGAGTTGCTGGCACAGGAAACAAAAAAAGGGTAAAAAGTTCTTAAGGCAAAAATGGTCTAGGACGACACAGGAACATTTGTCAAAACAGGGAAAATTAGTCATTTTTGTGCGTGACACGCCCCCCGACACGGGCGTGTAGGGGCGTGACCCAGGGCGTGACCTGGGCGTGACCTCCTTGACTCGACGATTTTCTGGTGTCGAGTTAAGCTCGACGAATGGGGTACACGTCCCGTGACACGGGCGTGTCATGGGCCGTGTCCCGCAGTGTCGAGTGTCGAGTGTTGAGTGTCGAGTGTTGAGTGTCGAGTGTCGGGTGTCGAGAGAGGGGACACGGCCTGTGACACGGGCGTGTCACAGGGCGTGTCCAGCTGTGTCGAGTGTCGACACTTTGTGTCGACAAGGTGTCGAGACACGGGCTACACGCCCTAGGTCACGGGCGTGACCGACCCGTCACGGGCGTGTACTCGGCCGTGTACCGTGTGGATAAACTTGGATTTGCCGACTTTCTGCGCCGCTTATGGTACACGCCCTGCGTCACGGGCGTGACACAGGGCGTGACCGGCCCGAAAAATCGAGTTTTTCCAGTTTTTTTGTGTCGTTCATTTCCTTGATTCTGCATCTAACGGTCCAGCTCTGTTCTGGAGGAAATAAGGCCGAAACAGAGAATTGTTCTTCTCATTTCACCTTCTCTTCATCTTCTTCTTCATTCTCAAAGAGAAAGCAAGGGAGAAAGGCTCAATCAAGGCAAGGAAAGAGAGGAGCAGCTGTCGCGGCATCGTCTTGGTTCAGGCAAGCGGTGTTCTTCACCCTTGCCAATCCTCTTTCTTGATTTTGATTGTGCCAACATAGCTAGTGTTTACCTTTCAAATTCCCTAGCTTGTTCTTCCTGTGTTGAGTTCTTCCTCACTAGCTTTATGATTATGCTTTTGAATTTCCTATACTCCATGAATATGATTTCCATGCTTAGTTTTCTTTAGTTATCAAGTCTATGATAGGTTGCTTCATGTCGTTTGTCTTATTCATGTGACTCATGTAGCTCTATTTATTCATGTTCATGTAGCCTTTTTTCTTGCCTAATCATGTGATTTGTTCTTGTTCCTCATCATGTAATTCATGTAGATTATAGCTTAATTACTTTTCTATCAACTTGTCGTCATGCGTGAGAACGATGAAAGGAACGTGTTTAGCTTGGGTTATGGGGCGTTTTGCGAGGCGAATTGTGAACCATGGCAGGAGCGTTTGTGTGAGAATTCTGCAAGGGGTGGTGTGGTTTCAGCCTTGGTGGCCATCGGGTTTTGTTTTATGGTATGAGAGACCATTTTAGCCCCGATTTGGGTTGGTTTGAATTGGTGTGTTCCACTTTAGGGCCGCCACCGAAAGACTCTTGCGGAATTGAGCTTAACCGCTGCCTATGTTTCACTAGTTTGGTTCTTTCTTGTTCGAACGATGCTGAATTTGGGCATGTGTATTGCCCTTTTGCTCCTGCTGGTGGAGCAGGACTTGTTGCACTTGAACGCACTTGGTGCGTTTGGCATGTGTTTTGGTGCGTTTTCCACTTGTTTTATTCACTCATTTTACCTATACGAAACATTGCTACGGGGTCGGTAAGCCCCTTCATGATACTGCTCTTCTTTTTATTGTATCTTCAAGGATTGCTGAGGTATTCTTTCTTGAATGCCTCAGGTGCAGGTTGTAGCCGGTTGAGCGGCTAGGTTTGGTGGACAGAGTTTCTTTGGAGCTAGCCGAGCTTACGTAGCGAGGTAGTTCTTTTCTTTGTTGTACAGACATACATGTGCCCCAATGGGTTCGTGTCAGTTTGTTGGCGCCCATTGGTGGTTTTCTTTACTTGCGATGTATGAATAATAGACTGCTATGTGACTCATTTGGATGATGTCTTTTTGCTCTTGGGAAGTATTTATGGTAGGTTGCATTAGGTATTTTCTAAGCTACACCAAACCTATTATTGTATATCATGCATACATGTTTTGATCAACTAAGACGTATTTTCCAAATGATGTAAACAAAGAGGATTTCTTATAGTAGTATCACTATAGACTGCATATAGGAGATCGTCATAAATAAACAAAGTATTTCCGACGCGTACGAATACAGTTTTTGATACCTAAGGCCGAGGGATACGGCCATTCAATCCAAAGGTTTTCTTACATTTCACTGTTGAATTTCAACTCATAAAGTAGGCGTCAAGGGTTGCCTGAGCGTGTGTAGTTATCCCCTGCATGACGTGGCATCATAACCCGTAGTTCCTCTTGCTCTGATACGAGGTACTCGTTGAGGAAATGCGGGTTGTGACAGCCTTCCTCCGCCGCGAGCACCCGAGGCGTCTGGACTTAAAATTCTATGGGTAGCACCGCTCGCTGTCATGGGAGAGCTTGAAGGGGGTCTCCCCTGTGGCTGTGTTGGTGGTGGTCCTCAGAGCCCAGAGGACCGAGGGAAGCTGATCCACCAAGCTCCCCTTCAGATTTTTGACATCCTTCTTCAGGAGGTTCACAATGATCTTGTTTGCTGCCTCCACCTGCCCGTTGCTCCTGGGGTGATGGATCGACGCGAATCTGAGGTCAATTCTGAGCTACTCAAAGAAGCTAATAAATTCTGCGTTGGAGAACTGAGGCCCATTGTCCGTGATGATGGCCTGCGGTAACCCGTGCTGACAGATGATCTCTCCCAAAACAAAATTTTTGATATCCTGGGAGGTCACCTTGGCCAGCTTCTTCACCTCCAACCACTTAGAAAAATATTCTATCATAACGAGTAAGAACCTACTCTACCCATTGGCCTGGGGGAATGACCCTACCAAGTCCATTCCCTAGATGGCAAAGGGTCATGGGGATGTGTTGCTTCTGAGACACTGGGTCGGTTGTATTTGGAGGGGGCAAACAACTGGCATTTGTGGCACCTTCTTGTGAACTCTGCAGTGTCATGGCCCAAGGTAGGCCAGAAGTACCCCTATCTGACAATCCTCACTTCCAGGTTCCGACTCCTGGAGTGACTCCCACACTCCCCAGAGTGGACTTTTTTAGGATCCTCTAAACCTCCCTCTCGGCCACACAACGGGCCAGCATCCCCGAGAGAGTCTTCTAATACAATTTTTCGTCCCGGATGAGATAGTATGCCGACTTGCATCTCAACTTTTTCTTGTACATCCCCTCCCGATACTCTCATATGGAAAGGAAGGTCATGAATAGGTCCATCCACATAGGGTGTTGATCCACCTCCATCAGCTCTCCCTCTTCAATGGAAGGGCGGAATAGATTAGTGATGGTACCCCCACTTGGGGATCTTGCTTTGCTAGTTGATCTACCTGCTCATTCTCCTCCCTGGGCACGTGTCGGATGGAGAAGGTCTGGAACATACCAATGACCCCCTTCATCTTTGCTAAGTATAATCGGAGGGTAGGCTCCCTTGCCTCAAACTCCCTGTTGATCTAGGAAGCCACCACAATGGATTCAGTGAGGACCTCCACGTCAAGCACACCCAGTTCCCTGGCCAGGCGCAGCCCTGCTATTACGGCCTCATACACGGCCTACTTGTTAGTGATGGGAAAGTGCACCACCACTATTTGCTCGATTCTCGTTCCCTCGGGGCTTTCCAAGATTACCCCAACCCCCAAGGAATGTTTCTTCGAAGCGACGTCTACCTTCACCTTCTACGAAGCTGGATGAGTGAGCTCTTCCTCCACCACCTCGACCACGTAGTTAGCCAAAAAGTCAGCCATTGCTTGGGCCTTTATCGAGAAGTGGGGGACGAAGGAGATGTTGAACTCACTCAGTTCCACCGACCACTTAGCCAACCTACCCAAATATTCCACCCCCACAAAGATGTTGCGGAGGGGCTGGTGTTGGACTCCACCTTGTTTACGGTTGATTTTGGCTAGGTTCACTATTAGGTTTATCTGATGACCCACATGTATAGTCTAGGGTCATAAGTCTTTTTCTAGGTCTAGGTTAAGTCAACAAACCTAGAGTGTTTGGTTTTCACATTCAGAAGACTTAGAGACAGAAGAACCTTTCAGAGAAAAGCAATTTTTCCAAGTCAGAAAATGCATTCGACGATAACTGAACTCAGCTCGACGATCGTCAATCTCAGATCGACGAACTCAGTAATTCTTCTTTGAGTTGAGCTCGACGAAAGTTTACCTGAGATCGACGAATTGTCTACCTATATCAGAAACTCAGTTCGACGAAGTGATATCTCAGCTCGACGAAATCCTATCTCAGCTCGACGAACTTGGAGTTTCGTTCGACGATTTTTCTACTTCTTGTCTGCCTAATTCAGCTCGACGATAGTGGATCTCAGGTCGATGAAATTGTTGAGTTTGACTATTATATGGCAGATTCAGTTCGACTATTCTTTCATGCAGTTTTTCAAGGCAACTTGATTTCAAATTTAATTTTATATGCCTATAATGCACTGATAATTAATGCTACATATTCTCTAGAATATATCTGCTCCAAGGCAACATTAATTATGATATTCAGAGAATAATTGGCTTATTTACTGGGACAGTTAAGGAAACAAATTAATGGCATTTTCTAGCCGTTCAACTCCCAAGATTTTGGCAGTAAATCAAGGACAGGATTCAAAATTCAAAAACTTATTTTCTGAAAAGGATATATAAGGTTTCTTATTCTTCTTCAACAACAGGAGATATATAGATACAATACCAGACACACAACAGTATATACAAAAAACTGGAAGAAGAACACTGCAACATTACATCTTCAGTCTTCTTCAGTTTTCCTTCAGGAATTTCATGAGACAGAAAAACTTCATCAGTCTAAAAAGTTTCCTGAAGATCATTCATCAATTTGAAGACCTACACCCTGAGTAAAGCTCTCTTCTCTTGAACTATTCTTCATCTCAGGGGAAGCTTTGACAACAGCTATATCCACTAGTCTTCTCTCTAACTGTTGATAGAGAAGACATCATCTTTTATTTTCTTTCACAATTGTACAAAGGGTTTCTTAACTCCCTTCAAAAGTTATTCCTTTTGGTTCTCAAGTCTCCTGATCAAAAGACTTGGTTTGGTTTTTGGGCACCTGGTCAAAAGTTCAAAAGGTTGCTATATCTCCCTTAGAAAATAGATATTTTGGTGGCAGGGCACCTAATCAAAAACTTGTAGTGGATTCCTACAAGGGTGGTAGAAGAGTGGATGTACCCAAGTTTATGGGAACCACTATAAATTCTTTGTGTCATCTGGATTGCCTTTTTTTTTATTTTGTTGTGCTATGATTATTTTTGTTTTGATTTTTCTCTATACATATACATATCACTTATCTTAATTCCGCTATAAAAATTAATCAAATGCTTTTAAAACTCTATTCACCCCCCTCTAGAGTTAGTGTGATCAATCCCTTCTCTTTCAATTATTGTCAGAGGGTGAGGTTATTTGGTTTCACAGGCTAACACCTGAACCAAAAGATCTTTGATATATCCCATTTTCTCTAGTGTCTTTTTAAATCATGGCACAAAATAAAGAATACTCAAGCACCAGACCTCCAGTGTGCAATCTGAACAAGTTTGCACTTTGGAAGGCAATGATCAAATTATATATGAATTAAATTGATGAAGACATCTATATTTCAATTTTAACAGGTCCCCCCACACCTTCTGCAACAACATCCACAAGCACCAATGTAGTTCCACCACCTGAGCGGACTAATGCATAGAAGAAATCAAAGATGGAAGATGTTAACGCTATGAATATTGTGGCACAAATAATGTCAGATGACATATTTCAGAAGGTTGCTGAATGCACTTCAGCCAAGGACATCTGGGATTCCTTAAATGCAATGGTTGCTGGATCAGCAGATGAAAGAAAGGATAGAAGGTCTCATTTGATTTCTCAAAATGAGAATTTCAAGAAGGGTAAATTAGAATCAGTTGCTGAAATGTACACCAGACTCAGTCTCATCATCAATGAGCTAAAGACTCTTGAAAAGGACAGCACATTGACAAAGGTCAATGATAAGATCCTTATGTGCTTCCCTAGCACTTGGGACTCAAGGATCTGGCCAATCAAAGAAGCCAGAAGCCTAAATGAGATTTCAACTGAAACCCTGTTGGGCAAGCTCTAGTCTTATGAGCAGCTCATCAAGTCAAGGGAAGCTGAGCAAAAGGCTTCACCTTCACCTAGGAATGAAAAGAGCATTGCTTTTCAAACTACAGATGACATAGAAGCACTTCCAGCAAATGAAGTGCTGATGAATCTTCTGCCTAAAAGATTCTACAAAATGGACAAGAAGGACTTCAGGAGAAGGTCTTCAAGAAATTAAGATAAACCAAGGTATGATAAAACTCCTACCAAGGAAATTGTTTGCTTTTGTTGCAGGAAGCTTGGACATATTCTACCTAATTGTCCAGAGAAGCAGAAAAAGGACAAGCTGAAGGAGAAGAACTCCAGGAAGCACTCCAACAGATTCTCTTCCAACAAACATATGAAGAAGGAGAGAGGTTTTGTTGCTGAGACATAGAGTGACTCAATTTCAGAGTCTTCATCTTCCAGTATGAAAGTGAAGCTAGATCTGATATACTCTAGAGGGGGGTGAATAGAGTATATGGTGCTTGAAAACTTTTTACAACAATTGTTGTAATCTCAGTGAACAGGGAAGCAACTATTAATTCTAATCACAAAATAACCTACAACAGAAATTAATCACAGATCTAAACTAATCACAAAACAATCACAGCCAGAAACAAAAGATAAAGACAAGCAAGCCAGAAGACACAAGTAGCTATAGTGGTTCCTCTAAACTTGGGTACATCCACTCTTCTACCACCCTAGGCAGGAATCCACTGCAGGATGAGTTGATCAAGTGTCCTGGGCACCAATGAGCTTTTGATAAGGTGCTCAAAAACCAAATCAGATTTTTTGATCAGGTGTCTTGCCACCAATGAGCTTTTGACAAGGTGCTCAAAAATCAAGCACAAACTTTTGAAGGGAATTTGAAAAACCCTTTACAGAGATGGGGATGAGAGAGTTATGGAAGTCTTCTCTTTCTCAAATCAGCTGAGAAGACTATGTGGATTTGATGTTGTCAAAGCTCCCCCTGAGTTCTTGAGATGTTCAGGAAATGAAGCTTTGCTGTAGGGTGATAGGCCTTCAGAAGTTGATCTCCAGCAAATGATGATTTCAGCAACAGCTGAAATGTTAGGTGTCTGGAGTCTTTGAAAGATGTTGGCCTTGAACACTTGAGACAAGAGAGATCAGAAGGTTTGATCTCCTTGGATGTGTGTTCTTGAGAGAATTCTTTGAAACGGCGAATATTTTGTTTTTGTTCTTCTTGTCTATGTTCTGAGTGATAGAGAGATTCAAAAAAATCTTGCATTTTATTCTCTGGTACTGAATAGAAAATCATCCTCTGTCAAGAATAGTCGTTGGCCTGTCATTAATTGCATCCTTAATTGAAAATGTCTTCTGGAGGAAAGTCCAAAGAAACATTCCTTGATAATCCCTTGAAACTTGGTCCAGAATAAATGAAAACGGCTAGAAAATCTTCTGAATTAATTGCTGAATAACTCCTTAACTAATCTGAATTTGAATCTTGAAAAATCCTTGAAGTCATCAGAAAATCGTCGAACTGAGCTCTGCTATCGTCGAACTGAGCTCAGCGATTTGGACTTATACAGCAATAAAAAAATCGTCGATCTGAGCTCAAAGATCGTCGAACTGAGCTCGCAGATCGTCTAATGGAGTTCGACGATTTGTTGAAGTTGAGCTCAGCGATCGTCGAATGGAGTTCGACGATCTGTCAAAGTTGAGCTAGACGGTCGTCGATTGGAGTTCGACGAATCGTCGTGCTGAGCTCGACGATATGACTTAGTCTCAAACTGAAAATCCTTGGTCTTGAGGGCAGCTTCCAAATCTAGACTTCTAACCCTTAGACTCAATTCTAATTGACCTTTAGATCTATACAGGAGGTCAAAATAGGTTTCCTAGAGACATAGTGATCCTGACCCAAATTAGTAATAGGGTGTTCCAACAATCTCCCCCTATTTGGGTTAGGATTACTATTTACAGAATTTGGAAAACTTAAATAACAACATACAAAGCAATAATACAGAAAATCAATAAGCTGGACATTGCAGAACCACAGATATATATCATCCCAGACAATAAACAGAAATCAGAATGATTGTCACCTTACATAATCATTTCTTCTCCTTGCTCTTTATGAGTTTGATTTCTCTATTGGGGTTGAGAGCTTCCTTCTTTGATCTTGTGTCATCTGCTGCACCTAAAGAGGTTTGCTGTTTGGGTCTGGGAACCACAGCTTCAGGATGCAGCTCCATGTATCTATCAGAATCAAAGAATTTGCTTGAGTCATATCTTTCCAATTCCTTCTTTCTCTGTTCAGACAATGTAGTGATGTTGGAGGAGTCTCTTCCTTGCTCTTTAGCTTTCTTAATCTGGTCCAGTGTAGCAAGCTCTTTCATCCTGGCAGTCCAAGCAGTTGGATTATTTTCAAGATCTTCAAATGTCACTGGTGGCTCATATCTATTTGATGGATTGTCCTGAGGAGGTCTGGATAAAATTACTTCCTTCAGTTTATAGGGAAAAGGACCTGAGGTTGTGTCTGATGAGGTTTGTCCTTCCCTGGAGTAAGGATGTTGCCTTGAATATCCTTTTGAATAAACCTAGACATCTCTTTGATTTCCTCTGTAGTTTCCTCTTCTGGATTGAGAACCCCTGGACTGGCTTCCCCTATGATAAGATCTGGCATGAGGCTGATAGGGGGTTTGGCTTTTGGCAGAGGGTTGAGCAGCTGAACTTCCACCTGCACCTGCATCAGGAGGAGGTGGTGGAGGAGGATGAGGATGTTGAAATTGAGAAGATCCTTTTTCATATTTCCTCTTCTTCTTCATTGCTTTGAGTTGATTCTTTGAATATTGCATCCAGTGCTCAGTTATGGGGCAATCATGAAGAATGTAATATGGTATGTCATTATTGTCCTTGACTTTGGCTGGAGGTACTCTCTTCATGGCTTTGCTCCTTGCCTTTCTCTTTCTGGCAATAGTGGTAGAAGAATCATCAGAGTCTGTCTTGAACTCATCACTTTCAGAACTTTGCTCATCATAAAGAGCATCAATCTTTTTCATCAATTCTTTCTTGAGCTGGGTTGAAGCAGATGAAGCAGCAGAGGTTGGAGCAGTAGATACAGCACTTGTAGCAATTTAAGTTGAAGCAGAAGCAGTAGTAACAGACACAGAAGGTTCTGGAGCAGCACTCTTAGAAGGTGTGACAGCAGTAATATCAGTAGAAGGAGTAATAGTAGCAGTTGGGGCAGAAACAGTTTCAGATGAAACACTTTTAGATACAACAATATCATCAACAACATGAATATCATCAGAAAACACAGAAGGCTCAAAATCATGTGCATCTGTCATCTGCATATCCTTAGAAATTGACTCATCAGCAGTATCAGCAATAATATCAACAAAACTGTCAGCAGGAAGAGCAGAAGCATCAGAAACAGCAACCATGCTTTCAGCAGGAGTAGCAGCAGCATATACTGAATTGACAAAAGAAGTTATGATGCTGGGGTCACAACATGAGAAGGGCACAAGGGCCTTGGAGAGATCCTCTGGGGGCTGGACAGCAACTCTCTCTGGAAGACAACTGAAGTAGGCTGAATCACATACAGAAAGTAAGGACCTGATGTCCACTGGGAAGACAACTGGAGGTGGAACTGGAGCTTGAGGAAGAGCAGCAGCAGCAACAACACTAACTGAAGAAACAGCAGGCAAGCTCACTTCATAGGGCATCTCCCCCTGCCTAGATTCAGATAAGGCTGGATCAAGGCACACTGATGAAGGGGTTGCCTGAGGGAATAAGGAGGAAAGCCTGTCAGAAAGAGCTGCCACTAACTGGAGTAATGGAGCCAAGGAGGTCTCCAATAGAAGAGATAGCCTGGGGGCTAGCAATTCATATATCCTGTCAGCTTGGGCTGGAAGATCTACTTGCTCAGCAGTGACTGGAGCAGAGGTAGAGGATGGAGGTGGAGCTATTGGTGATGGTAGTGGAGAGCTGGTGTATTGGGGAAGAGATGGTTGAGGTGTGGGTAAAGTGGATATGGAGGAGAGTGGGATGGAGAGAGAGGGTGTGAAGGTTGGTTGATCAATGATCTCTTGTAGAAGTTCCTGGTAAGAGGTTGATGAGGAGGGTAGCTCAGGAGGAGAGGAGGGTGAGTCATCCATGAAGGAATCATCAAAAAGATTGAAGGATGGAATAGTGGATGTTTCAATATCTGGTGGAGGGTAGGAATATAATGGATGGAATATTTCTTGTGTGACAGTTGGAATTGGAGATGGTATTGATGTTGGAGAAGGGCTGGAGATGATGATAGTGGATGGAGGTTGAATGGTGGATGGAATTTGAATGGTGGATGGAACTGGAGAAGATGGAATTAGAGTAGGAGGAGAGGCAGCAGCAGGCAAGTCATCTGCAGGGGCAGAGACTTGGGGGGAAGTGACTATGACAGTCCTGGTGCCTGAAGGTGTGCTTGTAGAAGGCCTGCTAGGCTTGATGATCTGCCTGTCCCATTTGCCAAATAGGGCACAGGACAATCTCTTCGAAGCATTTATGTGTATCCCAGATGATACTAGCAATGCAGGGCATCTGTTCTGCAGAAAAAAGCCTAAAATCCTCCCAAAATTCACAAAACTCTTATTAATTTTCTTTTTAATTAGGTCAAAGAAGACCTCTCCCCAGTCCAAATTCTTCTTGTCCACTATGGCTCCCATTAAGCAGAGCTGATACCTAGAAATAGTATCATGTGCTGAGTGCTTAGCCAACAGAACTTTCCCAACTACATCAGCCAAGAATCTATATTCCACAGACAAATTTTTCTTCAGCAGCTTGCTAGGGTTAGCCTCAGAATGACCCATTCTTGCAAGCAAATCAGCATATTCCTCTCCAGATAAATCAGCAAAATCCCTTCCAGAGCTTAACTCAAACACTTCTGTCAGAATAGTTGGGGTTAAGGGTACCTGGGTGCCAGAAATTGATCCAACTATAGTATTTTGATCCTGGTTGTGGGCAATGTAAACTCATTCCTTAATCTCATTAGCAGCAAGTTTAATCCTGGTGGTCATAATAGTAGCAAGTTTCTGCTCCTTGAACAACTCCAAAATGTCCTAGAAAACTTGATTTGTTGTGTTGAAGGATTCCATGTCAATGTCAAAGCCGGCATCAAATTTCATGGCGGCAAGAACAGCAACAGAAACGGCCATGGTTACCAGCAAATAATTAACAAACAAAACGACCAAGTGCAGAAATATTTGGAGGGAAAGAAAGTTTTTGTAGAGAAATCGAAAGCGCAAAAGGAGAACGACGGCGAAAAATGAATTTTATATTAGGGTTCGACGCAGAAATGGAATGATCGTTGAACTCAGTTTGACGATCGGGGCTTCTAAAGGAATCTGAAGAGTCTTCAACATCGTCGATCTCCGTTCGACGATATTGGAGAGCGTCGAGCTCCATTCGATGATAGTTCAGGGAACAAAATCGTCGAGCGCCGTTCGACGATCGCTGACCGGAAGAGATAGTTCATACTATCTGAGAAGCGCTGAACTCAGGTCGACGATTTCGGAAATCGTCGATCTCCGTTCGACGATCTGGGGGAAAATCGTCGAGCGCAGTTCAGAGACCAGAAAAACTCTAGACACTAAGAAAAATCAAGATGTTTGCCTAGTCTTGGTCAATTTTTAAACTTTTAAAATCTTGGATATTATTTTAGACTTCCTCCATCTAACATTCCTAACTGATTTAGGAAGAAGGTGTGTTTCTTTTCATCCAAGTGCTTGGTGAAAATATCTCCCCTTTACAAATCAGTTGGGATATATTGCAGTTCAATTTTATTCTTTTCAACATTATCCCTTAAGAAATGTTGCCTAATTTCTATGTGTTTTGTCCTACTATGGAGGACTGGATTTTGAGCTATAGAAATAGCACTGGTGTTATCACAAAAGATTTTAGACTTCTCTAAGTTGTAGCCATAGTCTAGGAGTTGGTTTTGAATCCACAAGATTTGTGAACAACAACTGCCTGCAGCCATATATTCAGCTTCAGCAGTTGAAGTTGACACAAAAGTTTGTTTCTTGCAAAACCAAGAGACAAGTCTGTCACCAAGGAACTGACAAGTTCCACTGGTGCTTTTCCTGTCAATTCTGCATCCAGCATAATCAGCATCAGAAAATCCAGTTAAATCAAATACTGAATCTTTTGGATACCAGAGACCTAGATTTGGACAACTTTTAACATACCTGAGAATCCTCTTTAATAGTGTTAGGTGTGACTCTCTAGGGCTTACTTGAAACCTAGCACATATACATGTAGCAAACATTATATCTGGTCTACTAACTGTAAGGTACAGTAAAGAGCCAATCATTGCTCTATATGTTGTCTGATCAACAGGTTTCCCATGTTCATCAGCATCCAATACAGCATTAGTAGGCATAGGTGTTTTCATATAAGATGCTTCAGACATGCCAAATTTCTTAACCAATTCATTTGCATACTTGGTTTGAGAAATAAAGATGCCTTCAGCATGTTGTTTGACTTGCAATCCTAGGAAGAAGGATAGCTCACCCATGCTACTCATTTCAAATTTAGAATGCATTAGGTTGGAAAACCTTCTGCACAATTTTGAATCAGTAGACCCAAAAATAATATCGTCTACATAAATCTATACTAGTAGGGTATGGGACTTATGGGTTCTAATGAAAAGAGTTTGGTCTACTCTACACCTTATAAATCCATTTTCCAAAAGGAAGCATGCTAGGGTCTCATACCATGCTCTAGGAGCTTGCTTGAGACCATATAATGCTTTGTTCAACTTAAAAACATAATCAGGATAAGTTGGAGAGATAAAACCTGGAGGTTGTCTGACATATACTTCTTCTTTGATGTCTCCATTTAGAAATGCACTTTTCACATTCATCTGATATACCTTGAATCCTTTATGTGCTGCATAAGCTAAGAATATTCTGATGGCTTCCAATCTTGTAACTGGTGTAAAAGTGCAGCTAGTTCCCACACTTTGTTCCTTTCAAATTGATGCAACTCTTCTTGCATTGCAATGATCCAGTATGGATCTTGCTCTGCATCTTGAATGGACTGAGGTTCAATTTGAGATAGGAAGCAGGTGTGCAACAGGTTTTGGTTGACCTAATTTCTGGTTTGCACACCAGCTGAGATGTCTCCAATTATTTGGGAAATTGGATGATCTCTTGATGTTACTAAATCAACAGGGGGTGTTGATTGTTCACCAACCTGTGTTGTTGTTTCCTCTTGTGGTACAACAACTGGCTCTTCAAGTTGTTCTTCAATATGTTGAATACTTTCTTCATCTTCACTGCTTTCCTCTTTTTGAGTAACTTGTAACTTGTTCAAGTCTTCAACAAGAGAATGTTCCTGCAAAGGTTCTATGGTAGAAGAGATCTTCTCCTTGAAAGACATGTTAGATTCATCAAATGATATATGAACAGATTCCTCAATTTTTAGTGATGATTTATTATAAACCCTATAAGCCTTACTTATCATGGAGTATCCTAACAACACTCCTTCATCAGCTTTAGCTTGAAATTTTGCTAAATATTTTTTGTCATTATTATGTATATAGCAAATATAACCAAAAACTCTAAAATAATCAACTTTAGGTTTCTTCCCTTTGAGCAATTTATAGGGAGTCATTCCCTTTAGTTTATGTATCAAACTTCTATTCAGCACATAGTTGGAGGTGTTGACTGCCTCTGCCCAAAAGGATAGAGGAAGGTGAGCATCTGACAACAATGTGGTGGCAGATTCAATAAGGGTTCTATTTTTCCTTTCAGCTACCTCATTTTGTTGAGGAGTTCTAGGAGCTAAGAAAGTATGCCTGATCCCTTCACTCTGGTAGAACTCTTGCATAAGAAGAGAATCAAACTCTGTCCCATGATCACTTCTGATCAGGGCAATGTGAGTATTGAACTCAATCTGTATGCATTTGAGATACTCTGTCAAACACTTAAAGTTATCAGACTTCTTCCTCAGAAAGAACACCCAAGTGAATCTAAGGAAGTCATCTACAACTACTAAGGTGTAAGATTTCCCTCCTAGGCTTTGTACTGTGATGGGTCCAAAAAGATCCATGTGTAATAGATACAATATCCTAGGTGAATCACTCTTATTAAGTGACTTAAAACTATTTTTAGTTTGCTTGCCTAATTGACAAGCCCTGTAGAGTCCTTCCTTCTTGTAGGGGCCAGAAGGTAGTCCTCTAACAAGGTTGTCCTTGGATAGCCTAGCAATAGTTCTAAGATTTAAGTATCCTAGTCTCTTATGCCATAAAATATTAGGTCTACATACAGATTTGAACAGGCAAATATCTACATCTGTTGAAAGAAAATCTACTAGATAGATGTTACCTTTCCTATTACCTGTCAACACAGTTGTGTTGTTCTCTGACTTGATCTTGCATAATGCTTTGCTGAAGGTCACCTGGTAGCCTTCATCACATAGCTGACTGATGCTTATCAAATTGTGCTTCAGTCCTTCCACATAAGCTACCTTCTTGAATGTTACTGATCCAATCTGGACTGCACCATATCCTTTAGTTTGTCCAAAGTTTGAATCACCAAAGATAACTTTGGGTCCAAGCTTGGCTCTAAAGGATGTGAGGTTGTCCTTGTTTCCTGTCATGTGCTTAGAGCACCCACTATCCAAGTACCATTGCTGGTTTGATGTTGGATAGGTTTTCACCTGCACATAAAATAATTCATTTGTTTTTGACCCAGTTTACCTTGGGCCTAGGTTGATAACCTTTAAACTCTGAAATAAAAGACATCCCAGGTTGACTCTTATAACCTTCAGGATAATATCTCCTTGGAGGTATTATCCATTCAGTATAAGGGTTAAAGATTTGGGATGAAGGACCCCTAGGATTGGATTTTGATTTTCCCTTGAAGGAATTTCCAGAGCTCTGATCTCTATTCGACGATCGTGGAGCTGCGTTCGACGATCTTGGGTCAGATCGTCGAGCTCCATTCGACGGTCGACTATGGCAGAGTTCAGGAATTTGAGATCGTCGACCTGAGTTCGACGATTTTGCCTGAGATCGTCGATCTGCGTTTGGCGATCGTCGATCTCCGTTCGACGATTTCTGTTGGGACTTAGTTTTCTTGGGCAGATCAGAATTTTTCCTAGCTACCTCTACAAGTCCCTTTCCTTTATCAAAAATGAACTTGATTGTAGTTGTTAGAACTATGGGTTGGCTGGATGAAGCACCCAAGCCCAGTGTACTATTAAATCTGGAGTTCACTGTGCTTGTGATGTCCATCAGCTTAATACTTCTCCCATTAAGGGATTCTTCAAGCTTCTTGGCCTCAGATAGCTCACCTTTCAGTGAAGCTATCTGCTCCCTACAGCACTCCAACTCCTGAGAGAGTTTGAGGTTTTCTGACTTTAAGGTATTATGTTCAGATAAATGATTTCTGAGAGAGATAATTTCTTTCTCAGATTTTAGCAGGTCTAAACATAATGCTTTAAACTCAGATTTAAAGTCCTCTGAATTGAAATCAAATGAACTGATTACCTGATCTTCTTCAAGTTGAGTCTCTGAGTCTGACTCTGACTCTTCTTCATCTGAATTATGTTGAGAGGCATTGATTGCCATCATGCAAAACTCCTTCTCTTCTACATCATCTTCATCATCACTGGAGCTGGATGAGGCTTCTGACTCCTCTTCAGTTTCACTCCAGGATTCAGCAACAAATCCCTTCCTTGTGTGTTTATTCTTGCTTGTGGAGGGTTTGCCATTGTTACTTTTCTTGAAGTCCTTTTCTCTTACTCTTTCTTTCTTGTCCCTTCTGTCCTTGTTTTTGTTTTCTGGACAGTCAGGTACAATGTGCCCTGGTTTCCTGCAACCAAAGCAGACAATTTCCTTATTATTAGACTTATCATACCTTGGCTTATCATGCTCCTTGTATGATCTCCTTTTGAAGTCCTTTCTGGCCATCTTGTAAAATCTTTTGGCCAACAGACTGAGCAGTTCATCATTGCCTGTGACTTTGTCTTCAGGCTGATCTTCAGTTGCTTTGAAGGCTATTGTCTTCTCTTTTCTTGTGGCTGGTGAAGCAGCCTTCTTCTCTTATTACCTATTTTTGATTAGTAGCTCATAAGATTTGAGCTTGCCCAAAAGGGCTTCTGTGGTGATCTCATTCAAACTTCTGGCATCCTTGATTGGCCAGATTCTTGAATCCCAAGTGCTAGGGAAGCACATTAGAATTTTATCATTAAGTTCAGTTAGTGATATCTCCTTATCCAAAGTCCTGAGTTCACTGACTATCAGACTAAGTCTATTGTACATATCTCCAACTGATTCAGTTTCTCCCTTCTTGAAATTCTCATATTGAGATATGAGGTGGGATCTCCTGTCCTTTCTCTCATCAGCTGAGCCTGAGACTATTTCAGAGAGTTTATCCCAGATTTCCTTTGCTGAATTGCATTCAGCCACCTTTTGAAAGATGTCATCAGACATGGTCTGGGCTAATATGTTCATAGCCTTGGCATCAGCTACCTTCCATTTCTTGATATCATCATCTGTTCCTGATGGAGGTGGAACAGCATTTGTACTTGAGTTCTATGGAGGTCTTGGACAAACTGTCAAAACAGAATTAAAAATATCCTCGTCAATAGAATTCATGTATAATCTGATCCTTGTTTTCCAAAGTGCAAACTTGGATAGATTGCACACTGGAGGTCTGGTGCTAGCATAATCTTTGTTTTGGGCCATGTTTTGTGAAAACAAAATCTAATAATAGACTAAAAAATAGATCTAACTAGGAATCTTTGGGTTTAGGTGTTAGCCTGTGCAACCACCAAGGTGTGGTATGTTTAACCAACCTCCCTCTGATACCAATTGAAAGTGCAGCTAGATCTGATATACTCTAGAGGGGGGTGAATAGAGTATATGGTGCTTGAAAACTTTTTACAACAATTGCTGTAATCTGAGTGAACAGGGAAGCAACTATTAATTCTAATCACAAAATAACCTACAACAGAAATTAATCACAGATCTAAACTAATCACAAAACAATCACAGCTAGAAACAAAAGATAAAGACAAGCAAGCCAAAAGACACAAGGAGCTATAGTGGTTCCCCTAAACTTGGGTACATCCACTCTTCTACCACCCTAGGTAGGAATCCACTGCAGGATGAGTTGATCAGGTGTCCTGGGCACCAATGAGCTTTTTATAAGGTGCTCAAAAACCAAATCAGATTTTTTGATCAGGTGTCTTGCCACCAATGAGCTTTTGATAAGGTGCTCAAAAACCAAGCACAAACTTTTGAAGGGAGTTTGAAAAACCCTTTACAGAGATGGGGATGAGAGAGTTATGGAAGTCTTCTCTTTCTCAAATCAGCTGAGAAGACTATGTGGATTTGATGTTGTCAAAGCTCCCCCTGAGTTCTTGAGATGTTCAGGAAATGAAGCTTTATTGTAGGGTGATAGGCCTTCAGAAGTTGATCTCCAGCAAATGATTATTTCAGCAACAGCAGAAATGTTAGGTGTCTGGAGTCTTTGAAAGATGTTGGCCTTGAACACTTGAGACAAGAGAGATCAGAAGATTTCAGAAGGTTTGATCTCCTTGGATGTGTGTTCATGAGAGAATTCTTTGAGACAAAGAATATTTTGTTTTTGTTCTTCTTGTCTATGTTCTGAGTGATAGAGAGATTCAAAAAAATCTTGCATTTTATTCTCTGGTACTGAATAGAAAATCATCCTCTGTCATGAATAGCCGTTGTCCTGTCATTAATTGCATCCTTAATTGCAAATGTCTTCTGGAGGAAAGTCCAAAGAAACATTCCTTGATAATCCCTTGAACCTTGGTCCAGAATAAATGAAAACGGCTAGAAAATCTTCTGAATTAATTGCTGAATAACTCCTTAACTGATCTGAATTTGAATCTTGAAAAATCCTTGAAATCATCAAAAAATCGTCGAACTGAGCTCTGCTATCGTCGAACTGAGCTCAGCGATTTGGACTTATATTGCAACAAAAAAATCGTCGATCTGAGCTCAAAGATCGTCGAACTGAGCTCACAGATCGTCGAATGGAGTTCGATGATTTGTTGAAGTTGAGCTCAGCGATTGTCGAATGGAGTTCGACGATCTGTCGAAGTTGAGCTAGACGATCGTCGATTGGAGTTCGACAAATCGTCGTGCTTAGCTCGACGATATGACTTAGTCTCAAACTAAAAATCCTTGGTCTTGAGGGCAGCTTCCAAACCTAGACTTCTAACCCTTAGACTCAATTCTAATTGACCTTTAGGTCTATACAGGAGGTCAAAAACAGGTTTCCTAGAGACATAGTGATCCTGACCCAAATTAGTAATAGGGTGTTCCAACACAGTACCAGTGAAGATGAAGAAGAAGCAAAAGCAAAGGAAGTTTGTTTAATGGCAATCAATGTCTCATGCAATAATTCTTAAGAAGAATCAGAAGCTGAAGATTCTGAGCCAGAAGAGGATCAGGTAATATCCTTGTTTGATTTTAATTCAGAACTCTTTAAAACTAAATTTAAATCACTATGTAATGATTTAATTAAGTCTAAGAAGGAAATCAAACTTCTTAGAGAAAAATTAATTGAATATGACAATTTGTTTTCTGAAAACTTAAAATTAAAAGATGAACTAGGTATAGCTTCTAAACAAATTATCTCTTTAGAAAATAAACTGAAGGAAGATAAGAAATTTGAAGAATCCCTGAATGGGAGAAGCATTAAATTAATGAACAATACTAGTATAGTAAACGTTAGGTTAAATGGTAAATTAGGCTTAGGAGCTTCACCTAGTCAGCCACATATAATCATGAAAAATATTCTTTCAACCCCTATTAAATTTATTTACGAAAAGGGTAAATAAAAGGTAAATGATAACAACCAATAATCAAAAGAATTTCAAAAACCCAAACAGAAGAAACGAAAAAATAAAAATTTCATTAAAAGTCATGTTCAACATTTTTCATTGAACTCCGATCGACGAAATGTATATGGTTGTCGAACTCAGATCGATGAACTCTGAACGCAAACTTTATACATAATAAACCATCTAACTACGATCGACGAAATCCTATTGGATCATCGAACTGCGGTCGACGAAGTTGGGGCATAGGAAATGAACACTGTCATTCTCTGAGCGGAGTTCGACGATCTCATCCCGATTCATCGAACACAGATCGATGAACTTTTTCGCATTCGTCGAACTCAGAAAATTTCAATAGAAACTTAAATTTTTCTAGATATTTTAATTATCCTAAATCATATATTAATCTCTTTACCAAATGGATAATCCCACCTAGGAAATTTCATCCTCTAGGATATAAGAATCAACCAGAGTTTTCTTATATTTCTAATTTAAATTTAAAAAGAATCAAGGACCCAAGGTTACCAGGGTCAAGAACACCTAATCTATTATTTTGCAGCTGATGAACTATCCTACCATAGAGGAATAGTGGTACCTGGATAGTGGGTGTTCAAAGCACATGATAGGAAGCAAGGATAACTTAACCAACTATAAGTCAAAGTTTGGACCAAAGGTGATATTTGGAGATTCCAACTATGGTCAAACAGAAGGCTATGGGAATGTCAGAGTTGGAGCTGTCACCTTCAGGAAGGTAGCATATGTGAGTGGCCTAAAACATAACCTAATATACATAAGCCAGTTATGTGATGAAGGTTATCAGGAAACTTTTAACCAATCTTCATGTATTATTACTTCAGTAGATAACAAAACTATTTTAATTGGACTTAGACAAGGAAACATTTATGTAGTTAATTTCAAGTCTGCCAGTTCAGATATTTGTTTGTTCAATCAAATTAATAATAATAATAATTTATGGCATAAAAGATTAGGACATGTTAACTTTAAAAACATTGCTAAATTATCTAGTGACAATCTTGTTAGAGGATTTCCTTCTGGCCCTACAAGAAGTAAAGCCTCTGCAGGGCTTGTCAATTAGGCAAGCAAACTAAAAAATAGCTTTAAATATATTAATAAGAGTGATTCACCCAGGATTCTGTACTTGCTACATATCGATCTTTTTGGACTCATTGTTGTACAAAGCTTGGGAGGGAAATCTTATACTTTAGTTATTGTATATGACTTCTCTAGATTCACTTGGGTGTTCTTTTTGAGAAACAAGTCAGATAACTTCAAAGTTCTTATAGATTTTCTTAAGAGAATTCAGATTGAGTACTCTACTCTAGTTGCATTGATCAAAAGTGCTCATGGCACAGAGTTTGGTTCTCTTCTCATGCAATAATTCTATGAGAAGGAAGGTATGAGGCATTGCTTCTCCGCACCTAGAACTTCTCAATAAAATGGTGTAGCAGAAAGGAAAAATAGAACCCTTATTGAATCTGTAGGGATATTGCTTGTAGATGCTTTGGTTCCCCTATCCTTTTTGGGCAGAGGCTGTAAGCACAGCAAACTATGTCCTAAACAGAAGTTTAATACATAAACTTAAGGGCAAGACTCCCTATGAATTGCTCAAAGGGAAGCAACCTAAAGTTTACTATTTTAAAGTATTTGGTTGTAGATGTTTTATTCATAATAAGAACAAGAAACATCTTAGAAAGTTTGAAGCCAAAGCTACAGAGGGAATTTTTCTTGGATATTCCCAAGTCAGCAATACCTATAGGGTATTTAATAAATCTACTTTAAAAATCGAAGAATCTGTACATATTTCATTTGATGAAGCTAATATGTTTTACAAGGAGAAAGATTCTTCTACCATGGAAAATTTGCAGGTACCAAATTTGTGTGAGAAAATGGATGACTTAATCCTAACAAAAGAGGATATATCACATCCCTCTCAACAAATTATTGCTGAAGACAGTGAAAAAGATTTCATTGAAATGATTGCTGACCCTACAACAGCCAACATAATTCCACAAGAGAAATTTATTCCAAATGTTGTTGTTGTCCAAACTCCTCCTACTGATCTTGTCACACTTAGAGATCATCTCATATCTCAAGTGATTGGAGACATATCAGCTGGTGTGAAAACAAAGCATCAACTCAACCAAGATTTGATGCATGCTTGCTTCATATCTTAACTTGAGCCACAATCCAAAAAAGATGCAGAGCAAGATCCCCACTGGACTATTGCATTGCAAGAGGAGCTCAATCAGTTTGAGAGATACAGATTTTGGGATTTAATTCCAAGACACAAAGACTACCCAGTCATTAGAACTAAATGGGTATTCAGAAATAAATTGGATGCACAAGGAGCTATAGTAAGGAACAAATCAAGATTGGTAGCTCAAGGCTATTCTCAGGAGGAAGGAATTGGATATGATCAAACCTTTGCCCCTATTGCAAGGTTGGAGGCTATCATAATAATCCTTTCTTATGCAGCCTACAAGAAGTTCAAAGTCTACCAGATGGATGTCAAGAGTGCTTTCCTAAATGGTGAACTTAAAGTGGAAGTTTATGTGGAGCAACCACCAGGTTGTATCTCTCCAACTCATCCCTCTTTTGTTTTCCAATTGCATAAAGCTCTCTATGGTTTAAAGCAAGCTCCAAGAGCTTGGTATGAGACATTAGCTAGCTTTCTTTTAGAGCATAAGTTCACAAGGGGCATTGTAGATATTACTTTATTTATTAGGCATCATAAAGAAAAAATTTTGTTAGTACAAATTTATATAGATGACATCATTTTTGGCTCTACTAATTCTAAACTATGCAAAAGGTTTTCTGACCTGATGCATTTGAAGTTTGAAATGAGTAGCATGGGTGTTCTTTCATACTTCCTTGGTCATTAAGTGAAGCAATCGCCTGATGACATCTTCATCTCTCAATCTAAATATGTTAAGGAGCTAATTAAAAGATTTGGAATGTCTGATGCCTCAGCTATTAAAACACCCATGGCTTCCAATTTTGTGATTGATTCTGATAAACAGGGCAAGCCGGTTGATCAAAAAACATGTAGGGCTATTGTTGGGTCCTTGTTGTATCTTACAGCTAATAGGCCAGATATAATGTTTGCTACATGTCTTTATGCTAGGTTTCAAGTGAATCCTAACGAATCTCACCTTATTTTTCTTAAAATGAATTTTGAGATATATAAAGGGTTGCTCAAATCTAGGACTATGGTATCCAATTGAGTCAGAATTTGAGTTTACTGGATTCTTAGATGTTGACTTTGCTGGATGTAGAGTTGACAGAAAAAGAACATCAGGAACATGTCAGTTCCTTGGTGATAGGCTTGTGTCTTGGTTTTGCAAGAAACAAACATCTGTGTCCACTTCAACTGTAGAAGCTGAATACATTGTAGCTGGTGGTTATTGTTCACAAATATTGTGGATTCAAAATCAACTCCTGGATTATGGTTACAATCTAAATAATTCAACTGTATTTTGTGATAGTACTAGTTCAATTTCCGTTGCACAAAATCAAGTGCATTATAGTAGGACCAAGCATATAGAAATAAGACATCATTTCATTAGAGATTGTGTAGACAAAAAGAAAATTAACCTTGTCTTTATCTCTACTGATTTACAAAGAGCAGACAACTTCAATAAACCATTAGATGAGAAGAAACATTTGTTCTTCTTAAATCAGCTATGCATGATTAATGGAGAAGGCCAAATTTGACTTCTGTTTGAGTTTTCAAGAATTGGTCACAATTTATCGAACGGAGATCGATGATCTGTGAACTCTTCTAGAGTTTTTCATCGAATGGAGATCGACGAAATCTCTTGTGAAATTCCTTCATCAAATGGAGATCGACGATCTGTTTTCCCGTACTTCTAACTTAGGTCGATGATGTTTATCTATTTATGGGTAATTTCGTCGAACTGAGCTCGAAGCTTTTCTTTTTTGTTGGATGGAGTTGACCGCTTCATCTTCTAAAAACCTATAATTAGGTTTTTTATCGAACTTCATCCCGCACTTTCCAGTTCTCTTTCACTTGATCTCTTGTTTCTTTTGTACAGCAATGGCGATCTCTCCAGCCCTCCTCTCAACCATGAAATTTGACGCTGGATTCAATATTGACATTGAATCTTTCAATCATTCGGATCAAGTATTTAAGGATATTCTACAGCTGTTCGAAACTCAGAATATGCAATATTTTATGACAACAAAAATCAAACTCCCAGTAACAGAGATAAAGTAACGGATGTTCACTGCAAAACTTCAGGATACCCCAGCCATTATTGGCACCATCTCTGGTAACCAGGTTATTTTATCTCCAGAAGTTTTAACAGAAGCTTTTGGATTTATTAATGGGGAAGATGATAATATCGAGTTATCTAGTTTAATGATATTCTAGATAGGTTGCGTCACTCCCAGGGAAATCCTAACCACTTACTCAAGAAAAATCTGTCTATAGAATACAGATTTTTGGCAGATATTGTTGGCAAAGTGTTGCTAGGAAAACACTCTGCCCATGACCATATCACCAGGCAACAATTCAACTTGATGTGTGCTCTGGTTAATAAGAAGTCGGTAAACTGGGGAACAATTTTCTTTGATTCTATCAAGAAAACGATTACAGGAAAATCTGGAGGTTACGGAAGGATCATAGGGATCTTCCTACAAGCTAAGTGCCCAGAACTATTGGTCTCCCAGACCATCTTTATAAATGCTTCCAAGAGGCTTACCTCAGCTCTCTTTGAAAAATGGGAGAGGGCTATCCCCAAGCCCTCCAGGGCCTCCTCTTCTAGAGTTTATGAGGACACAAGGGCAGTAACTGCCATGACCCCACCTTTAGAAGAAGTTATCCCTTCCACCAGACTCCCTTCACCTCCTCCTCAACAACAACCATCCACAGCAATCCCTCCTACTTCACCTCTTCCACCACTATCACCTCCACATTCACCAGTCATTATCCATGAGGATACACCATCTCCAACACCACAATCTCTTATTCATCCTCATCTGGATGATATCCCATCCATATCTTCTCAACCAAATTTCAATCTTCTGTCACCTCCTCGACCATCTCCACACCATTCTCAAATTCAATCCCATATTCAGGAAAACATCAATACCACCATTCCATCCACCTTTCCATCCAACACACCTTCATCATTTCCAGAAATTCATCATACTAACTTTCCTCATTCTTTTTCTATGTGTTCAAATTGTGATCATTGTTGGATCCCTAGTTAGATTTGGGCTAGGTTCACTAATTAGGATGTCTGACCCACAATGTATAGCCAGGGTCATGTCTTTGAGTCCTTGAAATTTAGGCTAAGTCATTAGGTTCAACCATACATGGACAATCCAACAAAAGACCTCAGATTGACTCAAGACTTAGAAGAAATCAAGTTCAGTATAAGTTCTACATTCATCGAACTCAGCTCGACGATAGTCGTGCTCCGCTCGACGAACTTAGAGTTAATTCTCTGAGTTGAGCTCGATGATATTCGAGCTCAGAACGACGAAGTCTGGATTTCAACTTCAACACATTCTTTCTAGAATATTTTCTCTGAACTCGGCTCGACGAAGATAGAATCTGTGCTCGATGAACTTGGACCACAGAATTGGCAAGTTATTCACAGGATGCAAGTCGTTGAGCTCAGGTCGACGAACTTGGTTCTCAGGTCGACGTACAAGTTTTCTAAGATCGACGAACTTGGATCTCAGGTCGACGAATTCTGTTCTATGGTCGACGATTTCTGTTGCAGTTCCGGACTTAGAATTTTCCCTCCTTTCTGTCCTTATTCCATATTATTTAGCAATAATTTCCTAAGTAATTAATGCACATATTCTCAGAATATAGCCATTATTAGCAGCATTAATTATGGTCTTTATCATGTTAATTACTTGCTTAATTTTTTGAGACAGTTGGGGAAACTCATTAAAGCAAATATTCTCAAGCAGATTTTCATTCTCCAGGCAGTCAGCATTCAATGCAGAGAATTCAAATTCAAAGTAGAATTTAGACAGAGAATATAAAAGAGTTTTTCTCTTTTCAGTCGGCAAGAAAGTAATAGAGAAACAGAACAAGACTTAGAGCAATACAGAGAACCAAAGAATATATAGAAAATCTCTCAAACATTCTCTGTGAAGAAAACACTTTATTTTCTCCTTGATATTACTGAAGAAGAACAACAACAACAATCACTGAAAGTGAGGAGTTAGATCTGGAATACTCTAGAGGGGGGTGAATAGAGTATCCTTAAAAACTTTTCAAATTGTGTAGTAAATAAAATACTACAAAATATAAACTAATTAAACATAAACACAGAAGTCCTGATTAGCACAGCCATAGCAAGAACAAAAAGAAAAGGGCAACCAGACAACACAAGAATTTATAGTGGTTCCCCAACCTGGGTACATCCACTCTTCTACCACCCTGGTAGGAATCCACTCAGATTTTTGATCAGGTGTCTGACACCAATGAGCTTTTGATCAGCTGCTCAAAAACCAATCCTCAAATCTTTTGGTCAGGTGACTTGCAACCAGGAATAACTTTTGAAGGGAGTTAAGAACCTTTTATACAGTGGGGGGATGAGAGATGATTTTGTCTTCTCTTTCTCATTTTACAACTAAGAAGACTTAAGTGGATATGATGTTAGCAAAAGGCTCCACCTGAGATGTTGAATGGTTCAAGAAGATAGAGCTTTGCTTCAGGGTGATAGGCCTTCAGGCATTCAGCTTTGACCAGACAAAGTACATGAACTTCTTGACAGATAGAGGTTTTGTTGTCCTTTGAAGTGTCCTGGAGTGTATAAGGAAGAAGACTCTTGATTTTGATTTGATGTTCTTCTTCTTAAGATTACTGATATTATTCTGGTCTAGATCTTGTATATTTGTATCAGATTTCTCTATCTGTGTATCAACGTTCTATCGAGAGAGAGAGGCAGAGAAATCCTTGTTGCAGACTAATTGCTCTCTTCCTGACTTATCGATGCCCTCTTCAGGAAAAGAGAAAATCTCTTTTATATTTTCCAAATAAGTTTGCTTTTGAAATTTGAAATTCTTCTGCATTCAATGCTGACAGCCTGGAGAATGTTTTGCATTGATTGAGTTTCCCCAACTATCCCATGGAAAAATGGCAAGCAATAATCCTAGAGAAGACCATAATTAATGCTCCGTCTAACGGTAATATTCAGAGAATATTTTAGAATTAATTACTCAGGAATTATTACAGTAGGAAAGGGACAGAAGGATGGAAATAACCAAGTCTGGATTCGTCGAACAGAGAACAGAAATCGTCGAGCTAAGTCCATAGTTTGTCGAGCTAAGGAGTTATGTTCGTCGACCAGATGGCTTCTATTCGTCGAGATGAGTTCCAAGATCGTCGAGCTGAGAACATATAACGGCATTCTCTAGAACCTTGCCTTTTTTGCACATCAAGTTCGTCGAGCTGAGAATTTGACTTTGTCGACCAGAGTTCAGTGAAGTGTTTTTGTACTTAGATATTTCTAGAATGAAATGCTGAAGTAGAGGTTCCAGAAATCGTTGACCTGAGAACCTGAGAACTGGGTTCGTCGAACTGAAAACTAGTTTCATTGGGCTGAGAACTTCTAACTGCTGCTAGATAACTCTTGCCAATGTGGTCTAAGTTTATTGAGCTGAGTCCACAGTTCTTCTTTAACTTCTTGACATAACTTCTGTGGAATGTGTCGACACAAGTCATGTGTGTCGACACAATTACTTCTTGTCTTGACATAGTTGTTGTTTTGACAGTAATCTAGAGTGTTTCGACACAAGTCTTGTGTGTCGACACAATTGCTGTCGGTAGATGTTCTGTGTGTCAACACAAGTCCTGTCTGTTGACACAATCTTGCTTCTGGTGTCGACATAGTTGATGTCGACAGATGTTCTGTGTGTTGACACAACTCCTGTGTGTCGACACAATCTGGCTTCTGGTGTCGACACTGTTAATGTCGATAGATGTTCTGTGTGTCGATGCAAGTCCTTTGTGTCGACACAATCTAGCTTCTGGTGTCGACACAGCCTTTTCAAAGTGTCGACACAATTGCTTGAGTCTCTAGCAGTCTGTTGAAGGCTGGTCCAGGTGATGTTGATTCTAAGGATCTTGGATAATACTCTAGGACACAACCATGACCCTGGCTATACATGATGGGTCATATGATCCTAACTTAGTGAACCTAACCCAAATCCAACTAGGGATCCAACAATCTCCCCCTATTTGGGTGAGGTCACTAATTACAAACTCAAACTAAACTTGAAAGTAATCAAAGTAAGAAAACATATATATCTGGCAGAGAAAATTAACACATATAGCAGATATATATATATATATATACAATAAGCTTTGTATCAAAAATTAGGAAGCAGTTTTAATCAAACTCAGAAAAACTAAAGATAATCAAAGTATCATTTCTTTAGCTTTTTCCCTTTGAGCTTCTCTTCTTTGCTTTTCTCTCCAAACTGAGTGAAAATGATTTCCCTATTGGGATCTGCATCTTGCACCTTTGTCATTGTCATATTAGCATCCCCTATGATCTTTAGAGATGTAGCCCTGGGCACTACTGCTTCTGGATGCATTTTCATATAGTCATCAACATTGAAAAATTTATTAGTTTTTTCAAACCTGTTGAGCTCTTCCTTCCTGTATTTTGACAGAGTAGTATATTTTGACGGATCCTTCCCTTCATCTCTAGCTTTGTTGATCATAGAAAGGCCAACCAGTTCTTGAAACCTGGCCATCCTAGCTGTTGTTGCTATTTCAGGATCTTCGTATGGTATAGGTGGGGAAGCAGGTCTCTTGGGGCTTTCAGCTTTTTGATGGTTAGGGAGTTGTTGCTGTAGCTGTTGTTAATGATGCTGCTGTTGAGGTTGGTGCTGCTTTCCTGAAGAGTAGTAACTCTGCTGGCAGCTTCCTGAGGATGAGGTCCTACCCTGATGCCTTTTATAAGTTTGAAACTGAGTAGTCCTTTGAGATGTTGTGCCTGAAGCACCAGCAGCTGGAGGAGGAGGTGGAGGAGGATCCTTTCTATATCTTTGAGTAGGAGGAGGTGAATACCTTCTGCTCTTCTTTCTCTCTTTCTATTCATTCTTGGACAACCACATCCAAGCAGGCATTCTCTTGTAAGGAGTGATCTTCTGGAGGATATAGTAAGGGGTGTCATTTGCTGGATTGGGCTTTGGAGCAGGAGGTGGAGGTGCTTTCCTTTTCTTAGAAACTTTCCTTTTCTTGGGATCTTCATCTGAGTCCTCATCTTCATCCTCATCATCATAAGAAGATTCTATGGATTATCATATAGTGAATCCAGTGCTTTGAGAGCCTCTGTAGAAATTATATGTTTCTCAGGGTGGGAGGGAGCTGGAGGAGGAACTGCAATTGGAGCTGGAACAGGAACTGGAGAGCTGTACATGACAGTGCTTTCAGTAACTGTCTTATTTTCTTCTTCAATATTAGCCATGATCAGAGCATCAAGATCAGGCATGGGAGAATCATCCATTACAAAACTTGGAGCAGAAATGGTTTCTGGAGGGGATGAAACACTGACTGAATCAACCTTAGGTGGCGACGGAATGCTGTAGTCTTTGGAGCAGCAAAAATGTCTTTGAGTTGCTTGGCAACTTTAGGACTTATTGGAGAGGAATAAGGAATAATAGCCAAAGATGGCTTAGTACTGTCACCTGGAGGAAAGCTCAAATAAGCTGTATCAAAAATTCTCAAAAGATTTACCAAATCTACTGTGGGATTAATAATGAAATCACCAACAGTAATTATTTCTTCTGTTACTGACTCATCTATGTCCATGTCAGTTTCAATAAAATGAATAAAATCAAATAAATCTTCATCATCTGCTGGAAATAAATCTGCATCATCTGTTATTGTTGCTACTGTATCTGCTGGAACTGTTACTGTTGCAGCTTCTTCATCAAGCATCTCCCCCTGCTTGGTTTTAGTGCTAACTAGAGCCAGGCCCCTAACTGAAGAGGGGGCAGCAAAGAGGGAAGTTATTTGAGCCGCAAGGGAGGATATAGAAGTAGCAAGAGGTGTAATGTCCTCTGCTATAAGATTCTTGAGGAGAGGAGTAAGCAGTGCAATAAGAGATGAAATGGTGGAGGGTTCCAAGGGTAGATTTGCAGATGGTGGAATGGAAGGTGTTTGAGTGGAAATAGATTGAGGAATGGAAGTTGATGGTGGAGTAGGAGTGATGACATCTTGCATGTTTGGATTTTGTGCAGAAGAAATGTTGAGAGGGGAGGAGAGTAAATTGAATGTTGGGATGTTGGCTAGATGGGGAGGTAAGGGAGATGACGGTGTTGAGGGAATGTGGGTATCATGGGGGGGACAGAGGTTTGGTTGGTTGTGGTGATTGAGATGGAGAAGGTTGTTGAGATTCTTGAGGAGTGGAAGAGGGGATGTCAGTAAGATCTAGTGGTGGAGAAGTGGCAGGAGATGCAGCTGGAGTAGGAATGTAAGCAGGTTGTTGAGTTTG
Source organism: Platanthera guangdongensis (assembly GCA_039583875.1). Classification (NCBI taxonomy): domain Eukaryota; kingdom Viridiplantae; phylum Streptophyta; class Magnoliopsida; order Asparagales; family Orchidaceae; genus Platanthera; species Platanthera guangdongensis. Next base: position 117,594,183 of record CM077163.1, read on the forward strand.
TTGTTGTGGTTGTTGAGTAGAGGGAATATGAACTGTTGTGTGGGATGTGGAGGGTGGTTGAGGTTGAGTTGCTGGAAGTGATGGAGGTGTAGGATGGATTTCTTCAGAAGGATGGGGAGTGGCTGGAGCAGCCCTTGTACTTTCTGAAGCTATGGTGGTAGAGGAGGAAGCCTTAGAGGGCTTTATGATGGTCCTATCCCACCTGCCAAATAAGGCACAAGTTAGCCTCTTGATGGCATTTATGAATATGGTCTTGGAGACCAGTGATTCAGCAGCCTTCTCTTTGAGGAAGATCCCTAAGATTCTTCCAAAATAGACTTCCTTTTTATTATTCTTTTTCTTAATAAGATCAAACATGATATGTGTCCAGTTCACCCTTTTCTTGTTCACCACTGCACACATAACCAGAAATTCGTGCCTGGTTATATAGTCGTGTGCAATGTGCTTGCCCAGCAAGACTTTTCCTACTATATCTGCTAAGAATTTAAACTCTGCAGACAGATGTTTCTTCAACAACTTGTTTGGGGTTTGTCCAGAATAACCCATTTGACTAAGGATCTCATCATACTCTTTAGTATCCATTTCTAAATACTCTTCACCATTACTCAATCCAAAAATTTCAGTGAGAACGGCAGGAGTGAGAGAAACAGTATTACCCGCTATAATGTCGGTCATGGTATTGTCATCTGTTGTGGCAGAGGTGTACACCCATTCTCTGATTTTTGTGGCAGATATCTTGATTCTAGTCGACAGCAGAGTTTTTAGTTGCTGGTCTTCAAGTAGTTGCAGTATTCCCATGAAGATGGGGTCGAAATGTTGGAAATGGTCGAAATCCACATCGAATCATGTGTCAAATTTCATTGCGGCAAGAGTTCCTGCTTGAATCACCATGAGAGCACCTACAAGAGAAAAACGAAGATTAAGTGCAAAGGAACTGAAAGCGCGGGACGGAGGTCGAAGAAAACCTCGATATAAAATTTTCCAGAATATGAATCGACAAACTCCGTTCCACGAAAATTAAGAAATTCTTCGACCTGAGATCGACGAAATAATTGATAGCTAAATAATTCATCGAGCTCAGTCTGAAGATTTGAAGACATTTCGTCAAGCTCCGTTCGACGAACATTTTCTGAAGCAGCTTTGTCGATCTCTGCTCGACGAACAAAACTTCACTCACAGAGAGTTTGTCGACCTCCGTTCGACGAATATCTCAAGAACTTTTCTCTGTTCGTCGAACTCCATTCGACGAACTTTGAAGAATTCGTCGAGTGCAGACAGAAACTAAACTAAGTCGTCTCCATTGATCATTCCAAGCTGATTTATAAAGAACAGGTGGTTTCTTTCATCTAGAGGTTTGGTGAAAATGTCAGCTCTTTGTAAATCAGTGTAAATATAGACAAGTTTAATTTTGTTTTTATCTACACACTCTCTTATGAAATGATGCCTAATGTCTATATGCTTGGTCCTACTGTGATGGACTGGATTTTGTGCTATGGCTATAGCACTTGTGTTATCACAGAATAAAGTTGAATTATTTAAGTTGAGACCATAGTCTAGTAATTGATTCTGAATCCACAACATCTGTGAACAGCAACTGCCAGCTGCAATGTAATCTGCTTCAGTAGTTGAAGTGGGTACAGAGGATTGTTTCTTACAAAACCAAGACACCAATCTCATACCTAGGAACTGGCAAGTTCCTGAAGTACTTTTTTCTATCTACCATGCATCCAGCAAAGTCAGCATTTGAATATCCAGTTAAATCAAATTCTGAATTAGTGGGATACCATAGGTCTAGACTAAGACAACTTTTTATATATCTCAAAATTCTTTTTAAGAAAATTACGTGAGATTCTTTAGGGTTCACCTGGAACCTAGCACAAAGGCATGTGGCAAACATAATATCATGTATGCTTGCTGTAAGGTATAGTAAGGACCCAACAATGCCCCTATATAGTTTTTGATCCACAGGTTTCCCATGTGCATCAGAGTCTATTACAGCATTTGTAGTCATGGGTGTTTTCTTTGCTGAGGCATCAGCCATCCCAAACTTCCTTATAAGCTCTTTAGCATATTTAGCTTGGGAGATGAAGATTCCATCAGGGAGCTGCTTTACTTGGAGATGAAGGAATTAGGAGAGCTCACCCATGCTACTCATTTCAAATTTTGAATGCATGAGGTCAGAGAACCTCTTGCATAATTTGGAATCAGTATACCCAAATATGATGTCATCCACATATATTTGTACTAACAAGGTTTAATCCTTATGATGTCTAGTGAAAAGTGTTTTATCTACTATGCCTCTAATGAATTTATACTCTATCAAAAAGCTAGTTAGGGTCTCATACCAAGCTCTTGGAGCTTGCTTTAGACCATAAAGAGATTTATGCAATTTAAATACATGATAAGGATGAGTTGGACAAACAACACCTGTAGGTTGTTCAACATAAACCTCTTCTTTAAGTACTCCATTCAGAAATGTACTCTTCACATCCATCGGATACACCTTGAATATCTTGTAGGCAGCATAGGCCAGAAAAATTCTGATGGCCTCTAACCTTGCAACATGTGCAAAGGTCTGATCATAATTTATCCCTTCTTCTTGTATGTATCCTTGAGCAACAAGCCTAGCCTTGTTCCTCACAATTGTACCTTGGGCATCTAGTTTATTTCTGTATACCCATTTGGTTCCAATAACTGGATAGCCTTGGGATCTTGGAACCAAATCCCAAACTCTACATCTCTCAAATTGATTCAGTTCCTCTTTCATAGCAATGATCCAGTGAGGATCCTGCTCAGCATCATGTATTGATTGAGGTTCAACCTGAGAGAGAAAACAGGCATGCATCAAATCTTGGTTGAGTTGATGCCTCGTCTGTACAGCTGCTGATATGTCTCCAATCACTTGAGATCTAGGGTGATCCCTTAGTGTGACAAGATCATTTGGTGGAGTTGGTTCAGCAACAGCATTTTGAATTAATTCCTCTTGTGGAATTATATTTGTTGTTGGATGAGGTTGAACTTCCTCAGTGCTTTCTTCTTCACTTTCTTCATTAACTTGTGGAGAAGGATGTGTTGGAACCTCTTGGGTGAGGCTTAGTCCATCCAAATTCTCACACAAGTGAGGTACCTGCAAAGTATTATCGGTAGAAATTTCTTTCTCCTTGCAAGACATGTTAGCTTCATCAAAAGTAACATGAATAGATTCTTCAATTTTTAAAGATGATTTATTGAATACCTTATAAGCTTTGCTTACTTGGGAATATCCTAGAAAATTTCCTTCTTCAGCCTTAGCTTCAAACTTTCTAATGTATTTCTTGTTGTTGTTATGTATATAACATATACATCCAAATACTTTAAAATAGTTGATTTTAGGTTTCTTCCCTTTAAGTAATTCATAGGGAGTCTTATTCTTTAGTTTATGTATCAAGCTTCTGTTCAGGACATAGTTTGTTGTGCTTACAGCCTTTGCCCAAAAGGATAGGGGCATGTAAGCATCTGCAAGTAATGTACCTGCAACTTCAATTAGGGTCCTATTTTTCCTTTCAGCTACCCCATTTTGTTGGGGAGTTCCAGGAGCTGAGAAGCAGTGTCTGATACCTTCTTTCTCACAGAACTCATGCATAAGAAGAGACCCAAACTCTATATCATGATCACTTCTGATCAATGCAACTGGATTAGAGTACTCAATCTATATGGTCTTGAGAAAATCTGTAAGAACTTTAAAGATATCTGACTTAGATCTCAGAAAGAACATCCATGTGAACCTTGAGAAGTCATCTACAATAACTAAAGTGTAGGATTTCCCTCCTAGGCTTTATACAGCAATGGGTCCGAAGAGATCCATGTGTAGCAAATACAAAATCCTAAATGAATCACTTTTACTTACTGATTTAAACCTAGATTTAGTTTGCTTGCCTAGTTGACAAGCCCTGCAATGGCCTTCCTTCTTGTAGGGACCAGAAGGTAAGCATCTTACAAGACTGTCTTTAGATAATATAGCAATGTTTTTCATGTTAACATGACCTAGCCTTTTATGCCAAAGTTCATTTTGATTGTAAACTATATTAAGCAAACAAATGTCTGAATTGGCAGAGTAGAAATCAACTAAATATATATTTCCTTGTCTATTTCCAATTAAAACAATTTGTTTTTCTTTATTAGAGATAGTGTAGGAGGTTGAGTTAAAGTGTACCTGATAACCTTCATCACATAATTGACTTATGGAGATGAGGTTATGTTTGAGTCCTCTGACATATATCACTTTCTTGAAGGTGACAGCTCCAATTTTCACTTCTCCGTAACCTTCTGACTGGCCACACTTTGAATCACCAAAGATTACCTTTGGTCTCAGCTTGGACTTGTAGTTGAGTAGGTTGTCCTTGCTGCCAGTCATGTGTTTGGAGCAACCACTGTCCAGATACCATGTTTGATTAATCACTGGACAGCCCTTTATCTGCAAAGAAGACAGTTAGTTGTTCTTGACCCAGGTTACCTTGGGTCCGTTATATTGCTGATATGAAAAACTAGAGATTACAGAAAATTCTGGTTGAGACTTGTATCCTAATGGATGATATCTTCTGGGTGGAATTATACAATCAGCTAATGGATTAAATGGTTTTCTAGATTTAATAGAGATGGTGTTATAATTATGATTTTTGTTAAGTCTTTCTGGGTTCGACGAAATGTTGTGAGTTCGTCGACCAGAGTTCGACGAATTGGGATGAGATCGTCGATCTCTGCCCAGAGAATGAACATAGTCATTTTTTGTGCCCCATGTTCGTCGATCACCGCTCGACGAACCATACAAAGTTCGTCGATCGCAGTTAGGCGAATAATTATAGCTAAAGTTTTCGTTCAGCGTTCGTCGACTGGAGTTCGACGAATCGATCATATTTCGTTGATCTGAGTTCGACGAAATTTGCTGAACATTGTTTTTACCTAAGGTTTTCTGATTTTTGTTATTTTGACCTTTTGAGTTAAACATTTGTTCTGTGGTTTTTTTATTGGTTGTTATTTCTTTCCCCTAGCAGAAACAAATTTAATGGGAGTTGTCAAAATATTCTTCTTAAGAATGGGGGGCAAACTTGATGAAGCACCCAGGCCCAGCTTGCCATTCAGTCTGGCATTTACAGTGATTGTAATGTCCATCAGCTTGAGGCTTCTCCCATTGAGAGATTCCTCAAGTTGTTTAGCCTCACATAGTTCAGTTTTTAAAGAGTGAATCTGTTCATTTGCTAGATTTAATTCTTCCTTTAACTTAATGTTTTCAGGTGTCAGTATCTCTTGACTAGCTAGTTTCTCCCTAATTGCTTTGATTTCTTTTTCAGAGTTTATTAGGTCAATGCACATTGTTTTAAATTTAGATTTGAATGATTCATAGTTATTGTCAAATGAAGAGAATACCTGGTCAGCCTCAGATTCTGAAGCTTCTTCACTGTCTGACTCTTCTTCATCTGAATGAGTTCTGGAAGCATCAATTGCCATGAGACAGACTTCCTTGGCCCTTCCCTCTTCTTCTTCTTCACTGGAGCTGGAGGATGTTGATTCATCTTCAGTTTCACTCCAGGATTTAGCTACAAATCCTTTCTCCTTCTTCTTGTATCTGCTGGAGGAAGGTCTTGAGCTGTGTTGCCTTCTGTATCCTTCTCTCTTCTCTTATCCTTATTTTGATTTTTTGGACACTCTGAGATGAAGTGTCCATGTTTCCTGCAACCAAAGCAGACCACTTCTTTAGTGGGGGTTTTATCATACCTTAGCTTGTCATCAAGTCTGGATGACTTTCTTTTGAAGTCTTTCCTTACCAGCTCGTAAAATCTTTTGGCAAGTAGACCCATCAGCTCTTCATTTACTGTTGGTGCTTCTGTCTCCTAAGCAGCTTTGAATGCAATGTTGTGCTCCTTCCTTACTGGTGGAGGTGTTCTTTGCTCAGCTGATTCTCTGTATTTGATAATCTTCTCATAGGACTTAAGCTTTCCTAAAAGAGATTTAGTGGAAATCTCATTCAGGCTCCTGGCCTCCTTGAAGGGCCAGATCCTTGAATCCCATGAGCTTGGGAAGCACATAAGGATTTTATCATTCACCTCTGTGAGGATGATGTCTTTGTCCAAGGTTTTCAGCTCATTGATGATTGAGCTCAACCTATTGTACATATCTGCTACTGATTCAGCTTCCTCCTTCTTGAAATTCTCATATTGGGATATGAGATTGGATCTCCTATCCTTTCTTTCATCAACAGATCCGGCCACCATTTGATTGAGGGAATCTCAGATGTCTTTGGCTGATGTGCACTAAGCCACTTTTTGAAAAATGTCATCTGACATTGTTTGGGCCAGAATATTCATGGCCTTGGCATCAACAATTTTTGCCTTCTTCTAGGCCTCAGTCCACTCAGGTGGTGGAACTGTATTGTTGCTGTAAGCTGTTGTAGAGGTAGATGCTTGATGAGGACCTATCACAATGGAATTGAAAATATCCTCATCAATAGAGTTCATATATGACTTGATTCTTGCCTTCCAGATGGCAAACCTATTTAGGTTGCAAACTAGAGGTCTGGGGCTTACATAGTATTTGTTCTGTGTCATGCTATGTGTATAGTCCTAAATAAAAATAAAAGAAGAAATCCGATCTAACACAGGATCTTTGGTTCAAGGGTTAGCTTGTACAACCAAGTAATATAGGCTCTGATACCAATTGAAAGTGAGGAGTTAGATCTAGAATACTCTAGAGGGGGTGAATAGAGTATCCTTAAAAACTTTTCAAATTGTGTAGTAAATAAAATACTGCAGAATATAAACTAATTAAACACAAACACAGCAGTCTTGATTAGCACAGCCACAACAAGAACAAAAAGAAAAGGGCAACCAGACAACACAAGAATTTATAGTGGTTCGCCAACCTGGGTACATCCACTCTTCTACCACCCTGATAGGAATCCACTCAGATTTTTGATCAGGTGTCTAACACCAATGAGCTTTTTATCAGGTGCTCAAAAACCAATCCTCGAGTCTTTTGGTCAGGTGACTTGCAACCAGTAATAACTTTTGAAGGGAGTTAAGAACCCTTTATACAATGGGGGGATGAGAGATGATTTTGTCTTCTCTTTTTCAAGTTACAACTGAGAAGACTTAAGTGGATATGATGTTAGCAAAAGGTTCCCCCTGAGATGTTGAATGGTTCAGGAAGATGGAGCTTTGCTTCAGGGTAATAGGCCTTCAGTCTTTCGGCTTTGACCAGACAAAGTACAGGAACTTCTTGACAGATAGAGGGTTTGTTGTCCTTTGAAGTGTCCTGGAGTGTAGAAGGAAGAAGACTCTTGATTTTGATTTGATGTTCTTCTTCTTTAGATTGCTGATATTCTTCTGGTCTAGATCTTGTATGTCTATATCAGATTTATCTATCTGTGTATCAGCGTTCTGTCGAGAGAGAGAGGCAGAGAAATCCTTGTTGCAGACTAATTGCTCTCTTCCTGACTTGTCGATGCCCTCTTCAGGAAAAGAGAAAATCTCTTTTATATTTTCCAAATAAGTTTCCTTTTGAAATTTGAAATTCTTCTACATTCAATGCTGACGGCCTGGAGAATGTTTTGCATTGATTGAGTTTCCCCAACTATCCCATGGTAAAATGGCAAGCAATAATCCTAGAGAAGACCATAATGATGGCGACGATGCTGATGCGGCCGTGGATCTACGACATCAAGAGTTCATGGATTGGGACGGTCGTTGTCGCAAGCTCGAAGATGAGAGTCTACCACGATGTTTCTTCGCCAACGCCACCACCGCTACATGTTTTGCTCGACGTCCGCCGCCACCAATAAATAAAATATATAATTATAAATTACATAATTATAATTATATATTTTATCAATTTTTATTTTAAGCAATCTATTTTAAAAGTACTTTATTTCATGCATTTTATTTAGTTAGTGAATTATTTAATTTCATGTATTGTATTTTCATTTCATGTATTATGATGGTGCATATAACCATCATAATTTCTTTTTGAATTTTGAATTTTGAATGGATGATGATTGAGCGGTGTAGGCTATATATAGCCATGGTTATGAAGAAATAATTAGAGAATGAAAGAAAGAAATCCTAAGAATTCAAATTTTGAATTTTCCCCCTCCTTTCTCCTTCCTCTTTGATAAATTCTCCCCCTTTCTCTTCTCTCTTGGCCGTCGGCCTTCTATCACTCCGACTCTTAGTGGCTCGGCCACCTCCCCCCTCCCCTCCTCCTCCTCCTCCATCTCCAAGGGTTTGTCAAAAGGAGAAAAACGGCGAGCGTCTTCATCGTCCGGTGCGGATCCGAGGATTTCTGCGTGGAAATAGAGAATATACCACCGTCAACGTGTGTTCCTCCACTCATCTCTGTGGAAGGTTTTCTTGGGATTTGGGTAACGATTCCTACACCTCTTTGTGTGATTTCTTCTAATTTATTTTGTGAGGTTTTGGTGGAATTAGAAGGCTAGTTTTTAGTCCGGATTTATATTGAAATTAGCGCTTAATAAAATCTGAATTTTCAAGCATATATTTCCCGAATATTTTTCATATAACTTGGAGCGTGTAGATCTCGTGAACACTTGAAGAAATCGGGTTCATCACCTTTGATTTCCCCTTGTGCTCAAGTGATTTGGTAAACCCTTATTTTAATTAATTTGGGATTGAAATTAGGACTTCATTTTAATCACTAATTTAGCCTGCAACTTTCTTTATTGGAATTGTGAATTGCTTGCGCTTAATCTAATTTGAATAGCTAACTGTCCGGATCGTGTGGGTCCTTTTCGCTTGAGCGAACATTGGCCTATAGCCCTTGTTCAATCTATAAAATGGGTTGCGTCCCTTTGCGTTGATGGTTGTGGAATTTTTGCCTCTTAATGTTCGAGTATTTGATAGTACTAAGTAGAGAAACCGCGCACTAGATATTTAATTAAATTGTCGAACAGAAGAACGTGTAATTTAATCTGTCGAAACCTTGGGCCTGCATCAATTTGGTATCAAAGCGAGGTTGTGCTAATTTCTTAATTAGTACCATCCTAGGAAATATTTCTTTAGCACGCCGACACGCACTTGCCCGTTTCATTGCACAACATACAAATTAATTTTTAAATTTGGTCTGCCAATAGCGGTCTATATTTTATTTTTATAGCAAAAAAATATCAAACAAATATTTTAATAATCTTTCATTTATTATCAGTAAGAAAATCACAAAAAAACTTTTCTTGCCTTAGTTATTAAGCGGGAACAAATACATCTGTTGCATTTTATATAGGGTCATGTTCATTATTCATTGCATGTGCACCAGTTCCGGGTGAGTTTTCTCTCTGGTTCTCATTATTATGGTCTATGATGTTTATGCTTCCCGTTTACATTACTGGTATGTTAATCCCATGGCTAAACACACCCCAGCCTTGCCTTCATACCATGGGAATACCAACCATCCCCACGCTCATCCTCCCACTAGAATTGAGGCACCTACTTATGACGGTTTGGGGTATCCCTAAAATTTTAGAGACTGGCTTAAGGGAATAGAAAATTATTTTAATTGTCACTTATGGGACGACCACCAAAAGGTTAACATAGCCCGAGATCGATTAGTAGGTCAAGCCCGCGTGTTTTGGCTAAACGAAGAGCGTCGTGTTGGTAGTTATAAACATGCTTGGTCGGCAATCCGTAGTCTACTCTCGGATCAATTTGATCCCGCCTACCTCCGCACTACTAACACCAAGCTTGTGAGTGAGTATCGTTATGGCGCTAGTCCCATACCTGCCTATAGGAATGATTATATACCTAACGCTAGATCATTTGTCCCCAAAGGTCGGCCTGCTCTTAGTGTACCTACTACCACCTTTAGGGAAACCATTCTTACTAGATCTTATGCCTTGGACTCAAAAGATGTCACTCCAAGAATTTTGACTCCTTTATCCTCGACGCCTAAGCCTCCAGATGTAGTGACTGATAGCCATGAGGATGCTGATGTAGATGTGGTATCTCTTGATCTTGAGGATGACCAACTAGGTGAGTGTATTCCATCATGTACGCTAGTGACCGACGATTCTACTGAGTCTGAAATTGAGATTGGATACCCTAGTGATTTGGAAGACGATGTATGGGATGATTACGTTCCGATCTGTGAGAGTATTACGTTGCCTATTACGTGCCCTACTACCGTTGTGTCTGTTCACCCTAGTATTGAGTGCCCTCTCCATGATACGATCCCCATCGTGTTAGATCCTATGATCGCACCCACTGAGATTATATCTGAGTTATCTGAGGAGTCTGAGAGTGAGGATGTCCCAAGTGTTATTTTGGATGAGTTACCATCTAAGGGATGGGTATTTTTGGACGATTCAGTGGTTGTACACCCGGATGAGAGTTCTTTGATGTCGTCACCGTTGGGTGAAATTTTTACTGATTCGGATTTTATCCCGGGTTTGATTTTACCGACCCTTCCCCCTATTTATTTGCCTGTCTTAGATGACTTTTTAGGACGTGGAACCGGTATCCCTAGTCTGAGTTGTTGTGTCACGCACACTTTATTAGCTCATACTTTGACGTTGACTCAGTGTGTAGATATTACTATGTTGCGCGCACTAGTATTTGGAATATTCACCGTACCTCATAGTCATGACTACGTGTCACTTTTGGCAGCTCCTTTTTCTGCGTGTCCGTCTACGGTTCTGTCGCCTACTACAAATGACTCTATTTCTTTGGCGACTGTGCCTCTGGATGTTGTGTCCCTTATACATACTTATATACCACACCTGATCGCACGCATTTACCCGCCTCCATTTGATGACCCTCATTTCCCCACGTTAGTGACTATAGTTGGGTCTCTTGAGTTGTTACGCTCGCATACCTTTGCACATTCGGGGGCATCCAACTATATTGGTTATGATGCACGGTTCTCCTTGGCATATATTCATGCCAAGTGTGAAAATATTAAAATTGAAATTAAGACTGCGGTGTCGGAGCCCATAAAAATTATCTCTGATTATAAGGTTGTCGTGCCACCCGAGTTACCCCCCTTATCCTCTGCTCTTGGGTTAAGTCATGCAGCACATGGATTCTCTCCTCATGTATCTAGGCCATTAGTGATTCATTTTAAGTTTTATCGCATGCACTTCTACTCCTTTTTGAGACTGTCTGATGCTAGATATAGTGATTTGGGTTTAGTCTGGTCAGTCCCCGAGCGGATGCCTTCTGGCTCCGTTAATAAATTAATATGCAGGAACGCCGACCCATCCGTGATTATGAAGAACGTCAGATTTTATGCTTTTACTTTAGATTTTTATATAGCACATGGTGTTTCACTTTATTTCAAGTTTCCGGACTTTTCACTGTACGTCTCTGTTCCACTTGAGCGCCTTTCTCCGTCGTCTCTTCCTACCACTAAATATTCTCTTGGGATGGGGAGTGTTAGTACTGTCGTGTCTATTTTCCATGTTGACTCCTTGGTTCTTGAACCGGTCGGTAAGATTCTTGTTTATTTTCTTTTGCTTGACACCCTTTCGAGTTTTCTCGAAAGTCTTGTTGTTTGTGTGCCAGACAGGTTCTCAGTGCTATGGGATGTTCATGCTACGAAGACACGGATTGCGGGGCCATATTTGCCCCATGTTGCTGCTGCTTTAGACGGTTCCCCCCCCCTCACGGGCCACTCATCGGTGATGAGTAATTTTGAGCGGGGTAGGATTGATGGCGACGATTCTGATGCGGCCGTGGATCTACGACATCGAGAGTTCATGGATTGGGACGGTCGTTGTCGCAAGCTCGAAGATGAGAGTCTACCACGATGTTTCTTCGCCAACGCCACCACCGCTACATGTTTTGCTCGACGTCCACCGCCACCAATAAATAAAATATATAATTATAAATTACATAATTATAATTATATATTTTATCAATTTTTATTTTAAGCAATCTATTTTAAAAGTACTTTATTTCATGCATTTTATTTAGTTAGTGAATTATTTAATTTCATGTATTGTATTTTCATTTCATGTATTATGATGGGTGCATATAACCATCATAATTTCTTTTTGAATTTTGAATTTTGAATGGATGATGATTGAGTGGTGTAGGCTATATATAGCCATGGTTAAGAAGGAATAATTAGAGAATGAAAGAAAGAAATCCTAAGAATTCAAATTTTGAATTTTTCCCCTCCTTTCTCCTTCCTCTTTGAGAAATTCTCCCCCCTTTCTCTTCTGTCTTGGCCGCCGGCCTTCTATCTCTCCGACTCTTAGTGGCTCGGCCACCTCCCCCCTCCCCTCCTCCTCCTCCTCCCTCTCCAAGGGTTTGTCAAAAGGAGAAAAACGGCGAGCGTCTTCATCGTCCGGTGCGGATCCGAGGATTTCTGTGTGGAAATAGAGAATATACGACCGTCAACGTGTGTTCCTCCACTCATCTCTGTGGAAGGTTTTCTTGGGATTTGGGTAACGATTCCTACACCTCTTTGTGTTATTTCTTCTAACTTATTTTGTGAGGTTTTGGTGGAATTAGAAGGCTAGTTTTTAGTCCGGATTTATATTGAAATTAGCGCTTAATAAAATCTGAATTTTCAAGCATATATTTCCCGAATATTTTTCATATAACTTGGAGCGGGTAGATCTCGTGAACACTTGAAGAAATCGGGTTCATCACCTTTGATTTCCCCTTGTGCTCAAGTGATTTGGTAAACCCTTATTTTAATTAATTTGGGATTGAAATTAGGACTTCATTTTAATCACTAATTTAGCCTGCTACTTTCTTTATTGGAATTGTGAATTGCTTGCGCATAATCTAATTTGAATAGCTAACTGTCCGGATCGTGTGGGTCCTTTTCGCTTGAGCGAACATTGGCCTATAGCCCTTGTTCAATCTATAAAAGGGGTTGCGTCCCTTTGCGTTGATGGTTGTGGAATTTTTGCCTCTTAATGTTCGAGTATTTGATAGTACTAAGTAGAGAAACCGCGCACTAGATATTTAATTAAATTGTCAAACAGAAGAACGCGTAATTTAATCTGTCGAAACCTTGGGCCTGCATCACATAATTAATGCTCCGTCTAACGGTAATATTCAGAGAATATTTTAGCATTAATTACTCAGTAATTATTACAGTAGGAAAGGGACAGAAGGATGGAAATAACCAAGTCTAGATTTGTCGAACAGAGAACAGAAATCGTCGAGCTGAGTCCACAGTTCGTCGAGCTGAGGAGTTGTGTTCGTTGACAAGATAGCTTCTGTTCGTCGAGCTGAGTTCCAAGATCGTCGAGCTGAGAATAGATAACTGCATTCTCTAGAACCTTGCCTTTTCTGTACATCAAGTTCGTCGAGCTGAGAATTTGACTTCGTCGACCAGAGTTCAGTGAAGTGTTTTTGGACTTAGATATTTCTGGAATGAAATACTGACGTAGAGTATCCAGAATATGTCGACCTGAGAACTAGGTTTGTCGAACTGAGAACTAGTTTTGTTGGGCTAAGAACTTCTAACTGTTGCTATATAACTCTTGCCAATATGGTCTAAGTTCGTCGAGTTGAGTCCACGGTTCTTCTTTAACTTCTTGACACAGCTTCTGTGGAATGTGTCGACACAAGTCCTGTGTGTCGACACAATTGCTTCTTGTCTTGACATAGTTATTGTTTTGACAAAAATCTGGAGTGTGTCGACACAAGTCCTGTGTGTCGATATAATTACTATCGACAGATGTTTTGTGTGTCGACACAAGTCCTGTGTGTCGACACAATCTGGCTTCAGGTGTCGACACAATTGATATCGACAGATGTTCTGTGTGTCGACACAAGTCCTGTGTGTCGATACAATCTGGCTTCTGGTGTCGACACAGTTGATGTGGAAAGATGTTCTGTGTGTCGACACAAGTCCTGTGTGTCGACATAATATGGCTTCTAGTGTCGACACAACCTTTCCGAAGTGTCGATACAATTGCTTGAGTCTCTGGCAGTCTGTTGAAGGCTGGTCCATGTGATGTTGATTCTAAGGACTTGGCATAGACTCTAGGACATAACCATGACCCTGGCTATACATGATGGGTCATATGATCCTAACTTAGTGAACCTAGCCCAAATCCAACTAGGGATCCAATAATCACAATCAAGATTCTTCTTCAACTTCTACTTCAGGAGATTTCAAGGACAACAATCTCTGAATCAGTCAGAAGTTCCTGGATTATCTCAAGTCAAGGCTGAAGACCTACACCCTGTGTAAGGCTCCAAGTGATTCTAAAGGAGCCTTGACAACAGCATTCCACTTGTCTTCTCTGTTGAATAGAGAAAGAGAAGACACCATCAAATCTCTCTCCCCCCACTTGTTAAAGGGTTTATTAACTCCCTTCAAAAGTTTATTTTGGTTTTTGGGCCCCTGATCAAAAGCTCAAAGGTAGCAGTCACCTGATCAAAAACCTGCTAGTGGATTCCTACCAGGGTGGTAGAAGAGTGGATGTACCCAAGTTGTGGAACTACTCTAAAATTTCTTGTGTTGTCTGGTTGCCCTTTTTCTTGTTGTTCTTGTTGTGGTTATGATAGATTATTTTGATGTGTTAGAGTAGATTAATTTAGGTTGTTTTTCCTTTCTGTTATTATTGGTATCACATACTCTTCACTTTGATAAAAATCTTAAACAACCAAAAGTTTTTACATACTCTATTCGCCCCCACCCCCCCCCCCCCTCTAGAGTAATCAGATCTAACCCTTATCTTTCAGTCATCAAACCACCCATACTCCTTCTACCCCTGAACCTCTGTATCTTAATTTCTCTGACATAGCAAAAGACCTCCTAAAATTTATTTCTCCAACTCTAGAGCAGCTAATAGCTTAGGCTATTACTCCTCTTTTTGCCTCTATCTCTACTCTATCTGCCCAAATTACTGCTCTCTCCTCTGTCCCTTCTTCTAGGGGTCTGGCTTCAGGGTTTTCTAAAACTAGTAGGGGGAGATGTTAAATGAAGAAGTTCCAGCTCCTCCAGTAGCATCAGCACCAGATCCAGAGGCAGAAGTTCCAACAGAGATTATTGATATTGTTGATGATGATACAGATACAGATATGATTTGTGATGTAGATACTAAAATAAGTATTGTTGGTGATTTCATAATAAATCCCACAGTTGATTTGGTTTCTTTGCTACATTCTTTTGATTCATTATATAGCAACAGTCTTCTAGTTCCTGCTGTTTCAGTTTCAGATGAGTCTAGAGCTATAGTTTGTTAATCATCCCCAATAAATCCTGAAATTTTGGACCAACTCAGGACAAGCTTCGCAATTCCTAATATTATTATAGAGCCTATAGTTGACTCAAAGGCAAAGGTTCTTCCCCCCCCCCAAACCATTAAATGGGCTGAATATCCCATGTCAGACATGGATGAGATTTTTTTGCAGATATGGAAGAAGAAAGTTAGTCTATTCAGGATCAAGCTATTACTGATATTTAAGCAGAGCCAGCCATTCCAGTACAGCCTCAGACTGAAACTATTGTGCCTCAGCCTCACCCTTTTCTTTCTGAAGATATGCTTAAACAGATTCATGATTTATATGATAATCCAGCTAACTCCTCTTCTTCTGATGATGATGAAGAATCTGATGATTCTCAAAATACTGCTTCTAAGAAAAGGAAAGCCAAGAAGAAGGATCTAGTAAAGGCTGCCCCTAAGCCAAATCCTACTGCTGACACCCATTATTATGTTCTGCACAATATAAACCTCACTCCAGATACTCCTCACTGGATGAGGTATTCTAAAAATGAGTTAAAAGAAAGTAAAAGAGAAAAAAATATGATTTTCCACCTAAGCAATCTTGGAGAGGACCACCTCCTCCTCCTCCTCCAGCTGCAGGTGCTTCAGGAAAATTCTCTCAGTCTCAGATGTCCTCATCTTATTCACAACCCTCCAGATTGTCTTTTAAGAAATAAGACAGACCTTCTAGGTCTTATTCTCAAGGAAGTCATCAGCAGCAGAGAGCAAGTCAAAGCAGCACTCAACAGCAACAAATAAATCAGAGTGATCAGCAAAAGCAAGGATCAAGCCCAGAAAGGCCTTTTTCTCCTACTTATGAGCTAGAGCTTGATCCAGATTATAGAATGGCCATATATAAGGAACTCATTGGTCTATCTCAAATCATCAAATCCAAATCAGAAGGAAAAGATATCTCTCAGTTCATAACAATGTCTTCCTATAGGCAGAAGGAATTTAATAAGTTCCAGGTAAAGAAAAATTTATTTGATCCTAATGCTTATATGCAGCTCCATCCAGAGGCAGTTGTGCCCAGAGCATTTACTCAGAAATTTCTTAGCATTCAAGACCTAAAGATGACTTAAAGAGAAGCAGAAGATCCTACAAGAAAAATGATATTCACTAATCCATCTTCTGACTCTTCTTCTGAAGCTACCAAGAAAGATCCTTGATTCTCTTATTTTTGGTTTTGAACTATTTATTTTTATTGTTTGTTTAAAAACTTTCATAGCTCTATCATATATCTGATGAATGTATTTTTTCTGCAAGATATTTCTTTTTGCTTTTTGTTATATTTCTGTGTAAATATTGACCTCACCCAATTTGGAGGAGATTATTGGAACCTCACCTTGTTTAGGGTTGATTTGAGATAGGTTCACTATTAGGTTTCTCTGATGACCCACATGTATAGTCTAGGGTCATAAGACTTTTTCTAAGTCTAGGTTAAGTCAAAAAACCTAGAGTGTTTGGTTTTCACATTCTAAAGACTTAGAGACAGAAGAACGTTTCAGAGAAAAGCAGTTTTTCCAAGTCAGAAAATGCGTTCGACGATAGCTAAACTCAGCTCGACGATCGTTGATCTCAGATCGACAAACTCAGGACTTCTTCTCGAGTTGAGCTCGATGAAAGTTTAGCTGAGATCGACGAATTGTTAGCTTATATTAGAAACTCGGTTCGACGAAGTGCTATCTCATCTCGACGAAATGCTATCTCTGCTTGACGAACTTGGAGTTCCGTTCAACAATTTTTCTACTGCTTGTATGCCTTATTCAACTCGATGATAATGGATCTCAGGTAGGTGAAATTGTTGTGTTTGACTATTCTATGGCAGATTCAGTTTGACTATTCTTCCATGCAGTTTTCCAAGGCAACTTGATTTCAAATTTAATTTTATATGCCTATAATGCTTTGAAAATTAATGCTACATATTCTCTAGAATATATCTGTTCCAAGGCAGCATTAATTATGGTATTCACAGAGTAATTGGCTTATTTATTGGGACAGTTGAGGAAACAAGTTAATGGTATTTTCTACTCGTTCAATTCCCAGGATTTTGGCAGCAAATCAAGGATAAGATTCAAAATTCAAAAGCTTATTTTCTGAAAAGGATATATAAGGTTTCTTCTTCTTCAACAATAGGAGATATACAGATACAATACCGGACATAGAATAGTATATACATAAAACTAGAAGAAGAACACAGCAACATTACATCTTCAGTCTTCTTCAGTTTTCCTTCAGGAATTTCAAGAGACAGAAAAGCTTCATCAGTCTAAAAGTTTCCTGAAGATGAGTCATCAATTTGAAGACCTACACCCTGAGCAAAGCCCTCTTCTCCTGAACTATTCTTCATCTCAGGGGGATCTTTGACAACAGTTATATCCACTAGTCCTCTCTCTGACTGTTGACAGAGAAGACATCATCTTTTATTTTCTTTCACCACTGTACAAAGGGTTTCTTAACTCCCTTCAAAAGTTATTCCTTTTGGTTCTCAAGTCTCCTGATCAAAAGACTGGGTTTGGTTTTTGGGCACCTGGTCAAAAACTCAAAGGGTTGATATATCTCCCTTAGGAAATAGATATTTTGTTGGCAAGGCACATGATCAAAAACCTGTAATGGATTCCTACCAGGATAGTAGAAGAGTGGATGTACCCAAGTTTAGTGGAACCACTATAAATTCTTTGTGTCGTCTGGATTGCCTTTATTTTTTTTATTTTGATGTGCTGTGATTATTTTTGTTTTGATTTCTCTCTATACATATACATATCACTTATCTTGATTCCGCTATAAAAATTAATCAGAAGATTACAAAGCTCTATTCACCCCCCCCCCCTCTCTAGAGTTATTGTGATCTATCCCTTCTCTTTCAGATGGTCAGTCACCACTCGGATGGAGTGTGCCTAGAAGTAGAGCCGGAGCCTCTAAGCCGAGATGACCAAAGCAAAGGCCAGCTTTTCCAAGATAGGATATCGAATCTTGGCCTTCCTCAGGACCAGGCTTACATAATATATGGGGAGTTGTATTTTCCCCTCTTCTCGAACCAGGATGGAGCTCAAGGCCTCTGCTCCGACCCCGAGATATAGATATAGGTCCTCCCCCTCCTTCGGCCCTTACAGTAAGGGAGCCTATGTCAACTACTTCTTCAAGCCTTGGAATGCCTCCTCGCGCTCCTTGGTCCACTCGAATTTTTGGCCTCCCCTCAATATCTTGAAGAAGGGGGAGCTCTTCTCCCCGGCCCAGGAGAGGAATGTAACGCCCCAAAATTTGAAAGAGGGACGATCATCATTTTTTGGCCAAGATTGGGTCTTAGTTGGGGGTCACACGGACGTGTCCCTGGGCGTGTCTCGCTCAAGTGGCGTAGTAAGGCGCGTGGTCGACGAATTTCGGTCGACGAAATGTTTGGGAGGTCACGCCCTGGAGCACGGGCGTGACAGGAGGCGTGTCCCCTCGGTTCGACGATCGTTGAGTGTCGATCGTCGATCGTCGAGTGGCGATCGTCGAGTAGGGGTACACGGCCTGTGACACAGGCGTGTCACAGGGCGTGTCCCGCTTTGTCAATCTGTGTTCGACGATTTCCATGGATCTGTGTTCGGCGATTTCCCCAGCGATCTGCGTTCGACGATTTCCATGGATCTGCGTTCGACGATTTCCCCAGCAATCTGCGTTCGATGATTTCCCCAGCAATCTATGTTTGACGATTTCCATGGATCTGCATTTGACGATTTCCCCAGCGATCTTCGTTCGATGATTTCCATGGATCTGTGTTCGACGTTTTCCCCAGCAATCTGCGTTCGACGATTTCCCCAGCAATCTGCATTCGACGATTTCCGTGGATCTGCGTTTGACGATTTCCCCAGCGATCTGCGTTCGACGATTTCCATGGATCTGCATTCGATGATTTCCCCAGCAATCTGTGTTTGACGATTTCCCCAGCAATCTGCGTTCGACGATCTGGCTACGTTCGACGATTTTGCCAGGGAACTCTGTTCAACGATTTGGTTGGTTCGACGAGTTACCAGTTATTCTCCGTTCGAAGATTTGGCAGCAGTCGACGATTTTGGTTCGATGATCTTCGAGCGGAGTTCATGACTGGTTGTCATGGGGTGTCCTTGTCGAGAATGCGGTGTTCGGCCTATTTACAGGCTGGACTCGGATCGCAGCCGTGCATTCCTTGGTGTGGGATCCGAAGGCTGGGGGTTTTCTGTTTAGGATATACCCGAGAGTAGGGTTTCAAAATCTGGATTGTTTTCAGTCATTGTTTCTCCGTCTAAGATCTAGAGAGAAGGGAGAGCGCGAAAGATGGTGAAGGAGATTCGGCTGTTAGAGAGGTTTTGGTGCTCCAAATTGCGAGCCGAGTCCAGATTCGTGGAGGCTAGATCGTTGCGAAGGTTTTCATCCGGCTATTTTTCCATGGCTAGGAAGAGGAGTCGGAGGGTAATGACACTTCTCCTCTTGGTTTTAGGATGCATGTTTTAGCATCTCTTATTTTCTAGTTTTTGGGCACCAAACTCTCAAATGAGTGGGGTTTGGGTCGCCAAGGTTCAAGAGGAACCTCCGGGTTGATTTAGTCCGTCCCCGGTATGTTTTTGCATTAGAGATCCGCTTCGTTAGTGGATTAGGCATGGTGGGTGAAGCCGTAGTCGCGACTGTTAGTCCGACTCGGTGATGTTTCATACGAGGTTTAAGGATTCGTAGAGATCTGTTGCGGCAAGAGGCTGTTTGTATTGTGTGTGATGTTTGTGGTGTTCTTCCCTTTATCTTGCGTGAGTACGTGTGGCCGGTACCGGACAAGGTTAGCTCCTCATTTGCGGTAGATGATTTCCTTGGCGGACAAGGTTAGCTCCGCATTGGTGGTAGATGGTTTCCTTGGTGTACGGGAACGCTGTAGTACGAATGAGGGATTAGGGTGGAATTGTCTTGGATTGTGATGTGCCAAGGCGTGGCTGTGTCTCCGTGGTCGGCTGGCTATCCCGTGACGTGCACGTCATGTGTGGAGAGTGTCCCGGCGAGACTAGTCCCCTTCTGTGAGACTGACGAGAATGCTAAGCTTGGGGCAAGCCCGGGCAATGAGGCCATGAGCGGGTGGGGTCCAGCAAGGATTCTTAGAATCGGTCTGTGTGTTTGCTGGAATCCTGACATGAGAATTCAGAACTTACAGGCAAGCCCGGGTTTAAGACCTTGAGCGGGTAGGGCCTTGGCAAGAGTTCCGTGTGGCGGCTTGTGTGTCATTTGGGGAATGTTGGTAAACCCCCTTTGTTTGCGGCTTTATGCCAATGGAGAAATGTTGAGTACCCATATGATGTGATGATGTGCTAGATGCATACGCGATAGGGTGCCTTGGGTGAAGCCCGGGTTGTTGCATACATGCTGCATAAGTAGGCCCCTTTTATTATATGCTCAACAATAGAGAACATGTATATTGTGTGAGACATCTAAGCTTGTTCTTAGTGCATTACTTGTTTATATATATATATATATATTGCATATGAAGTGCTGACTTGCAGGTTGGAGGGTTCCCCGGGGTCCATTAGGGGCGGCCGGGAGGAGATGTGTTGGTTACACAGTTTGAGGTCATCCTTTGCTGACCCACATTACTAATAATTTTTACAGGGCAAGGATCGCAAGCAGGAGCAAGCTCGCCGGCCGAAAAGGCCTAAGACTCATGAAGTGTTACCTTGTTGTTGTAGCTCTACTTTTATGTCATTGTATGTTTGATGCCCATGTTGACCGGCTTGCATGCCGAGGTAGACTAGGAGTGCTTATGCACTTTTATGACTAATGTATTATTTGAGTTTGGACTCACTTTTGTTGTAAGGCAATAAGGCCATTTCGTGACTCTTGTAGGTGTGGATAACTTCTAGTCTTGCTTGTTGTTTTCGCTGTGTTGTGTTATGAGTTTTGAGTTTGGGTAGCTATATCATCTTATAATACTGAAGCTGTGGCGTCTGTATGTTGTGGGGCCTCGGCCGGACCCATGTTATACGGTCATTACAGGGGAGGTATTACAATTTGGTATCAGAGGGAGGTTAGATTCAAGGTCAGTGCATAGAGAAGTTATCCACATAAGAGTAACGCGGGAACATGAGTGTCCTTATGTTTAAGTCTTGAGATTAGAGACTGATTCCTTGTTTCTTGTTTTCTTGAAGAGTGCAATCAATGAGGCGGGTACGTCGAGAGCAAGAGAAGAGCTTTCGGAAAGCAGTGCCACTGCTCTGGGTCTTTTGGGCACGGGTGTAAACCCGACCGACTTCTGTCGCATGCTTGCAGAAGTAATGGTGGCAGCCCAAGCTGCAGCGACAGCTCAGGTAGCAACCCTGGATGGTCAGGTAGCAACTCCTGCTACCCCGGATACGGCGACGGCCGTTCTAGGTGGAGAAGCCTGGCGAGTAAAGCCTTTGGCAGAAAGAGTGGTGGTCGGGCATGGGGACCGGCAGATGAAGTACTTTTTGAGCTTCCATCCCCCGTCGTTTATGGGAGTTGGTATGCCAACTGATGCGGAGGATTGGTGGGCTCGGATTCAAGAGATTTTGAGGGTGGCAGAGACGCCAGAAGAGAAGAAATTTGAGTATGTGGCGTTCATGTTAGAAGGAGATGCCAAGTTGTGGTGGGTGAGCCATAGCGGCCGCCAATTTCCTGGACGCACCCCGTCGATGGAAGAATTTGGGGATGCTTTTCTAAAGAGGTACATTCCCGTTTCTAGACGGTTGGCCCTTCAGAGGTAGTTTCTGCACTTAATGTGGCGAGACAAGACGGTGGACGAGTATGTGCAGGAGTTCACCCGTTTGGGTCATTACGCTGGAACGACGATGGAAGATGATATAGAGAGGGATAACCTCTTTTATCAAGGGCTGAGGGAGAATCTAAGACAACCCCTCATTGCCATGAAGTGGGCTGGTTTCAATGAGCTAGTGGAGGCTGCCAGAACTTTGGAAAGTGATCTAGAGCGAAGCCAACATCGTAAGGGCTTTGCGCCCAAGCAAGGAGAAGGGAAGCCTTCTAAATCCCAAGGAAAGTCGGAAGGGAATAGATGGAGGAAGAAGCCTCACCCATACAAGTCCGGTGAGAAAAGCAAGTGGACGTCTGGAGGTTCTCACTCTAAGGGACCGCCGACGTGCTACAACTGCAGTAAGGTGGGGCACATCGCTCGTGTTTTTCCTCAAGGAGGAGTGGAACAAGAGGCAAGGCAGGAGCAGACTGTGCGCTCCGGCCCCAGTGCCACAGATAAAGGGAAGATGGCGGAATCTAGTGCTTCTCGGTTCCAACCGGTAAGGGCCTACAACCTTGGACAGCAGGAAGCGATCCGCCAAACCGATGTGGTGACAGGTATGAGGAAATTTAAGTTTAACTTTGTGCTTCATACTTTTAGACCTTTATGTGTAATGTCTATTTTATAGGCTTCGTATTAGTTTCTGGATACCCCGCTAGGGTATTGTTCGATACGGGAGCATCGCACTCCTTTATTGCGGAGAGCTTCATCCGGAGAATAGGAGTTGTGTCATTTTCGGCGGACGCGGAGCTGAAAGTGCGCATGCCCAATGGGTCATCCATGACCACCGGGGCCAAAGGGCGCATTTGTTGGGAACTGGACGGAGTTGACTTCGTATTGGTAGCAGCGGTTTTACCATTGGTTAAGTTTGATGTGATTTTGGGCATGGACTGGCTTGCAGAGCAGCGCGCCAGTATTGATTGCCTATCCAAGGTGGTGACCCTAAGGAGCAAGGGGCAGGCAGAAGTCAAGTTCGAGGGCCTTTGTGGAGTGGCCTATTCCCTGATTTTGGCCATGTAGTTGATGCTGGCGGTTAACCAGGGTGGTGTAGCGCTTGTAGCATTATTGGAGGTTCGCCTCTCCCAGTTGTCTATTGAGGAAGTGCCCGTAGTGGCAGAGTTCAAGGATGTGTATCCGGATGAACTTCCAGGAGCGCCTCCTCGGCAGGAGATCGACTTCTCGATCGAGTTAGTGTCGGAGGCTGGGCCGGTGTCACGTCCTCCGTTTAGGATGGCACCAAAGGAGTTGGCTGAACTCAAAGTACAGTTGCAGGAACTGTTGGAGCAAGGGTATATCAGACCCAGTTCTTTGTCGTGGAGCGCGCTGGTGTTGTTTGTAAAGAAGAAAGACGGTAGTATGCGGCTGTGCATAGACTACCGAGAGCTAAATAAACTGACCGTCAAGAATAAGTATCTGATTCCTCGGATAGATGACTTGTTCGACCAGTTGGTGGGGTCGGTGGTGTATTCAAAATTGGACTTGAAGTCGGGCTATTATCAGTTGCGAATTCGGGACGAGGACATACCCAAGAATGCATTTGGTACAAGGTATGGACACTTTGAGTTTATGGTGATGCTGTTCGGGATGACAAACGCACCATCTGTATTCATGGATTTGATGAATCGGGTGTTCCGACAATACTTGGACTCTTTTGTAGTTGTCTTTATTGACGACATCTTGGTGTACTCCAAATCGGAAGTGGAGTATTAGACCTACTTGAGAGTGGTCTTGCAGGTGTTGAGAGAGAATCAGTTGTATGCAAAGTTCTCAAAGTGCAAGTTCTGGTTAGTGAAGGTAGAATTTTTGGGCCACGTGATTAGTGGGGATGGGGTGGCCGTGGATCCAACAAAAGTGGAAGCCATCAGATATTGGCCGGTTTTGAGGACCGTGGCGGAAGTCCGAAGTTTTCTTTAACTAGCAGGGTACTATAGGAGATTCATGGAGAATTTTTCGCGGATAGCTCTACCCCTCACCTCACTCACTCGTAAAGATCATAAGTTTGTTTGGACTCAAGAGTGCAGTCAATCATTTGAGGCACTGAAGGAGAGACTGATGATGGCTCCAATCCTAAGTCTACCGCAAGGGACCGAGGGATTTCAGATCTTCAGTGACGCATCGGGATGCGGTTTGGGTTGCGTTTTGGTGCAACATGGCAAGTTGATAGCTTTTGGGTCTAGGCAGCTGAAGCTTCATGAGAGGAATTACCCCGTCCATGACTTGGAGTTGGCGGCGGTAATTTTTGCGTTGAAAATATGGCGACACTATGTCTACGGTGCAAGGGTGGAGATCTTCACAGATCATAAAAGCCTGAAGTATCTCTTGGATCAAAAGGACTTGAACATGCGGCAAAGCAGGTGGGTCGAGTTCCTTGGAGACTACGAGGTGGCGATTTAGTATACGCCAGGTAAAGCCAATGTGGTGGCGGATGCCTTGAGTAGAAAGTACTCGGGGCAAAGGAATTAGATCGAAGCTCATGATGAGCGGTTGGTACGGGAATGGGAGTCCCTTGGTTTGGAATGTGTGGCGAGAGGCGAGTCCAGCATGGCTCGGTTGAATTGGATTGAAATGCAGAACGACTTGTCCGATCGTATTCGGGAAGCGACCCGTTTGGATGTGGAGTTTCAACCATGTGTGGTGGAGGCTCAAAATGGCGAGAGGAGCACCTGGGAGATGATTGATGGGATTCTGAGGAAGGACGGAAGGATTTGTGTACCGCAGTTCAGCAAGCTCCGTGAGGAGTTGATGTTTGAGGCTCACTTCACAAAGTACTCCATTCACCCGGACAGTACAAAGATGTACTTGGATATGAAGAAATCCTTATGGTGACCGGGGCTGAAGCGGGACGTAGCTTTGTATGTGAATCGTTGCCAAACTTGTGCCTTGGTGAAGGCCGAGTGTCAAAAGCCGGGCAGGTTCCTGAAGCCTCTTCCAATCCCTGAGTGGAAATTTGATGACATCTCCATGGATTTTGTACATGGTTTGCTTATATCGCAGCAGGGCAATGATGCTATTTGGGTGATCGTGGATCGCTTAACCAAAGTGGCTCACTTCATCCCAAATCGGAAGGAGGACAGCGTAGAGAAGTTGGTGGAGTTGTATGTTCGCAACATTGTGCGACTGCATGGGATTCCTAGAAGTATAGTCAGCGATCGTGACGGGCGTTTCACGTCCAAGGACTGGAGGTTGGTTCAGAAGAGTTTGGGCACGAAGCTAAAGTTCAGTACGGCGTTCCATCCTCAAACTGACGGGCAAACCAAAAGAACGAACCATGCTATGGAGGATATGCTGAGAATGTGCATTCTTGACTTCGGCAAGAAGTGGGAGGATCACCTCTTCATGGTGGAGTTCGCATACAATAACAGTTATCAAGCATGTATAAAAATGGCGCCATACGAAGCTTTGTATGGGAGACGGTGTCGAACACCGATGTCTTGGACAGAGGCGGGAGACACCAAAATTTTGGGAAAGGAGGTGGTAGTTGACGCTTGTGAGTTGGTACGGACCATTCAAGAGCGTGTGAAGGTGGCGCAAGACCGGCAAGAAAAATACTTTAATGCTCGTCACAGGAAGTTGGAGTTTGCGGTAGGTGATTGGGTCTATTTGAAGATCAAGCCGTTCAAAGGCGTCTCACGGATTCGCCGACTCAAGAAGTTGAGTCCAAGGTTTTTGGGACATTTTGAAGTTGTTGAACGGGTGGGAGAAGCAGCCTATCGGTTGGCGTTGTCCGCGAAGCTGAGTGGATTGCACGACGTCTTCCATGTCTCCGTCTTGAGGAAAGTCTTGGTGGAGGCTAGTGTGGTGATCGAGCTGGCATCGGCCCCGATAGAGGAAGACTTGAGGACGCGAGTCCGTCCAATTGCTATAGAGGATTCGGAGATTCTGCAGTTGCGAAATAAAGAGGTCAAACTCGTGAAAGTGCGATGGGACAACTGCGGTCGTGAGTAGCTCTCTTGGGAGCGAGAACAAACCATGCTGAAGAGTATCCAGAGCTCTTCAGTTCAGGTACCATTTAAGTTTTGTTCCCTTTTTGCTTTGTAATTTCAGGACGAAATTCTTTAAAGGGTGAGAGAGTTGTAACGCCCCAAAATTTGAAAGAGGGACGATCAGCGTTTTTTGGCCAAGATTGGGTCTTAGTTGGGGGTCACACGGCCTAGGACATGGGCGTGTCCCTAGGCATGTCCCGCTCGGGTGGCGTAGCAAGGCGCGTGGTCGACGAATTTCGGTCGACGAAATGTTTGGGAGGTCACGCCCTGGATCACGGGCGTGACAGGAGGCGTGTCCCCTCGGTCCGATAATCGTCGAGTGTCGATCGTCGATCGTCGAGTGGCGATCGTCGAGTAGGGGTACACGGCCTGTGACACGGGCATGTCACAGGGCGTGTCCCGCTGTGTCAATCTGCGTTCGATGATTTCCATGGATCTGCGTTTGACGATTTCCCCAGCGATCTGCGTTCGACGATTTTCATGGATCTGCGTTCGACGATTTCCCCAGCAATCTGCGTTCGATGATTTCCCAAGCAATCTGCGTTCGACAATTTCCATGGATCTGCGTTTGACGATTTCCCCAGCGATCTGCGTTCGACGATTTCCATGGATCTGCGTTAGACGATTTCCCCAGCAATCTGCATTCTACGATTTCCCCAGCAATCTGCGTTCGACGAATTCCATGGATCTGCGTTCGACGATTTCCCCAGCAATCTACATTCGACGATTTCCATGTATCTACGTTCGACGATTTCCCTAGCAATCTGCGTTCGACGATTTCCCCAGCAATCTTCGTTCGACGATCTGGCTGCGTTCGATGATTTTGCCAGGGAACTCTGTTCGACGATTTGGCTGCTTCGACGAGTTGCCAGTGATTCTTCGTTCGACGATTCGGCGGAGGTCGACGATTTTGGTTCGACGATTGTCGAGCGGAGTTCATGACTGGTTGTCACGGGGTGTCCTTGTCGAGAATGCGGTGTTTGGCCCATTTCCGGGCTGGACTCGGATCGCAGCCATGCATTCCTTGGTGTGGGATACAAAGGCTGGGGGTTTTCTGTTAGGGATATACCCGAGAGTAGGGTTTCAAAATCTGGATTGTTTTTAGTCGTTGTTTCTCCGTCTACGATCTAGAGAGAATGGAGAGCGCAGAAGACGGTGAAGGAGATCCGGCTGTTAGGGAGGTTTCGATGCTCCAAATTGCGAGCCGAGTCCAGATCCGTGGAGGCTAGATCGTTGCGAAGGTTTTCATCCAGCTATTTTTCCATGTCTAGGAAGAGGAGTCGGAGGGTAATGACACTTCTCCTCTTGGTTTTAGGATGCATGTGTTAGCATCTTTTATTTTCTAGTTTTTGGGCACCAAACTCTCAAATGAGAGGGGTTTGGGTCGCCAAGGTTCAAGAGGAACCTCCGAGTCGATTGCTTCCATCCCTGGCATGTTTTTGCATTAGAGATCCGCTTCGTTAGTGGATTAGGCATGGTGGGTGAAGCCGTAGTCGCGACCGTTAGTCCGACTCGGTGATTTTGTATATAAGGTTTAAGGATTCGTAGAGATCCGTTGCGGCAAGAGGCCGTTTGTGTTGTGTCTGATGTTTGTGGTGTTCTTCCCTTTATCTTTCGTGAGTACGTGTGGCTGGTAACGGACAAGGTTAGCTCCTTATTGGCGGTAGATGGTTTCCTTGGCGGATAAGGTTAGCTCCGCATTGGTGGTAGATGTTTTCCTTGGTGCACGGGAATGCTGCAGTATGAATGAGAGATTAGGGTGGAATTGTCTTGGATTGTGATGTGCCAAGGCATGGTTGTATCTCCGTGGTCGGCTGGCTATCCCGTGACGTGCACGTCATGTGTGGAGAGTGTCCCGGCGAGACTAGTCCCCTTCTGTGAGACTGACGAGAATGCCAAGCTTGGGGCAAGCCCGGGCAAAGAGGTCATGAGTGGGTGGGGTCCAGCAAGGCTTCTTAGAATCGGTCTGTGTGTTTGTTGGAATCCTGACATGAGAAGTCAGAGCTTGCAGGCAAGCCCGGGTTTAAGACCTTGAGCGGGTGGGGCCTTGGCAAGAGTTCCATGTGGCGGCTTGTGTGTCGTTGGGGGAATGTTGGTAAACCCCCTTTGTTTGCGGCTTTATGCCAATGGGGAAATGATGAGTACCCATATGATGTGATGATGTGCTAGATGCATACGCGATAGGGTGCCTTGGGTGAAGCCTGGGTTGTTGCATACATGCTGCATAAGTAGGCCCCTTTTATTATATGCTCAATAATAGAGAACATGTATGTTGTGTGAGACATCCAAGCTTGTTCTTAGTGCATTACTTGTTTATATATATATATATATATATATATATATATATATATATATATATATATATATATATTGCATACGAAGTGCTGACTTGCAGGTTCCTCGGGGTCCGTTAGGGGCGGCCGAGAGGATATATGTTGGTTACATAGTTTGAGGTCAACCTTTGCTGACCTACATTACTAATAATTTTTATAGGTCAAGGATCGCAAGTAGGAGCTAGCTCGCCGGCCAGAAAGGCCTAAGCCTCATGAAGTGTTACCTTGTTGTTGTAGCTCTACTTTTATGTCATTGTATGTATGATGCACATGTTGACCGGCTTGCATGCCGAGGTAGACTAGGAGTGCTTATGCACTTTTATTACTGATGTATTATTTGAGTTTGGACTCACTTTTGTTGTAAGGCCATAAGGCCATTTCGTGACTCTTGTAGGTGTGGATAACTTCTAGTCTTGCTTGTTGTTTCCGCTGTGTTGTGTTATGAGTTTTGAGTTTGGGTAGCTATATCATCTTATAATACTGAAGCTGTGGCGTCTGTATGTTGTGGGGCCCCGGCTGGACCCATATTATACGGTCATTACAGGGGAGGTGTTACAAGGAACCTGCTCAATCC
Organism: Platanthera guangdongensis; assembly: GCA_039583875.1. Taxonomy (NCBI): domain Eukaryota; kingdom Viridiplantae; phylum Streptophyta; class Magnoliopsida; order Asparagales; family Orchidaceae; genus Platanthera; species Platanthera guangdongensis. The sequence continues at coordinate 117,623,053 of CM077163.1, forward strand.
TACCAGCTTCTCGGTCAACCGCTGCACCACTTTAGCATCCTGAGGCGACCCCAGCTCCATGATAGCTTTGACCTTGTCAGGATTTGGCTCGACCCCGGCGGGGGTGTGGAGATGTCCCAAGAACTTCCCCATGCTGGCCCTGAAAACGCACTTCAGGGGGTTCAACCTCATCTTATATTTGCGCAAGGTGGTGAAGGTCTCCTACAGGTCCTGGAGGTGAGAGTCCATATCTCAACTCTTGATCATGAGTCATCTACATACACTTCCAGGTTCCTCCCCTTCTATTCTCAGAAGACCCTATCAATCATCTTCTGGTATGTTGCCCCTGCAATCCTCAGCCCAAAGGGCATCATTTTGTAGCAGTAGCACCCATCCCCCATGATGAATGACACATCTTTGAAGTCCGGGGGGTGCATCCTGATCTAGAAATAACCTGAAAATGCATCTAAAAAGCTCATTACAGGAAAATAGATGACTGAGTCAACCAGCGCGTCGATCTGTGGCAAAGGATAACAGTCCTTAGGGCATGATATATTAAGTAAAGAAAAATCAATACACAAATGCCACCGCCCGTCTCCTTTTTTAACCATAACTACATTGGAGACCCAGCCGGGGTATTATATTTCGGATACAAAGCCGGCCTTCAGGAGTTTGGCCACCTCATCCCTGATGGGCTCGGCCAGCTTGTCCTTGGTGGACCACTTCTTTTATTGAACGGGGCGAGCCCCTGTGTCCAGGTTGAGGCAGTGGCAGGCCATGTTTGTGTCAATCCCTGGCATCTCTGTCGCGCTCTATATGAAGATGTCCACGTTCTTCTGGAGGCACGCCAGCATCCTGCCCTGAGCGTCTGGGGTCAGCCCCTCGCTGATGCGAACCTTCTCCACCCTGCCTCCAAGGGTGAGAACCTCCCTCTCCACGACCACTTCTGCAACCTCCAGCCTGGATTGCTCCCCCCATTCTCCAACATCCCTCTCCCCCGAGAAAAGAACCTCCTCAGCTTCCATGGCTTCCTCCACAGCCATTGCCTCGACCAAGTCTTCTTGGACTCCTGCCACATCTTCCTGGGCGTAGATCTCCTCCACCTCCATCTCCTCTTCATCGGCCTCCTGCTCTGCCTCCTCCATCCTCCGTTCCATCTCCTAGACCCCCTCCTACCAGGAGATAGAGTTCATGGTGGTGACGTAGCACTCCCTTTCCACCATGGGGTCACCCCGAACCCAGACCTGGATCCCCTCGGCACTGAACTTCAGGCATTGGTGGAAGGACAAGGGGATATAATGGAAGGCACTGATGAGGGGCTGCTCGAAGATGGCGTTGTATCTATTGGGGGCATCCATGATGACAAACCTGCAGTTCCGGGACTGCCCCCCACCCCCACCCCCTAGATTGGCGTGGATCCCCACTCCTCCTACCTCCTTCCTCTCCCCCGAAAATCCAAATAGGGGCCCATCCGAGGCCAGCACCCTCTTCGCCTCCACTTTCATCGCATCAAATGCCTTCTTGAAAATGACGTTGACGGAGCTCCCATTGTCAATAAGGATCCTGGAGATTGTGAAATTCTCGATGGCTGTCTGTATGACCAGCGCATCACAAAAGGTATTCTTAGGATCCGGCATATCCTTCCTTGAGAAAGTAATCTTATCCTCTGGGGGTAGGGTCTGAGATGTGGATCCAACATTCCAGCGGTACATAGTGTGGAGACTTGTCGTTTGGGAAGCCTATATCCCCACCCCCCATGGATCACTATGATCCCTCCCCGGGTTCCAACATCTACCCGATCTTCGCACCTATCCTCCTCTGCCCGAGACAGTACCTCCTCAATCCTCACCTCCTAGCAACCTTGCTGTTGATACTTCTTCTTGTTTCCCCTCATCTCGAGGAACTTTGGGCACGTGGCCGTAGCGTGGCCTTTCTCTTGGTGGAAGTCGTAGTAGGGCAACTCCGCCCTGAATTTTCTTCTCATTCTATGTACTGCTCTCCTCCTCTCCCACATGGCTATAGCCATAACCTGATTTTGATCGGGGAGGGGAGGTCTCTGGGCCTGCCTCCAACCCAGAGGATGGAACTGACCTTGGCCCCCTGGCGGTTGTCTCCTCCATGGAAACCTCTCCGCAGCCCCTGGTCTTGCCACTCTGGCCTCCAACCCAACCAACGGTCTGGCTCCTGATGCCCCCACCTAGTATATTGCAGCTGCCGTTGTTCCCTTTGTCGGGGTTCAGCTCTCCTCTCCTCCTAACCTTTGCCACCCCTTGGCTCCTCCTCTGTGGCCCATCTGGACAGCGTCCAGGCAAACTCCGGGTTTGACGCCTTCCCGTAGACTTCTCTTGCCGCCCTCTCCATCAACTCTTCATAGGAGAGGGGTGGCAATCTCTTCAGTTCCATCCTGAAGAAACCTTGTTGTAGCCCCAAGGTAAAGGCCATCATCAGGCTATGCCTTGGCATCTCTTGGACCTGGGTGACCTCCTCCTAGAACCAATCTACGTAACTCCCCAAGGTCTCGTTCACCCCCTACTTAATGTGGAACAGGGACTCTGACTCCATCTTCCTCCTCTTGGAGATAGTGAACCTCAGCACGAACCCACAACGCAGGTCCTCGAAGCAATAGATGGAGCTGGCCGGCAACTGGTGGAACCACTCTCTCACCTTATCCTTGAGAGTGATGGCAAAGATCTTGCACTTGAACCCATCCGACATCTGTCGGATCGAGACCACGTCCTCAAACCACTAGACGTGCTGGAGCGGGTCTCCCTTCCTGGTGTAGTAAGACATCTCGGGCTCCCTGAACCCCTCTGGAACTGGGGTAGAAGAAACTAGCTCGCTGAAGGGGTTGTCTCCCCCAGCTGGGCGAGCAGGAGTGTCTCGTGCCCCCATCTCGCCGAACCGACCCCTGCTTGCCGAGCCCGGGAAGAGCACGTGCCCAGGGAGCTCGCAGCCTCTCCCTTCCTCGGTGACCTCTTTCCCAGCTCGCCTGTCGGGAGCATCCTTGCCCAAAGACGGGGTGGTTATGACTGGAACTGCTGGAGTCGAGCACTCGGCCCGCGCGCCGAGTGCAAACTTGACGAGGTTGAGAACCTCCTGCCTGAAGTCTTCGAAGATCCCCACCGTGGCCAGAGGGGTTAGAGGATGCGAGTCGGACCTATCCGAGCCTTGCCCTGATCCTCCTGTCATCGAGCTCAACAAAGATTTTCTGTGTTGACAACGCTTCACGCTCATCGCACCAAAATATTGAAACTGAAAATTTGGTCTCTTGTGGAGTTCACCCTTGGGGAAGGGGTGATCGTACACCTACTTCTCTCCAGCAAGCCAAATAACAAAAGAAAAGGGAACTAACCCAAGGGCTCAGCGTGGAGGTCCCACCACACACCCGGAAGATCTTAGAGTGCTTCCCCTCCTTAGCCAAAGGCCGAGCTAAGGCTACCTCAGAAAGCACAAGAAGATCAGAACACTAGTAAGCCTGCCTTCAGAGGTTCCTCTTGGCTTCTATTTATAGATTTCTGAAAACTGTCTGCAAATATCCAACCTTCGTTGTTTTGAACAGCTATTTGTAGCCCAACTAGGTCTGCCAACAGCATAACTCCGTTGTTCTGACAGGCTATAGGCAAACCAGCGGGGGCAAAATGGTAAAAAACATCATAGGTCACTGGGCGAGTGTCCCCCTGAAGCCTCTGCTCGCCTGGGGCGGCGAGTGCTCGATGGACCTAGCACTCGCCGCCTCTTCCTGGACTTTGGCGAGTACGAGCCCGGCTGGCCCTACTCGCCTACCTCTTGCCGGCCTTTTCTGGGCGAGTGCAAGCCCTTCGGCTCTGCTCGCCCCCTGGTAATCTCACCTCGCCTGGGCGAGCCGAGGACTGCCAAGCTCTGGCCCCTTGAGTGCTCGCCCAGGACTTAAACCGTTCAATCCGGCTTATCTAGCTCTTCACGACCCCACTCGCCGGATGATTGTACAAATAAGTTTTAGAATAAATATTGAGAAACTATATGAATATCATATTATTTATTTGAATTTTAATTTCACGGCCATTTGAAATTAATATCAATGTTTGTCTTAAATATATTTTGTATTTTCACTAATTTTTTATATATTCAAAATTGTCTGATTTTTTAGCTCTTAGAAATTTTGTCAAGTATTATATTCTCGGCTCATAAATTAATGGAAACAAGCACGCAAATAGTAAATTCAAAATAAATATTAGTTTATCACAATTTTCAATTATAGATATACATCATATAATATAAAAATAATAATATCAATTATGTGTTTCAAAAATTACTCTAATAAAACTGAATACCGTCCCGAAATACCGCATCAAACTACACTAATTATTGGACTGAAACTATGACCATCACCAAGAAAATAAAACAAATTTTGAATAAAAAGTGGGTGTGGTTCCTAGGGTGAGATCAGGCGTTTACGAATGCCAATTCATAACCACCGCATTCATCACCACCACAGCCTGCCAACTTAACCTAGCCCTGTCCACTTAGCCAGATCGGGCCAGCCTGTTACCGGGCCCTAAGGGCCCGGGGTTTAGACAACCGGATCGTTCCCGGGCTTTCTTAATATCGGGCTCGGGTCGGGCTCGGGCAGTAGCCCTGGAAACGGGCCTGATCTGGACCCTAGGGCCACGCCGGGCCCACCTTTTTTAAAAAAAATTAATAAAAAACATATTACTTAATAAAATTTTAAAATAAAAATTTGCAATCAAATTATAAAAAAATTATTAATATTAAACACAAAAAGATTACGCTTTTACAATTTACATTAATTGAAAAAAATGAAATTTATTATTTTTAAAATTTTAAATATAGATAATTACAAAATTATTAACTTAACAAATTACATATTTTATCAGGTGTGACGCGCTTAATCAGCTCTCACATTCATTGCATTCTGTTAAAATTCAACAACTTAGCACTACTACCTGATGGGCTAAAACCCGAACAGGCAAGTGTACCTGTCAAATTGTAGTATCAACGTCGTATTTAAATACGGGGTTGTCAAATACTGCTACTCACGCTTGAACTATTATCCTACCGAAAGAAAATGGGTTTTGAGAATTTTTAAACAAAAACGAAAGATAATTTTTTAGACGAAAAACTTTATAATAAAAAGCTAGCATTCGATCGAAGATTCACCATAAAATGAAATGAGAGGGATAAAAAGGCATAGTTTTAAATTTGCAAATCATACTCGACCGTGACGGATCCGAAAATAAGACAAAATCTCGCTAGAGCATTAAGTCTCCTAACTTATAGACGTTTTGACCGAAATCTCTTTCAAGTCAAAAAGGCCTAAAGCCGCATTATCGAGGTGACCCGCACTTTTGGATTTGACTCCAATCCAGAAGATTTACGTCATCCTATCTCTAGGGTTGCGTTCAACTTCTTCCTTCTTTGAGTGATCTTTCACATTCATGAGCCTCTCGGCTACTCAAATATGAGATCCCAAGCCTATTACCGTATACCGGAAATATGGAGTCGACAAAATAAAATTCAAAGAAGGATCAAGTAAAATTATGCAAAAATAAAACTATGAAATAAAAGAAACCCTCATCTCATTTTATGGATCCTCACGATCGAACGCTAAATAAAATTATCTACGCATAATTGAAAAGGAAGACACAAGAAGATAAGAGAGGAACATTTTCATTACTTGCAAAAAAAGAGTACACAAAATATAAAAAAGACAAGACTATGCTATGAAGAAACTTGCACTAATGAAAAATACAATAATGAAACTAATAATAACAACTCACAAGCACTCTTCACTCTCCAACTCAACACTCAAATTTAACTTAAAACTTCACTTCTCAAAATTTTTCTCTCCTTGGCTTGAGGGATGGGGTGGCTTTTATAGGAGATGGAGAAGGATCTAGAATGAAATGAAGAGGAGGAGGTAAGGGGGGTGGCCGGCCATGTAAAGGGAGAGAAGTGCATGCATTTCATTTAATGAAGGGAGAGGGAGAGGATGATTCAATGCATTTCATTTATTGGGATGATAAGAGAGAATGTAAAATAGAGAGGGGGATGGATGTGGATTAAATGAAGGAAAAAAAGAAATAAAAGAGGGAGAGAGAGAGGGGTGGCCGGCCATATGCTTGGAGAGGTGCATGAATGCAATAAATGATGAGGGAGGGGGGAAAATGAGTGGCCGGCCACACATGGATGAAGTGGGCTGCACTATATGGGCTTGGGAAGCTTGAAGAGGGGCTGAATGCATCATGTGGGCTTCAAGGAAAAGGGTCGGGCTGCTCCAAACTTCAAGGGCTGCATGTAGGGGGATGCATTATGTAGAGGGGCTGCACCATAAGTGGTCGGGCTGCACCATGTGGGCTGTTTTGGTGGAAGAGGGCTGCTCCAACATCAAGGCTCAGGTTGGTTGCACATGGAGGAGGCTTCATGGTGGGGCTCGGCAAGCATCAAGTGGGCTGAAAAATAAAATAAAATATAACAAATTAGACACATATTTTATATCAAAACATTAATTATTATAACATAACATAAAATGAAATTGAACATAACATAAACATAACATAACATAAAAAAAATTATATTCATAACAAACAAATAAGATATGAAAGTAAGCATAACAAGAATAAAGTAAGCCAAAATACCAATTAACTTAGGAATTTCTTAAACTAAACTATACCAAAAATGATGACTAAAAGTAGTCATCACTACCACGTTGAATTTTATCCAGGTGGTCAACGAGATAGCCTGACGCAAAATTAATATTCTCAGGACTATCAAGATCACACCTTGATCACGCGGAAATTTCCCTGGAACTTGGAGTGAGCAGGGGTTATCTCAACTAAAGCCAGTCAACCAGAAAACACATACAGCACAAGAGACTTTATTGATTCACAGCAATCTTCTCTACACAGCGAGACATACATGACGAGACATGCTTCACCAAACAACCACCAAAGGAAAAGCAGAGACTACAAATACAAGACAAGAGCAACAAGCCACGCGGACTCAAACACAAGCTGTTGGTTTACTGCTGTGGAGTCCGCTCAAACCGCCAGGTCGCCAGACCGCAACCCAAGCCGCGCGGACTACCCCTTATTCCAATGCTTGCTCTAGCCACCGGTCTGTAAGCCGCCTGACCGCATAGTCGTCTAGCTGCCAGACCGTACAAGCTGTGATGCCAAATAGAACAGTCCACCTGAAGCAGGCGACTTATTGAACCCCGAACCACGTTGCTAAAGAGAATACCGTCTGGTCGCTGTCTGCGACCTGCTGTTTACCGCCTGTTGCTTAACCGTAGAATCTGCACTGTCCCTAACCACAATCAGAGCCAAGTCCTGGCTTTCCAGCGCTATCCGCACAATCTGCACAGCACAACCCAGTCAACTCAATCAAACCGCGCGGACACAAAAGTCCAGTCCACAGCAACAGTTGTGAGCTCAAGGTACTGTTCACTTACGCATGGAGGTTCCTATTCCTGATGTGACATGTGTCTTATTTATAGGCACGATGATGAGTGTGGTCACCGCCCTAGCAGATAAGATTACCTCCACATCCTGCAGCAAGACTTCTCCGCAGTCCGCGGATACATACCAGTCTGTCGCACCTGTGCAATATAGCCAATCCGTCAATGCTTCTCCAAGGCCGGATAGCAACACCAGTCCTCCTTGTCGCATGGCCAAGCCAGGACCACCACAGTCGGACTCCGCAGTAATACTGTCCGCCAATCCACGGACACAGATCCAGCCCGCTTATCCTGAGCCAACAGCCTTTCCATCAAGGCACCTGCCGGACTCGGCAGACACAGCTCTTGTAACACCCCCATCTGTCGCATGGCATATAACAGAAGGTCCAGCTGGAACCCGACGTCATATACCACAGACAGTCAGAAGGGTTACCAAATGCATAATCAAACCATCCAATTAAGACTACTCGTCCTACACAGAGCATTCTAGCGGAAGTATTTAAAATTGAAAGAACCCAAACTTAAATCCATCAAATATGAATGTCCACAGCTACAACTATAGGAATGAAACACCAAATACACTAAAATGGGTACAAGGCCTTATGGTCTTACAAATGTTCACTTAATATAACATGTCTTACATACATCGGCTCGCAGGCCGGCCACACATGATAAATGTAAAAACAACTATTCTACGGCCTTTTAGGGCCAGCACAGCAACATGGGCTCCAGCCCGCTATTTGGCGCTCGGCTCCGCAGCACCTGCAAGCACATACCATCGCACGGTGGCAAACAAGGCAACGGTCAGCTAAAAGCCGACCAAATTATAACGACCCCGCCCCTTACTCGGGACGGTGGTGCTCTTTACCTGCATAACATTAGTCCAATAAAATAATATAGCGCAATTATATTTCGCCACAGGTGTAGGCTCGCACGGCCAAACACCCCGTGCACTCAGGGCACATTCATGGTGAACCCTGACCAATCAGTGCATTCACCACCACCCCCAGGATGGCAACAACATGTGAGCATTTAGCCTATCTGACCACCGTCTAAGGCTTTGACTATGCCTACGGCCAGTGCCCGTCTTCGGATTTCTCGCACCGTACCACATAGCCTAGGTCCAATTCCACTTGCCCGTTGCTCACGCCGCATATACAATTTAAGTCCTACGTGCGGGCCAAGCTTCTCTCAGATCCCAAATTTTCCAAAACAATCTCATAACCCAGTTATGATCAAGGCCGGTTCCCAGACCTCCAAGTTAGCAGAACACGTTTCCGCTCAGTTTTCCGAGTGCGCCTTGAAGCTAACCTCCAAGGATCTCTGCTGCAATCTACCGCGTAGAAACCCGAAAAAAACCCAAAGCACGGAGTCTTCTCCGGCAAAACATAACAAATGCAACATCATCGATCCAAACAAAACACGTCTGGGTAGGCTTCACACACAATGCCTATGCCCGTACTTACGATTCTGGGCTCTATATGCAACACAAGGGGGACTATTCACGTCAACCCCAAGGAACACCATGCACTCACCGCACACTCGCGGGAGCGGGATTCCCTATGCAGAAAGAAAGAGCTTCAAACGCTCGAGTTGAGAATCGTTACCCTTGTAGTCCGTTTTGGCGCCATGGAAAAACTACGCGGACAGAACTCTTCGCAACGACCTTCCCTCCACAGATCCGCTCTCAGACTTCGAAACGGTGCTCCGATGCTCCGCCGGCGGCCGGAAACCTCCTTCTTCTTCCTCTTCTCTCTCACTTTGGAAGGAGAAAGCTTTGGAGAGAAAATGAGGAATTAACCCCTTATTCCCGGCCTTAACAGAGCAGGATCTCATCTGGGCCGTCGGATCCTAATTAAAGAAAACGAACGGCTCAAATCTGCACAAAATTCTCCAGACCTGGGCCGAACACGGCTTGGCACACGGCCGTGTCCCAGGCCGTGTGCCTCGATCCAGGCACGATCGTCGAACTGAGAAACGACACACGGGCTAAGACACGCTCGTGTCTCGCCTGACACGCCCGTGTCGGGTTCCTCGACACGCCCGTGTTCGGGGGCGTGTCACGCATAACCGCCACGGCAACGGACACGACCCTACTGCACATGGGTAGGGACACGGTTTGGCACACGCCCGTGTCGGAGGACATGCTCGTGTCATCCGGCCGTGTTCCTGGCCGTGTCCTTCTCGGGTTGAAAACTGCCAAAAATCACCAGCCAGACACGGCCTTGGACACGCCCGTGTCCTAGGCCGTGTACCCCTATACAGGCACCAAAAACCCTTTTTCGCGACTGACTCGCACACAATTTTTGGGGTGTTACAAATCTCCCCCACTTAAGGAATTTCGTCCCGGAATTAAACAAAGGTACACGAAATCTAACTGATACCTGAGTGGAACAACTCGGGGTATTCCTCCAACATATCTTGCTCTCGCTCCCAAGAAAGCTCCTCACATCCGCAATTATCCCAACGGACTTTTACTATTCGGACCTCCTTGTTGCGGAGTCGTTTGACTGCAACATCTTCAATTCGTACTGGCGTGACCCTTATTGTTAACTCATAATCAACCGGTAACTTATTGTCCGCAACGATCTGCGAAGGCTCTTGCACTGCCTTACGCAACACCGATACGTGGAACACGTCATGCAGCCCACTCAACTCCGTCGACAGCTTCAACCTATACGCCGCCTCGTCAACACGCTCCAGGATTTCAAATGGTCCAAGGTATCTCGGACTCAGCTTCTTCAAGCGTCGAACCCGCGATACGCTCTTGAACAGCTTGATTTTTAGATATACCATGTCGCCAATGTTGAACTCCACATTTCTATGTTTGGCATTGTAATACTTTGACTGTCTATCCTGAGCAATCTTCAGCCTTTCCTGAATTGTCCGTATCGTTGAAGTGGCATCTTCCACCGCTTGACATTTATACAACTTCGATTCGCCCGCCTCCAACCAAGACAACGGTGTACGACACTTCCTCCCGTATAAGTCTTCGAAAGGCGTCATTTCAATACTTGTCTGAAAGCTGTTGTTGTACGCAAACTCCACCATGTACAAGTGATCCTCCCAATTCTTCCCGAAATCTAGGACGCACATGCGAAGCATGTCCTCCATAGTCCTGTTGACTCTCTCGGTTTGGCCATCTATCTGTGGGTGAAAGGCTGTGCTGAACTTTATCTTAGTACCCAACAAACCATGCTCTAACCTCCAATCATTCGACGTGAAGCGTCCATCACGATCACTAACAATACTGCGAGGCACACCATGCAATCGTACAATATTATCCACGTAGAGTTTGGCTAACTTTTCCACCGGATCTTCCTTTCTGACTGGGATAAAGTATGAAGCCTTTGTCAACATATCTACGACCACCCAAATGGCGTCGTTTCCCTTCTGCGACTTCGGCAAACCGTGCACAAAATCCATAGATATGTCATCAAACTTCCATTCTGGGATAGGAAGGGATTTCAAGAAACCTCCGGGCTTCTGGCATTCCGCTTTCACCAATACACAAGTACGACATTTGGCCACATAAAGTGCCACATCCTTCTTCAAACCCGGCCACCTGAATAATTTCTTCATGTCTCTATACATCTTCGTGATTCCCGGGTGGATTGAGTACTTGGTATGATGAGCCTCATACATCAACTCCTCCCGAATATTATCCGCACTAGGAACGCATAGACGACCGTCCTTCCTTAGCAACCCATCTTCAACCACAAACTGAGAATTCTACCCATCCAAAGCTTCATCCAAGATCTACTTCATGCTGCTATCCTGAACCAAAGCCCGCCGAACTCTATCCGCTAGGTCACACTACACCTCTGTCCAAAACAGTTTCGCCGCGGCACTAGACTGCTTATCGACTCAAGATATCTCCAATGCCTCCAACTCTTGGACCAATCTCTCATCATGTACTGATAACCAGTTGGCTTGTGCGGGAATCTTGCGACTCAACGCATCCGCCACTGCATTTCCCTTCCCAGGCACATAGTGTATCTTGAAGGTGTAGTCCCCTAAGAACTCCATCCACCTCCGCTGCCTCATGTTCAGATCCTTTTGGTCCAACAGGTACTTCAAACTCTTATGATCGGTGTAAATATCGACCTTCACACTGTACAGATAGTGCCTTCAAAGCTTTAGATCAAATATCACGGCCGCTAACTCTAAGTCGTGGAGCGGATAATTCCTCTCGTGAACCTTCAGTTGTCGTGAACCATAAGCTATCACTCTCCCATGCTATAGCAGGATACAATCCAAACCACTGCCCGAAGCATCACTATAGATCTCGAACCCTTCGGTTCCACTTGGCGAACATAAAATAGGCGTCGTGGTTAACCGCCTCTTCAACTCTTCAAAAGCTTGTTTGCACTCCGGAGACCACACGAACTTCTGATCCTTTCTTGTCAATGTTGTGAGTGGTAGTGCTATCCGCGAGAAGTTCTCTACAAAGCGCATGTAGTAGCCAGCAAGCCCCAGAAAACTCCGGACCTCTGCCACCGTAGTCAAAGTAGGCCACTCCCGTATCGCCACTATCTTTACCGGATCCACAGCTATTACTTCTCCGCTGACAACATGACCAAGGAACGCTATCAAGGATAACCAGAATTCACACTTGGAGAACTTTGCATACAACTGACCTTTCCTCAATATCTCCAACACCATGTGTAAATGCTTGTAGTGATCCTCCTCGCACCGCGAATACACCAAGATATCATCGATAAATACTATCACGAACTGATCCAGGTATTCTCTGAACGTCATATTCATCAGATCCATAAAAATGGATGGCACATTCGTCAACCCAAACGACATGGCCGTGAACTCGTAATGCCCAAACCACGTACTGAATGCTGTCTTTGGCATGTCGCTCTCCCTTATCCTCAACTGATAGTAACCGGACTTCAAATCTAACTTCGAATATACAGTTGATCCAACCAACTGATCAAACAGATCGTCAATCCTCGGGATTTGATATTTGTTCTTCTCCGCAAGTTTGTTCAATTCCCGATAATCGATACAAAGCCGCAAGCTCCCATCTTTCTTCGTGACAAAGAGAACTGGTGCGCTCCAAGGCGACGAACTTGGACGCAAGTAACCTTGCTCTAGCAACTCTTGCAGTTGCACCTCCAACTCTGCCATTTCTCTTGGGGATATCCGATAGGGGGAGCGTGACACCGGTTTGGCACCCTTTACCAGCTCTATAGTAAAGTCTATCTCCCGCTGAGGAGGGGCTCCTGGGAGATCATCTGGAAACATATCAGGATACTCGGACACAACTGGGATGCTGTCCAAACTAGGCTTAGGCGTCGAAGTCTGCACTAGAGTGACATATAGTTCTGCCCCAGATAGAACTGCCTTGAACATCTGAAGGGCTGACATCAGAACTTTCCCTGACCCCTTCATGCCCGCAAAAGTAGTCTCTCGATCAGTGTCTAGACCCAACTTAACTTCTTTACGGTTGCAATAAATACATGCACTTTGCTCCGAGAGCCAATCCATACCGAAGATTACGTCGAACTCCACTAATGGTAGAATCAACGCCCGCAAATCAAACTCTCGGTCTCCAATCCAAATCTTCACAACACAAATCCTATCCGCACGCATGGAGCACCCATTAAGCAACAACACATCCAACTTGTTTTCTGACATCGAGAACGGAACTCCGATGTGCGATATAAATTTTTCGGACAAGAAGGAATGTGATGCTTCCATATCAAAAAGGGCTCTTGCCGGAAACCCAAAGATTAACACAAAGCCTAGCACTAATAAATGTAAGCTAACAAATACGAAGGTAACAACTATAAAAGTTAAACCACTGTAATTTAACTCATACCTGTCACCACGTCCGCTTGCTTTATGGCCTCCTGCAAACCAAGGTTGTAGACTCTAGGCTGGGCTGGAGCATGATGGGACGCGGTTGACTCCACCGCCTTCCCTTTCTCCTCATAAGTCGCTCCAGGTCTCCTCTCGGACTTTGAACGTCCGCTCCAACACTCCCGAGCAAAATGCCCCGTCTTCCCGCAGTTGTAGCAAGCTCCGGGGACTCGACTTGTAGTTGCCCCCGACACATCAGCCGAAGGGGCTGAGTTCGAAGTCCTTCGCTTCTTGTTCCACTTGCGGAAACTTGACTTATTATTTGGCAACTTAAACTCGGTATTCCTTTCTCCTGGGTCCTTCTTCTCTTGAACTTTCTTCGCAACCTTTTCCAACGATCGGGCCGAATTGACCAAGGCTAGGAAGCCCTGCGCCTTAGGCCCAGCAAGGAGTAACTGTAAATCGCCGCGAAGACCCCCATAGAATCGGTTGGTCTTCCTCTCTTCTTCTGTAAACATAGCACCAGCATAGCGTCCCAACCGTGTGAACTCATGCAGATATTCATCCACGCTTCTGGATCCCTGAATCAACCCAAGAAACTGATTCTTCATCTCCAACTTCTGAGTAGAGGGTACAAATCTGGCTAGGAACAATCTTGAAAATTCCTCCATCGGCACATCCGTAAGTTGTCTTCCCACTAAAAGATGAAACTCCATCTCGTCCCACCACAGCCTTGCTTCACCTTCCAAAAGAAAAGTCGCTATGGTGGTCTTCTGCCACTCCTAAGTTATTGTGGTCGTCAAGACCCTCTTTATGGAAGAAAGCCAGTCCTCAGCTTGAGTTGGCGTTCCAACCTCACTAAACCTCGGAGGATTAAAGCCCATCACATGCTTTAGCTGCCTCTCCGTAGTTCTTCTCGGCTCTACCAACTCCACTACTGCGCGTTCCACCACTCTCGGCTCTGCCACCCTAACCGGTTCTTGCTGATTCATAGGAGGTGCGCAATGCATTTGCCCTACAGGTTGGGCATTTATCATTGCGAACACTGCTTCAGCCACCATCCTGATGGTTTCCGCTGAAGGAGGTGTAGCAGGCACGTCCCTTGGTGCACTACTTTCCGCTGATTGCGGACGCTCTGACTGACCAGCACCGCTCCCAGCTGCCTATAGTAGCAAAGACACATGATTAGATGACAAACAAATTGCTAAAAGCAATCGTTGGAACACTCAGGTTCCACAAAACAAGCGTATTTTCATTCCTAAGTGGACATTCATGGGTTCTTTTGATGTTATAATGATGACGCACACATGTGCTCACCACCCCTTAAAAGAATTCGCCCACGAATTCATTTAAGCCTGACCGTAACCAGAAGTCTGATACCAAATTGTAACACCCCCATCTGTCGCATGGCATATAACAAAAGGACCAGCTGGAACCCGACGTCATATACCACATACAGTCGGAAGGGTTACCAAATGCATAATCAAACCGTCCAATTAAGACTACTCGTCCTACACAGAGCATTCTAGCGGAAGTATTTAAAATTGAAAGAACCCAAACTTAAATCCATCAAATATGAATGTCCACAGCTACAACTACAGGAATGAAACCCCAAATACACTGAAACGGGTACAAGGCCTTATGGCCTTACAAATGTTCACTTAATATAACATGTCTTACATACATCGGCTCGCAGGCCGGCCATACATGATAAATGTAAAAACAACTATTCTACGGCCTTCTAGGGCCAGCACAGCAACATGGGCTCCAGCCCACTATTTGGCACTCGGCTCCGCAGCACCTGCGAGCACATACCACCGCACGGTGACAAACAAGGCAACGGTCAGCTAAAAGCTGACCAAATTATAACGACACCGCCCCTTACTCAGGACGGCGGTGCTCTTTCCCTGCATAGCATTAGTCCAATAAAATAATATAGCGCAATTATATTTCACCACAGGTGTATGCTCGCAATGCCAAACACCCCGTGCACTCAGGGCACATTCATGGTGAACCCTGACCAATCAGTGCATTCACCACCACCCCCAGGATGGCAACAACATGTGAGCATTTAGCCTATCTGACCACCGTCTAAGGCTCCGAATATGCCTACGGCCAGTGCCCATCTTCAGATTTCTCGCACCGTACCACATAGCCTAGGTCCAATTCCACTTGCCCGTTGCTCACGCCGCATATACAATTTAAGTCCTACGCGTGGGCCAAGCTTCTCTCGGATCCCAAATTTTCCAAAGCAATCTCATAGCCCAGTTATGATCAAGGTCGGTTCCCAGACCGCCAAGTTAGCAGAACACGTTTCCGCTCAGTTTTCCGGGAGCACCTTGAAGCTAACCTCCAAGGATCCCTGCTGCAATCTACCGCATAGAAACCCGAAAAAAAAAACACAATGCACGTAGTATTCTCCGGCAAAACATAACAAATGCAAGATCACCGATCCAGACAGAACACGTCCGGGTAGGCTTCACACACAATGCCTATGCTCGTACTTACGATTCCGGGCTCTATATGCAACACAATGGGGACTATTCACGTCAACCCCAAGGAACACCATGCACTCACCGTACACTCGCGGGAGCGGGATTCCATATGCAGAAAGAAAGAGCTTCAAACGCTCGAGTTGAGAATCGTTACGCTTGTAGTCCATTTTGGCACCATGGAAAAACTACGCAGACAGAACACTTCGCAACGACCTTCCCTCCACGGATCCGCTCTCAGACTTCGAAACGGTGCTCCGATGCTCCGTCGGCGGCCGGAAACCTCCTTCTTCTTCCTCTTCTCTCTCACTTTGGAAGGAGAAAGCTTTGGAGAGAAAATGAGGAATTAACCCCCTATTCCCAACCTTAACAGAGCAGTATCTCATCTAGGCCGTCGGATCCTAATTAAAGTAAACGAACGGCTCAGATCTGCACAAAATTCTCCAAACCTGGGCCGAACACGGCTTGGCACACGGTCGTGTCCCAGGCCGTGTGCCTCGATCCAGGCACGATCGTCGAACTGAGAAACGACACACGGGCTAAGACACGCCCGTGTCTCGCCTAACACGCCCGTGTCGGGTTCCTCGACACGCCCGTGTTCGAGGGCGTGTCACGCATAACCGCCACGGCAACGGACACGACCCTACTATACATGGGTAGGGACACAGTTTGGCACACGCCCGTGTCATCTGGCCGTGTTCCTGGCCGTGTCCTTCTCGGGTTGAAAACGGCCAAACATCACCAGCCAGACACGGCCTTGGACACGCCCGTGTCCTACGCCGTGTACCCCTATACAGGCACCAAAAACCCTTTTTCGTAACCGACTCGCACACAATTTTTGGGGCGTTATAGCTCTTCAGTCCACCAATCCCGAGCCCACGGCTTCGCCACCAAGGCAACTACCGGACGCAGGCGGACACGCTGTTCTAGTCCGCCCAAACTACGGACATCACTATCCTGCATATCCCTGCAGACAATTCCAGTCCGCAAGCTGAGTCCATAGTCTTGTTACCAAGACACCTTCTGGACTCAGCGGACTCCAGCTCCAGTCTGCTTACACATCAAACTTCCAGTCCGTATAACCCAAGTCCACAGCCATGCCAGCAAGGCAGCTATCGGACTCCACGGACTCCAGCTCCAGTCTATTTATACAACAAACTTCCAGTGCAGATAACCCAAGTCCACAGCCATGCCAGCAAGGCAGTTGTCGGACTCCGCAGACTCCTGCTCCAATCTGCTTACACAGCAAACTTCCAGTCCACATAAGCCAAGTCCACAGCCATGCCAGCAAGGCAGTTGTCGGACTCCGCGGACTCCAGCTCCAGCCCGCACACAGTTACGGACACTATCTCCAGTCTGCTTATCCCCAAACTCGCAACCAAGGAAAATGCACTTCTACCGAGCTGGGCGGACTGAGACACAGTCTACACTCTACTACACGATCTCCCGGGACTGAGCTAAACATGGACTTGGTTCATAACCAACCAAGTCCACACCACTGGCCACAAGGGCCAGTCCGTACTTACTGGAGGACACTAGATTCAGTCCGCCAAACCCGGCGACCTCCAGCACCTGTCCGCACTGACTGGCGGTCTCCGTGGCTTCAACTTGCCGCTTCACTAGAGCAAGACCAAGACTTCTGCCAAGTCGGTCTGCCGAGCTCTAGTTCTTCAGTCTGCTTCATGTCGGACTCCGCGGATAGAGTTTCAATCCGCCCGGTTACTTCCTGGGATCCAACTGCCTTCTGAGCACAAGCCGGCCTGGCTAACCGCAGATGTTGTCCGCATAGTCCGCGCGAACAGACCTCTACAGAGCAAACCGTCTGCAACATCCCTGCCGGCCTAGCAGTCCACCAACCCTGTCCGCGTAGTCTGCGCGGATAGGTCCAAGTGCTCCATTTACCCACTTTCACTTCAAAATTTCAACACATTCATCTCGTCTTCTATCTCCTCTAAGCTCGCCTCTAACACAGAAATGTGTTGCTTCCTCCTCGTAGCATCCAAATTGTTCTTGTAACAGATGTAGAGTTCTAGTGATCCTTCGTTTAGCCGGCTCCTTCGGTCATTCAAAACTCTGTCACTAAGAGAAAAAAAGGACTCTGAAGCTACCATACTAGCTTGTATTGTTAGTAAATCAGGGTCATATAGACCAAAATATGATAGTTATTAGCTTTACTTTTCCACCATTTTAAGAGATAGAAGTTTTCGATCTCTTTCATACTAATAAAATCGCGGAATTGTGTATTTTTATACAATCATAATTCATTTAAACAACTAGATGAGCACGTTTTTTTCCTAGAAGCTAATTCCAAATTTTTATTTTTAAAAAATCCTTTGTTCTGGGTATAGATATTTTTTCTCGGGGTCGCGAGCAGTATAAGTTATCGTAATAATTATAACATTCGGTTTAAAATGAATTAAATTTTGAAATACTAACATCGTTATTATCTTCAAAACTTAAATTTAAGTGTAGATTAGTATTTATTTTGTCTATCAAATTTTTTACGTCGTATAGTGGATTTAATGTGTCGGAGCATGAAAACATGGCTGACATTTTTTTATAATATTTTTTTAAAAAAATTCCATTATTTCAATTAAAGGATGCCACTCGTCGTGTTACTTATAATAATTAATTTTTTGTGAGATATTTACAAAAATTTCAATTACTAGTGAACTAGTCGATAATACACACCAGATAAACAAACAGTGCCCCGATAAAAATATTTTAATAAATTCATAAAATTTGATAGTTCATCTCAATCGGCATCAGTCAAATCATGAGAATTTAGCAAAGTATAATATTTCGTAAGAAGTGTTTTTTTGTTGAAACACTATTTTTAATATTTTATATGTTGAGTTTCATGTCACATGCATATCAAATTGAGATTTCAAATATTTATGACCTTGTGCGTGTACAAATTTTCAAAAAAATTTGACTTCGTCGCTTAGTATAATAAATTACTTTTAGCATATTCTGAATTTTATTAATATAGGGTTCCATAACAGCAAAACTATCTTGCACTACTAAATTTAAAACGTGACAAATACATCGAGTGTGAAAAAATGCACCATTTAATATTAATTTTAAATCGTGTTTTAACCACTCTATTGCGACTTTATTATTACTAGTATTATCAAAAAAAAATACTCATTATTTTATCTTTTTAAATTCTCACACACATTTAATAATTACCTGATATATAGCTTTACTTGTGTGCGGAAATTCGAAACCTTCAAAACATATTACGCGCTTATTTAGCCCCCATAAAACGAGATTGATCCAATGATACGTGATACAAATATACGATAATCTTAATTTTATGCTACTACTCCAAACGTCACTCGTTAAACTCACACGTCCTTCAAAATTTTCAAAAAATTTATTAGAAATGTTTTCCCTCAAAATATAATTTAAGTGTGTCGCGTCTAATAGATGATCTACCACTACAAGAAAAACATGAATTAGCAGCGAAAATTAGAAGGACTAACTAATTTGTTGCTAATTAGCAACGAATTTAGCAACACATAAAATATTTGTTTTTAGCTACAAAAATAGCAACGAAATTTTTTTTTGCAAAAATAATAATGAAATATTTTGTTGCTCAATACTTGTTGCTAAATTGCAACAAAATATTTCCTTTCAAAAATCTCATGCTAATATTTTTGCATTAAAATATTTATGGAGAGAAAGTTTTGTTTCCCTCCAATTTTATTTCATTACCCTCTGAAAGAATTGTTTCAAGATGTTCTAAACACCTAGAGGGGGGTGAATAAGTTCAATTTTTTTTCTAACTTAGGCAGATAATTCTATATAGTACAGCAATGTATTCAGTAAAAAGTACAACACAGCATTCATGTACACAGCATTCACAGATTGCACACCAGTTTTATAGTGGTTCTCCAAATGATGGTACATCCACTTTCCCACTTCGCCTATCTAGCAGTGTACTAGATTCGGCCTAACTTCCTTCCTTCTTCTCAGATCCACAAATCTTACAGCTCAGAACCAAGAATTGTTCTTACAACTCAGAATGAATCCACACTCCTACAACTCAGGCACAAGCCCTACCTCAGCCTCTTCCACAGGCCTACAACTCAGAGTGACACCCCACTCCTACAACTCAGGCAACAGCCCTACCTCAGCCTCTATCACAGGCCTACAACTCAGGGAACAGATTCCCATACCTCAATCACACAGCCCTACCTCAGCCTTTATAATTTAGGCTTATAACTCAGAGATGTAAATCTCCTACACTCAGATCTAGTACAGATCCTACAAAATTATTGATGAAAAGTTGTTGATATCTTCAACCAGATAGAGAGAGAATTAGTTGATGACTTCTTGATCAGTTCTTGAAAGAACTGATTTCTTAAGGATCAACTTGACTTAGCTTTCTTCAAAGCTTCTTGAATCTGAACACAGTAGGGTTGATCTACTTGATGTTGGAGTTGATCTTCAATCAGCTTCCTTCAGAAATTAATCTGAATTCTTCTTCAGACTTAATCTGAATTCTTCAGGCAGACTGTTCAGAATCTGCCTTCACTGGATAAGAACTTCTCTCCTTCTTGTTTTTCTCTCTCTACAATCTGTTGAATGTTTCTTTCTCTTCTTCTAGATTCTCAATGCTTCAGAGATTATAATTGATTGGCTTGATAAACTTCTCTCTGTTCTGTATCTGTTGTTCTTGTAGTTGTAGTTCACCTTGATTGTTGAGAGAGCATATCTATTTATAGGCTTCATCCATGGTAACCGGCTGTTTCGGTTTCAAACAGTCTTCTGACATCTCTGACAAATGTGACAACAATGTCAGTATTGTCAGTTGTCAAGTCTTCACTTGTATTACTTCAGCCTTCATTGAACTTTGACTCAGCAGCAGAGAATGTCGACTGAATTCTTCATATGTGTCGACACAAGTCTTGTTGTTGTCGACGCAGCTTCTGTGGAATGTGTCGACACAAGTTCTATGTGTTGACACAAACACTCCTTGTCTTGACAAAGTTGGTGTCGACAGAATTCTGGTGTGTGTCGACACTGTCGTTGTCGACAGAATTCTGGAATGTGTCGACAGCTTCTCTATATGTCGACACAGCTCATGATAATGTCGACACAAGTCTGGCCCTTAGTGTCGACACTGCGTTGTCGACAGATTTTCTGTGTATCGACACAAATTCTGGATGTAGACACAATCTGTCCCTTGGTGTCGACACAGTATTGTCGACAGATTTTCTGTGTGTCGACACAAATTCTGGATGTCGACACAATCTGGCCCTTGGTGTCGACACAGCCATTCCCAAGTGTCGACACTTGTACTTAGAAAATTTTTCTTTCCATTTTCTTAACCTGCACATGATAACTCAAAACAACATCAAATACAACTTGATGCATATCATTGAGTTAGGCGAGGCTTCTCCAAATCTGGTACATATTTTTCAATGTACCCAATAATCTCCCCCTATTTGGAAGTCATAATCCTTACTTAATGATATACATCACTTATAATAAAATTAACAATATGATGTATAAAAACATTCACTGACAGGGAAACATATAAACAAAACATGAAAATAATATCAACATAGAATATGATACAACAATAACAAGCATGAATCATTGTTTTGTTTAAAACTTTACAATAGTTTGTTGACAATAGATTACATGGAGTTTAAAACTGAAAATTACAATGTTTTATAATCTAGTCAATCTATCCTAAGGCTGATCAGGCTCCTTGATCACTATGCCTTTTCCAGACTGTATCCTTGCTTGTACTGGAGCTTCATTATCTTCAGCTGGCTTTTGCCTTTGAGATCCTTCTTTTTAAGTTCTTCAGCCTTGACTCTTTGCCTTTCAAAATAGTGAAAAGGCTTAGAAACATATTTACTGGGTTCTACTGTTGTGACAGCTTGCCAGGCAGTGAGTATAATATTTCTGGAGGTTGGACTCCATCTTTCAAAATCAGGCTTCAGTTCAGCCTGCTCTCTAAATCTTTTCTTTGAAAGTTGAGCTTCTTGCTCTTTATTCAGTACTGCCTCTGACATTTTATCTTTCTCAATTATAACATTCTTAGTAGCCTCTGAAGAGCTATACATCTGGTGAACCAGTTGTTGAATGTCTTCAAAGTTTGAAGGGGGATATATGATTTAAGCTACCTCCTGCTGACCCCATTCAAAACTTACAGCTTGAATACCTGACTCAGCTGTATTATCATCATCACATAGGGGAGGATAAACCAGAGTTGCTCTAATAGCATTTGTTATCCATTTAGCATGCTCTGAACTAGCATTGACTCTCAACCTCTCCCCCTTTATGACTTCTCTTTCAATATGATCACTGAGATCATTCTTTTCGAAACTTATTTGATTAATCAAATAATTGGTTCCCTCTGTATAATAGGCTTTAAACTTTTGTAGCTGAGCAGATATAATCTTCTGAGAGGCTTGAAGTGTAGATTGGAAAGTGGCTAAATCTTCTTGAAGTTTCTTATCAAACTCTGACTTCTCTTTAGCCCTTTCCTCAGTTAATGCAGTTGCTTTATTCTTTAATTCAGTAACAATCACATTATGTGATTCAGTAAGATTATCATTCATTCTAATCTGATTTTCCAGAACATATCCTTGCTTTACTACTATGTCATCAATTTGTGTCCTTGCCTCTTGTTGCTGTTTTGCTAGATAAACTACAGTATTACCTCCTTTATGAAAGCAATCTGTCATCTCCTTCTTATTCTAGTTAACTTCAAATCTGATGGATTTTATATCTTGAGCCAAAGTGAATTGAAGGTCCTTATGGCTTTCATCCATATATTTCTCCATGGCTGCTCTTTGCTCATCCATTTTAATTTGCAAAGCAACCAACAGTGAACTGAAATCAACTGTTGGTGCTGAGGGTTGTGAGGCTATCTGTAAAGCTTTCTTATAATTTGAGCTTTTCTTTTTGTAAACTATCAATTTTCTCTTATTTGCTCTTTGTGCTTCTCCATCATCAGATTCTGAAGAACTTTCTAGATTTACTGTGTCCTTTGGAGTTGAGGTCAGCTCCTTATCAGCTCTTGGCAACTCCCCCTGAGTCCCTGACTCCTCCCCCTCAGTTCTTGGCACTACTTCCTCAGTTCTTACTTCTTCTAAATCAGGGAATAATTCCTCAAGAGTAAATTCTTGTTGCAGCTGAATTGGAGGAATATCTGTATCTTGAACATTTAATAGAGTATCATCTAATGCAGATGTATTATCCATAGATATATTCTGTGTATGGATATTATCATGATGTGTCTGTTCAACATCAGATAGAAGCACAGTTAATGTATCTGGCTCAGTATCTAGTATAGATTGATTAATATCATTTATTACCTCAAGAATTGTTTGAGTGGCTATTTCACTTTCTAAAGCAGCTTGCTCTTTTGTCACAACCCGCATTTTCTCAACGATAAAATCGTATCAGAGCAAGAGAAAACACGTGCCGTGATGCCACGCCGTGCAGGGGATAACTGCACGCGCTCAGGCAAAACTCCAGACCTTAGAATTAAGGAAAATCGTTGATTAATTATGAAAGAAAAGCAGTTATGTTGATTGGTCGTATCCCTCGGCACGGTGGATCAGCTAGTCCACAATTAAAAGTATAAGTATACGCAGCAGAAAATAGTTTGGTTCAATTAAGTTGACACCCTAGTGAGCATGAGTGTCCCCGAGGGACAACTCATGGTAAGCACGACTCTAAAGTGAATATAATAGATATAAAAAGGTAGTCTTTTTACGCTAAGGAAATATAGTGACATTGTTTTATAATTATGTTATGCATGATATACATATAATAATGCTTTTAGGGTTTAAAATATCTAACATGCAACCTAGCAAAAATCCTTCCCAGAAGCAAGTAAACAACCACTAATAGGCAAAAACAGCAGTTTAAGTTCATACCCAGCATCGCAAGAAGCCACCAGTGGGCGCCAACAACCTGACACGAACCCACTGGTGAGTATGTATGTCTATACAGAAAAGTAAAGAACTACCTCACAGAATCGGGATCAGCTGCCTCCGCTACCCAAGAGGCCACAAACCAGCCCCTCCAAAAGAACTAGCCGCTGAACCGGCTACAACCTGGACCTGAGGCATTCAAGAAAAGAACACCTCAGCAAGGAAATAATCAAAATTGTAAATAAAGCATTAGAGTTAAGAGCAAAAAGAAGGGTTTACCAACCCGACAACAAGCTGCTATAAGCAAAAGAAAGAGCATGACAGTAAGAAAAGAGCACTGTCTAAAGCACAGCAAAGCACACCAAGTGCGAGCAATAAAAGCAACAAGCTCAACAAAAGAGTCTAACATTCCTAATACGTGGGTAAGTGGCAGTGGTCAAAAACATGGATCTGAATACATAACCAAAATCAGATCCAACAAAAAGGGCTAAGGGGTCGCCAGTGGCAGCTTTAGGGTCCCACACACCAACCCAAACCAGGGCAAACAGGCGGTGGCCACAGCTCTCCACGTCAAAATCCACCCCTCGAGAGGCCACTAAAACTCCACCACCTGCCACAACCCAAGAGTCGGCAAGCAAAAATTTGACGAACACCCAATACCACCCCCTAAAGGAAGGGAAAAGTCACACTAACAATCCTAAGGTACACATGAACTCAAGACAGAAATGTCGAGCCCACTCGACGCAGCGTTGAGTAAACTCCACTCACCTGACGCCTAAAAATACTTAGCCGCAAGTCCTAAGCTAGGTGACGGCGTTGAGTGAGCTCGGCTCACTCGACGCTGTCAGCGCTTTCCACTTAGGGTAAACGTAAGTCTTGCTAAAATCGCAGCCTAAGCCCTCTCATGCGCGAGAACAGAGAGTTGGAGATTTAATCCCAACCCTCTGTTCCGTCCTAACTACTCGGAGCTACCGCAGCTAACCCTAAACTGTAACTAACAGCAACCTCACCCTAACTCTAGCTACCCACTACACACTAAACATCCGACAAAAAGAGGACATTGATTAAAATTCTAGAAAAAAAGAAATAAAGAATCAGCACTTGATTAGAAGTTTGATGAAATAATTCAACCTGCTGCCCTAGGGAGGAAAAACAAGGAGAACAGAGCTTATGCACAAGAAATAAAAACAGATCATGGGTTAGAAATAAATTTGGCAAGGGCAAGGGGCCACTTGCCTCTACCTCTTCGGAAAAACAAACAACAGCCGCACCACGGCTTGGCTCCGGCGGCAAGATCGGCCACCTAGAAGACCAAAGCTGAAACTTGAGGGAAGAAAGAAATCAGATATTTAGAAATTCCTGGAATCGAACCCTAAATCAAGAAAAACTTACATGGAAGGGAAGATCTAGCCGAGAGCAAACCGAATCCGCTATCACACGAGAAAAACGGGCTCTAACCCTCCCGAAATTGCCGGCCAAAACAACCACCGCCTCCTCTCAAAACCGTTCCGCTGGAAGCTCTCCAGACTCGGGAACGATGAAAATGAGGAGGAAAAGCAGTCCACGGCAACAAAAGATGATTTCAGGAAAAAAAGTACGGAACACGCCCAAGACACGCCCGTGACACGGCCCAACACGCCCGTGTCACGGGGCCTGTACTCACACCCTCGACGAATGTCGATCTCCACTCGACGAAAACACGGGACACGCCCCCCAGACACGCCCGTGACACGGCCCGACATGCCCGTGTCACGGGGCGTGTACTCACGCACCTACCCACTCGACGAAAGTCGATCTCCGCTCGACGAAGCAAGGGACACGCCCTGTGACACGCCCGTGTCACAGGCCGTGTACCAACTCGAACACCGCCCGACGATCGTGGAGCGCCGATCATCGAACAGAGAGACACGCCCCAATGTCACGCCCGTGTTCGACACGACACGCCCGTGATAGGGCCGTGTTCTCACTAAACACCGCCTGAAGACCATCGAGCGCAGCTCGACGAACCGAAGGGGGACACGCCCGTGACACGCCCGTGTCACGGCCGTGTTCCTACAAAAAAGAACCCTGTCGACCAAAAATTCGTCGACTGGAGAAACGGAAGCTCTACCCGAGCACGACACGCCCTGGGTCACGGGCGTGACCCAGGCCGTGTCACCCAAACTTACACAGAAAAAGAAACCTGCTAATACCTAGCCAACAAGAGACAAGGCACCTGCCTACAAGCTCAGCCACAACGGCCACGCACAGCACAGCAAACATTACAAACATGCAGCTAACAAAACAACGCCGAAACGACGCGAAGGCAAACGATCTCGGATTTCGACCAAAACTCGCACCGTAGCTAAACAACCGAGCCACGAAAACAACGGCGAGGTCGAAAACAACATCCTACGATCGAACACTCGGGCTAACACCTCCCGAAGCCAAAACGCAAGCATTTCCCTAAGAGGCCCAACCGAGTCACCAAAACAGACTCCGGCTAGCTGGGGAAACTTGCCAACTGGCTACAACCAGGCTACACAAGGAACCTACAGAGCTAGGACCGCGCTCTACAACGGCGAAGGGCCGGAAATGCGTCATCGTAACGCCAATCCAAAATCAAACAAAACACAGAAAAACCGGGGGCGTTACAGCCACTCCCCCTAAAAGAAAGTTTCGCCTCGAAACTTTACTCACAACACTCCTATGAAGAAGGAGAGAGAAAGAGCCAGGAAAGGACTATATAATCATAAATAAAACAAAACATACCAGACACAAGCTCAGGGAAACAGATGAGGGTAAGCCTCCCTCATAGCCGACTCCAACTCCCAAGTCGCGCTTTCTACATCCTGATTTCTCCATAAAACTTTAACCATCGGAATAGACTTCTTCCGCAGCGCACGAACCTGAGAATCCAGAATGCGGACAGGCACCTCCACATAAGAAAGATTCGGCTCCAACTGAGGTACAGAATCCAAAACCTGTCTGCCATTCGTGACACATTTCCGCAGCTGACTGACGTGGAAGACATTATGCACGCCAGGGAAGTTTGCGGGCAACGCCAGCCTATAAGCTGATATCCCAATCCGCTCAACAATCGGAAACGGCCCCACGAACCTCGGGTCCAACTTCCTGTTCTTGCCAAAACGCTTGACTCCGATCAACGGGGAGACCTTTAAGAACACGGAGTCCCCCACCAAAAACTTCAAATCCGACCTACGCCGATTGGCATTTTTCTCATATCTCTCCTGGGCTATCCGAAGCTTTTCCCGAATAAGCTTCACAGCAGTTTCCATCTCCTCGAGTGCTTCTGGACCCAACAAAGGTCTCTCGCCAACCTCAGCCCAAAACAAGGGAGTCCTGCAGCGCCTCCCATACAAAGCTTCAAAAGGAGCCATTTGCAAGCTTTCTTGATAACTGTTATTATATGCAAATTCCATAAGCCGTAAGCGCTCATCCCACGCTCCTCCGTGCTCCAGAACATAGCATCGGATCATATCTTCCACAATCTGATTTACTCGCTCCGTCTGACCATTGGTCTGGGGATGATAGGCTGTGGAATATCTCAAATCTGTACCCAACCCTTCTTGAAGGCTCTTCCAAAAACGAGACGTAAACCTGGAGTCTCGATCTGATATGATACTCACGGGTACACCATGCAATCTAATAACCTCATCCAAATACAGCTCGGCTATCTTCCTCATCGGATAATCGATCATAAATGGTACGAAGTGAGCACTCTTTGTCAATCTGTCTACGATCACCCAAACTGAATCATGCCCTTTAGGAGATCTCGGTAAGCCTGTGATGAAATCCATTGAGATACTCTCCCACTTCCACATCAGAATCTCTAAGGGAGTTAGCTTGCCACCAGGCCTCCCATGGTCGGCCTTCACACGCCTGCAAGTGAAGCACTCAGAAACAAATCTGGCTACGTCCTTCTTCATCCCATACCACCACGCAATCTGCTTTAAATCATGGTACATTTTGGTAGACCCTGGGTGGTAGGCAACACTAGATCCGTGGGCTTCCCTGCACACCGTATCCCGGATGTCTCCAACTGCGGGAATGCAAAACCTGCCACGATACTTCAAGGTACCTGCATCATCTATAGAGAAATCTGGTAATTCACCCTTTTCAGCTCGAAGGTACAAATGCAAAAGATCGGGATCATCCTTCTGATGCAGTCGCGTAAGCGCAATCCACGAAGGTTCTGCCACTGCCAAGCTACTCTGCGAATCGCAGCTTCCCACAGAAATGTCCATCAAAAGAAACTCTTCCACAAGACGCTCGGCGGAGAGATTGAAAATCTTTCCTGACTTCCGACTTAGGGCATCGGCCACCACATTCGCCTTACCCGGATGATACTGGATTTCAACATCATAGTCGGCCACGTACTCCAACCACCGCCGCTGGCGCAGATTCAACTCTTTCTGAGTGAAGACATACTTCAAACTCTTATGATCCGTGAAAATCTTGCAATGCGCGCCATACAGCAAATGCCTTAATAATTTCAACGCATAGATCACAGTTGCAAACTCCAGGTCATGCGTAGGGTAATTCCTCTCATGAGTCTTTAGCTGCCTCGACCCGTATGCAATCACCTTCCCGCCCTGCATCAAAACGCAGCCCAGTCCGACGTGCGACGCGTCCACATATATATTATACTCACTATCTTCAGTAGGCAAAGACAAAACTGGAGCTGAACATAACCTTCTTTTTAATTCCTCAAAAGCCTCCTCACACTTGCCATCCCATATGAAGGTTGCATTCTTCTGCGTCAACCTGGTCAACGGCGCAGACAAAGTAGAGAATCCCTCTACAAATCTCCTATAATATCCAGCCAAGCCCAAGAAGCTTCTGATCTCTTTGGGAGTAACAGGCCTCGCCCATTCCATAACAGCAGCGATCTTTTCTGGGTCCACCGATATTCCCTCCTTATTCACCACGTGGCCGAGAAAAGAGACTTGAGGCAACCAAAATTCGCATTTGCTCAGCTTGGCGTATAGCTTATGGTCTCTCAGAGTCGCCAAGACCAGTCGCAAATGCCGATCATGCTCCTCCGCATCTTTAGAATACACCAAAACATCATCTATAAAGACAATCACAAACTTATCCAGGAAGTCCTTGAAAACTCTGTTCATCAGATCCATAAAAGCTGAGGGCGCATTAGTCAAACCAAATGACATAACTAAAAACTCAAAATGCCCATGACGAGAGCGGAATGCCGTCCGCGGAACATCTGACTCCCGAATCCTCAACTGGTGATAGCCCGATCGAAGATCTATCTTGGAAAACACGGCACTACCACGCAGTTGGTCAAACAGATCGTCAATTCGAGGCAAAGGGTACCTGTTATTAATAGTAACCTTGTTCAGTTCTCTATAGTCGATGCATAGCCTCATCGACCCATCCTTCTTTTTAACGAACAGCACTGGAGCACCCCATGGTGAAGAACTCGGCCTAATGAACCCTTTTGCCAACATCTCATCCAGCTGAATTCGCAACTCTTCCAGCTCTCGCGGGGCCATCCGGTACGGCGCCTTGGCAATAGGACGCGTGCCTGGCTCCAAATCTATAGCAAACTCGACATCTCGATCGGGTGGAAGACCGGGAAGATCATCAGGAAACACGTCGGAGAAGTCACACACCACAGGGATCTCTTGCAAACACGGCACTCTAACAACAGCCCCTACCAGAGAGACCACACAGGCAGAACAACCAGAATCAAGCAACTTCCGAGCACGCACCGCAGAAATGACTGGAGACTCCTGGAGAGAATACCCATAAACGCTCCCTGGCTGACCGTTGTCCTTGACGAAGTCCAAGCGCTACCCTTGCACTGGATCACAGCATCGTACCTTGACAACCAGTCCATGCCCAAGATAACATCGAAGTCCTCCAGGTCAATCACCTTCAGATCTGCCTTGGCTAGAAAATCCCCCAACAAGATCGGACAATCAAGGACACCCAGGTCCGTAACCACAGAGTCACCGGAGGGGAACTTAATGCAAAAGGTACCACCAACACGATCTAGGCCCAAACTGAACCGCTCCACGAAGGCTCTAGCCACAAACGAGTGGGTAGCGCCTGAATCGAAGAGAACGCGCGCCCAGCGGTTCTTTACCTTAAATCGTCCTACAAATAGCGCACACATCTAAGGAAACAAACGCTAAAACGAAAACTACAACCACAAAGGAAGCATAACGAAACGACTGAGGAGAAATCAAACCTGAGATAACCTGGGTCGAAGTCTGTGCTTCGTCTGCCGAAAGCACATTCAGCTTCCCCTTTCCTCTTTCCAATTGCTGAGGCGGTGGCAAAGCCTGGAGGGGTACTGGCTGCAGAATAGGCTGGGACTGTGGGCACTTTGTCTTGAGATGACCCTTCTGCCCACACTGAAAACAGACTTTATCTCTCGACCAGCAACGGGCAGCCTCATGCCCCTTCCTTCCACACAAGGCACACACCAAGTCTCCTCTGGGAGCACCCTGAATTGCGTGTACCTGATCCTTCTTCTGCGCTCCAAACCTTTTGAAACACTTCTCAAAGGGGTGGCCTGGTCGGCCACAGAAACTACAAACCTCTTTGCTCCTCTTTCTCGAGACCGCATCGGGTTCCTGAGGGCTCTTCCCTCCACCGGACTTTCGCTTATCCTTCCACAACTGCTGACCTCTATTCTTGGCATTCTCAATGGCCTCAACCCTCAAGGCAGCTTCGACCACGCTGGCATAACTGACTGCGCCGTAGGCATTCGCTAACTGCTGAATGTCGCTTCTTAGTCCACCCAGAAATCGCTTAACTCGGTCCGCTTTAACACTCACCAGACTAGGAGCAAACCGACTCAATTTACTGAACTCAATCTCGTACTCACTGACCGTGAGTTTCCTCTGCTTCAAATGGAGAAAGTCATTCATCAGCCGGTCCCTCTCGACTGAAGGCAAAAACTTACTCAACAGCATCCCTTTAAATGACTCCCAAGAGCATCCTGCCACCAAGCTCTCCTTCTCCCTCAACCACCAATTCTTTGCTAAGCCCTTGAGCTGGTAGGCAGCGAGCATCACTCTCTGATCATCCGTAATCCCCGAATAAGAGAACATCTCCTCAATAGAAATCAGCCAGTCATCCAAAATCATGAAATCTGCTTGCCCATCATAAGTAGGGGGTCTCAGTCGCTGAAACTGGGATATAAACGCCATCTCCGGAGGCACCACAACCAAAGGCACGGGAGGAGCAGGAGGGGCAGGTACAGCTACCCCCACAGCGGGGTCCGGAACTCTCGGGGCCTGTCCCGCCACCACTGCCACTAAGGACTGAATCTGAGCCTGCATAGCCACCACCTGCCTCGATAGGGTCTCATTACTCTGCCGCAGGTTTTCTACCAACGCCTCGCTCTGCGCTCCTGACGTCTCACCCTCGGATTGGGGGGTCGACCTCGTTGCAGGACATCTCGCCATCCTATAATCGCACAAGCTTTAGACGAAACTTAGCCCAACAGCTAGAACAAAACTACCCGGTACAGACAAACACACTTAAATATGAACTTCAACTGCAAAACTTGCTCTGGGAGTTGTTTTATCATGATGATGTTATGCTTAACCTAAGATGGTTCACCACCATCATACTAACTCATGTGCCTAAACCATGAATGCATGTATTTGTATTCTTTTTGACTCAAAACCATGTGTGTACATATGTCATCTTGCAAATCTTTAGCTTAACACGTTGTGCTTATGAAATGTTATGCTATGAATGATGTGCTATGCATTCTAAAAAAAAAGGGCCTTAATGCATGCCATGGGCGGCGTACACATGAAAATGTTATGCATCCCATACTACATAACATTCCCATACAACGAAAAAGAAAACGTGCTAGCCGCATTCATGTGGTGAGGTTATGCATCCCATACTACATAACCATCACATGTTGCCTCCTATGGTGGATCCATATACAAACACATATTATGCATCTCATACTACATAATATGCCCCGTATACTTCTTTATGCTCATGAGTGTAGTGTTCGTGCTTTAGCCAAGACGTGCTGATGACATATCGGTGTGTGTATGGTATGACGCTAACCACTAATGCAAACAAGGGGAAAGGTTGCCCGACCATTTGTCAAGCAACCTCCCTCTGATACCAACTGTCACAACCCGCATTTTCTCAACGATAAAATCGTATCAGAGAAAGAGAAAACACGTGCCGTGATGCCACGCTGTGCAGGGGATAACTGCACGCGCTCAGGCAAAACTCCAGACCTTAGAATTAAGGAAAATCGTTGATTAATTATGAAAGAAAAGCAGTTATGTTGATTGGCCGTATCCCTCAGCACGGTGGATCAGCTAGTCCACAATTAAAAGTATAAGTATACGCAGCAGAAAATAGTTTGGTTCAATTAAGTTGACACCCTAGTGAGCATGAGTGTCCCCGAGGGACAACTCATGGTAAGCACGACTCTAAAGTGAATATAATAGATATAAAAAGGTAGTCTTTTTACGCTAAGGAAATATAGTGACATTGTTTTATAATTATGCTATGCATGATATACATATAATAATGCTTTTAGGGTTTAAAATATCTAACATGCAACCTAGCAAAAATCCTTCCCAGAAGCAAGTAAACAACCACTAATAGGCAAAAACAGCAGTTTAAGTTCATACCCAGCATCGCAAGAAGCCACCAGTGGGCGCCAACAACCTGACACGAACCCACTGGTGAGTATGTATGTCTATACAAAAAAGTAAAGAACTACCTCACAGAATCAGGATCAGCTGCCTCCGCTACCCAAGAGGCCACAAACCAGCCCCTCCAAAAGAACTAGCCACTGAACCGGCTACAACCTGGACCTGAGGCATTCAAGAAAAGAACACCTCAGCAAGGAAATAATCAAAAGTGTAAATAAAGCATTAGAGTTAAGAGCAAAAAGAAGGGTTTACCAACCCGACAACAAGCTGCTATAAGCAAAAGAAAGAGCATGACAATAAGAAAAGAGCACTGTCTAAAGCACAGCAAAGCACACCAAGTGCGAGCAATAAAAGCAACAAGCTCAACAAAAGAGTCTAACATTCCTAATACGTGGGTAAGTGGCAGTGGTCAAAAACATGGATCTGAATACATAACCAAAATCAGATCCAACAAAAAGGGCTAAGGGGTCGCTAGTGGCAGCTTTAGGGTCCCACACACCAACCCAAACCAGGGCAAACAGGCGGTGGCCACAGCTCTCCACGTCAAAATCCACCCCTCGAGAGGCCACTAAAACTCCACCACCTGCCACAACCTAAGAGTCGGCAAGCAAAAATTTGTCGAACACCCAATACCACCCCCTAAAGGAAGGGAAAAGTCACACTAACAATCCTAAGGTACACATGAACTCAAGACAGAAATGTCGAGCCCACTCGACGCAGCGTTGAGTAAACTCCACTCACCTGACGCCTAAAAATACTTAGCCGCAAGTCCTAAGCTAGGTGACGGCATTGAGTGAGCTCGGCTCACTCGACGCTGTCAGCGCTTTCCACTTAGGGTAAACGTAAGTCTTGCTAAAATCGCAGCCTAAGCCCTCTCATGCGCGAGAACAGAGAGTTGGAGATTTAATCCCAACCCTCCGTTCCGTCCTAACTACTCGGAGCTACCGCAGCTAACCCTAAACTGTAACTAACAGCAACCTCACCCTAACTCTAGCTACCCACTGGACACTAAACATCCGACAAAAAGAGGACATTGATTAAAATTCCAGAAAAAAAGAAATAAAGAATCAGCACTTGATTAGAAGTTTGATGAAATAATTCAACCTGCTGCCCTAGGGAGGAAAAACAAGGAGAACAGAGCTTATGCACAAGAAATAAAAACAGATCATGGGTTAGAAATAAATTTGGCAAGGGCAAGGGGCCACTTGCCTCTACCTCTTCGGAAAAACAAACAACAGCCGCACCACGGCTTGGCTCCGGCGGCAAGATCGGCCACCTAGAAGACCAAAGCTGAAACTTGAGGGAAGAAAGAAATCAGATATTTAGAAATTCCTGGAATCGAACCCTAAATCAAGAAAAACTTACATGGAAGGTAAGATCTAGCCGAGAGCAAACCGAATCCGCTATCACACGAGAAAAACGGGCTCTAACCCTCCCGAAATCGTCGGCCAAAACTGTAACATCCCATGTTACTTCTGGACCCCTCAACTTAGATTGGGTTAGGCATGGGGTGAGATTTAAAGGAGATCAACTAGGTTTGACCCTAGGTAGTGGGTGGTAGCCATGTGGGGCCCACTATAGGACCTTAGTCAAACTAGGTCAAACTAGCCTAATTAGGGACCCTAGCCACACCATGACCCCACCACATTGCCCTAACCCTAAAAACAATCTAAGTGGACCCTAGGGTATGTCACTGGGTCAACATTTTGACCCCAATTGACCAAAGTCAACCTTGGGCTTAATTTGGTCAAACCCACACTTATAGGCCAAATTAACCTAAGTGGGGCACCCCCTTGACCCAAACCAAGTTGGGTTGTGCCACTAGACCCATTTCCACCATGTGGGGCCAGTCCACCCACCATAGTTGACCAGTCAACCCCAAAAGTCAAATTGGTCAACAATTTGACCTAAGGAATGAAATGAAGGCCAAGTCATTTCCCCTTGGACCAAGCCCACCAAAATTGGCCCATAGCCAGCCCAAGTGAACAAGACCAACCCTACCCCTCTAAATCAGGAGAGAGAGTACATGCAAGGGGGTAAAATTGAGATTTTTAGGAAAAGAGGAGAGAGAAAGAGGAATGAAGGGAATAATGGCCACATGGCCACCCCATCAGCTGGTTTTGGCTGCCCAAAACCAGGTGGCTGACCTCCCCTCTTCATTTCCAGCAGAATACCAGAGTTGAGAGCCACATGGCACCATGGGTGAAGCCTCCAAAGCTCAAACCGAGCTCACCTTGGAGTTAACTCCACTTATAGCCCACCTCAGTCCAAACAGACCCCTCCATTAGCTTCAGAAGGTCCAGAGGAGTGGAATTCGACTACTTACACATGGAGAACGGTGGAGAATGCAACTTTCGGGGAGGAGCTCGCCGGCGCACCACCACCACGGCAAACCGCCGCCTGACCCGCAGCCAAGCCCCGATTATGGTGTGTTTCACTTCACCTCTACCCGCACTAGCTTCTTAGATCAAATATGCGAGAGATCGGGCTCAATTGAGCCCGATGCCATGTGAGAAAATCTAGAAAATTCTAAGTTTCTGAAACCGCTCGGGATCGCCGTCGCCGCCGTCTCCCGCCGCCCATCGCCGGGAAATGATAGCCACCACCACCGTGAAGGTGATGGCACCATTGGCCGGAGGTGGCGACGCCTCAGCTGGCCGGAAACCGCCGGCAAAATCGCTCCAGGTCGGCTCGATCTCAGCCGTTGGCTGGAGGTAGACGATAACCCGATTCCGTCCATTCTTGCTTTAAGATTCGTGCGCCGATTTTAATATAAATCAGGATTAATAAATGAATAGTAACATTTCTGTCACATATATTCAGCCCTCTTGCAAGTTAAATTTAGGCCTCTTAGAGGCATTTCCAGACCTTAGGCCCTTAATGAAAATTGTAGCCTAGGGTCTTACCTTTAATATGCCACCCTAAACACACATTTTGGGGTAGAGTACAGCCCTGTAGGACCTTTCTCCTAGGACTGGTCCTGGACTAGGTCAAAAATTATATTGGATGCCCTAGTCTCAATATTAGTCACCATGATCCCAAATTTGGGCACATGCATTATTAGGGCTTACTTACCTCCTGCCAAAATTTAGGAATTTTTAGAAAACATTTTCCTATAGTTTTTGGTAAAATATCAAAATTTAAATTAATGGCATATATGGAGTTCTACTCCTCCCCATGGCCCCAAATTTTGGTGGTGGGTCAGTGGGGTCACCCTTGGTGCATGATAAAATTTTCAGCACCTTGGGTTCACTGCATGTTGGGGAAATCCACTTGCTTATGCTAGCCTATGTTAAGGCTTGGTGTGCAAATAGCAAAAATGCAAATTGCTGAATTTAGCCCAATGGTTGCATGCAAGAATTATGAAATTAATTACAGTGGTTCATTAGGATAAAGTTCACCCCAAAATTAATGAGGGAATTTTTGGGATCAAAATTCCATTTATTGGAATTTATTTTCATTATAGCTATTTTGGAATTAAAAATTGGAAAATAGGATTCATTCAAGAACAAATCCAAACAACATTACCAAGGCATAGATTACATCACACTTGACCTAGGAAAATTATGATTTCTCTGTTTGAAGAACCTTGGAGTAGATACCCTAAATTTCCCATTTTACCCTTATCATGATAATTCTTGAAATGATATATATATACCTCTGAAAAATTTGGGATTTATTCTACTGTCATAAAATATTGTTATTAGTTTATCATGAATTTCTCAGAATTTATTGGATGCATTACTTGTGTTAAACTAGTACAATGGCATTTTGGTAAATACCTTAAAATGGAACCTCATAGGCCATCCTACATTCAATTTTGATGAATCTCTGCCAATAGCCATAATTTAGTGTCGTAAAGGCTCTGTAAATTTTCTGGAATTTTTGAATATGTAATGCTTATACTTCATGTGTAAAATGGAATTTATGTGGGATTGTTAATAAATAGAAAATGACAATAAATAATTTAAGGAAAATTATGAAATTTGGAAGGCAGCAATATTTGGTCAATATACATCTCAGGAAAAATTCCCTAAGTCAGTGGATGCTTAATTAAATCACTTCATGTGTAAAGTGGCCGAGCATTTAAATTAAGAGAATTAATTAAATGACCATTTGGCCAGGAAAAATTATGAGAATCCTTAGGGTAGTTCCCTTAGTCCATAATACCTTAGGATAAATATTTAGAGGCAAGATGCCTTAAGTTTTGGAAGATCACATTTCTAGGGTAAACATAGGTCATGGTCTGCATATAACACAAATAGGTCTTGTCTTAGGGGAATTACCAGGGGACTGATTATCGGCAGAAATAAGAGAGAGTTCGACATATGTAACCCTGGTGGGTAGAGTTTTTCTTAGTGAGGGATCAAAAGTGCAAGTCTTAACTAGCAACTGGAGTGGGGATCGGCGGAAGACCGTCGGTTTTCCCGATAATACCTTAAGTCACTAGGGTTGTACTAAAGCAATAAGGAGAGCTGGGGTGATACATGGGTAGCCATCAACTAAAATAAACATCCTTGCGAAAGGGAACGTTGGGCGTAATCCCAACATAGTTCCTAGTGCCCTTTGAGAGCCCTTCACGGGGAATACCGGGGGCAGTCCTGGGATTAACCTTAAATCTCTAAGTATAATAAACCGTAGGCAAGAGTAGTTTAATAGGTTAGGACATTATTGTACCTTCTCGCCCGTGTGGGGGCTGGAGAGATTCATGATATATGCTCACCTGTTTGGGGTTTGAGGGAGTTGACACAAAGGCACTGATGTGCGTTCTCACCCGGGTTTGGGTTTGAGGGATTCAGGACGGGTTTTTGTCCTGCGAGCGGAAGGCTCGGTATGAATTACTTGCATGTGCATAAATATCGTGACGGGGCATGCAGTACTGGCCGTTCGTCACACCGATGGCAGTACGGTGCACCAGGCGGTTGTGGGAGTTAGAGGGGCCAATGGGTTGTTTTACACTGCGGTCTGGAGGACGACCCCCGATAACACACATCCGACCCAACAAGACTGACGGGTTTGTCAGCAAAGTACGTACGCGAGACTCTAGAGTGCACCTTGGACGTGTACAGAGGCGTATGAGAGGGGTCTAAGGCTTGGTAGTGTGCATACCGGTCTAGAAGCGGAGACGCCCGCTCCGCTGCTGCCGTAGCCACAGCGGTGGTACCCGAGAGTGATGCTAGCTCTCAAAAAGTGGGAACTAAAGGTCTGTGATCACAGAGTCGTTGTGTGTGAGTTGCACTTGCCTGCGCATAAAATTGCATCATATCATTCATTCATAATTAGGTCATACGCTTCATAGATCCTTATCATATAAATTAGTATGGGCTCTTTTATATGATAAGTTAAATTTCCTGGAAATCCTAACTTATATATTTGTATGGGCATTTATATAAGTTAGGGTACGCTTGTGATGATAGCATAGTGGTAGCTTAGCTTATTTACTTGTTTATACTGCTGCTTCTTTACCTTTCATTACTGCACTACTTATTACTTGTTACTTGTACCGTACATAGAATTGCTAGAGTAGATCTACAGTATTTATTACATCATTAGTTAGATATTGTCACCTGCTTCCACCTTGTTACCCCTTGTTGTCCTCCGCTTCGTCCTCCCGCTCGGTGCCTAGGAGCTGCGGGGCGAGGTGCGGAGGAAACGACTTAGTCTTTTTGACTAATGGTCGGTGACCAACTATTTTTAGGAGCCCGTGGAGATGGAGCACCAGCACGTCGAGGAGGCAGGGCATGAGGAGCAGATACCGCGTCAGCAGACTACCACTACTACTGTGCGTCCTCAGGTGGGACGAGACTTGATGTTCTAGTTTAGCTTCCGCATTTACTATTTTGTGAGAGAGAGAGAGATTTGATGTACTGGGCATAAGCCCTTTTTACTCTTTCAGTTGTACTTATTTGTGGACTATATGTTGTACTATTCATCTCTTTTTCATGATTATACAGTGGCTTGTGGACTGGTATTTTTACATATACAGTTTTACTTCTTATTTCTCATATTGGCCTACAGGTTTATGATCGTACTAGCCGGCAGAATCGGCGTGTTGCGGTGTCGACTAACCCGTGAGTTAGTGCCACCGTAAGACGGCGGTTCTGGGCATAAGATCCGGTAGCCCTCCTTGGTAAGGGGGAGGGGGGGTCTTACAAAAACAACCACCGCCTCCTCTCAAAACCCTTCCGCTGGAAGCTCTCTAGACTCGTGAACGATGAAAATGAGGAGGAAAAGCAGTCCACGGCAACAAAAGATGATTTCAGGAAAAAAAAAGTACGGAACACGCCCAAGACACGCCCGTGACACGGCCCGACACGCCCGTGTCACGGGGCGTGTACTCACACCCTCGACGAACGTCGATCTCCACTCGACGAAAACACGGGACACGCCCCCCAGACACGCCCGTGACACGGCCCGACACGCCCGTGACACGGCCCGACACGCCCGTGTCATGGGGCGTGTACTCACGCACCTACCCACTCGACGAAAGTCGATCTCCGCTCGACGAAGCAAGGGACACGCCCTGTGATACGCCCGTGTCACAGGCCGTGTACCAACTCGAACACCGCCCGACGATCGTGGAGCGCCGATCATCGAACAGAGAGACACGCCCCAATGTCACGCCCGTGTTCGACACGACACGCCCGTGACAGGGCCGTGTTCTCACTAAACACCGCCTGACGACCATCGAGCGCAGCTTGACGAACCGAAAGGGGACACGCCCGTGACACGCCCGTGTCACGGCCGTGTTCCTACAAAAAAGAACCATGTCGACCAAAAATTCGTCGACTGGAGAAACGGAAGCTCTACCCGAGCACGACACGCCCTGGGTCACGGGCGTGACCCAGGCCGTGTCACCCAAACTTACACAGAAAAAGAAACCTGCTAATACCTAGCCAACAAGAGACAAGGCACCTGCCTACAAGCTCAGCCACAACGGCCACGCACAGCACAGCAAACATTACAAACATGCAGCTAACAAAACAACGCCGAAACGACGCGAAGGCAAACGATCTCGGATTTCGACCAAAACTCGCACCGTAGCAAAACAACCGAGCCACGAAAACAACGGCGAGGTCGAAAACAACATCCGACGATCGAACACTCGGGCTAATACCTCCCGAAGCCAAAACGCAAGCATTTCCCTAAGAGGCCCAACCGAGTCACCAAAACAGACTCCGGCTAGCTGGGGAAACTTGCCAACTGGCTACAACCATGCTACACAAGGAACCTACAGAGCTAGGACCGCGCTCTACAACGGCGAAGGGCCGGAAATGCGTCATCGTAACGCCAATCCAAAATCAAACAAAACA
This sequence comes from Platanthera guangdongensis, assembly GCA_039583875.1. Taxonomy (NCBI): domain Eukaryota; kingdom Viridiplantae; phylum Streptophyta; class Magnoliopsida; order Asparagales; family Orchidaceae; genus Platanthera; species Platanthera guangdongensis. The sequence continues at coordinate 117,662,686 of CM077163.1, forward strand.
CAGAAAAACCGGGGGCGTTACATCTTTCTCAGGAGCACTTTCTGGAGGCAAGACTTCTTATTGAACTAGGGAAAATTCATTGTCTCCCCCTAGAGGAGGCACATCCTAAACTTGATCCAGTGGTATGGTATTTTCCGGAATATACTCCCCCTACATCTGACTATCATCTACATTCTTAGGAGCAGATGATTTTCGTATAGATACTTGTTGGTCTTCATCTGAACTGAAGATTACTTGTTCTTCTGAATCACTAGAAGATTTAGGCGTCCTGGGTGTTGTCTTTTTCTTTTTCTATTGTGGTTGTTTCTGTGGTGTTGAACCATCTTTTGTTAGAACTCTTTCCCACCTGGATAGTATTTTCATATACATCCTTCTCATGTGATTTATTCTAGATCCAGTGGTGTGGTTCAGCACTTCAGGAATATTTATTGCCAAATACAGACTCAGTATCCTACCTAGATTAGCTTTCTTCAGGTTTTCCTTGATCTTGTCAAAGATCACTGCAGAACAGTTAGTTTTGATTCTGAAAATAATCCTGGTCATCCAGCTGAACATATAGGCTGAGATCCTATCATGTCCACCTGGTTTGCAGAGAATTACTTTTCCCACAATCTCTGAGAGAAATTTTCCTTGTGAGTTCATTCCTTTCCTTTGCATTGATGATTCAATCTTAGTGGTGGGATTCAGGCCACACCATTGAAGTGCTTCTTTTGTCAATGAAGATGTAACTTCATCATCTTCCTGAGTCCTAGGCAATTGAAGTGTTTTCCTCAGTCGCTTGTGGGTAAGTTTCACCTTGCTGCCTTGAATTGATGACCTAATTTTCAATCCAGTTGAATCCAAGGTTGCTTTTGTATAGAATTCAAGAATTTCTGTCTTCCAAGTCTTGGTAGGTTCGGAGAGTAGATATTCTAAACCATTTTCTTGGATTAGGGTTATCACATCTCGAATCTCAATTTATGCACTCTCAAAAGCATTGCGAACTAACTCATAGCCTTCGTTGGTGTTGGTATCCAACTTTGGCGCCATTGATGACGAGAAATTTGATGTGAAGAGAGATGAAGGTTTGTCGACTCAAGGTTTGGGTCTCGAAAATGTTGAGAGCTTAGTCGAAAAAATTGTTCTGTGACTTATTTATAGGTTTGTCAACACAGAAGGCCAAAAGGCGGGATTATAGACACTTAATGTGTCAACACTGTAGAGATTATGTCGACATAAACTTCTAATGTCTCTCCAGGGTCAGACAACACTATGTGTCGACACAGTTTGTGATGTGTCGACACAGACTTTTTAATAGTCGACTCTAATATATGTGTGTCGACACAGACTTCTGTATGTGTCGACATAACTATCTAAATGATAGAACTTTTATATGTCGACACCAATATTTGAGTGTCGACACCACTATCTCAGCACTATTTTGTTGTGTCGACACAACTTACCTTAAGTTTCGACACAAACTACTATATGTCGACACAGATTTTCTTTTGTGTTGACATACACTACTATATGTCCACATTGACTTAGCCAGAATTACTAAGTTACTCTAGGTTTAACATGTCTAATTCAATTTTGAAATAATTGAACTTAGTTTCATCTAATGGTTTAGTAAATATGTCATCAATTTGATTATTTGTGGTGACAAATTCCAAACAAATATCTTTTTTTTCAACATGTTCTCTAATAAAGTGAAATCTAATTTCTATATGCTTTGTTCTGCTATGTGATACAGGGTTTTTAGCAATAGAAATAGCACTTGTAGAATCACAAAATAGTGGAGTTCTACTTACCTTGAGACCATAGTCTTCAAGTTGATGTTGAATCCATAGAAGCTGAGCACAGCAGCTGCCTGCAGCAATATACTCAGACTCTGCAGTGGAAATTGTCACACTAGTCTGCTTCTTACTGCTCCATGATACTAGTCTACCACCTAGAAACTGACATGTGTTAGTGGTGCTCTTTCTATCTTCTTTGCAACCTGCAAAGTCTGCATCTGAAAAAACCAGTCAGTAGAAAGTCACTATTCTTAGGGTACCAAAGATCAAGATTAGGTGTGCCCTTAAGATATCTCAATATTCTTTTAACAGCAGTATAATGAGATTCTTTAAGGCTTGCTTGATATCTAGCACAGACACATGTAACATACATAATGTCTGGTCTACTAGCAGTTAAGTATAGGAGGGAGCCAATTATCCCTCTATACAAAGACTCATCTACAGGTTTTCCTGCATCATCTTTGCCTAAAGGCATACTTGTCCCCATTGGAGTTCTCATGGTGGTGGATGACTCCATACCATTTTTCTTAATTAACTTCTTGGTGAACTTAGACTGTAAGATGGACAAGCCCTTATCAGTCTGTCTTACTTGGAGTCTCAAGAAGAATTTGAGCTCACTCATACTGCTTATCTCAAATTTCCCTTGCATAAGTTTTGCAAACTTCCAACAAAGGTTGTTTTCTGTAGATCCAAAGATTATGTCATCAACATAAATCTGTACTAGGATCATCTTGCACTTTGACTCCCTAAGGAATTGAGTCTTGTCTATTTTCCCCCTTGAAAATTTATTTTCAATGAGGAAAGTAGACAATATTTTTCAAACCATATAAGGCTTTCTTAAGTCTATAAACAAAAATCAGGATAAAGTGGATCTACAAAACCTGAGGGCTGATGAACATAGACTTCTTCTTTCAAATTACCATTTAGGAAAGCTGACTTGACATCCATTTGATATACTTTGAAACCTTGAAAAGCAACAAAGGCAAGCAATAGCCTTATTGCTTCCAACCTTGCCACTGGGGCAAAGGTCTGATCAAAGTCAATGCTTTCTTCTTGTCTATAACCTTTGGCAACCAATCTTGCTTTGTTCTTCACTATTATGTCATTTTCATCCAGTTTATTCCTATAGATCCACTTTGTCTAAATAATGTTATGATCCTTTAGTTTTGGAGCCAGTTCTCATACTTTACACCTTCTGAATTGATTCAACTCCTCCTGTATTGCATCAATCCAGTTGGAGTCTTGTATGGCTTTTTCAAATTTTTTTGGTTCCAACTGTGACAAGAAACTTGAGCAAAGCACTATGTTCATGTGTTTGCTTCTGGTTTGCACACCATATCTGGGATCACCAATGATTTGGTGTGCAGGATGATCCTTTAGATTCCTTATTGTTGGAGGCATTCTATCAGCAATTTGAATTTCTTCAATTTATTCATCATGCTGAACTTCATTGTCTTCAATGTTACCCTGTGGACCTTGTACTCCCCCTGAACAGCAACCATCATCTTCCACATCCTGCCTTGCAGTTTGGTCTTTATTAATGGTCAGCATATCCAACTTTTCTTTTAAACCTGTTGAGCTACAAGGATTGCTAGACAACTCACAGTTAATTAGCTCAGACTCATCAAACACTACATGAACTGATTCCTCTACAACTTGTGTAGTCAAGTTGTAAACCCTATATGACTTACTATTATTGCTATACCCAACAAATATCCCATCTTGGGATTTGGCAGCAAACTTAGTTAGGTGAGACTTGCTAGTGTTAAGCACATAACACCAGCTACCAAAGATCATAAAGTAGGATATGTTTGGTTTTCTGCCCTTCAAAATCTCATAGGGAGTCTTTTTGTGGTTCTTAGTTATAGATGCTCTATTGAGAACATGACAAGCAGTATTTACTGCCTCAGCCCAGAAATATTCTGGGAGTGAAGTGTCACTCAGTAGAGTTCTACTAGCCTCAATCAGAGTTATATTCTTTCTTTCAGCAATTACATTTTGCTGAGGTGTTCTAGGTGAGGAGAATTCCTGATGAATCCCTAGTTCTTCACAAAACCTTGTCATACACTCAGACTGAAATTCAGTTCCATGGTCACTTCTTGATTTTGACCACTGAATTGTTATATTCATTCTGAATTTTTTTAACAAAGTTATGAAAGATATTTGGGGTTTCAGATTTCTGCCTCAAAAAGAAAACCCATGTATATCTAGAATAGTCATCTACTACCACAAAAGTATAGACTTTCCTACCTAGACTATGAACTGTCAAAAGACCAAATAGATCCATATACAAGAGGTACAAGCACCTCACAGAGTCTTTGGTATCAAGACTATGAAAAGAGGATTTGGTCTGCTTGCCTTTTTGACAAGCTGAGCATATACCTGCTTTTATGCACTTAAATTGAGGATCATTCCTCACTAACTCTAGACTATAGAGCTGGCCTATAGTTTTATAGTTCAGATGAGCTAGCCTCTTGTGCCATTGGAGACACTGAGATGCTTTCTCATCTACAACTAAACATATAGGAGAGTTCATGTCTTCATAATCAAAATTTAAATAATAAACATTCCATTTCTATAACCAGACAAGATCACCTTCTGATCACTTGTCCTTTTGATCTGACACTCATTCTTAATAAATGAAATGTCATACCAAAGATCACTCAGCTGACTTATGCTTATCAAGTTATGTTTCAAACCTTTTACATAAGCCACTTGAGTGATTGTTATAGAACTAGAAGAAATATTACCAAACCCTTTTATGACCCATTTTTCTGATCCACCAAATATCACTTTGGGTCCATTTTCTATGTGAGTATAGTCCTTCAACAATCTTCTTGTTCCAGTCATGTGCCTGGAATATCCACTGTCCAAGTACCATATAGGGGTATGACAACTTGGACCCACCTGCAGCAAATAAAATTAATTTACCTTAGAACCCCAATGTTTATTGGGTTCTAGGTTCAAGTTAGATTGAAACTTAATATTCTTACCAGCAGCCTTCCTCATAGGTAAGTTGGCATTCTTCCTGACACTGGTGTTGTGCCAGCAATCCATGGCATAATGCTCTTACCATAGCACCAACAATCATATCTATTATACCTCTTTTAGGTACAGTTCTAACAGCATTGCTGTCAGCTGTTCTTAACACTGTTGATACAGTAGTTATTTGCTTGAGTGCTGAAGCTACACCCTTGTCATTCAGAGTTTCAGACTTACCAAAACCATGTATGATATCATGATCATATCTATTAGTTGGCCGCCATACTTTTCTGAAGAAAATGGGGGGTTTGAAGGCTAAAGGCTGTACTGGGGCATTGCCTTTTCTTTTGGAATTGGCAGCCCTTGCATTTCCTTCAAAGCCCAATCCAGTCTTACCCTTTTTAGGAATAAAGTCATCAATTAAAGGTAAAACTGATTTTGGCTTAGATAACTTAGCCACCAGATCCTTTTCCTTGTGAAGTTTGACTTCCAAACTTTTGATTTGATCATTCTTGAATATAATAGTACACATCTGAATAACAGTTATGTTTTTCAGTTTGGCTACTTCATTCATTTTTAGATCCAATAATTTTTCTGAATCTAATACAGCCAGCTTAAGATCAGCAATTTCCTTGGCCAGTGCTTTATTAAGGATTCTGCTTCTCTTAAGTGCTTGCAGCAGGTCACCATATTCATCAATAAGTTGATGAACATCTCCTTCAGATTCAGATTCATCGACATCTCTTGATGCAGATGCTTCTGATTCAGAACCAGTATAGTAATCAGAATCTATTGAAGAATTGTTTACCTTACTAGGTCCAGGCCGATCCTGGCACTGATCTTCTTCTATCAAGGCCATCAGCCCTTTACAAGAAGGTTCTTCAATTTCATTTACTGAATCCAGCAACTTTATGAATTCAACCTCTTCTACATCCTCTTCAGTTGCCAACAGTCCTATATATGCTTCAGCTTCAGCTTCAGCCTCAGAATCTGATGATGAAGAATCTGACCAACTTTTTTGATTCTTTGCAACAAGGGATTTCTCCTTCTTCCCCTTGTTTTTTAGCTTCTTCTTATCATTATATTCTTTTCTTTTGTCAGGACAATCAGCTACCACATGTCCTGACCTGTTGCAGCAATAATAAACAATCTTAGTTGAAGATAATTTACTAGGTTTAGAGCTATACCTGTCCGTCCTAGAGGATTTATTTTTCTGATAGTAATAATCCTTGGATTATGAGGATGATGGCTTGGATCTCCATTATTTCTTCTTCAAAAACCTTTGAAATTGTTTTGAAAAAGTTGCTAAGTATTCATCAAAATTTGGACTATCTGATGTGTGGTGTCAGAACTTTCTGAAACAACTTCTGCAGCTTTCCTAGGAGGTGATGGAGACATCCTCCTATCCTTTCTTATGGCTTATGTCTTGAAAGCCACTAAATTATCTTTGTAATCAACTTTATTGCTTTTCTCCTCCTTTTTTCTAACCATCAGCTGCATTTCATATGAAAGCAGTTTGCCAAATAATATTAAAGGTGAAATTTCTGCTAGTCTGGCCACTTCCCTAATGACACATATCTTAGTGTCCCAGTCTTTAGTCAATGATCTCAGAAACTTATCATTTAACGCATATGTACTGAATACTCTTCCATATGACATCAGTTCATTAACTATTCTGAAGAATTTCTTGTAACATTCAGTTATGCTGTCTATTTTATATTGTCTAAAACTTTCATACTACTGATTCAGCATAGACTTTATGTCTTCTCTCACCTCTTCTGAACCCTCCATGTAGATAATAAGGGTGTCCCACATTTCTTTAGAGGTCCTGCAGTGGACCAAGTTTTGGAATGTTGAATCATCTATGGCACTGACTATTATATTCTGTACTCTCTAATCCATAGTAGCCAAGATGATCTCATCATTTGTCATTTCAGAATATTCCTTTGGTGTCCTGAGATTTGCATCAAGAACTGAGACTTTCATTGGAATGAATGGCCCTTCTTTGACTGTCATGTAGATTCTTGGATCTGAAACTTCCATAAACAATCTAACTCTTTCTTTACATATGCCAAAAATCTCTTTCCTGCATAGGGGTAACTTCATGGAACCAAACTCCTTATGATTCTCTATGGAACTCATTTTGCCTAATAGATTTCATCCTTAGAGATCTACTCAGACTGTTAGGTCTATTCTTTGAGTAACCTCCCTCTGATACCACTTGAAAGAATTGGTTTCAAGATGTTCTAAACACCTAGAGGGGGGGTGAATAGGTTCAATTCTTTTTTTAACTTAGGCAGATAATTCTATCTAGTACAACAATGTATTCTGCAAAAAGTACAACACAACATTCACATACACAGCATTCACAGATTGCACACCAATTTTATAGTGGTTCTCTAAATGATGGATACATCCACTTTCCCCCTTTGCCTATCTAGCAGTGTAATAGATTCGGCATAACTTCCTTCCTTCTTCTCAGATCCGCAGATCTTACAGCTCAGAACCAATAATGGTTTCTACAACTCAGAGTGAATCCACACTCCTACAACTCAGGCACAAGCCTTACCCCAGCCTCTTCCACAGGCCTACAACTCAGAGTGACACCCCACTCTTACAACTCAGGCAACAGCCCTACCTCAGCCTCTATCACAGGCCTACAACTCAGGGAACAGATTCCCCTACCTCGGGCACACAGCCCTACCTCAGCTTTTTTAATTTAGGCTTACAACTCAGAGATGTAAATCTCCTACACTCACATCTAGTACAGATCCTACAAAATTATTGATGAAAAGTTGTTGATATCTTCAACCAGATGGAGACAGAAATGGTTGATGGCTTCTTGATCAGTTCTTGATAGAACTGATTTCTTAAGGATCAACCTGACTTAGCTTTCTTCAAAGCTTCTTGAATGTGAACATAGTAGGGTTGATCTTCTTGCTGTTGGAGTTGATCTTCAATCAGCTTCCTTCAGAAATTAATCTGAATTCTTCTTCAAACTTGATATGAATTCTTCAAGCAGACTGTTCAGAATCTGCCTTCACTGGATAAGAACTTCTCTCCTTCTTATTTTTCTCTCTCTACAATCTGTTGAATGTTTCTTTCTCTTCTTCTGGATTCTCAATCCTTTAGAGATTATAATTGATTGGCTTGATTAACTTCTCTCCGTTCTGTATCTGTTGTTCTTGTAGTTGTAGTTCACCTTGATTGTTGAGAGAGCATATCTATTTATAGGCTTCATCCATGGTAACCGGCTGTTCCGATTTCAAATTGTCTTCCGATACCTCTGACAGATGTGACAACAATGTCAGTAATGACAGCTATCAAGTCTTCACTTGTATTATTTCAACCTTCATTGAACTTTGACTCAACAGCAGAAAATGTCGACTGAATTCTTCATATGTGTCGACACACATAGTCCATTTGTCGACACAAGTCTTGTTGTTGTCGACACAGCTTCTGTGGAATGTGTCGACATAAGTTCTGTGTGTCGACACAAACACTCCTTGTCTTGACAAAGTTGGTGTCGACAGAATTCTGGTGTGTATCGACACAAGTTCTGTGTGTCGACATAGTCGTTGTCGATAGAATTCTGGAATGTGTTGACAGCTTCTTTGTGTGTCGACACAGCTCCTGATAATGTTGACACAAGTCTGGCCCTTAGTGTCGACACTACGTTGTCGACAGATTTTCTGTGTCGACACAAATTCTGGATGTCGACACAATCTGGCCCTTGGTGTCGACACAGCGTTGTCGACAGATTTTCTATGTGTCGACACAAATTCTGGATGTCGACACAATCTGGCCCTTGGTGTCGACACGGTCATTCTCAAGTGTCGACACTTGTCCTTAGAAAATTTTCCTTTCCATTTTCTTAACCTGCACATGATAACTCAAAACAACATCAAATACAACTTGATGCATATCATTGAGTTAGGTGATGCTTTTCCAAATCTGGTACACATTTTCCAATGTACCCAACAACCTCTTTAATAAAAAAAATTGCATGAGATATTTAATGGAAGACCTAGTGTCGGATGTCCCCAAATCAAGCCCAACTCTTCACTCTTTCGTTCAATCAAGCCGAGCTGCTCTCTCTCCCGTGCAATCTCGCCGCCAAGCTAGAATAGTAACGATATTTTTTGTTGCAAAATTGCAACAAAATATTTTTAGTGCAAAATATTTATTGTGGAAAAAATATATTTTTTACAAAAAATGTCATTTTGTTCTTTCTTACGAATAATATTATTTTTATTTCTCTATCCTCTCTCAATATAAAATATATTTGTTGTCTATATATATTCATAAAATAGTATCAATTATTTATATTTAGCAAAATAAAAAAAAATATTTAGTTCTTTCTATAATTTTTATTTTTATAAATTATTGAAGTACTTATATATATTTATAAATTATTAATATTCAATAAAATAATTATAAATATATATAAATTATATAAAGAATATATATTATAAAGAAGAATATATATTATAAATATAAAGGAATATAAATTTATATATTATATAAATATATATATATATATATATTTATATAACGAACTATAAATATATATTGCATAAATATATATTTATGTATTATATATTTATATTGGTTTATATAATTTTATAAAAAAAAGAAGTGTTATAATTAAATAAATGCTTAAATATGTATATAATGTTTATATATGTATAAGTATTATTATTTGCAAACAGATAAATATTTTAAATCAGTTGGTAATAATGCTTGGGCTGTTTGTGATAGCTCTCAGGTTCGAATCTCAGTGGTTACAAATAGATGAATTCTTTTTTATTGTATTTAAAAGTTATTTTAATATAATGAAATTATTAAATAAAATGACAAATATTAGGTAGGAATAATTTTCTTGCTAAAAAAATACTTCATTATAGAAACGAATAATTTCGTTGTTAAAATTAGCTACGAGCATATTAGCTACAAAAAAAAATTGTTTATAAATTCGTTGCTAATTAAAATTAGCAACGAATTTAGCTATTTAGCAAGATATTTAGCTCCTTGCTAAAAGTAGATTTTCTTGCAGTGTACTTACCCGTTGATATTTGCGCTGAAGCCCTTCGTGTTTGTATTTCATCGCCTACTAGTTGTCGTAGTGGCTGAACGTCAACCAGCGTCTGATTACGTCTTTCATATGCAGCTCTCGTTGCCGAAATTGATCGTACGTACAAAATTGACGTGATGCTGAAATTTGGCCCTGACGGGATTTAGGAGCTTGTTTTGCAACACAAGAGTTAAGGTGTCTTGCTAGTGTCGAGTTGCCGGTAAGGATTAACAACATTGAGCATAATTTGCACCGCGCCTTGAATTCGGCGGTACCAACTTTAAGCTTCCCAAAATGTTCCCAAACTGGTGTCGTACGATGATGTTCCACCACTTCGATCGTGCTATGAGTCGACGACACTTGCGTTGAGGAGGACGATGTTATACACGAATTTTTATAAAAATATATGTAAAAGAGAGAGAGAGTGAGAGATTAGGTGTGAGAGAGTGATACAGAGAGAGAGAGAGGGAGGGGTCAGCTGATAGGGAGAGGGGTTTAAAATTTTTTAATTTTATTATTATTATTTTTAAATTTTTAAAAAAAAATTATATTTTTTTAAAAAAAAAATTATAATTGCCTAGTGTCGAGGCTTGCCGCTGCTGCTGCTGTCAGCAGCACAGCTGCTGTCAGCAGCAACTTTGCCGGCAGCTGGCAAAGCTGCCAGTTGCTGGCAAGCTGTTGGCCAACGACTCTTATAAGAGCAGTTGGTCAACCGCTCTTATAAGAGCTAACCTGGGTCGGGCTTTGCCTCGGCTCGGGTCAGGTCCGGCCCAAAATTCGGGCTTTGCTCGGCCTGATCGAGGCCGGGTATCGGGTCAGGCAATGGTTTCATAGCGGGGCCCTCACAGGGCCCCGAGCCCGAACTAGACCTAGATCGGACTTTTTTCGGGATGGGCTCTGGCCGTCCCACTGAGCCCGAATTTTTTAGACACGCCTAACTTAACCCTTAATAGAAGTCTCTTTATATTTCCTCAGTTATTCCCATTTCCTGTGATGGGCAAGAGAGTGATTCTCCAACCCCGAACAGCATATTTCGATTCAGGTGACTTCCGATTATAATATACCCTCCTCCGTATGCAAGTATATCTATCAATTAGTTTATTTACTTTATTATATATCTGCGAGTATATTGTTGAATTGCCAATAAGATAATTAATTGCCATTCCCCCCCCCCCCCCCCCCCCCCCCCCTCCTCCCCCTCCTCTTTCCCATGCCCCTGCTCTCTTTCCACGTTGTGGTCGGACCTGCTAAAACCAGTTCATGGCGGTTTTCCGGCGAGAGAACAGAGGTTTCTGATCTCACCGGCTAACTCCTGTTTGTAACGGGGAGAGAGAGAGCAGCGGTTTGATGTCTTATTCTCGTGTTTCTTCTTCTACTTCTTCTTCATGATGTTGCCTGCTAGTTATTTCAAATGAAAGGGGATAGCTGAAGCCGTAGGATTTCAAATCGACGGCAGATTCATTTTCTCTCCACCGCTGAAACGCTGAACCGCCTTCCTCTTTACCGTAAGGAGGCGGCGGCGGCGGCAGAAGAAGAAACCTCTCCGAGATTGCAGTGGCGTATATGGTGTTGTATGGAGGGTAGGGAAACGATGCCGTTCGCCGGAATTGGGAACAAAGTGGCGGAAGTTGGCCTGAGCTTCCATTCACCACCACGTATGGCAGCGGCGGCGCAGGGTGCGGCCGGGCCGGAGAGCCTTAACCCCGGCGGAGGAATTATTTCTCCGATTTCGCAAGCGGCTGGAGCGTCATCCGTACCGACATCCACAGAGCATCCGCCGCCCATGCCGCAGCAACAGCCGTGTCCTCTCGCGATGCCACCGATGAAGAAGAAGAGAGGGAGGCCGAGGAAGTACGCCCCGGACGGGAGCCCGCTTCCCATGAATCCAAAGCCGATCTCAGCATCCATGCCGCCGGCCGTGGAGTACACGCCGCCGGCGTTGATATCCATGAAGCGGGGCAGAGGGCGGCCGAGTAGTCTCTCACCGAAACAGCTCCCGGAAGTCGAGCAGGAACAAACTGGTAAAATCAAATCACTACTTCTGTCTTCTACCGTTTTTCCTTAATAATCTCACAACTTTTGCTTCAATTCCCCGTAAATATTCTTCCTTTCTTTGCAATTTTAGCTTCAGATTTCCACAGTTCAGCTTCGCTCTGCGAAGTAGTTTCGTTGGTTCTGAACTTCTCATTGGCTAAAAATGCGAACTTTAATTTTTTTGGGTTTATTGCTCGCTTCGGATACAGTCATACAGATCTGGGTTCGGATCATACGGGATAGTGACACGTGGCAAAACTATTTTTTTAGATATGCTTGATATAGAGTAGCTCCGGGAGATGATTAATTATACTGATGTCGAGAGAGATTACCATGGTCTCTCGTGACTCGTGAGTTTATAGTCTTTCCTGGCATATTTATTTAATTATGTAAAAAAGTTTATTTTATTTTACTCTGATCACATCAAATCGTCACCGTCCGGCCGCCCCCAACTCCTCTGCTCCGTTCGATCTTCTCCCTCGTTACATATCAACAACGCGTGCGGCTGGGGCGGCGCCCTTATGTGTTTTCTTCTCCGGTCTCCATCTCTCCTCTCCCCGTCTCCTTCATAGCTGGGTGTCGCTTTCAACTTCCTGTTTGGGGAGATTCGTCGGCGACTTGGCATCGGTTCATGGGACCACCGAACACGATTGTCTTCTTCAGATCTGTGCGGAGGAGGTTTTTTTGTGTAATACTTGTTTAAAAAAATGTGAATTTGGAGGGTTGAATGAGGGAGCTGGGAAGAAGAGACGGAAGGTGAAGAAAAAACTTTTTTTTTTATTTCCTTTAATCATCATCTTCTCTGTTCATCACTTTGCGAAGCTTGCTAGCTGTATTAATGCCTTAATATGCAGACATGTTTACGATTATGAAACATGTGGTCGGATAATGTACAGAACTGACCCGCGCCGATATATAATGGGTCAGTCAACGAACCCAAGTTAGATGGCTGCTCTGTTAATCCGGTTCGGTTTGTCCTTGTTTTGCTGCGGTCCAAGTATCTGATTTTAGTGATGTTTGATAGTGATGTGACCTCATGGGATTCTTGTTTTCAGCTTCTCGCTCACGTGGCAGGCTCGTGCTCTCAGAGTTTAGTTAGATAAGCAGTCAATCTTCCATGTCTCTTTAATTCTCGCACTTAACAAGCTTCATCCAATTTTATGTTTAATATCAAAAAAATATTAATTTATCGAAGTCATAACTATTATCATGTCAAACTCAATGGTGACATTTTTTCCAAACTCAGAAAGATACTTAAATATTAAATCCTAAATCCTAAGTAAAGTACGAAGAACGGAGAAGCCTGAAAATGCTAAAAGGTGCTTTTGACATTTTTCATTCTTCTATTCTCATAGCATAGGTCAACATTCTTTTCCTCTCACTATTTTTCCAACCACATGTTTTCAACATCTAATTTCCGTATCTCAAACATAGCCTAAATATATTAGGAAAAGCAATAAGTGGAGAATAGAGACACGTGAAAAATGCAAAAAAAACTACTTTAGCTTTTATGAAAGTAGGAGAATTTACTATTTTTCAAAATGACCTCAGAATAATTTTCTTACACAAGAGCTTCCTACCACCGGGAAACCAAAACCCCCAACAAAACAGTAGTGACATTTGGAACGAAATCTTACCGACCACTAGATACTTAAACCCTAACTTTTATCGCTTCTTCAATTTCTTATTATACTGATTTTTTTATGGTTTCGATAGTGAATTGTAGACAATAAGTTGTTGATTGTCTCGCAACTGCAGGGGAGATGGTGGCATGCTCGGCTGGCGCAAATTTCACGCCTCATATAATCACTGTGGCAACCGGTGAGGTATTGCCCAATTGTTTCAATTTGTTGCACTATTTTTTGTTGTTTAAATTAATTATTGAATTTATTTGAATTAATTAATCATGTCATTTCTACTTTAATTTTAATAAAAAAAACTCTTTTTCCCCTTTAATTCTTGTTCTACCCCTCCTTAGGATAAAATTGAGGCGATCCCCCCCCTCCCCCCACACCATTTTTTAATATTCTCTTTTTTCCTTCTTGATGTGGGCTCCCTCAATTTATAAGAGTACTTGGTGTACAACCTCATATTTGTCGAGTGGACTCACCAGACCAAATAGTAAAAAGGAAGATAACATTCTTAAAGGAAGGGGTGAGCAAGGCGAGTACTCGCCGACCTGGGGCGAGTGGGCCCCTGACAGCCAGCGCCTAGTCTTGGGCAAGCCGCGAGTACCCAGTACCATTGGGTAATCACCTCCCCTAGCCGAGCATGCCTCAAGCAGTGTGTGCTCACCCCTCAGGGGATATCCCTTTTTCTCAAGGAATTTTGTGTTGCCATGCGGATAGTAATACCAAACAACGGGATTTCGGTATTATTAGACCAATTTGGATTGCAGATAGTACTTCCAAAAGGGGGATTCTGCTATCCGCAAATCATTTTCAGAAAACTATAAATATAAATAGACCACCAAGGGAACCTTCAGAGGGGAGATTTTTTCGGAGGCTAGTTCTTGTTGGCGAGAGCTCCAACACTTTGTTCATTCAGGTTTTGGGGTTGACATTCTTGTGCTCTCTAGTACCCTCTAGGGTACCCCACTCAGCTCTGGGTTGAGGGGGTGAGATCTTCCTGATCTTTCGGGTTCGTGGCGGGTCCACTACGCTACAACCCGCATGGTCTTTTCTAAGCTTACCATGCCACCATTGTGAGTGAGACTCTATGCTCCAAGTGCCCGACACTATGCTCTCACACGGGTGAAGTGCAAGTTATGCCCAGTCTGAACAATGTTAGACCCAGGTTTTCGGGTTTAACATTCTAATGCGGTGAGTGTGGACTGTAGCTTGTTAGGAAAATTCTAAGTGAGTCCCATAGCAAACTGATGGAGGCAGGTTTTTTGTCAGAGATCTAGTATTCAGACTGAGTCTTTAATATTGTAATGGTTAAGATGAGCGATGGGAGGTGAAGGATGTGTATGGACTATTCCGTTTTGAATAAAACATTCCCCAAGGATTGTTATATGTTGTCTCGAATCGACACACTGGTAAATTTAGTCGTCAGTTTCGCTGTAATGAATTTTTTGAATGTTTTTTAGGTTATCATCAAATTCAAATGCACCCGCCGGATGTCAAGGATGTCTCCCTCATAACGGGTGACATGTAAAAAATTTGTGATAGAGAATAACAGGAAACCAAGCACAGGAACACTCAACCAATCTGAGACTAAGTAAGCCAAATGCAAATAGAAGAACAAAAATCTTGTACTATCAAATCAATCTTTACAAGACGAGGCATACATGACTAGACATGATTCGCCAATGTACCCGATGGAAGCAGAAAAAATACAAGGCAAAGAAAACAAGCCGCGCGGACTCGAAAAGTAACCGCAAGATCTACTGCTAACCGCTACGGAGTTCGCTGAAACTGCTAAGTCGTCAAACCGCAACCTAGCCGCATGAACTGCCCGTAATTCCAATGATGAACTCTATCCGCCGATCTGCAAGCCGCCTAACCGCACGGTTGCCTAGCCGCCAGATCGCGCAAACTGCTGCTGCCGAACTAAACCAAGCCGCCAGAAGCGGAGAGTTTATTGAACTAGGAAACAAGTTGCAGAAGAAAAGACCGCCCGGTCGCAAACCGCGACTGATCAACATCGGGGACTTTGTTCTCAAAAATATCGAAGTAGCAAGCAAGGGACACAAAAAAGACAAGCTCTCTCCAACATGGGAGGGACCATTCGTCGTCACCGCGGTCGTAAAACCTGAAACATACAGGCTGGGCCCTAGACGAGAAGACACTCCACCGAACTTGGAACACGCAGAATTTGCACCCCTTTATCAATGATTTGTATTCTTTGTTTCTCTCATTCAGAATAATAAGCCGCAAGACTAAACTTGCACGCACCCGTGTGCTTTGTTTTTTTTTCAAACAACATTGCAACTTCTTTCAAATATCCTTCGCGGTTCAAGCCCCAAGGCAAAAAACTAGTAAGAGCAGACTTCGGTCCCTCAATGCCCATTGGTAAGAGCGAACTCCATCCCTCTATGCCCATTGGTAAGAGTAGACTCCCATCCCTCTATGCCCACTGGTATGAGAGAACAAAGTTTCACAGATGCCCTAACTGAGTGACAATCTCATACGCCCACTTGCATCGAGCAAGATTCTTACCTGAGCCACAACATTGGTGCCAACACCATGATGAGAACTCACAAATGGTAAGAGCGAACAAAGGTTCCTTTACACCCATTGGTAAGAGGGGAATCTAGTAACTCTATGGACATTTTTAAGAGCAGACTCTATTCCCTCTATGCCCACTGGTAAGAGCGAACGAAGGATCCGCTATATCCTAACTAAGTGATGGCCTCCGTCAACCCCTCGCATCGAGCAGGAAGCTCACCTGAGCCATGACCCTATAGTGGCGACACCAAGTAGAAAGCTCACTACTGGTAATGGAGAACAAATGTTCCTATATGCCCGTTAGTAAGAGCGAACTTTGGTCCCTCTATATCCATTGATAAGAGCAAAATCTGGTCTCTTTATGCCCACTGGTAATAGCGAACAAAGGTTCTTATACACCCTAACTAAGTGACAATCTCTAACGCCCCCTCGTATCGAGCAGGAACCTCACCCCAGCTACAAACCTCTATTGCTAACATCAAGTGGAAAGAACACAACCGACAAGAGCTAATAAAAGTTCCTTTATGCCATCTAGTAAGAGTGGACTCTAATAATTCTATGCCCTCAAGTAAGAGCAGACTCTGATTCCTCTATGCCCTCGGGTAAGAGCAGACTTTGGTCCCTCTATGGTCTCCAGTAAGAGCATACTCTGATCCCTTTACACCATCTTGTTGGATCCCTAGTTGATTTGGGCCAGGTTCATTGACTTAGGATGTGACCCAACCTGTATAGCCAGGGTCAAATTTGTGTCCTAGACTCTAGACCAAGTCCTTAGAGTCACCTTCAGATGGACTAGCTATCATCAAGACCTTCAGAGACTCCAGATTTAGAAGTTTTCAAGACTAAGTAAAGTGAGTTTGACGTTCGTCGAACTCAGTTCGACGTTCGTCGAACTCAGCTCGACGAAAGGTGTTCTGCGCTCGACGATCGTGAGACATTTCTTGGTGCTGAGCTCGACGATCTTAGTTCTCTGTTTGACGAAGACAGAGTTTCTACATCAAGCTAAAGCCAGGACAACTTCAGAATTTTTCTAAGTCCAACTTCAAGATTCGGTCGACGAATTAGTTTCTGAGCTCGACGAACTTGGACCTCAAGTTCTCAACTTCTCAGGACGACGAAGTCAGCTTCTCAGGTCGACGAATGCAGTACTCTACTCGATGAATTCTGAATTCAGAGGATTTGTGTCGACACTTAGGGCATGTGTCGACACCAAACAATTTATGTCGACACCAGAAGATTTGTGTCGACACCAGGATATCAGTCAACACCAATTCATGTCGACACTAGAAGATTTGAGTCGACACCATGATCAATTAGTCGACACCAGCTTATGTCGACACTGGATATCAGCAGATGCAGAATATTTGGCTAAGTCCACAATCTTTCTTCGCTCGACGAATTTGGATCTCAGCTCAACGAATGAAGACTGTCTGTTCGAGTAATGAAGATTGTCTGGTCAATGAACTCTCTCAAGCTCAGCTCGACGAACTCAAGCTCAGCTCGACGAACTCAAGCTCAGCTCGACGAACTCAAACTCAGCTCGACGAATTGTGTTTTTCGTTCGACGATTCCAGACTAGGTCTTCTTCAGTTTTCCCATCCCGTTTCTTGGCGATGATTCCTGAACAATTAATGCCAGATCTTCTCGGAATGTTACCGTTGGAAAGCGCATTGACTATGGATTAATACATGCCGTTTTTCCATGGGACAGTTAGGGAATTCATTGATTGCCGCTTCCTTCCCATGCTGACTGCATTTACTGCTTAAGATTTCAAATTTCCAGTGTGTTCTTCAGTCAGTCGATGTAAGAAAAGAAAGGATCAAGTACTACTAGATAGTGATACAGACATACAGTGATACACACAGACAATCAGATAGACACACTCAGATTGTACAGAAGAACAATCATACTCAAATCAAAAGTTCTACTGCAATTAGCCCAGAGTAGAGAACATCTTGAAGAAGAAGAAGAACATTCAAATACAATCAAGAGTCTTCTTCCTTCAACTCTATAGGACAACTTCAAAGGACAACAAAATTTCAATCTGTCAAAGAAGTTCCTGAAGCAATTTCTGGTCCAGACAGTATAGGTCGTTGAAGACCTATCACCCTGTAGCAGTGCTCCAGCTTTCCTGATACATTCAATATCTCAGGGGGAGCAAAATCTGCTAACATCAATCCACAAGTCTTCTCAAGTTGTTATTGAGAAAGAGAAGACCTCATCACCCTCTTTTCCAACTCTTGTATAGGGTTTTAATTCCCTTCAAAATTATTCTGGTTGCAAGTCTCCTTCCAAAAGACTTGAGGTTTTGGTTTTTGAGCACCTGAACAAAAGCTCATTGGTGTCAAGCACCTGATCAAAAACCTGAGTGGATTCCTATCAGGGTGGTAGAAGAGTGGATGTACCCAGGTTGGGGAACCACTATAAAATTTCTTGTGTCATCTGGTTACCCTCTATTTTTGTTTTAGCTGTGATCTGTGACTGTTTAGGTTGCTGTGCTTAGTTTATTTTATTTGCTGACTTGTTCACCTAGGCTTACAACAAAAGTTGTAAAAATTTTGAAGAAAGCACAATACTCTATTCACCCCCCCCCCTCTAGAGTATTTCAGATCTAACCTGCACTTTCAATTGGTATCAGAGGGAGGTTCGTTAAAAATACCACACCTTAATCTTAACTGGTTGTACAGGCTAACACCTGAACTACAAAGATCCATCTTGTTAGATCTGTTTGTTTGTTTTTGTTATTAGATTTATTTCTTCACAGAAATGACCCAAAATAAAGATTATGCAAGCATCAGACCTACAGTTTGCAATCTTAACAAGTTTGCCATCTGGAAGGCAAGAATCAGATTATACATGAATTCTATTGATGAGGATATCTTTTCTGTTATCTTGACAGGTGTACCTCCAGCACCTGCAGCTTCTACAAGCACCTCCACCAACATGACTGCAGTGCCTCCTCCTGAGAACAATGAAGCTTACAAGAAAGCCAAAATGGCAGATGCTAAAGCAATGAATATCTTGGCTCAGACAATGTCAGATGACATATTTCAGAAGGTGGTTGAATGCACTTCAGCCAAGGCCATTTGGAATTCCCTCAACCAAATGGTAGCTGGCTCAGCAGATGATAAAAAAGACAGGAGATCCAATCTCATTTCCATGTATGAGAATTTCAAAGAGGATGAGAAAGTGTTGGGTATTGTATCTGAAAGATATGGTTCCTAAACACCTAGAGGGGGGGGGGGGGTGAATAGATGACCTAATCCTTTTTAAACTTAAATGGCAGCAATCAGTTATATCACGGAATACTAACTATTTTATCACAGCAAACACACAGCATGCACAGCAACAATCACAGCACAGCACAGCATACACAGTGGTTTATAGTGGTTCCCCAAGATATGAGTACATCCACTTTCCCCCTTCGCCTATCTAGTAGTGTACTAGATTCGGCCAAACTCCTCCACTGTCTCAGAACCCAAATTGGTTCCTACACCTCAGGCCCAAAGCCTTACAACTCAGCTTTATCCCAAAGCCTACACTCAGCCAATCAAGGCCTACACTCAGCCAACCAAGGCCTACACTCAGCCAACCCAGGCCTACACTCAGCCAACAAGGCCTACACTCAGAGATCTCAATCTCCTACACTCAGGCTCTCAAGCCCTACCCTCAGCCTTTATAATTATAGGCTTACAATTCACTCAGATCCAAAGGATCCTACAAGTTAAAAATGTATTACAAATATTAACTCAACAACTCAGAAATAAAAGAGGGGAGTTGAGAGTTTCTTGATGAGTTCTTGGAAGAACTCAGCTGGATTCAATCTGACTTAGCTTTCTTCAAAGCTTCTTGAGTAGAACTGAATAAGATTGTCTCCTTCTGCAGTTGTTCCTTGACCTCTGCCACTTAGAATTCAGAATAAATCTGAACCCTTCTTCTCAGCCTAGTTCCAACGGCTGATTTCTTGGATGGAGCCCTCTCTCTCCAACTTCTTAGATCTGCACTTGGACTGCAAGATCTTCTTGTGTTGATACTCCATGTACCACTTTAATAACTTGTTCTTCAACAATGTGATCAACCTCAACAACTCTAACAGTTTCTGTAAACTGTAGGTGCCTATTTATAGGCCTTCTTCATGGTAACCGGCTGGTCCGGTCCATAACTGACTTCTGATATCTCTGACAGGTGCTGTAGACCGGCTGGAACGGCAGCTGTCAAGTCATCCAGTCATTTCTTGAAAATCTCTAACTGTCTGAAAGTGTCGAGACTTTCTGTCTTTAAGTGTCGACACTTATAGTTCAAGTGTCGACACATGTTGTGTAAGTGTCGACACAAGTCTACAAGGTGTCGACACAACTCCTTGTATGTCTCGACACAGTTTCTTCTGCATGTGTCGACACTGAAATTGAGTGTCGACACAAGTACTTGTTCTTCTATCTGTACTGAATTCTTCTAAGTGTCGACACATCACCTTTGTGTCGACACAACTTCTTGTGTTGAATCTGTCAAGTGTCGACACTAATTCTTGGTGTCGACACATAGTCTTCTATGTTGATTCTTGCTGAGTGTCGACACAGCTCCTTATGTCGACACACCTTCTTTTTGTTGAGACTTCAGCTGAGTGTCGACAGATTCCCTTAGTGTCGACACTTGTACTTAGAATAATTTTGTTGATCTTTTTGATCTTTGCTAAGTGTCGACACAGCTCCTTGTGTCGACACTTTCTTCAAGTGTAGAGTCTTTAGCTAAGTGTCGACACATTGTGCTGGGTGTCGACACTTACTTCATGTGTTGACTCTTCTGGTTATGTGTCGACACATTGTGTTGAATGTCGACACTTACTTCAAGTGCTGACTCTTCTGTTGAGTGTCGACACATTGTTCTGAGTGTCGACACATTGTTCTGAGTGTCGACACTTTAACTTAGTCTCTGCAGACTTTTGCTGAGTGTCGACACAGCTCCAAGTGTCGACACTTTCTGGGGTAGACACAGCTTCACTGTGTGTCGACACAGCTCCTTGTGTCGACACTTTCTGTCTGCACTTTTCTTCACTGAGTGTCGACACAGCTCCAAGTGTCGACACTTACTGTCTGGTGTCGACTCTGCATCCCAGTTGTCGACACAATGACTCCAAGTGTCGACACTGCTTGTCTGGGTGTCGTCACAAGCCTTCTTAAGTGTCGACACTTTCTCCTCTGGGTGTCGACACATGGAATTAGAAACTTTTTGCTTCAGTCCAGTGATTACATAACCTGCACAAGTAAACTCAGCATACATCAAATACATTATGTTGTATATCATTGAGTTGGGTGAGGATTCTTCAAATCAGGTACATTTGACCAATGTACCCAACAATCTCCCCCTATTTGGAGAAGTCATAACCCTTAATCAATGATATACACCATTTATAATTAAAAATTACAAAATGATGTAAAGCAGGTTATATTCAGCAGGGTAAACATAAACATGTATTAATTCACACATGTATACACATTCATCATTTCAGAACAAATAAGAAATAGACACATTCACAGAACAATCATGAAATATATTGATCATATATTGTTCTAACATTTTTCTTATACATTTTCAGTAGTTTACAAAAATGTTTTACATTTAAAAGATTACAAAATAATATTCAAGTAAAATCTTAATCTATTTCTGATCAGGTTTCTTGATAACTATTCTCTTGCCAGCTTGAACTTGAGCTTTGACAGGGGCATCAACAGTTTCAGCATCAGCAGGCTTCTTGCCTTTTAGATCTTTCTTTTTGAGTTCTTCTGCCTTGATCTTCTGCCTCTCAAAATAGTGATATGGCTTGGGGAAGTACTTGCTAGGCTCCACTGCAGTAGGAGGTAGCTTTCCCATCTTTGCCTTCCTTCTGTATTGAACTATTGCTTCCTGCCTGATCTCATGTTTTCTCCATTCAGCTTCAGAAAACCATTTGTTCCTGTCATGAGTATTGTCCTTGGCGGCTTTCCAGGCAGTTAATATTATATTCCTAGAGGTAGGGATCCACTGTTCAAAATCTGGCCTTTGTTCTGCTTGTTCCCTAAACCTCTTTTTGGACAACCTTGTCTCTTCCTCTTTCTGTAGAGCCTCTTGCATGGCTTCAGATATAGGTTGAACAACCTTTTCAATATGGACATTGTCCTTGCCCTCAGGTGGGCTATACATTGTGCTCACATCTGCTTGAATCATTTCAAAGTCTGGAGGTGGATAAATGACCTGAGCTACTTCTGGTTGCTCACCTCCAAAATAAGCAGGATTTAGTCCAGATTCAGCAACCTCATTGTCATCACACAGAGGAGGATATCCAAGTGTAGCTCTGATGGAATTTGATATCCACTTAGCATGTTCAGAGCTTGCCTTGACTAGTACTCTCTCCCCCTTTATGACTTCTCTAGCCATGTGATCTCTGACATCATCCTTCTGAAATCTGATTTGACTATCCAAGTATCTGATGCCATCTTTAAAGAAAGGTTTAAGCTTTTGAAGTTGATCAGATATAGCTTTCTAGGAGGCTTGGATTGCAGTCTTTACAGCAGAAATTTCTTCTTGAAATACTTTATCAAAATCAGCTTTAGCAGCAGCAGTAGATGTAGAAGGTTCAGCAGCCTTGTTCTTCAACTCAGTGACTATAGCATTATGGGAGGCAGTCAAATTGTCATTCATTCTTAATTGATTCTCAAGAATATATCCTTGTTTCAATGCTATATCATCCACCTGTGCCTTGATCTTCTCTTGGTGTGTTGCCAAATACACCACTGCATTTCCACCTTTGTGGAAGCATTCATTCATCTCTTTCTTGTTAAGGTTCATTTCAAACCTTATAGACTTTATATCTTGGGCCAGATCAAACTGCAAAGCTTTGTGCCCTTCATCTACATAAGCCTCTATAGCTTTTCTCTGTTCATCCAGTTTTATCTGCATTGCAATCATTAATGCACTATAATCAACAGTTGGAGCTTGTTGAACTATAGGCTGTGGGGCTATACATTGCAGAGCTTTCTTATAACTCTGACTTCTCCTTTTAAAGACATACAGTTTCTTCTTCTTTGCCCTAGCACTCTCCTCATCTTCAGAGGCAGAAGTGCTGGCTATGTCAACCCTATCCTTAGGGCTTGGAGGTCTGTCAGCTTGCACATCAGGTGCCTTCTCAGTTTCTGGCCTTAAAGGCTCTTCCAGAACTTGCACTTGCTCCCCCTCAGTAGCAGTATTATCTCTTCCAGCAGCTTCCTTGTCCAGGTCAAAATCTTGTTGGTCGAGATTGAGGAATAAATCTTCCATGGTGAACTCTTGTGGAGACTGTGTAGGAGAAGTTCTTAGGTCTTCAACTACTGGATCAGGAATCACTTCTTGTACAGCAGATGTGTCTTTTCTAACAACATCTGGAACTGGACTATTCAGCTGAGTATGCTGATTAACATCAGACAGATCAGCATCTACTATAATAAAATCTAAGGTGTGGAGTTCAGTGAGTACCTCTTGTATGATGGTGGTGGCTTGCTCACTGGCCAGTGTAGAGGGTTCTTCTACAACTGGAGGCTCCCCCTGGCTGTGATCCTTGTGGATGGGGCTAGCTTCAGGAAGCTCCCCCTGGATCTCAGCAAGCTCTTGAGCAGCAGGAGATTTCACTGCAGGCTCTTCCTCATGCTCATCTGGAGTGAAGACAACATGTTCTTCACTCCCAGAACTGCTAGTGGACACTTGTTCCACATGAGCTGTTTTCCTTTTCTTCTTTGGAGGAGTGTCTTTCTCAGTAACTGTCTTCTCTGGGGTTGGCATTTTCTTGGACAACACCCTGTCCCATCTTGAAAAGATCCTTAGATCCATTTTCCTCATGTGGTTTATCTTGCTTCCTGCAGTAGTACTCATTACCTCTGGTATCACACCAGCTAGGTATAGACTAATGATTCTGCCCAGATTGGGCTTCTTCAAGCTCTCCTTAATCTTCTCATAAACCACTAAAGACCAGTCTGTTTTCAGAGTGAAGATTATCCTTGTCATGATTCCAAACATATAGGCAGACACTCTGTCATGCCCTCCAGGCTTGCTTAAGATCACCTTGCCAACTATCTCAGACATGAACTTTCCTTGATTATTCATGCCTTTTCTGTTGAAAACTGAACCTAGCTTCATCTTTGGATCAAGACCACACCAGGTAAGAGCTTCCCTGGTCTTGGATGCAGTAATTTCTTCTTCATCTTGAGTTTTTGGTAGCTGGAGCACATTCCTCAGATTTTTAGGTGAAACCTTGACCTTAGTTCCATGAACTCTGGATTTGATTCTGTATCCAGATTCATCTACTGCAGCTCCATTAAGGAATACAAGCACCTCCTTCTTCCAAATCTTAGTAGGTTCAGAAACTAAGTATTCCAACCCTGAATCGGCGACTAGGGTTACTACTACCTTGATTTCTGGATCAGCATCGTCGAAGGCGCCGCACACAAGCTCATATCCTTCGTTAACGTTCTCCTCAAGCTTAGGAGCCATTAGGGTTTGTAGAATTTGTCTTTAGAAAAGAGAGGTGTCGACACAGTAGTTTTGGTCTCGAAACTTTGAAAGCGTGTCGACAAATAAAGACAGAACCCTATTTATACCTTTCTAATTTTGAAGATGAACAGGCGTGATAGCTAACTTAAAATGTGTCGACACTGGCAATAAGTGTCGACACTGACTTATAATGTCTCGACACATATGTGTCGACACAAGTTTAGTCAACAGATTTTATGTGTCGACACTTGGTTATGTGTCGACACAACATAACTCGACACATTGTCGAGACTTTACTTAGAAAATTCTGAGTAAAACATAAGTGTCGACACCATATTGGATGTGTCGACATCTACTTGTCATGTGTCGACACTAACATTCTGAAGTGTCGACACCAACATCCTGGATGTGTCGACACCTTTTTCCTGAAGTGTCGACACCACTATTCTGTGTCGACATAGACTTGTCTATGTGTCGACACTTTTTTACTTAGCCAATTTTAATTCTGTAAACTTACTCTAAGTTTAACATTCCTAGTTCAATTTTGAATCTATTGAACTTAGCTTCTTCTAGGGGCTTAGTAAACGTATCAGCTATTTGATTATCAGTTTTAACATATTCAAGTAAAATATCTTCTCTTTCTACATGCTCCCTAAGAAAATAATATTTAATTTTAATATGTTTAGTTCTACTATGTGATACAGGGTTATTAGCTATTAAAATAGCACTTGTAGAATCACAGAAAAGTGGAGTTCTACTTACCTGAAATCCATAGTCCTCTAGCTGATATTGTATCCACAGAAGTTGAGCACAGCAACTTCCTGCAGCCACATACTCTGACTCTGCAGTGGAGATAGCCACACTGGTTTGCCTCTTGCTACTCCATGAAATTAGTCTCCCACCTAGGAATTGACAGGTTCCAGTAGTGCTCTTTCTATCCTCTTTGCATCCTGCAAAGTCTGCATCTGAATAACCTGTTAGATCAAAATCTCCATTCCTAGGGTACCAGAGGCCTAGATAGGGAGTGCCCTTTAGATATCTCAATATTCTTTTAACTGCTGTCAAATGAGACTCTTTAGGGCAGGCTTGATACCTGGCACAAACACATGTAGCATACATGATGTCAGGTCTACTAGCAGTCAAGTATAATAGGGAGCCAACTATCCCTCTATACAAGGTTTCATCTACAGGTTTCCCTGCATCATCCTTGCTAAGAGACATACTTGACCCCATAGGAGTCTTCATGGTGCTGGATGAATCCATACCATACTTCCTTATGAGTTCTAGGGTGAACTTGGACTGACATATGGATAAACCACTTTCAGTTTGTTTAACTTGGAGACCCAAGAAAAACTTCAGCTCTCCGATACTACTCATCTCAAACTGACCTTGCATAAGTTTTGCAAACTTTTTGCAAAGGCTGCTTTCAGTAGACCCAAATATAATGTCATCTACATATATTTGGACTAGTATAACTTTGCCTCTAGATTCCCTAAGGAATAGAGTCTTATCTATTTTCCCCCTTGAGAACTTGTTCTCAATGAGGAAACTAGATAGGGTTTCATACCAAGCCCTAGGGGCTTGCTTTAACCCATATAAAGCTTTCCTAAGTCTATAGACATGATGAGGTAGAGTTGGATCAACAAAACCTGAAGGCTGCTCCACATAGACTTCTTCTTTAAGATTACCATTTAGGAATGCTGACTTGACATCCATTTGGTATACCTTGAATCCTTGATAGGTTGCATAGGCCAAGAACATTCTTATGGCTTCCAGTCTGGCTACTGGAGCAAAGGTTTGATCAAAATCAATACCTTCTTCTTGCCTATATCCTTTAGCAACCAGTCTAGCCTTATTCTTAATGATGACCCCTTGTTCATCCATCTTATTCCTGTAGATCCACTTAGTTCCTATTACATTGTGGTCTTTAGGTTTAGGAACAAGTTCCCAGACCTTGCATCTCTTGAACTGATTAAGCTCTTCTTGCATTACTTCAGTCCATAGTGGATCTTGTATTGCTTCTTCAAACTTCTTAGGTTCAACTTGTGACAGAAAGCTGGAGTAGATTGCTGCATTCATGTTTCTACTCCTGGTTTGAACTCCTTGTCTTGGATCTCCAATAATCAGCTCTACTGGATGATCTCTAAGATGCCTGTGGGCTGGAGGCATCCTATCTTCTGGTTGAACTACTTCAGCATCTGCATCATGCTGTACTCCTTGGATTTCTTCAGCAATTGGCACATGTAGTTCTCCCCCTGGACAACAGCTACTGTCTTCTACTTACTGTCTTGCAGCAGGCACTTCTTCTATAGTAAGCTTGTCCATTTTCTTTGTCAAACCTGTGGGGATGCATACACTACTAGACAACTCATTATTAATAAGTTTAGTCTCATCAAAAACTACATGCACTGATTCTTCTACAACTTGTGTAGTCAAGTTGTAGACTCTATAAGCCTTACTGTTATTGCTGTACCCAACAAAAATTCCCTCTTGGGACTTGGCAGCAAACTTAGTTAAGTAAGAATTTCCATTGTTAAGTATGAAGCATTTACAACCAAAGATCCTAAAATAGGATAGGTTTGGTTTCCTGCCTTTCACAACTTCATAGGGGGTCTTGTTAAGCCTTTTAGTGATGGTAGCCCTATTTATAACATGGCATGCAGTGTTAACTGCTTCAGCCCAGAAATACTCTGGCAGTGATGTATCACTTAATAGGGTCCTACCAGCCTCTATCAAGGTTCTATTCTTCCTTTCAGCAATGTCATTTTGCTGAGGTGTTCTAGGTGAAGAGAATTCTTGAAATATCCCAAAATCTTCACATAGTTTTGTCATGCTATCAGACTGAAATTCAGTACCATGGTCACTTCTAATCTTGACCATTGTACTGTTTAGTTCATTCTGAATTTGTTTGACAAAGTTATGGAAGACACTAGGTGTTTCAGATTTCTGTCTTAAGAAGAACACCCAGGAAAACCTTGAGTAGTCATCTACAACTACAAAGGTATAGACTTTCCTACCTAAGCTGTGAACTGGCATTGGACCAAAGAGATCCATATGCAAGAGGTATAAACACCTCACAGCATCTTTGTTTTCTATGCTTCTAAAGGTGGATTTAGTCTGCTTGCCCTTTTGACAAGCTGAGCAAATACCATCTTTAACACACTTAACTTGAGGACCATTCCTCACTAACTCTTTGCTAAAGAGTTTGCTAATAGTCTTGTAGTTAAGATGGGCAAGCCTCTTGTGCCATTTGACACAATGAGAGACATTCTCATCAGCTACAAGACAAACTGGAGAACCATTGTTCTCAATCATAATGTCTAGACAGTAGACATTCCTCTTCCTATAACCTGTCAAAATGATCTCTTGATCACTTGATCTCTTGATATGACAACCATTTTTAACAAATGAGTTGTCATACCCTACATCACTTAATTGACTTATACTTATTAGGTTCTGTTTCAACCCTTTAACATAAGCCACTTGAGTAATGGTAACTAAGTTTGTAGAAATGTTACCAAATCCTTTGATAATTCCTTTTTCAGAACCACCAAAGGTTACTTTTGGACCATCTTTTACTGGAATGTAGTCCTTTAGTAATCCTCTTGTTCCAGTCATATGTCTGGAACATCCACTGTCCAAGTACCATGTTGGGGTATAGCCACTTGCACTCATCTGCAAAACAGATTAATGAACCTTAGAACCCAAAGAATTCTTGGGTCCTTGGTACTTGTTAGTCTGCAATCTGACAAAGCTACCCACTGGCTTTCCAACAGGTAGTTTGGTACTCACTTTGGCACTAGCATTGTGCCAACAGTCCACTGCAAAATGGCCAACTTTGCCACAGCACCAACATTCAAACTTATTGTACCTTTGCTTAGGTACAGCCTTGGCTGTCTTATCTACAACAGGCTTGTTGAATGTTGGGGCTTTGCCCTTGGACTTAGACTTGGACTGCTCAGTCCCTGCAGGTCTAATAAAGCCCAGTCCAGCCTTGCCTTTATGATGAACAAATTCATCAATTAAAGGTAGCACTGACTTAGGTTTAGAAAACCTAGCAACAAGATCTCTCTCTTTCTGAAGATTTATCTCCAGACCCTTGATTTGATCATTCTTAAAGGTGATAGTCCCCATCTGAATCACTGTTATGTGTTTCAGTCTGGCTATCTCATTCAGCTTTTGATCAAATTGCTTCTCAAAATCTGTTGCAGCAGCTTTAAGATCAGCAATTTCCTTTGCCTGACTTTTGGCTAGGGACTTGCTTTTCTTGTAAGCTTGCAACAGCACTTTATATTCATCTATAAGCTGATGAATATCATCCTCAGACTCAGATACATTCTCATCACTTGATGAAGAAGAATCTGAATCTGAACTAGAACAAGAAACTGAACTTGAACTTGAACCTTGTACCTTACTGGGTCCTGGCTGCTCCAGGATTTTGGCACTCTCTGTCAAAGCCATTAGCCCTTGGCATTGACTGTCTTCTTGTTCATAAATAGACTCCATTAACTGCATGAATTCTTCCTCTTCTTCTTCAGCAAACAGCCCTATGTAGGCTTCAGCCTCAGACTCAGTTTCTGAAGAAGAGATATCTGATAGAGTCTTCTCCTTCTTGGCAACAAAAGACTTCTCTTTCTTGCCTTTGAAGTGAGCCTTTTTCCTGTCACCAGATTCCTTTCTCTTCTCTGGACAATCTGCAATAACATGTCCCTGTCTATTGCAGCAATAGCACACTATCTTAGATCCAGTTGTCTTGCTTGACTTTGTCCTCTTCCTATCTTTCTTTGAAGGCTTTTTCTCCTGATAAAAGACTTCCTTTCCCTTTGAAGTAGAAGGTCTTGACCTCCACTGTTTCTTCTTCAAGAATTTCTGAAAGTGTCTAGTGAAGGCAGCAAAGTCTTCATCACTTTCACTGCTCTCAGTCTTTGTGCTGACTGACTCATCTGATTCTGATTCAACTACCTCTGGAGGTGGAGTTGATGACTTATTCCTGCACTTTCTGGGAACTTCTGTCTTGAAGGCAACTGATCTTTCCTTGTGTTCAATTCTTGTTGACTTCTCCTCCTCTTTTCTCACTGTCAATTGCATTTCATAAGACAATAACTTGCCAAACAGTGTAGGAGGAGGAATTTCCCCCAACTTAGCCATTTCTCTAATGGCACAGATCTTTGTGTCCCAATCTTTGGTTAGGGACCTTAGGAACTTGTCATTTAGTTCATAGTTACTGAACTCTCTTCCATAAGACATGAGTTCATTAACTATTCAGTAGAACTTCTTGTAGCACTTAGTTATGCTATCACCTTTACCTTGTCTAAAACTCTCATACTCCTGATTTAGCAAGGATTTTCTATCTTGTCTGACTTCTTCAGATCCTTCCATATACACTATAAGAGTGTCCCATATCTCTTTGGCTGTCTTACAGTGTATAAGATTCTGAAAAGTTGCATCATCAATGGCACTCACTATTATGTTCTGTGCCCTCTTGTCCATTGTGGCCAGGACAATCTCATCATTAGTCATCTCAGAGAAATCCTTTGGAGTTCTCTGATTTGCATCTAAAACTGAAATCTTCATGGGCACATAAGGCCCTTCCTTTACTGTGATGTAGATTCTAGGGTCTGAGGCCTCCATAAACAGCCTTACCCTTTCCTTCCAGATCCCAAAGATCTCTTTCCTGCATATGGGTAATTTCATGGAACCCAATTCCTTGTGATTCTCAGAGGAACCCATGTTTCTTGAGTTTCTTGAATTTCTTGAATCTGTGTTTTGCCTTACACTGAATCTGCCAAACAGGATCTCCTCAGACTGTTAGTCCTTTTTGAGGAACCTGCCTTTGATACCACTTGAAAGATATGGTTCCTAAACACCTAGAGGGGGGGGGGGTGAATAGGTGACCTAATCCTTTTTAAACTTAAATGGCAGCAATCAGTTATATATAGAATACTAACTATTTTATCACAGCAAACACACAGCATGCACGACAACAATCACAGCACAGCACAGCATACACAGTGGTTTATAGTGGTTCCCCAAGATATGGGTACATCCACTTTCCCCCTTCGCCTATCTAGCAGTGTACTAGATTCGGCCAAACTCCTCCACTGTCTCAGAACCCAAATTGGTTCCTACACCTCAGGCCCAATGCCTTACAACTCAGCTTTATCCCAAAGCCTACACTCAGCCAATCAAGGCCTACACTCAGCCAACCAAGGCCTACACTCAGCCAACCCAGACCTACACTCAGCCAACAAGGCCTATACTCAGAGATCTCAATCTCCTACACTCAGGCTCTCAAGCCCTACCCTCAGCCTTTATAATTATAGGCATACAATTCACTCAGATCCAAAGGATCCTACAAGTTAAAAATGTATTACAAATATTAACTCAACAACTCAGAAATAAAAGAGGGGAGTTGAGAGTTTCTTGATGAGTTCTTGGAAGAACTCAGCTGGATTCAATCTGACTTAGCTTTCTTCAAAGCTTCTTGAATAGAACTGAATAAGATTGTCTCCTTCTGCAGTTGTTCCTTGACCTCTGCCACTTAGAATTCAGAATAGATTTGAACCCTTCTTCTCAGCCTAGTTCCAACGGCTGATTTCTTGGATGGAGCCCTCTCTCTCCAACTTATTAGATCTGCACTTGGACTGCAAGATCTTCTTGTGTTGATACTCTATGTACCACTTTAATAACTTGTTCTTCAACAATGTGATCAACCTCAACAACTCTAACAATTTCTGTAAACTGTAGGTGCCTATTTATAGGCCTTCTTCATGGTAACCGGCTGGTCCGGTCCATAACTGACTTCTGATATCTCTGACAGGTGCTGTAGACCGGCTGGAACGGCAGCTGTCAAGTCATCCAGTCATTTCTTGAAAATCTCTAACTGTCTGAAAGTGTCGAGACTTTCTGTCTTTAAGTGTCGACACTTATAGTTCAAGTGTCGACACATGTTGTGTAAGTGTCGACACAAGTCTACAAGGTGTCGACACAACTCCTTGCATGTCTCGACACAGTTTCTTCTGCATGTGTCGACACTGAAATTGAGTGTCGACACAAGTACTTGTTCTTCTATCTGTACTGAATTCTTCTAAGTGTCGACACATCACCTTTGTGTCGACACAACTTCTTGTGTTGAATCTATCAAGTGTCGACACTACTTCTTGGTGTCGACACATAGTCTTCTATGTTGATTCTTGCTGAGTGTCGACACAGCTGCTTGTGTCGACACACCTTCTTTTTGTTGAGACTTCAGCTGAGTGTCGACACATTCCCTTAGTGTCGACACTTGTACTTAGAATAATTTTGTTGATCTTTCTGATCTTTGCTAAGTGTCGACACAGCTCCTTGTGTCGACACTTTCTTCAAGTGTAGAGTCTTTAGCTAAGTGTCGACACATTGTGCTGGGTGTCGACACTTACTTCATGTGTTGACTCTTCTGGTTGTGTGTCGACACATTGTGTTGAGTGTCGACACTTACTTCAAGTGCTGACTCTTCTGTTGAGTGTCGACACATTGTTCTGAGTATCGACACTTTAACTTAGTCTCTGCAACTTTTGCTGAGTGTCGACACAGCTCCAAGTGTCGACACTTTCTGTGGTAGACACAGCTTCACTGGGTGTCGACACAGCTCCTTGTGTCGACACTTTCTGTCTGCACTTTTCTTCACTGAGTGTCGACACAGCTCCAAGTGTCGACACTTACTGTCTGGTGTTGACTCTGCATCCCAGGTGTCGACACAATGACTCCAAGTGTCGACACTGCTTGTCTGGGTGTCGTCACAAGCCTTCTTAAGTGTCGACACTTTCCCTCTGGGTGTCGACACATGGACTTAGAAATTTTTTGCTTCAGTCTAGTGATTACATAACCTGCACAAGTAAACTCAACATACATCAAATACATTATGATGTATATCATTGAGTTGGGTGAGACTTCTTCAAATCAGGTACATTTGACCAATGTACCCAACAGTATCCACAACGTACCTGATTTGAAGAAGCTCCTAAACAAGCTAAGGTAAATAGACAATGTATTTGATAAAATATTTCAAGTTGTGCTTGCAGTTATTCCACGCTAAGTGCACACCAATGTCAGGGTGCAGTAGGTCAATATACACGGGTCTGCACGACGTAATCCCTCGTTGAGCAGATCAGTGTGTTAGCCTACGTGTACTCTCTCTATTGGAGTGTACTTACTTTCAAGTACAGGGCTGTGCTTATGCAAGAGTAGACAAGGAGCAAGGATGGGTCAAAGAGCAGCTCATGGGCGGAAAGACGAAAAATCGTCTAAGTGTTAATCGATGAGAATCACCAAGTGATTCTCGCCGATTCGGGGAGAATCACTAGTGATTCTCGCCGAATCGTCGAGAATCACTGGCTTATTCTCGCCGTCTCTTTCCAGCTACCTCAGAGCGTGCAAACAAGTCTACATCGACGAGAATCACCTTTGATTCTCGGCGAATCGGCGAGAATCACCTTCGATTCTCGCCGAATCGGCGAGAATCACCTTCGATTCTCGCCGAATCGGCGAGAATCACCTTCGATTCTCGCCAATTTTGCCTTGGGCAATTTTCTGGAAACCGCTGGACCGGACTCTGCCGCTGGCACTGTTTTGAACCGGGCTTGGGGTTTCTTCTGGCGGGACCCACAACGGTCATTAAGGAGTATTCGAGTGTATAAATACACGCGTATTTTTGAACAGAAAGACATACAGAAAAACGAAGCCGAGCCGCCGACCTTGACCTAGATCGCGAAATCCGCTCCGCCACCGTCGCCGCTCGTGCCAGTAGATCGCCGGCTTTGATCGAGGTTGCTTCCAGATCTCCCAGTGACAGAAGCTTAGGCAAGCATAGCGTCTCACGCGTCTAACCAGAGATCCTTTGTCTCTTGATTCGTTGATCTGTAAAACCTTCCCCTTCCGAATCGATTGATACGATCGATCCTAGTGTGACCGTTGGTAGACCTTGCTAGCTTTTCTACGAAGATTGAATCTCCAAAGTACAGCAGCCGCACACCGTTGTCCCCGCCGATCCCAAGAACCAAGCTGCTGCCCTTCTTGCCGCCGCCGGTTTCGGGGAGATTCTCTCCAAGAGAGATCTAGGGTTGTGGACTCTTCGTTGACCTCAAGAACACGTCATCGAACGAAGAGGGACAGCTTGTCTCCAAAAGTTGTTTGTATTTCTTATACATTCTAGTTTCATTTTTGTTGTAAAGGAACGTTGGTTCCTAGTTGTAAGGGTTGGGTGCAACCCGTGTTGTAGGAGTGTTGTCTCCTACGTGTGGAAGGGTTCCTTCCGATAGTGCAAGGATTGGATTTCAATCCTGTTGGTGAAGTGACCGAGTCGTCCCTTGTTGGGAGATAGGTCGAAGGGGGAAAGTGGATGTACCCAAATCGGGGAACCACTATAAATAGCTTGTGTACTTTCTTTGTTGTACTGTTTTGTTTTCGTGTGCAGGTACAATTTTAATTCCGCAAAAACGCTGCACGTCACCTATTCCCCCCCCCCCCCCACACATAGGTGAAGGTAGTTGACATTAGGTGGACTTTCAAGTGGTATCAGAGGGAGGTTGCTCATCAAAAAGGTTCACACCTTGAGTAGAATCCTGCCGCTAGTGTCAAGAAGAAGGCAAACATCTACTATGGACGGGCTCAAGTGCACAGGCAAGATCCCAGTGTGCACCAGGCTCAACTTTCCTATCTGGAAGGAAAGGATCAGGTTCTACATGGAAGCAGTTGATCCTCGACTCTTCATGATCGTGGAGTAGGGACCTTATGTCCCCACTAAGGTCTCCACCATTGATCCTACCAAGAAAGTGCCAAAGAAAATTTCTGAAATGGACAAGGACGAGATGGTGCTGGTGGGACTTGACAAGAAGGCGTAGAACATTCTGGTCAGCGCGGTCGATGACTCAGTGATGCAGAACTTCTGCAACTGCAGGACAACAAAGGAGATCTGGCACTGCCTGATTATCCTAATGGAGGGCACTGATGAAGTGAGGGATGATCGGAGATCCCTTCTGAACCAGAAATATGAGGCCTTCAGACAAGGGCCTAAGGAAGAGATCGGAGTCACCTTCGAGAACTTCCTCAAGATTGTCAATGCCCTCAAAGGATATGAAAGAGTGTTCATTGATGGTGAACTTAATGATAAATTCCTTAGGTCCCTTACTAAGGAATGAGACACAAAGATCTGCGCCATCCGAGAGTTTGGCAGACTTGCTGAAACTGACCCGCAAATTCTGTTTGGGAAGCTGATGTCCTATGAGCTTCAACTGAACACCAGGAAAGCAGAAGAAGAAGCAGAGAAGGCTGCAGCCAAGGAAAAGACTGTGGCCCTAAAAGCCATTCACTCCAGAAAGGGCAAGGGTGCGGTTTCTTACCGTGCCAGGAAAAAGGATGAGGAGGAGGACTCCGAGCCATGCTCCTCCAGTTCAGAGCTGTCTGAGGAGGATTTCTCCCTCATCACCCGAGAATTCAAGAAGTTCCTCAAGATGAGGAATCAAAGAAAGAGAGACGGCTCCTCCTCCAGGCATCTGAAGAAAAATTATTCTTCTGACAGGTATGCTTCTAAACTGAACAAACATCGCTCCTCTGACATTATTTGTTTTGGATGCAATAAGCCAGGACACGTCGTGGCCGACTGCTACCAAGGCAAGAGAGAAAAAGGGAAAGGAGAGGAGCACAAATCCTCTAGAGATAAGAAGAAAGAGCGAAGCTACATCGCCAAAAGGCCAAAGACACTGAGTGAGTCTGATTCCTCAGACTCCAGTGATGATGAGGAAGCCTACTTCGGGCTGGTGGGTCACTCCGACTCAGAAGGAGAATGCCCTCCATTTACTGGGAAGGTAAAGGCTCACACCCCTCTCTCCGACTCTGAATCTGATCCTGAGTCTCAGGATGATGACCCTGAGGATAGCCTTTCGGCCCGTGAAGCGGAGCTCCTCGAGAAGTATGAGCTTCTGCTCAACACTTTCGAGGAGTGCCGTAAGAGATTGAAGGCTGAGAAAAAGGAAGTGAAATTCCTTAAGGGTGAGAGTGTCTCACTAAGGGAAGAGATCACCAGTTTGATCTCTCTCCGACAGGAGCACCTAGATCTGACTTCAAAGCATTCAGAGTCTCTTAAGCTCCTTGATCTTAAGCAGGAGGAAGTCGACAAGTTGGAAGAACAACTTGCGATAGAAAGGAAGATCGTCAAGAGCTTCTCTATGCCAAAAACAGTTCTTTCAGTGGTTGATACCTTCTCTGCTCAGGCCAAAGGAGCTGGCTTGGGGCATGTAGGGGTATCTGGTTCCTCATCCAGGAGAAACAGGAACCAGAGGAAGAATAAGGCCGCCAAGAAGGCCTCTGCTACTGAAAAGGGAAAGGCTCCGCTCAGTCCTGTTGCGTTCAGAAAGCCTAGCTTTCCTTGCAACCAACATGACTTTGAATCAACCTTTGGTCATCATTTTCGGCCCTCGGTTGTAAAGCCAAAGAGCCGATATGATGGTTGGACCTTTCCCCGGAACTTCGGTGAGAGTTCCTTCAAGGCACCTTATGAGGAAATCCACATGGGAAATTATGGTCAATTCTCTAGCGGCCATAATGGAAAGCAGGCACCAAGAGCCAAGCCTGTTATACTGAAGAAACAGAAGGTGAAGATGTCATGTGATTGCAATCACTATGAGGCCTCCACCTCCAGATCCAAGGCCCCGGCTGTACCCATCATTCCCAGGGTAAAGCAGGAGTCTAGGAAGAGGTACAACAGATTTGACTGTTGGTGTTGTGGCAAAGTCGGTCACTTTGCCGTGGATTGTTGGTTTAATCCGAGGTATAACGAGACTCCCTATGTTAGCAATGCGAGGCCGACCACTCGTAGGGTTAACCACCCGAGGGGGAGTATGCTAACCAAGAATCTAGGACCCAAGTTCGATTGGGTTCCTAAGGGAAATTAATTTTGTTTTGCAGGAATGTCCAAAGGCCACCAAAACGCCAATATGGTACTTGGACAGTGGATGCTTCCGGCATATGACTGGGACAAGAAGCCTGCTGCGTGATTACACTCCAGTCGCGAATGGACCCAAAGTCATCTTTGGGGGGTCAGATCGAGGAGTCACCAGAGGTTACGGTATGATTTCCAACGGTATAATCTCTATCACCGACGTGGCTTATGTTGAAGGGTTAAACCATAACTTGATCAGTGTAAGTCAGTTATGTGACAAAGGTTATGACGTTAAGTTCTGCAAGGATAAATGCCTGATAATATCATGTGCCTCTTCTGAGACGGTATTAACAGGCATTAGGAGCCGAAATATCTTCTGCTTAAATTTTCTTAGTTTAGATTCATCTACCCCCGTATGCCTAGTGACAACAGACAGTGCATCTCTTTGTGAACAATGGCACAAGAGATTGGCACATGTTAATTTCAAAACAATTAGTATGCTGTTTTCTAAAAACTTAGTAAGGGATGCTCCCGTTATCAAGTGCATCAAAGATAGCCCCTGTCCTGCATGCCAGATGGGCAAACAGACTCGGGATACCTTTAAGAGCATTGCAGACAAAGACTCTTCTCGATGTCTTTACCTTCTACATATGGACTTGTTTGGTCCAATGCAAGTTCATAGCTTGGGAGGCAAGTCCTATACGCTAGTGATAGTTGATGATTATTCTAGGTTTACATGGGTGTTTTTCTTAAAACGAAAGTCGGATACGTTTGACATCTTCACTAGTTTTGTCAAGCAGGTTCAGAACGAATTTAACTGCTCAGTGGTCAAAATCAGAAGTGACCATGGAACAGAATTCGAATCTGGTGCTATGACAGAGTTTTGTGAAGAACAAGGTATCTTTCA
Organism: Platanthera guangdongensis; assembly: GCA_039583875.1. Classification (NCBI taxonomy): domain Eukaryota; kingdom Viridiplantae; phylum Streptophyta; class Magnoliopsida; order Asparagales; family Orchidaceae; genus Platanthera; species Platanthera guangdongensis. The sequence continues at coordinate 117,700,040 of CM077163.1, forward strand.
TGAGTTTTCCTCCCCGCGCACTCCTCAGCAAAATGGAGTTGCGGAGAGGAGAAATAGAACTCTCATTGAAGCCTGCACGACAATGTTGAAAGACGCTTCTCTCCCAGAATACTTCTGGGCAGAGGCGGTCAATACAGCTTGTCATGTACAAAACCGAGCATTGATCAACAAGCATCATCGTAAGACTCCTTATGAGCTACTGAGAGGCAGGAAACCAACCATGTCCTACTTGAGGATCTTTGGTTGCAGATGCTATGTACTGAATAATGGGAAGTACCCACGTACTAAATTTGGTGAAAAATGCTTCGAAGGCATATTCATGGGCTATAGTTCCCACAGTCAGGCATATAGGGTCTTCAATAAGAAAACCCTAGTGGTAGAAGAATCAATTAATGTTGTATTTGATGAAGGAAGTTTGCTTAACAGCAATTCTTCCAGCGGTATTCTTGAAGATGCAGGTGCACGACTTGAACAGCTGAGTCTAGATGAGACCGCTAAAGATGAAACTCCTAAGTACGTCAAAGTTTCCACCTCAACGTCAACTGGGAATGTTGAAGATCAAAATGGAACAAATCTCCTAGAAGAAGGAGAAGCCCAAGAAGTAGTCGAAGCTCCAGATGCCAGACTTCTAGAGCTCCGGCACGTGAGGGATCATCCTAGAGATCAGATCATCGGAGATCCTCGTGACGGTGTCAGAACTCGAAGAGGTACTATTAACGAGATTTTGCATCTAAGCTTCCTGTCATAGGTTGAGCCAAAGAAGTTCGATGAGGCGAACAAAGATGCGGCATGGATTTTGGCCATGAAAGATGAACTACATCAATTCGAACGATGCAACGTTTGGACGCTGGTTCCCAGACCACACAAGCAGAATATGATTGGCACCAAGTGGATCTTCAGAAACAAACTGGATGAACATGGTGTTATCATAAAGAACAAGGCCAGGCTGGTGGCTCAAGGTTACAGACAGGAGGAGGGGATTGACTTCGACCAGACCTTTGCACCAGTGGCAAGGCTCGAGGAAATCAGATTGTTCCTGGCGTATGCTTCGCACAAAGGATTCACAGTCTATCAAATGGATATGAAATCAGCATTCTTGAACGGAGACCTGAAAGAGGAAGTATACGTCGCTCAACCCCCAGGTTTTGTCAATCCTACTTATCTCAATCATGTATATTTTCTTAATAAAGCTCTATATGGTTTAAAACAAGCTCCACGAGCTTGGTATGAGACTTTATCTAGTTTTCTTCTTGAGAACAAGTTCTCTAGAGGTAAAATAGATAAGACATTGTTTCTCAGGGAAGTCAAAGGTAAGATTTTGCTGGTGCAAATCTATGTCGATGACATTATATTCGGCTCAACGGACAACAATCTTTGCAAAAAGTTTTCTAAACTTATGCAAGAAAAGTTTGAAATGAGCAGTATGGGAGAGATAAAATATTTCTTGGGACTTCAAGTGAAACAGTCTGAGGATGGAATCTTCATCTCTCAGACGAAGTTCACAAATGAACTCCTCAAGAAATTCGGTATGGAGAATGCAACCTCTATGAGGACTCCAATGGGATCCACTATGTCTCTGGATAAGGATGAGAAAGGTAAATCTTTCGATGAAACCAAATACAGAAGCATCATTGGATCCCTGCTCTACCTTACTGCCAGTAGACCAGATATCATGTTCTCCACATGTGTCTGTGCCAGATATCAGGTGAACACTAAGGAATCTCACTATGTCGCTGCAAAGCGAATTCTAAGATACCTTAAAGGTACTCCCAATCTTGGCTTGTGGTACCCGAGAAACAATGATGTTGAGCTAATAGGTTTTTCAGATGCTGATTTTGCAGGGAGTATGGATGACAGGAAAAGCACTTCCGGGACGTGTCAATTCCTCGGAAGAAGGCTTATCTCATGGAACAGCAAGAAGCAGAATTGTGTAGCTACCTCCACAGCAGAGTCTGAGTACATCTCGTCAGGCAGCTGTTGCGCACAACTCCTATGGATCAGAAACCAGTTAGCCGACTACGACCTTCAGTTCAAGGAAGTACCAATGTACTGCGACTCCTCCAGTGCAATTGCAATTGCCAACAATCCGGTATCGCACAGCAGAACGAAGCATATTGAACTGCGCTAACACTTCATTCGGGAGCACGTGGAGAACAAGGACATCTCTCTCTGTTATGTCCCCACGGACAAGCAGATTGCAGATATATTCACAAATCCCTTAGACGAAGCCAAGTTCAGTCTTTTCAAAACTGAATTGGGGATGCTAAACTATGACAAATGAAGACTACCGAAGCTCCAGGCTCGTGCATCTAGGGGGAGCCTCTGCCAGGAACTCAAGTGTGAGCACAGGTGCAAGAACTGAGGTGGAGCAAGGGGTCAAAGGCAACAGACCCAGATTTGCAGAAGCCGAAAAGGGGGAGATTACCCTCTCGGCTAAGGCTAAGGTGGCTCCAAGTTGGCTAAGGTGGCTCCAAGTTTGTTCTCAAGAAATTGGTATCGGTAATGAATATCTCTCTCAACTCAATTTCAAGTTTATGATTTTCATTCCCATACGCTCTATTCACCTTAGCTTGTAGGGTTTAGGCTTCTTCAAATAGGGGGAGATTGTTGGGTATTGTATCCACAACGTACCTGATTTGAAGAAGCCCCTAAATAAGTTAAGGTAAATAGACAATGTATTTGATAAAATATTTCAAGTTATGCTTGCAATTATTCCACGCTAAGTGCACACCAATTTCAGGGTGCAGTAGGTCAATATACACGGGTCTGCACGACGTAATCCCTCGTTGAGCAGATCAGTGTGTTGGCCTACGTGTACTCTCTCTATTGGAGTGTACTTACTTTCAAGTACAGGGCTGTGCTTATGCAAGAGCAGACAAGGAGCAAGGATGGGTCAAAGAGCAGCTCATGGGCGGAAAGACGAAAAATCGTCTAAGTGTTAATCGACGAGAATCACCAAGTGATTCTCGCCGATTCGGGAGAATCACTAGTGATTCTCGCCGAATCGTCGAGAATCACTGGCTGATTCTCGCCGTCTCTTTCCAGCTACCTCAGAGCGTGCAAACAAGTCTACATCGACGAGAATCACCTTTGATTCTCGTCGAATCGACGAGAATCACCTTTGATTCTCGCCGAATCGGCGAGAATCACCTTCGATTCTCGCCGATTTTGCCTTGGGCAATTTTCTGGAAACCGCTGGACCGGACTCTGCCGCTGGCACTGTTTTGAACCGGGCTTGGGGTTTCTTCTGGTGGGACCCACAACGGTCATTAAGGAGTATTCGAGTGTATAAATACACGCGTATTTTTGAACAGAAAGACATACAGAAAAACGAAGCCGAGCCACCGACCTTGACCTAGATCGCGAAATCCGCTCCGCCACCGTCGCCGCTCGTGCCAGTAGATCGCCGGCTTTGATCGAGGTTGCTTCCAGATCTCCCGGCGACAGAATCTTAGCCAAGCATAGCGTCTCACGCGTCTAACCAGAGATCCGTTGTCTCTTGATTCGTTGATCGGGAAAACCTTCCCCTTCCGAATCGATTGAGACGATCGATCCTAGTGTGACCGTTGGTAGACCTTGCTAGCTTTGCTACGAAGATTGAATCTCCAAAGTACAGCAGCCGCACACCGTTGTCGCCGCCGATCCCGAGAACCAAGCCGCTGCCCTTCTTGCCGCCGCCGGTTTCTGGGAGATTCTCTCCAAGAGAGATATAGGGTTGTGGACTCTTCGTTGACCTCAAGAACACGTCATCGAACGAAGAGGGACACCTTGTCTCCAAAAGTTGTTTGTATTTCTTATACATTCTAGTTTCATTTTTGTTGTAAAGGAACGTTGGTTCCTAGTTGTAAGGGTTGGGTGCAACCCGTGTTGTGAGAGTGTTGTCTCCTACGTGTGGAAGGGTTCCTTCCGATAGTGCAAGGATTGAATTTCAATCCTGTTGGTGAAGTGACCGAGTCGTCCCTTGTTGGGAGATAGGTTGAAGGGGGAAAGTGGATGTACCCAAATCGGGGAACCACTATAAATAGCTTGTGTACTTTCTTTGCTGTGCTGTTTTGTTTTCGTGTGCAGGTACAATTTTAATTCCGCAAAAACGCTGCACGTCACCTATTCCCCCCCCATAGGTGAAGGTAGTTGACACTAGGTGGACTTTCAGAAAGAATCAGTGGCTGATATGTATAATAGGTTGAACTCAATCATCAATAAGCTCAAAACCTTGGACAAGGACATCCCCCTGAGAGAGGTGAATGATAAGATATTGATGTGCTTCCCTAGCTCATGGGATTCCAGAATCTGGTCAATCAAGGAAGCCAGAAGCCTAAATAAGATATCAACTGAATCTCTGCTAGGTAAATTAAAATCCTACGAGCAGCTGATAAAATCAAGAGAAGTAGCAGAACAGAAGACAACAACTCCAATAAGAAAGGAGCACAACATAGCCTTCAAAGCATCTGAGGACAATGAGACATCAACTTCCAATGAGAAACTCATGAGCCTCTTTGCAAAAAGGTTCTACAAGATGGCTAGAAAGGATTTTAGAAGGAAATCATTCAGACAAGATGACAAGCCCAAGTATGACAAGACACCAACCAAGGAGGTTTTGTGCTTTGGTTGCAGAAAACCTGGACATTACATCTCTGAATGTCCAGAAAACCAGAAGAAGGACAAGAACAAAGAAAGAGACTCCATGAGAAAACACAGCAGCAGACCCTCTTCCAGTAAATACAAAAAGAAAGACAAGGGTTTTGTTGCAGATACATGGAGTGATACAAAAGAAGAAACATCTTCCTCCAGTTCAAGTGAAGAAGAGGAAGAAGCTAGATCCAAGGAGGTTTACCTAATGGCAATTGATGCCTCTAGGAGCAATTCTGGATCAGAAGGAGAATCTGAAGATGAAGCAGCCTCAGACTCAGAGGCAGATCAGGTTCTTTCTAGTTTTGATTTTAATTCTGACTTATTTAAAACTGAATTCAAAACTATGTGCTTAGACTTAATCAATTCAGAAAAAGAGATAAAAACTCTTAGAGAAAGACTAGGAAGTCTGGAATCTATTAACTCAGAAAACACTAAACTTCAAGATCAATTAACCTTAGCTAATGAACAAATAATTAAATTAAAATCTGAATTATGTGAGGCCAAACAACTTGAGCAATCTCTCAATGGGAGAAGTCTCAAGCTGATGGACATTACAAGCACAGTAAATGCTAGATTAAATGGCAAGCTGGGCTTGGGTGCTTCATCAAGTTTACCCCCCATAGTTAAGAAAAATGTTCTTACAATCCCTATCAAGTTTATCTCTGCCAAGGGAAAAGAAAAGTTAATAGACAAACCAATGTCAGAAAATAACCCAAAACCCCTAGACAAGAGAAACAGAAAACAGAAAGCAGTTAATAAAAACAAAGTTCAGCAACATTCGTCGAACTCAGATCGACGAAATGTGGTCAGTTCGTCGAACCCAGATCGACGAACGCTGAACGCAAACTTCAGGTATAACAATTCGTCTAACTGCGATCGATGAACTGTGTATGGTTCGTCGAGTCGAGGTCGACGAACTTGGGGCGCAGACAATGACTACTGTCATTCTCTGAGCAGAGATCGACGATCTCATCCCTATTTGTCGAACTCTGGTTGACGAACTTACAATAATTCGTCGAACCCAGAAAGACCAAACTTAAACTATTTCTCTTACAGAAACTCTAAGCCAACTAATAAGACATTTAATCCAGTAGCTCATTGGGTTATTCCACCTAGGATATATCACCCCGTAGGTTATAAATCTCAACCTTCCTTATCAGTTATTTCCAGTTTTTCATTTCAACCAAATAAAAGACTCAAGGTAACCAGGGTCAAGAATAATTGAGTTTTGTTTTTCATTACAGGTACAGGTGAAGAGTTGTCCAAGGGTGAGTCAGATCTGGTAATTGGATAGTGGTTGCTCCAAACACATGACAGGCAACAAGACAAATTTATCCAATTACAAGTCCAAGCTAGGACCAAAGGTGATTTTTGGAGATTCAAACAGTGGCCAGTTAGAAGGATATGGAGCAGTCAAAATTGGGACAGTTACCTTCAAGAAAGTAACTTATGTAAGAGGACTTAAACATAACCTAATATCCATAATTCAATTATGTGATGAAGGTTATCAAGTACACTTTAACTCTACCTCCTGTTATATTATTAATAGTGAAAACCAAACTGTTTTAATTGGAATTAGACAAGACAACATATATCTAGTAGATTTTATTTGTGCCACAACTGATGTTTGTTTGCTCAATATCACTAGTAACCAAAATGAGTTATGACATAAAAGATTAGGCTATTAAACCTTAAGAATATATCTAGGTTATTTAAAGACAAGCTTGTTAGAGGTTTACCTTCTGGCCCCTACAAGAAGGAAAACCTGTGCAGGGCTTGTCAATTAGGCAAGCAAACTAAAACTAGCGTCAAATCCATTAATAAAAGTGATTCACCTAGGATTTTGTATTTGCTTCATGTGGATCTATTTGGACCCATTGTAGTACAAATCCTAGGAGGGAAGTCTTATACTTTAGTGATTGTTGATGACTTCTCTAGATTCAATTGGGTAGCTTTTCTGAGAGCTAAGTCAGATACATTCAAGGTTCTTACAGATTTTCTCAGGACCATACAGATTGAGTTCTCTACTCATGTTGCATTGATCAGAAGTGATCATGGTACAGAGTTTGAGTCTCTTCTTATGCATGAGTTCTGTGAGAAGGAAGGTATCAGGCAGTGCTTCTCAGCTCCTATAACTCCCCAACAAAATGGGGTTACTGAAAGGAAAAATAGGACACTCATTGACTCTGCAGGCACATTATTGGCAGATGCTTACATGCCTCTATACTTTTGGGCAGAAACTGTAAATACTACTAACTATGTCCTGAATAGAAGTCTTATACATAAGCTAAAAAATAAGACCCCCTATGAATTACTTAAAGGGAAGAAACCTAAAATCTCATACTATAAAGTTTTTGGCTGCATTTGTTACATTCACACAAATAACAAGAGATACATTAGAAAGTTTGAGGATAAGGCTGAAGAAGGGATTTTTCTAGGATACTTCCAAGTAAGCAAGGCATATAGGGTTTTCAATAAATCATCCCTTAAAATTGAAGAGTCTGTTCATGTATATTTTGATGAAGCTAACATGTCTTATAAGGAGAAAGAGATTTCTACCAATAGCTTTTTGCAGGTTCCACAACTGTATGAGTCTATAGATGGACTAAACCTCACCCAAGAGGTATCAACTCATCCTACTCCACAGGTTGCTGAAGATAGTGAAGAAGAACTTCAAGTGGAAGTGGCTGACCTTCCCTCAACAGCTAGTACCATTCCCCAAGAGGAATTAATTACAGAAGCTGTTGCTGAACAAACTCCACCAACTGATCTTGTCACACTTAGAGATCACCCCAAATCTCAAGTGATTGGAGACATTTCAGCAGGTGTACAGACAAGGCATCAACTTAACCAATACTTAATGCATGCATGTTTTCTCTCTTAGATTGAACCTCTCACCATTCATGAAGCAGAGCAAGATCCTCACTGGATGATTGTAATGCAAGAGGAACTAAATCAGTTTGAGAGATGTAGAGTTTGGGATTTGGTTCCAAGACCCCATAACTACCCAGTTATTGGAACCAAATGGGTCTACAGGAACAAGTTTGATGCTCAAGGGATCATAGTGAGAAACAAGGCTAGACTTGTTGCTCAAGGCTACAAGCAAGAGGAAGGAATTGACTATGACCAAACCTTTGACCCAGTTGCAAGGTTAGAGGCCATAAGAATATTCCTTGCCTATGCAGCTCACAGGATATTCAAAGTCTTCCAAATGGATGTCAAGAGTGCATTCTTGAATGGAGTGCTTCAAGAAGAGGTTTATGTAGAACAACCTCCAGGTTTTATTTCTCTAACTCAACCCTCCTTTGTATTTAAATTGCATAAAACTCTCTATGGTTTAAAGCAATCTCCAAGAGCTTGGTATGAGACATTAGCAAGCTTTCTTTTAGAGCATAAATTTACAAGAGGAACCGTAGATAAAAATCTTATCACTAGAAGTCATAAGGACCAAATTTTGTTAGTACAAATATATGTGGATGACATCATTTTTGGGTCTACTGATCCTAAATTATGCAAGAGGTTTGCTGACCTCATGCATTCTAAATTTGAGATGAGTAGCATGGGTGAACTTTCCTACTTCCTTGGTCTCCAAGTGAAGCAGCTCCCTGATGGTATCTTCCTCTCCTAAGCTAAGTATGCTAAAGAGCTTATTAAAAAGTTTGGGATGGGTGATGCTTCAAGAATGAAAACACCTATGGCTACAAATGCTGTTGTGGATTCTGATGAAGCAGGGAAACCTGTAGATCAGAAACATTATAGGGCAATTGTTGGATCCCTATTATACCTAACAGCTAGCAGACCTGATATAATGTTTGTCATATGCCTTTGTGTTAGGTTCCAAGTGAACCCAAAAGAATCTCACCTTATTTTCTTAAAAAGAATTTTGAGATATATAAAGAGTTGTCCTAATCTAGGACTCTGGTATCCTGCAGAGTCAGAGTTTGAGTTAACTGGATACTCAGATGTCGACTATGCTGGATGTAGAGTGGATAGGAAGAGTACCTCTGGAACTTGCCAGTTCCTGGGTATGAGACTTGTCTCCTGATTTTGTAAAAAGCAGACATCTGTGTCTACATCAACTGCATAAGCAGAATACATGGCTGCTGGCAGGTGCTGTTCACAAATGCTATGGATACAAAACCAACTCATATACTATGGTATCAACTTAAATAATTCAATATTATTTTGTGATAATACTAGTGCTATTGCTATAACACGGAATCCAGTTCACCATTCTAGGACTAAGCATATTGAAATAAGACATCATTTCATTAGAGATAATGTAGACAAAAAGAAAATTAACTTAATCTATATTCCTACTGATCTACAGAGAGTAGACATTTTCACCAAGCCCTTGGATGAGAAAACTCATCTGTTCTTTATAAATCAACTGGGAATGATTAATGGAGAAAAGTTAAATTAGTTTTTGTCTGCATTCGACGAATTTTCCAGAGTTCGTTGAACGGAGTTCGACGAATTAGGGAAAGTTTGAGAGATTCTCGTGGAACGGAGATCGACAAATTCTCTGTGTGTGGAAACAATTTTCGTCGACCGTAGATCGACGAACCTTGCTTCAGAAGACATTTCGTCGAACGACGTTCGACGAACTGTTTTCGATTTTTCTGGATGAGATCGACGAATTATCTATCTATAATTTATTTCGCCGAGCTCAGTTCGAAGAACTGTTTCTTTTTTGTGGAACGGAGTTTGTCGATTCATATTCTGAAAATCTTATATTTAGGTTTTCTTCGACCTCCGTCTCGCGCTTTCAGTTCTTTTGCTCTTGATCGCCGTTTTCTCTGTGTCTTTCTTGCAGGTCATCAATGGCGATTCCCGCAGGAGCTTTGGCGGCAATGAAATTTGATATTGGTTTTGATATGGATTTCGATTCTTTCCAACACTCTAACCCCATATTTCTTTATATCCTGGAACTGCTAGAAGACCTTCATCTCAAGGATTTCATGACCAGACAGATTAAACTACATGGAATGAAAATTAGAGAATGGGTGTATACATCGTATGTTACTGAGGAAGATGTGCTGACAGGCAATATCGGGAGCACTACTGTTCCGTTATCTCCCGCAATTCTTTCTGAAATTTTTGGTTTGGTGAATGGAGAAGATAACATGGAAATGGATTCTGAAGAATTTGATGATATGCTGAAGTTAATGGGGTTTTCTGGAAGCAACCCTAACAAGCTGTTGAAGAAGCAACTGTCTGTCGTGTACCAGTTCCTTGCAGACATCGTGGGAAAGATACTGATGGGCAAGCACTCAGCACATGACTACGTCACCCGTCATCAATTTCTCATCATGTCTGCTGTGGTGAATAAGCGTTCTGTGAATTGGAGTAAAGTTTTCTTTGAGTTGATAAAGAAAAAGAACAGCAAGAAGGAAGTTTGTTTCGGAAGAATCCTGGGGATCTTCCTCCAGGAAAAGGCTGGTGAATTAATGGTCTCCCCGACCATTTTCATCAATGTCAGCAAGCGCCTCACCTGCGCCTTGTTTGGCAGATGGGAGAGGACTATCTCCAAGCCCTCCAAGGCTTCCTCCTCTTCCATCCCAGCTTCTGAGAGCACCAGGGCTGTGAAGGCCACTCCCCACCCTGCTGAAGAGGTCATTCCATCTCCACCATCTCTTCCAGCACCCCTTCCACCAAAACAACATCCTCATGTGCCTACTCCTCCTTCATCTCCACCTCTGGACATCACCAGCATCCCATCTCCATCCCCCTCTTCCCCTCTGCAAGCAAATCAACACCCAACACCTCCAGCTTCACCTCATGACACCCATATTCCTACACCTACTCAGTCTCCACTTCCCCCTCATTTGTCAACCATTCCATCTTACAACATACCATTAGACACTATCATGCAAGATGCCCCCATTCCATCTGTTATTCCTCCTTCCATTCCATCCTCTTCCCCTTCCCCATTTGATCCATCTACCATCATATCCTTGCTCACTCCTCTCATCAAATCTCTCATCCAAGAGGCCATTACACCTCTTGTGACCTCTATCCATTCTTTATCTGCCCAGATTTCTACCCTATCTGCTGCCCCCTCTTCATTCAGGGGTCTGGCTCCAGGTTCTCTTGAACACAGGCAGGGGGAGATGCTCTATGAAGAAGCAGCAGCAGATGCAGCAACAGTAGCAGATACAGTAGCAGCTCCCTCTACAGCAGTAGTTTCAGATACAAATGCTGATAGTTTGCCAGATTTTGATTCTGATTTAATTGAATTATTTAATTTTATGGATACTAACATTTACCTAGATGAGTCAGTTGTGCAAATAAAAACTGTTGGTGATTTCCATTTAAATCCCACAGTAAATTTGTCTGCTTTATTAAGAAGTTTTGATACAACTTTTATGCAGTTTCTTACAGCAGATTTTACTAAGCCACATTTGGCTATTGTCCCCTATACCTCCCCAATAAGTCCAGTAGTTTCTAAGCAACTCTGTGACAGTTTTGCACCTCCAGTTGTTGCTCCATCATCTACTGTCATTCCAGAAGATATTTCAGTACCAGTTTTTGTTATGGATGACTCTCCTTTGCCAGATTTGGATGAGCTAATCCTTGCTGACATTGAAGAGGAGAACAAGGCAGCAGCTGAAAGCTCTGTCCCAAGTATTTATGTTTCCTGTACAGTTCCCTCCTCTCTTGTTATTGAAACTCCAGTTGATGAAACTTCTTCTTCTGCCCCTGCTCCAGCAAAAGCTATCATTGATGATAAAGCTTTAAAAGCTTTGGATGCTCTTTATGATAACCCTCAGGGTTCTGACAATGAAGAAGAAGATGATGGTGATGACTCAGATGAAGATGCTGTCAGTAAGAAAAAGAAGATGCTATCAAAGAAAAGGAAAGCTCCTCCTCCTCCAGCTCCTAAGCCTAATCCCACTCCTGACACCCCTTATTACATTTTGCATAATGTCACTCCATACAAGGGAATGCCTGTATGGATGTGGCTATCCAAGAACCAGTAGAAGGAAAGAAAGAGAAGTAGGAGATATTCCCCTCCTCCAGTGCACAGATTCAGGAAGGATCCTCCTCCTCCTCCTCCAACAGCTGGTGCCACTGGCTCCTCTAGCTCCCAGAGATCTGCCCCAATGCAAACATATCAGATACAGTCAGGGAGATCATCTGGAAGCAGCCAGCAGAGGCAGCCATCCTCAGGTAATCAACAACAACATCAGCAGCAGCAGCAACAAACCTCTAAAGTACAGAAAGCTGACAGTCCAAAAAGGCCATATTCCCCTCCAATTCCATTTGAAGATCCTGAAACTGCAAATGCTGCAAAAATGGCCAGATTCCAGGAGTTAATTGGCTTATCTCTGATTAATAAAGCAAAGGCTGAAGGCAAAGATACATCAGGTTTAACAACAATGTCAAAGTACAGAAAAAAAGAGTTGAAAAGATTTGACAAAGTCAATAAACTGTTTAATGTTGATGACTATATGAAACTCCATCCAGAAGCAGTTGTCCCCAGAGCTACATCATTGAATATTATTGGGGCAGCTGATATGACTATGACAAAGGCTCAGGCTTCAGATCTAAAGAGAGAAATCATCTTCAAAAAGCCAGGAGAAAAGATTACTGAAGATAAACCTATACAAAAGAAGAAGTAATCCTTATTTTGTTTCATTTTCTTTCTGCATTTGTTTGCAAACTATGTTTTTTGTTTAAACAAAGCCTATGTATATATATATCTGCTGCATGTGTTGGTAATTCTCTGCCAGATATATTTATTTTCCTGCTTTGTTTTTCTGGTTGTTTCTGTTTTGTCTCTGTTAGTGACCTCACCCAAATAGGGGGAGATTGTTGGATCCCTAGTTGATTTGGGCTAGGTTCACTGACTTAGGATGTGACCCAACTTGTATAGCCAGGATCAAATTTGTGTCCTAGAGTCTAGGCCAAGTCCTTAGAGTCACCTTCAGATGGACCAGCTATCATCAAGACCTTCAGAGACTCCAGATTTAGAAGTTTTCAAGACTAAGTAAAGTGAGTTCGACGTTCGTCAAACTCAGCTCGACGAAAGGTGTTCTGCGCTCGACAATGGTGAGACATTTCTTGGTGCTGATCTCGACGATCTTAGTTCTCTGTTCGACAAAGACAGAGTTTCTACATCAAGCTAAAGCCAGGACAACTTCAGAATTTTTCTAAGTCCAACTTCAAGCTTCGGTCGACGAATTAGTTTCTGAGCTCGACAAACTTGGACCTCAAGTTCTCAACTTCTCAGGATGACGAAGTCAGCTTCTCAGGTCGACGAATGCAATACTCTACTCGACGAATTCTGAATTCAGAGGATTTGTGTTGACACTTAGGGCATGTGTCGACACCAAACAATTTGTGTCGACACCAGAAGATTTGTGTCAACACCAGGATATCAGTCAACACCAATTCATGTCGACACCAAAAGATTTGAGTCGACAATCAGTCGACACCAGCTTATGTCGACACTGGATATCAGCAGATGCAGAATATTTGGCTAAGTCCACAATCTTTCTTCGCTCGACGAATTTGGATCTCAGCTCAACGAATGAAGACTGTCTGTTCGACTAATGAAGATTGTCTGGTGGACGAACTCTCTCAAGCTCAGCTCGACGAACTCAAGCTTAGCTCGACGAACTCAAGCTCAGCTCGACGAACTCAAACTCAGCTCGACGAATTGTGTTCTTCGTTCGACGATTCCAGACTAGGTCTTCTTCAGTTTTCCCGTCCCGTTTCTTGGCGATGATTCCTGAACAATTAATGTCAGATCTTCTCGGAATGTTACCGTTGGAACGCGCATTGACTATGGATTATTACATGCCGTTTTTCCATGGGACAGTTAGGGAATTCATTGATTGCCGCTTCCTTCCCAGGCCGACTGCATTTACTGCTTAATATTTCAAATTTCCAGTGTGTTCTTCAGTCAGTCGATGTAAGAAAAGAAAGGATCAAGTACTACTAGACAGTGATACAGACATACAGTGATCCATATTTAAAATTAATTAGTTACCTATAATTTTTGACTCCAAAAATCATAATATTATCATAGATGATACTTTTCAACCAAATATATGCATGTACAAAATATCATTGACATACAGCCAGCCAATTGGGAGAAATTCACACATACATCTTTTGTGTTATATGCACACCAAACTCTTTTTATACATCTTCTTATAAGTGGAATATCTCCACATGCAGAGATCCAAATGGTATCAAATTTTTACCAGAAACATATTCTACCCTAATCTACATTCCACCCAAGATTTGGGTTATTTTGACTTGTTCTAGCCAATTAAATTTTATATATATGATAAATCATATTTTTGTCAAAACTATAGAAAGATATTGCCCCAAAATTTTTATTTTCAGAAAGGGCTGTCTAGGTTATATAAATGCATGTCCAAAACATTAGGCTCATACAATGAACCATATGAAATAAATTCACATTTTGTTGATTGTCCCTCCCTTAGGAAACATCTCAATAAAATTCCCTTTTTGAGGGCTGTAGGGCTCCAAATGATGTGTTTTAAGTTTTCGTGAAATGTAGACAGAAAGATCTACAAATGTTATCTATGGAAACGCTTCCTAAAATATCTTCTAAGAGGACTTAATTTCAGTTTGAAAACAACTGTATACATGTGACAGAATGAAATAAATCAAACCAATACTATAGTATATTATTTATTCATGCACGAATCTTAAAGTTAAAATGGACGGAATCTAGTTGTCTTCAACTTCCAACCAGGGCTCTGATTGCCCCGACTTGGATCACTTCAAACCTCATTTTCCCATCCACCCACTTAACTCCACGGCCGGCCACCACTACCTCCGTTGAGGTAGTGGCCACCAAACGACGACAACATGGTGGCCGAAAACTGCCTCTCCGGTGACTTTAAGAAAGACATAAAGCTCACGGTTTTCTATCCAATCTCACATGGAATCGGGCCTAATTGAGCCCGATTTCTCTCCTATTTGATCTAATTAGCTAGCATTGGAGGAGTGGTGAGGAAACGGACCACGATCGGGCCTCGACGGCGGGTATGACAATAGTTGACCATGAAATTCTCTTCCTCCAACGAGCTTACGTGATCCCTTGATTCTCCACCAAATGTAGCAATTAATGTAAGAGTCGATTTCGACTGCTCTCCTCCTTCTGACTGTGATGGAAGGGTCAATTTGAGGTGGAGGAGGCTTAATAGTGAAATGTCATTAATGGTCATTTCGGTTTCACTTGAGACCTCTTGAAATCTCCACCACTAGTAGAGGTAAAGGCTGTAAAACAGTCTAGAATTCAATGGGGGAGATGAATGCGTAAATTTGGAAGAGGAATTGGATGCATATTGACATTCTATCCTTGAATACCCCCATTGAATTTCTCCCAAAAATTGGGGAAAAAGTTAAATCCACCATGCCATGTCACCACCTCCAGAAATTGAATGGCATGAGTGGTAAATATGATCATGGGCTATAGGGTGGGCTGCCCATGTAGGCCTTAGCCCATGGAAATTAATTAAATTTCTATATTTTTCATTTTAGGCCTAATTTTGCCAAGATTTGACCATGGTCAAATTGGATAATTGGTTGACCCATTCATGGCGCTTTTGATCCATTGGGTCCCTGATGATGTTAGAAGGCTGGGGCTGGGGTCAATTGGGTCTATGTTCAATTGGGTCTCATTTAGGGTTAGAAACCTAGTGTTGAGGTCAATTTGTCCTTGTGAGTTCAATTTTGGCGAAATTTGACCTAGATTCACTGGTGCTCTCTTATGAGCATTATGTGAGTTCACCTCAACTCAATGAGTCCTAGGGTTTCCTCCTTTCCCTAACTCACATGACCCACCATATGTCATGCCCTAACACACACTAGGGATCTAGTAGGAATGTGCATGTTACAACGACATGCACAAAAAAATGATTTTGAGACATAAAATCGAAAAAGCTCACTCTTAATAAGTAGAGACCCCCAAAAATTGATGGAGGGAGCATTTGATGGGGTTCCCTTAAATTTCACCCTAGTCAGGACAATTTTTGGTATCATAACCTCGACCGGATCACCCAAGTGTGTCAGCTCAACCACACAAAGCTCACAAACGTGCATAGGCCAATCATGAACAAGAGTGGCAGGCAAAAGAGTCGCGCGCACGACGCACACCACCACACACGTACACACCATCAGCCGTGCATTCCCCGCTCATGTCGGCCTTCCACCACTGTCGTTCGTCAGTGCCTCTCGTCGCCGCCTTCGACCACCATCGTCGCCGATAATCCTTCATGGACTGCCTGTGGGGGATCCCGACATTTTTCTTAAATTGGTGATACAGGTGACCTGGATCGTGCAACCTCATTCGCTGATCCTAACTCATAGATGATGCAATTACCAAGGTGCCCCTCAAAAATTATTAAAAGGCTCTTAGGACTTCATTTGAAGATAAATGACCAAGAAGAGGGAAAAGAGCTCTAAAGGTTTTCCGGCGAAGACTTGGAGTTCTCTTGTTCTCCTGTTCAAGTGCCTACTCAAGCGACTTGTCAAGTGACCGCTCAAGAGCCTAAGTGCCTACTCCCAAAGCCACTCTTACTAGTGCTTAGATAGACATTGCATCTTTTTTAAGTACTTGTAATCAGAGTAGTGGACTGTCACCCTCCAAGATATTCTAACACTTGTAACCTCAACCAAACTAGTAGAATTGGTCGGAACTGAACCGACCCATTGGTATTTTCCCTTTCCAAGGTTTTCCACGTAAAAAGTCTTGATGTCTTTGGTGTTAGTTCTTTTTAAATGTTTGCACACTTGGCTCACTCTCGAGCTAAGGCGGTTCGATTTTCCGGACCAGGAGAGGGCTAAGCGAGCCCCAATAGTTACGTTACAACCTGTCACCTTATGAATAAAATAACTTCTTGATATGCAAACTCCTCTCCAAGACTCCAAGTACGGGTGCAATTAACTCAGGTAACACAAAACTACTTGTTTGGCTCAACATTTTGAATCAAAACCAACTCAGGCACCCAGGGCTTGTTTAACACGACGCTGGGGTCATGAACGCGATTGTTATGAAACATCATTCATGAACGCTCGACCTCACCTAAGGAACTGCATCCACTTTTATGTACAAAATTATTATTATTTTCTTAGTGGTGGTCATTGGTGTTACAACAAACACATTCATGACGGCGGAGGTTTTGTCCAGAGCTACCAAACAAAAATACCGTACCAAGCAGATGATGGTTTATAACCAGTATGTTCACGACTACCACCACCATGCCAAACGGAACCCTACTGTCAACCAGAACGTAACAAAAGATTTTGGGTTCAATTTCAATTCAATTGGGAGTCAAATTGTTGCTTTACCCCATCGGACTGCACATCACTTATTTTAAAGTAAAATTTGAATGATAAGACAATTACATACTTCTTACACTAAAGTTGCTCACTCAAAACAACATTGCATACAAACTAAAGAACAATATGAATAGAAAAACAATGAAATTGACTTAAGTAAATGATTTGTTGACACCCTTGGGTCCAACTGTCCTTAATAACTCAGTTCTCATGTTGGCTTATGCATAATGGACACTAAGGGTACAATTCGGATCGGTTCGGTTCCACCAAAAATCAAGAACCGACTCATATAGATTCGGTTCCAAAGTTTTGGAACCACAACCGACCCATGACTCTAAAATATGGAACTTGATCCGAACCATTCATTTCAGTTCTGGTTCGGTTCTCGGTTCTACATAATATCCATCTTGCTTTGGATCCAAACCCTGGATTCTTTCTCCCAAATATCCTTCTTGCTTTGGATCCAAACCCTGGATTCTTTCTCACAAATATCCTTCTTCCTTTGGATGAAGTTTCAATGTCTCCTTGCATTCCTCTTCAAAAATTTAGGCATTAAGATCACAGTACTATCTATGACTTACAGTGACAAAGGTGAACATTAGGTTATTTAATGCCCGGATTATTTCAATAAAAAATAGAACGATTATAATCAAGATCAGCCTTGGCTACATTTAAATTTTTACCTAAAGATAGGTTTCCCCAATGAAGCAAGACGGTGAGGAAGAGAATGTAGCAAGATGGGAAGCGGCGACAACTGGGGTTCGGAAGACTGGAGTGTTCGGTTCTTGCTACTCAGGTTCCGTTTGGGGGGACTTATTTTCACCGGTCAAATGGTTATGACCGCATGAACCGGACCATAATTAAGGTCCGGTTCATGCGGTCGTAACCGCTTGACCGGTGAAAATAAGTACTCCCAAACGGAGCCTCAGTCTCAGCGAGTGACCGGAAGTGTCTGGCAGCGGGGAAGGAGAGTTGTCGCCATCGAGCATGCGTGATTACTAATTCGGGACCCGCAAACTCGAGAGCGGGGAGAGGTAGCTTCAGGAAAATTAGAAAAAGAATGTTAGGGTTGGGAAATGGGAATAGAACTTAATAAGTTAATAACCTATGGTGTGAGCCTTTGTCTACTTATGTTCTAGTTTGTTCTTTGCTTTGGATGCGTATTAATTTTTTTATTATCTGTATGTAATACTTTTTTTAGTTGTTGATGATTAATATTTCTCCTGTAATGTTGTTTTTTACATTTACTTAAACAAAAAGTTCATCTATTGGAAACCGACCCACTAATTATGCTTGTGTGTGAATCATGATTAACTTATTACAATAAATTTTAATTTTTAATTCGGGGCGATTCTGGGGTACCCAACTATAGGAGCCGAACTGCCGTTCTTATTATTCTTAGATCCGGACCCGAACCAAGCAACACAGGAATCGACCCGAACAACCCAATCGAACCGAATCTAGTGGTGAACTGCTAGAACTAAACCAAATTGCCCAGCTTAGGTGGGTTTGGGATCAATTCTCGATTCTTCGGTCAATTTTGCACGATCTTATCTTCAGGCGTTGCATCCTAAAGAATCAACATTTTCTTTTCCTACCAATTTTTGGGACGTGCAAGTTTTGTTCATCAGTTACGACGTTGAGTTGATAAAATTGAACTAGAAGTTAGAAAGTGTACCGTTTGAGGGTAATCTCGCACTTAAAATGGATATTATTATGCCTCAAGATTCTTTACTTGTAAAGAAACGACCTTTTTTTTATTCTGCTCTTTATTCAGGGTCCTTTGCTAAATATCTATTTGGCAAGTACATCGAGTCTGAGGGAGATGAGAAGAGTGAGCAATTCTTCTAAAATGATATTTCTCCCGCTCCTTCATCTATGCCTAGTGATTCTATAAGTGACAACCCTCTTTTTATCTTCGAGTCAATCATACCCCCCCTCACACGAACAGTATCATCCCCCTTCTTCACGCCTTCTAATGGGATCATCGACATAAAAGTATATGAACCTCTAACTTGACAGCATCCTCTAACTCCATTTATAAAGAGCGGTGTTATGGACACATTTTATTTGGCCATAGCCATACAAATTTACAAAATTAAATACCTAAGGGTCTGTTCGACGGGACGGAATTGGCATTCTGGCATTGACTTTCGTAAATAGTAAAGCCATTTCTTGTGTTCGGCCGGACGGAATTGGAGCGGAATTGGTTTTCGGCTTAAATACGTCGGTTTTTAACCTAGGCTATAAACATTATTCCCCAATTCGATCTTACCTCCCGAGACGAGTTTTTGCGTATTTCTTCTCAGCCAACGGAATTGTTCTGCCCCGACGACGGTCTTCATCATCCCCGATCGTCCGCCTCCTCTTTTACCGGCGCAGGTATACCTCCTCCTCTTCCTCCCCTGATTCTCTTCTTACACCTTCTCTTCTTCCCCACCTTCTCCTTCCTCGTTCTTCTACCTCCTCCTCCTCTTCCGCCTCCTCAGATTCACTTCTTTCTCACCTTCTTCTTCCCTGATCTTCTGTTATTTCTTCCCGATGTTCCTCAACCAGTGTTCACTCTTCTTCCCTTGTGGGATGAGCTTGTCGAGGAACAGGTTATTGGTCTTCTGACCACATTTTGAGTTTTGTTTTTATATTCTTAGTTCATATGTAATCCCTTATTTTATATTGATTTTGATTGTATTGAATAAATAATCTTTTATCATCCATCAATAAATCTTCATCTACTTGGTGTTGACTTTGAAATTAACAAGGGTCAATTACCGGTACCTCCACTCTAAATTTGCTAATTACCGGTACCTCCCTTAAAATTTACTCCAATAAAGTATTTTTGTGCATGGATGTTATGAAATGTAAACTTAAATGGGAGGTTTTTGCAAATTCAAAAGTAAGAGGGTGATTTCTCTTCACCCTATCCTTCGACTTAATCGATTTCTCTTCTCTAACCATAATATCAGATATAGGATTCTCCTAATCTCGGTTTGATGGTGATTTTGTTCTTCAGAAACATTTTAGATTTTCGCTTCTTATTTGGTTTACTTTCCCGTTTTTAACTCCACTATAGTGTTCTTCAGAAACATTTCATTTACGTTTTTTATTTTGGTTTTTATATCAATTTTTATTTCATATTTTTGGCCTCTGATTTAGGTCTACGTCTCTGATTTAGGGTATTTAAGGGGCTCGAATAAAATGATCATAAAATGGTCTAGGTCTCTTAAAACGTGAAGCATGATCTTGGTTAACTGCAAGTATTTTTCTTGGTTTATTTTTGTAATTTTTATTAGTTTTCACTTCGATTTGTAGATCTAGGTCTGTCATGGATCATGTAGAGTTACAAAAAAAACATAAGTTGGATATTATAATCAAGTCAGCAGTTGCTGCGTCTTTTGGCGCAACTGTGGTGGTTATGGAATCCATTCCCAGAAACCCGGTTGATGTCATAGATAAATACGTTCTACGTAATATAATATTAAAACGGTTATATGACAGACATGAGGCTAACTACTTTAGCCACCTACGCATGGGTAAAACACCCTTCAATGAGCTTTGTGGAATTCTCCGCGCAAAAGGGTTTGTCTGCGACACACAGTATGTATGCACTAAGCAATCATTGCGTTATTTCTACACATTTTGGCACATAACGCAAAGTTTCGCATTGCTGGTGGCACGTTTATCCGCTCGACTGATACAATTAACAGACACTACAATATTGTGTTGCATGCGGTACTAAGACTCTGAAACGATTATTGTTGAAATTTGTGAAGTGTAAGTGATTGACGGGACAGGCCGGGCGGCCTGGGGCAGACAGCTTTGGCGGACTAGGCGGACTGGGTGGACTGTGATGTGCAGCCTGGTGGAAGGTCTAGTGAAAAGCCGGTTGTTCTTCTGGGCGGTTTGCACTGGTTGAGTCCGCGGACTATGCGGCCTACTTTCTGCGGATAGGGTGTTTGCTGATTGGCTTTGCCAAGGAGCGGCCTGAGCGGATGGAGGCTTGCGGACTGGTGCTTTGCTCAGTGGTCGTGGGTGCAAGCTTGTGCTGATAGGCGGGTTGGCTCATGTTCGCGGGAAGCTTGCAGACTGGCGTGTCCGCGGTTTGGGCTGTTGCGGACTGGGCTTAGAGCTTGGTTGTGGCCTTGTCGAGCTCTGGTGTTACAGCAGGTGCCTTGCTGTGAAGGTCGATTGGCGGACTGGCTTGTGGAGTCCGGGAGTTGGTTGCTGCGATGGGGCAGGAGTGCGAGGAGCTTGCGGACTGCTGGCGGTCTGTGCTTTGGTGTTTGGCGGACGGGTGTTGCGTCCGCCATACTCGCATTGGCCTTTGATGGCTTTTGGACTTGGTCACACTTTGTGCCAAGTTCATGGTGTCCGCGGTATCCGCCAAGTCCGCTGTGACCGGGCGGACTGTTGCTATCTGCCTTTGGTCGTGGACTTGTGGCGGATTGAGGTGTGAGTCTTGCGGACTGCCTCGGGTTGGTGCGGACAGCCATTGAAGGGGGATTGCTGTCCTGCAGTGGTTGGAGCTTGCGGGCTGATGCCTTGTCCGCATAGCTTGGGCGGACTGGAGAGAGTTCGTCAATGGTTGCTTTGCTCCTGGCGGTTTTCCTTGGTATCCGGCTAAGTCCTTGCGGACTCAGCGGATGGTGTTTTTGCTATCGCGCAGGCTGGGGCGGTGTCGCTATCTCTTGGGCGGTGACCACACTCCTCACCTTGCCTATAAATAGGACCCCCCCTGGCAAACCTAAGTAACTTGAGTGAACAGTAAGTTGGGTTGAGCGAAGTGCTGCGGTCTCTGTTTGTCAGCCCGCGCGGATTGTTTCAGGCTGACGGTTTGCTGTGTGCAGGTCCCGCGGGTAGCTTCAAGGAGCCAGGAGTTTGGCTGTGACTTCGGTCAAGTACTTGGAAGTGTGCGGTCTCTGCGGATTCAGCAGGAGGTCGCTCTGCGGCTTGTCAGTTCTGCTTCATCTTTGCTAGCTTCAATAACCTGTCCGCCGGCTTCAGGCGGGTAGGGGTGTTCCTCAGTTCAGGTTCAGCAGGAGGCGAATAACGTTGTGTCCGCGCGGCCTCGCGGCTTCGGCGGACTCCGTGTCTATTCGGCGGATTGCAGCATAGCTCGGGAGATCTCAGCGGACTCGGCGACCTCGGCGACCTCGCGGTCTCGGCGGACTCCGGTGCTGTCCTCCCGGCTTGTTTTTTGGTGCTTTCTGTTTACAGCTGTTATACTAGCGAAATCATGTCTCGCTATGTATGCCTCGCATTGTAAAGAAGTGAATGAATAAAAGATCTGGTTGTGCTTCCATTGTTTGTTGTGATTTACCTCTGTTCCTTGGTTCTGCTGGTTCAACGTGCGAACTGGGTAGTTCCGAAGATATTAATTTGGCGTTTGGGCTATCTTGCTGACCACGTTGAGAAAATTTAACATGGTATCAGAGCGAGGTTGCTGAGGTTCAGTTGCGTGAGTGGAAGTCAGCCAGTGTTGTTACTCAGTGATTGAGTGGTGATCAACCTGTGTTGTTGCTCGGAGCTGCTGAAAGGTTGCCAACAGGTGTTGCAATGGAAGGGAGTTTTGCAAGAGGTCTGGGCATTGAACTCTTAACGCCGACTAACTTCAAGAAGTGGAAGTCGTGCATGAAGAGTTATCTTCTTGGCGAGGAGCTGTGGGAAGTCGTCGGTGGTGACGACAGACAGGAAGTGACTGCTGCGTTCGGTACTGCTAAACAAGTTAGGCTCTGGAGAAGAACAAATGCTAAGGCGGAGTTCATTCTGAAGAGAGCCGTGTCTCCGGAACTGTTTGATCACATCGTTGAGTGTGAGTCGGCTGCTGATATTTGGACAACCATTGATGAGTTGTTCAATATGAAGAATGTGGCGCTGCTTCAGTTCCTGGAGAATGAGTTGGCTAGGGCAACTCAGGGAGACCTTTCCATCTCCAAGTACTTCTTAAAGATGAAGAGCTTGTGTGCTGAGCTGTCGGCACTGGATCCTGATGAGCCTATCTCTGAGGCAAAGATGAAAAGGCACATTATCCGCGGCTTGCGGAAGGAGTATGTGGCCTTTGTCATATCTGTTCAAGGGTGGGCTACTCAGCCGTCTTTGCTGGAGCTGGAGAATCTGCTTGCCTCGCAAGAGAGCTTAGCAAGGCAGATGGCTGGAGTGAACCTGAATCAGGAAGGCACCGAAGCTCTCTTCTCAAGAAAGAAGAAAGGATGGGAAGGGAAGAAGAAGAAGGTGCAGGCCGCTGGTGAGAAGGAGACTTCAACTTCATATCCGCCGGAGAGGAGCAATGATCCTAAGGACTGGAAGAAGAATCTGAAGTGCTACCGGTGTCATCAGCGAGGGCACTTCAAGCGGGACTGCAAGGTCAAACTACAGACTGGGCATACTGCGGGAAAGGAGGAAGCTTGCTCGAGAAGTGAAGAAGCAGGATGGGGGAGAGCTTTTATGACGAGCACTTATGTCCGGGCCTTGTCTGCTGAGGACTTCAACAGCGAGTGGATCGTGGACTCCGGGTGTGGTCATCACCTCACTGGAGACAAATCGAAGTTCACCTCCATGCAGGCTTACTCAGGTATATTATCACTGCTGATAATACTGTTTATGCAGTAGAGAAAGAGGGGGTCGTGTCATTGGGTAGTGATCAGGGGCCACTCACGTTAAGGAGTGTGTATCACGTGCCGGGCATGAAGAAAAACCTCTTCTCGGTGACCAATACGGTGGACGCTGGGTATCACGTTCTGTTTGGGCCAACAGACGTGAGGTTCCTTCGCAATGTATCAGCGGTGAAGGCTGATGTTGCTCATGTTGGGAGGAGGGTGAAGAACTTGTTTGTTCTTTCCACCAATTCTTATGTTGATAAGATGAGGGCCAATGATAGCGCTGCTATCTGGCATGAGAGGCTAGGGCTTGTTGGCATGGACAAGCTGAAGGCGATGGCTAGTAGAAGTTTGGTGAGGGGGTTGCCGAAGCTGTCCTCCTTTGGTGATGGGCATGTTTGTGCGGCCTGTCAATACGGTAAGGCACATCGCCTTCCATTTGATAAATCACAAACAAGGAGCAAGAAGCCACTGGAGTGTATTCATGGCGACCTGATGGGACCGACGGTTACTGCCAGCCTTGGTGGAAGCAGATACATGCTTGTCTTGGTTGATGACTACTCAAGGTATACTTGGGTGTACTTCTTAAAGGAGAAGTCGGAAGCCTTTCGTTTGTTTGTGGAGTTTAAGTAGTTGGTAGAAGGCCGGCTTGGCTTGCAGATTAAGAAGCTTAGAACTGATAATGAGGGTGAGTTTGTCTCCTCCGAGTTTTCTAACTTCTGCAGGAAGCACGGGATCCAACGGGAGCTTACTTGTGCTCACACTCCACAACAAAATGGGATAGCGGAGCGGAAGATCCGTCATCTGACGGAGACCTGCAAATGCTGGCTTCATGCGAAAGATATCCCAAGGTCCTTTTGGGCGGAGGGAATGTCTTGTGCTGCTTATGTTATCAACCGGATGCCACTCAGCCCTATCAACATGAAGACTCCTGTTTAGCTGTTGCTGAAGGAGAAGCCGAGTGTTGGACACCTTAGGGTGTTCGGTTCAACTTGCTACGTGCATGTCCCGGATGCTTCACGGACAAAGCTGGATGCGAAGGCAAGGAAACTTGTCTTTGTTGGCTATGATGAGCGGAAGAAGGGATGAAAATGCATGGACCCTGTGACGAAGAAGTTCGTGGTATCAAGAGACGTTGTCTTTGACGAGCTGACGTCATATGGAGGTGGCTCGGTGGAGCTAACCGGAAGTAGCAAGGTTGATGAAGCACCGGTGGTGGCTGCTGAAGGCTTGGAAGAGGAGCTTGCTGTTTCACCAGCAGCTCCTGTTGCTTTGAACTCCGAGGCTGAGCCTTCTAGCTCAGGAAGCAGGGGGAGCACTGCTCAATGCTTGCCCCAGGTAGGAGTGGAGCCCGAAGAAGCAACGGAAGCCGTGAGCAAGGAGCCATGTCTTCGGAGATCGAATAGGGTGGTTAAGCCACCGGCTCGGTACTGTGATGGGAATGCAGTGAGCTTTGTCTCCTGCTTCTATGCAGATCCTCTGGATGAGCGAGAGCCTGCAAGCTTCAACGAGGCCACTGGAGTGAAGGAGTGGGAAGATGCCATGAAGGAAGAGATTGATGCTCTGAAGAAGAATGAAACCTGTGACCTTGTGCCCAAGGTTGATGGCATTACTCTGGTTACTTGCAAGTGGGTGTACAAGTTGAAGAAGAACGCTGATGGGAGCATTGATCGGTTCAAAGCTCGCCTGGTCGCTAGAGGATTCTCACAGCAGTATGGAGAAGACTAAGAGGAGACATTCAGTACAGTTGCGAAGATGACTTCTGTAAGAGTGGTGATCGCCTTGGCTGCTAGCAAGGGATGGAGGTTGTGGCAACTCGATATGAAGAATGTCTTTCTTTACGGAGAGATTGACAAGGATATCTTCATGGATCATCCGCTTGGTTTTGTCTCTGAAAAGCATTCGGACTATGTCTGTAAACTCAGGAAGGCTCTCTATGGGTTGAAGCAAGCTCCTAGAGCGTGGTATGGGAAGATTGCAGAGTACTTGCAATTCTGTGGATACCTTGCTTCCAACTCGGATTCAAGCTTGTTTGTCAAGAAGAAGGGGGAGCTACAAGTCTTGGTCCTGCTGTATGTGGATGACATGATCATCACAGGGAACTCGGAGGGGGAAGTAGCAAGGCTCAGGGCTGAGCTTGCTATATGCTTCGAGATGAAAGACTTGGGAGAGTTGCATCACTTTCTCGGTCTGGAAGTGGAGAGGAAGGAGTGCGGGGTTCTCATTAGCCAGAAAGGATATGTTGATCGCATTGTGAAGCGGTTTGGCATGGGGGAAGGGAAGAAGTGCTCTACTCCACTGGAATCTGGGCTGAAACTTTGACGAGATGAGGGAAGGGTTCTTCATGATCCCTTGGTGTTCAGGGCTCTTGTTGGGAGCTTGATTTACCTGACGATTACAAGGTCGGATATTGCTTATGCTGTTGGCCGAGTAAGTCGGTATATGGCTGAACCAAGGCAATCTTATCTAGTGGCGGCAAAGGGAATTCTGAAGTATGTCAAGGCTTCTTCTGACATGGGACTCCTCTATAGAAGTGACGCGGAGTTTGCGTTGCTCGGATACACGAATGCTGACTATGGTGGTGATTCGGATGATCGAAGGTCTACTTCTGGTTATGTGTTCACTTGCGGTTCAGCTAGTATCTCGTGGTGTAGCAAGAAGCAGGACTCGGTGTCGGTTTCAATCACGGAGGCGGAGTATAAGGCTTCGGCCTTGGCTGCTCGGGAAGCCGTTTGGTTGAGGAGGCTTATAGAGGATGTTCATGAAGAAGTACAAGGACCTACTTTACTCCGGGGTGACAATGAGAGTGCTCTCAAGCTGGTAAACAATCCAGTGTGTCACGCCAGGACCAAGCATATAGAGATTGATCACCATTTCATCAGGGAGAAGGTGTTGGAAGGATCTCTGCTGGTCGGGCATGTTCGGAGTGAAGATAATCTTGCTGACATCTTCACGAAGCCACTGTCGAAGGGGCCCTTTGAACGCTTGCGCAGCTTGCTAGGCTTGGTCACCACTTCCTACTTCAAGGGGGAGTGTTGAAATTTGTGAAGTGGAAGTGGTTGACGGGACAGGCCGGGCGGCCTGGGGCGGATAGCTTTGGCGGACTAGGCGGACTGGGCGGACTGTGATGTGCGGCCTGGTGGAAGGTCTAGTGAAAAGCCGGTTGTTCTTCTGGGCGGTTTGCACCGGTTGAGTCCGCGGACTATGCGGCCTGGTTTCTGCGGATAGGGTGTTTGCTGATTGGCCTTGCCAAGGAGCGGCCTGAGCGGATGGAGGCTTGCGGACTGGTGCTTTGCTCAGTGGCCGCGGGTGCAAGCTTGTGCTGATAGGCGGGTTGGCTCATGTCCGCGGGAAGCTTGCGGACTGGAGTGTCCGCGGTGCGGGCTGTTGCGGACTGGGCTTAGAGCTTGGCTGAGGCCTTGTCGAGCTCTGGTGATAGCAGGCAATTTGCTGTGGAGATCGATTGGCGGACTGAGGTTGGAGTCCGGGGATGGCTGCTGCGTTGGACAGGAGTACGAGGAGCTCGCGGACTGATGGCGGTCTGTGCTAGGGTGTTTGGCGGACGTGAGTTTGTGTCCGCCATGCTCGCATTGGCCTTTGATGCTTTTGGACTTGGTCACACTTTGTGCCAAGACCATGGTGTCCGCGGTATCCGCCAAGTCCGCTGTGACCGGGCGGACTGTTGCTCTCTGCCTTTGGTCGTGGACTTGTGGCGGATTGAGGTGTGAGTCTTGCGGACTGCCTCGGGTTGGTGCGGATAGCCATTGAAGGGGGATTGCTGTCCTGCAGTGGTTGGAGCTTGCGGGCTGATGCCTTGTCCGCATAGCTTGGACGGACTGGAGAGAGTTCGTCAATGGTTGCTTTGCTCCTGGCGGTTTTCCTTGGTATCCGGCTAAGTCCTTGCGGACTCAGCGGACGGTGTTTTTGCTATCGCGCGGGCTGGGGCGGTGTCGCTATCTCTTGGGCGGTGACCACACTCCTCACCTTGCCTATAAATAGGATCCCCCTGGCAAACCTAAGTAACTTGAGTGAACAGTAAGTTGGGTTGAGCGAAGTGTTGCGGTCTCTGTTTGTCAGTCCGCGCGGATTGTTTCAGGCTGACGGTTTGCTGTGTGCAGGTCGCGCGGGTAGCTTCAAGGAGCCAGGAGTTTGGCTGTGACTTCGGTCAAGTACTTGGAAGTGTGCGGTCTCTGCGGATTCAGCAGGAGGTCGCTCTGCGGCTTGTCAGTTCTGCTTCATCTTTGCCAGCTTCAATAACCTGTCCGCCGGCTTCAGGCGGGTAGGGTTCAGCAGGAGGTGAATAACGGTGTGTCCGCGCGGCCTCGCGGCTTCGGCGGACTCCGTGTCTATTCGGCGGATTGCAGCTTAGCTCGGGCGATCTCAGCAGACTCGGCGACCTCGGCGACCTCGCGGTCTCGGCGGACTCCGGTGCTGTCCGCCCGGCTTGTTTTTTGGTGCTTTCTGTTTACAGCTGTTATACTAGCGAAATCATGTCTCGCTATGTATGTCTCGCGTTGTAAAGAAGTGAATGAATAAAAGATCTGCTTGTGCTTCCATTGTTTGTTGGGATTTACCTCTGTTCCTTGGTTCCGCTAGTTCAACGTGCGAATTGGGTAGTTCCGAAGATAGTAATTTGGCGTTTGGGCTATCTTGCTGACCACGTTGAGAAAATTTAACAATTATATCAGATTGCCTAAAAACAGATAACACAAATCTAGATGGTTCGCAGATAGCATTGGTGCATTAGATGGTACATATATTGACATATATGTTCCCATTCAAGATCAAGGAAGATATCGAAACCATAAACAGGAAATCCCCACAAATGTGCTCGATATATGTGATAGTAACATGAAATTCTTATATGTATTGTCTGGTTGGTGGGGCTCAACATCTGACTCTCGAGAATTACGTGATGCATTAGTGTAAGACCCCATTTTTTTTCTTTTAAAACCTCAGGGTCTTATGCCCAGAACCGCCGTTTTGTGATGACACCGACTCTCGGGAAGGTCGACACTACAAAACGCCGATCCTGTCGGCGTTTACGATCCCCAAAGAGAAAGAGAAGTATACACATAGTATGAATAAAACTAAGACCATAATGATATGTAATATATGTAAAAGAAAATCACATCAAGTCCACGTATAATAAAAGTACTGAAATAAAACAGTACAAAGAAACATAAACGGGCTCAAGCCTGGTACATCAAATCCTCACTACAATCACTCGCAGAAGCTAAGTAAACTAATCACTCACGGAACCAGTAGCTGGTGCTCCTGTGCTTGACTGGCCCACCTCCATGAGTACCGTACTCCGCTGGTGCTGTGTCCCCTGTTGCTGCTCCCTGTCTCCCATCCGGATTCCCTGGAATGTTGTGGTCCGAAAACCGTTAGTCAAAAAGACTAAGTCCTATCATCCCCTACCCCTCACTCATGGCTCCAAGGCACCGAGCGGGGAGGAGGAATGAGATGCTATGAAGGTGGAGAGTAAGCAAAGCAGGTGACGGTGGAACTATTCTAGAAGTTAAATATAATGTATATATAGCTAAGGAAGAAAAGTACAAGCTAGCAGTTTTATGATAGTAAGCAGTAAGGTAAACAAGTAGAACAAGCAGCACATGTAAGAAAGACATACTAAGAAGTAACATTAACTTATATGAATGTCAATACAAACTTATAAGTTAAGAGGTCTTCTGCAAGGCTCTCATCGTATAAAAAGTCTCATACTGATTTATATGTTGGGGTGTCGGTTGTATGTAAGTAGGAGTGTAGTGATATGTTATGCCATGATTCATGCAAGTGCAACTCACACACACGACTCTATGCGCACAGACCTTTAGTTCCCCCCATTTGGGCAGCTAGCTTCACTCTGAGGAACCTCCGTAGTGGCAAATGGAGACAGTGGGTCGGGCCCCCACTCCTAGGCGGGTATCCACACTACCAGGCCTAGCCCTTACGTATGTCTCTAGAAGGACACAACCTAGAGACACCACGTACTTGTGTTGACCATATCCACCAGAATTTCTTTGGCTAAGTGTCAACCACACCCGCCGAGTCAGCGTATCGACGTCAATGTGAATGACCGTCTGATACCGAAGACCCGCCACCTTATTTATGTATCCAAATCCTTCCGAGCCACCGACTCCCCGGACTATCCCGTCCGTTACATCTACCTTCCGAACCTACCATTCGGATGTCTAATCAAACTAGCCCAACCAACCTCCCAAAATAACGGGGTGTGTGAATGTGAAACCCTAGTTATACTAGTTGTTGTTAAACATTGATTTTTACTTACGGTTTAGGTTAGCCCAGGACTGCCCAAGATATTCCCTGTGAAGGGCTCTCGAGTGCACTAGGAACTACGATGGGATGAAGCCCAAAGCTCCCTTTCGCAAGACACTTACTGTTATTGGTTAATACCCGATTCCTGATCCCTTTTTAATATTACTCTGGATCTAACCCTAGTGTGTTTGGACTCTCTCTCTCCCTCCCTCCACAGGAAGGATGATCTTTCGTCGATCCCGAGCACCTCGTAACTCTAGCCAACCCAACACTCTCCTCATCATGGTTCCTAATGAAGCTCTCTTTCATCTTACCAAATCAGTATGCATTTCTCCCCACTTCCTATGACCATATCTCATGTTATCACAATTTCCGCAGTTTTACTAAATGTAGACCAACCTAAGATATATTATGTACATGATAGGAGGTACTCCAAATTTTCTTCCAAATGCCTTAAGATAATTATTGTGGGTCTATCATGTCATTATTAGCCTAAATCCATTAAATTATAATTTTCTAATTAAATTTGGCATTTAATTAATTTTTCCCAAAATTAATCTATGGGTGATTTGAACATGAAGTACTAGATTTTCTTACTGGCGATGACCAGGATGGGGTATTGCTGACAAAGAAACATCTTCGTCAACACCTGGTCACAAAGGATTTGGGGTCCCCGAAATACTTTCTGGGGATTGAAATCTCTAGAAAGCCCAGCTCCATGGTCCTTTCCCAACGAAAGTATGCTCTTGATCTTTTAAAGGAGGCATGATTGATTGGTGCTAAACCTGCCCGTTGTCTTATGGCTGCTGGAGAAGACAAAACTTGGACAGATGACTCACCTCTTCTATCCGATCTTACGAGGTACTGACGTCTGGTGGGCAAGCTCTTTTATCTCACGGTAACCAGGCCCGACATCGCTTATGCTGTTGGCAAGGTGAGCCAGTTCATGCAAGCTCCTAGAGAGTGTCATCTACAATCTGCCCTGAAGACATTAGAGTATATTAAAGCAGCACCAGGGAAAGGACTCCTATTTCAGAAGAATGGTCACCTAAGGGTTGAAGCATACTCTGATTCAAGTTATGCTAATGACAAAGGGGACCGCAAATCGACATCAGGTTTCTGCACGTTTGTTGGAGGCAATCTTGTGAGTTGGAAGAGCAAGAAACAGTCTGTGATCTCCAGGTCTAGTGCAGAGGCGGAATATCGCAGTATGGCGTCGACTACATGTGAGTTGAAATGGTTGCGGACTCTCATGCTTGACTTAGGAGTGGTTTACAACTATCCTCTTCCTATGTACTGTGGCAACAAGGCCGCAATATACATTTACAAAAATCCGGTCTTTCATGAGAGAATAAAACACATAGAAGTCGACTGTCATTTTATTCGAGAAGAGATATTGAAGAAGCAGATTTGCACTATGTTTGTCACTTTCGACAACGAGTTGGCAGACATCTTCACCAAGCCGGTGTCCGCTTCCTTTTTTCCACATCTGTGACAAGCTGGGCATGATTGATATCTATGCTCCAGCTTGAGGGGGAGTGTTGCAGGATGGAGACCGGGCGGTCTGTTGTTGTTCGGAGACCGGGAGGTCTGGCGGTTTCTCCTAGTCGGTCTGTGTGCTGGGCTGTTGCAGTTTGGTGTCCCAGCGGTCAGGCGGCTTGTCTTAGACGACTTGGAGACCGGGCGGTCTAGCGGTCTCATGTGACGACTTGCTCTCTGGGGTGCTTGTTCTCTCATCCTGGTTGTGGTCGGGCGGTTAGCCGGTTTGTCTAACCTCACGGCTTGTCCGATTTGTTTTTTTGTAAAATTGTATATACTTGTAAATTTTTAGTCCCACATTGCTTATTTGTAATCTCTCTCATCTCCTCCATTCTATAAAAGGGAGGCTATACCTTTGTAATTGATACCTTTTTGGGATAATAAATTTTTTATTAAACCACTTCCGGTTTGTTTCTGTTCGTTTATAACAGAATAGACAGTCTCCATCCTAAAACTCTACTTGTCAATGTCGTGCATCGTAATATTTGGCCAGTATGCCATAGGCCTCCAGCATCCTATCTCAAATCAGTGACACTTGGGTATCTGTGTTCTCCACAAATTCCGAGCCGAGTGCCTTTGGCTCCTCGTCCTAGATCCTTGATAATGGAATTCTGCACCTCCATACGAGGGTGGAGAGTTGTGTTGAATGTCGACCGAGAGCCAGATAAGCCTAGACTGATCTTCTCTCCTTGGACGTACATTGTCCATCCTGATTTGACACGACCATCTTGAGCACACCATCATAACGAACAACTACTCACAAATCTTATGAAACACCCACATGAGTTTTCTTTCGGGTCGGGGTGACCCTAGATATCTCGGCCAATCTATCATTGATGTTCCAATTATAATTATGCCCGAAGTGCGGATGAGGAATCCTGTGTATGCAAATCCCTAATTATATCCTCGAACTTCCACTCTAACTCGGCCAGTGACTGTAATAGTTCCCCAAACGTTCTTGCACTTAACCTTCATCAGGCGACAGACCTCACCGTGCGTCATAAAATCCATGACGCTCTTCTTCACTCCACAGAGATACACATTCCGAGATACACCAAACTTCCGGTGATTAAATTTCTCGTTTGTATGGGTAGACAACGACTCTATAAAATCTCCAGTTCACAATCAGATTCTTATCCCTATGAATACGCCCGAGTAGCACCGAATACGGTTTACGTCCATTTCACTATATTCACGACGCAAAGTTTTCTAGATGAGATCTAAGGAAACCCAAGTCAATAACTAATTTGCCCAATAAACAAAATACAAGCCCCCAATAAACAAAAGATAAGCCCCAATAAACAAAAGATAAGCCCCCAATAAACAAAAGATAAGCCCCCAATAAACAAAAGATAAGCCCCTACCTACCATGGGCTAAGTATCTTTGATATTACCATGTTATATCCGTTCTAGCTGGGTGCACAATCCCTAGGACATCAATCTTCGACTTGGGGTTCCAACCTGAAACCTGTTGATATACTCCATACTTTAAACACCCCCGGGTCACATTTACGACAACCTTATCCAGGTCAAAATGTTCCCAATCCCAACTGGGTCTCTTCTGAACGTGAATTCCTATCCGACCCTCGGTGTTTGTCATGGTGGTTGTCTCCAGGTAATCTTGTTACTGGTATGAGGGTTGAGACTCTATGTCTTCTACTATTCTGCTAATGGATTATTGGTCTCAATTCCCCTTAAAATAATCCTACCAGTTAGAGTTATCCTTGATAGGGACCGTAGGGCCACACGAGTTTATGGCTTAGGTAGCCATTCTCGTGTTATACTCCTCCTTTATTCTCTTTAGGTATCTCATTATCTTAATCAAGTTCATACGCAAGGTCTATTTAAGACTAGGGCATACTATAAGTTATCGCGGGTAGTCATGTTTCCTAGTGGGTTGAGTCTAACTCATTGACTAGAGAATTATAAGATGTGATCTTCGTAGCCGGAGGTGCTCCCTGCTGGGGGCAGGGTTTGCTGCAAGCTACAAAGAAGAATTCCAATTGTTAGCTAATGAAGAAGTGGAATTAATGAAAAGGTGGACTCTACATGTGATTCCCCTTATGGGCACACCACTGCTTCCGCTGCTTAGTTTGTCCTCAAACTAAGCTCGAGCGGGGGTGACCCAGGGTTTTGTGGACTTCTTCTCTTGGATCGATGTTTGCTCTGATACTAGTTTGTAAGACCTCATTTTGTTTCTTTTAAAACCCCGGGGTCTTATGCCCAGAACCGCCGTTTTGTGGTGACACCGACTCTCGGGAAGGTCGCCACTACAAAATGCCGATCCTGCCGGCCTTTACGATCACCAAAAAGAAATAGAAGTATACACATTGTTTGGATAAAACTAAGTCCACAATTACATGTAATATACATAAAGGAAAACCACATCAAGTCCACATATAATAAAAGTACTGAAATAAAACAGTACAAAGAAACAGAAACAGGCTCAAGTCCGGTACATCAAATCCTCACTACAACCACTCGCGGAAGCTTAGTAAACTAATCACTCACGGAACCAGTAGCTGGTTCTCCTGTGCTAGACTGACCCACCACCATGAGCACCATACTCCGCTGGTGCTGTGTCCCCTACTGCTGCTCCCTGTCTCCCATCCGGAGTCCCTGAAATGTTGTGGTCCGAAAACCGTTAGTCAAAAAGACTAAGTTCTATCATCCCCTACCCCTCCCCCATGACTCCTAGGCACCGAGCGGGGAGGCAGAAAGGGAAGCTATGAAGGTCGAGAGTAAGCAAAGCATGTGACGTTGGAAATATTCTAGCAGTTAATTATAATGTATATATAGCTAAGGAAGAAAGGTACAAGCTAGCAGTTTTTTGATAGTAAGCAGTAAGGTAAACAAGTAAAACAAGCAGCACAAGTAAGAAAGACATACTAAGAAGTAAGTAACCTTAACTTATATGAATTCCCATACAAACTTATAAGTAAAGGTTCCCATCGTATAAAAAGTCTCATATCGATTTATACGTTGGGGTGTCAGTTGTATGCAACTATGAGTGTAGTGATATGTTATGCCATGATTTATGTAAGTGCAACTCACACACACGACTCTATGCGCACAGACCTTTAGTTCCCCCCATTTGGGCAGCTAGCTTCACTCACAGGAACCTCCGTAGTGGAAAACGGAGACAGTGGGTCGGGCCCCCACTCCTAGGCGGGTATCCACACTACCAGGCCTATCCCTTACATATGTCCCTAGAAGGACACAACCTAGAGTCACCACGTACTAGTGCTGGCCATATCCATCAGGCTTTTTTTGGCTAAGTGTCAACCATACCCGCCGAGTCAGCGTATCGACGTCGGTGTGAACGACCGTCTGATACCAAAGACCCACCACCTTATTTATGTATCCAAATCCTTCCAAGCTACCGGCTCCCCGGACTATCCTGTCCGTTACATCTACCTTCCAAACCTACTGTTCGGATGTCTAATCAAACTGCCCAATCAACCTCCCAAGCTACCGTGGTGTGTGAATGTGAAACCCTAGTTATACTAGTTGCTGTT
Source organism: Platanthera guangdongensis (assembly GCA_039583875.1). Classification (NCBI taxonomy): domain Eukaryota; kingdom Viridiplantae; phylum Streptophyta; class Magnoliopsida; order Asparagales; family Orchidaceae; genus Platanthera; species Platanthera guangdongensis. The sequence continues at coordinate 117,734,931 of CM077163.1, forward strand.
AAACATTGATTTTTAATTACGGTTTACGTTAGCCCAGGACTGCCCAAGGTATTACTCGTGAAGGGCTCTCGAGGGCACTAGGAACTACGATGGGCTGAAGCCCAAAGCTCCCTTTCGCAAGACACTTACTGTTATTGGTTAATACCCGATTCCCGATCCCTTTTTAATATTACTCTGGATCTAACCCTAGTGTGTTTGGACTCTCTCTCTCCCTCCCTCCACAGGAAGGACGATCTTTCGTCGATCCCGAGCACCTCGTAACTCTACCCAACCCAACACTCTCCTCATCATGGTTACTAATGAAGCTCTCTTTCATCTTATCAAATCAACATGCATTTATCCCCACTTCCTATGACTATATCTCATGTTATCACAATTTCCGCAGTTTTACTAAATGCAGACCAACCTAAGCTATATGATGTACATGATAGAAGATACTCCAAATTTTCTTCCAAATGCCTTAAGATAATTATTGTGGGTCTATCATGTCATGATTAGCCTAAATCCAGAAAATTATAATTTTCTAATTAAATTTGGCATTTAGTTAATTTTTCCCAAAATTAATCCATGGGTGATTTGTACATGAAGTACTGGATTTTCTTAGGGTATGACTATACAAAAATTATTAACATTGTATAATAACAAGATATCAGTAAATACTAAATATCATAAACTTTCACAGATCATTTAACATCTAAAGATTTAATCCAAAATAATGCATATAAATAGGGGTATTGAAGGAAGTATCAAAAATACTAGTTCAAAAATTCCTCAATAATTAATAAAGCTTCATTATGATCATAACGCTTCACTGCCTAAGTTTCATGAAATTCCCAAGTCAGCAAACCAGACAAAAGATTATCCTAAGGAAAACCATCAAAAGGCACTTTATGAAGACACACCCTTGTAAACTCAATTAACCAACATTTAATTATTTTTCCATGATTCTATATGCCCTAATATGTTCCTTGACTAAGTATCACAATTTTTTAGCAAGCTATGATATTTATTTCCTATTTATCCAAGTAAGGTGCACTAGTTAACTTTTCAAAGGAGGTACTACTAATAAAGCTTCAACCACTCCAAATAAACTACTAGTTGTTGAAACCAAAATTCAGTCTCCTGTGGAGTTCGCCCTTGGGGAAGGGGTGGTCTCGCACCTACTTCACTCCTGCAAGCAAAACAACAAAGAAGACACGGAAAAACCGACCCAAGGGCTCGGCGGGGAGGTCCCACCACACACCCGGAAGATCTCAAAGCGCTTCCCCTCCTTAGCCATAGGCCGAGCTAAGGTACCCTCAGAAAGCACTTGAAAACTGGAGCAGGAAAGCACAGGAAGCCTACCTTCTGGGGTACCCCTTGGGTCATATTTATAGTTTTTAGAATCTGAACTGCCAATAACCAAAAGAACTGACCTGAAAACCCTTGGCTGGGTCTGCCAACAGCCAAACTCCGCTGTTTTGAAGGGCTATGGGCAGACCAGTGGGGGCAAAACAGTAAAAAGTACCTCACACATCCAGGAGAGCTGGGGAGCTTGATCACCTCGGCAGGTCCTGCTCGCCTGCTGTTGCCGAGCTCCGTTGGTAGGGCGCGAGCTGGGATGGTGAGCTTGCCTATCCCTTGGTCGCCATCAGTTGTCCTGGGCCAGCTCGGCGGATGCCGAGCTTGGGGTCGACGAAGGCTGATCTTTGGTCGACGAATGTCGATCGTTGGTCGGCGAATGCCAATCTCGGGTCGACGAATGTCGAGCTCGGGCTCGGGTTCTCCACTGCCGAGCTCACCCACCATCTTCTGCCCGATCTGTCTGGTTCCTGGCGACCTTGCTCGCCGGACACGAGGTTGTACATAATCTCCGCTCTTTTTGAGCTTGGCAAAGCTCGGAAATAAACATTCAACCCTAAGTGTGCGGCGAGCGCAGGGTGGCGAGCTGGAGGGAATCTTTGGGTGGGGGCCACCTGCGGCTATATATATACCTGCATACCTGCTTGGCTCTTGCCCTTCCCCTTGCTCTAACACTGCCAAGATGCCGCTTCCCCGGGAGATCCAAGAGCACCTCAACCGGGCTCGCCAGGCCTCGGCTGCTCGCGTGGCCGCTCTGATAGCGGTCCCGTCTAATGTCCCTCAAGTTGACTCCACCGAGCCCAGCTCAAAGAGGTCGAAGCCGTTCCCCAAAGCAACTGAGCCAATTTATGAAGACCTGAGGACTACCCTGGAGATGGGGACTGCCTCCTCCACTCAGATAGTTCTTGAAAAGGATAGAGAGGTTGTCGTGGTCGGCGACGACCCAGACGGTCAACCTGATGGCGGGGGCGTCACGCCGCGAGAACCCACACCGCGAGGTGATGTCCCCCTCCCGGCTTTTGGACGAGATATACGATGGCCTCTCCATGGCGCAGAGGAATTCTGGGAGGATCCGTGAGCTGCACCGCGCGCGGTAGTCTGGGGGGCGGGAGCCGCGAGGCCGGGGTAGGTAAGAGGGCGGCTCCTTTGCCGAGCCGACCGGTACTCGCATCCTGATGCTCCCCCTGCTCGTGCGCCCCGCCCTTTTTTCCTGAACTTGATCTGTAATAAGTAGTTTTTACAATATTCTTGGACATGCGTTATTCAAATAATATACTACAATGTTTGACTTAGCCTTGATTGGGACGTGCCGGAAGTCGGCGAGCTTGGTTGGCGAGTTGGGGTGGCGAGCTGGGCCGATGGGACATCCTGACCCCAGATTTCCTTTTCTATAAATAGCGCCCCCCCTTCACCAACCCCCGTACTTGTGCTTTTATTGCTCTCTTTCCGTGCTTTTCTCCTTTTCTGCTCGCACTTTGCTCCTTCCTTTGCGAACATGGGCAAGACCAACCCTGATGCCGATGGCCGCTCCAAGTGCGCGCAGCACTTCACCGACTACTGCTTCTTCGAGGGGCACACCAGCGAGGAGGAGCTCGCTTAGTTCAATGCTGAGTACGTACCGCCGGGTTTCGAGGCACGCAGGCCGAGGGAGGGGGAGGCTATCAACACTTTCTACGAGGACGAGCTCGCCTTCACCATCTTGCATTTCGAGCTGGGGTTGTGCCTCCCCCTCTGGCCGGAGATCCGGCAAATCCTAAAATACTATGGCGCGGTACCCGCGCAGTTGAATTCCAATGCCGTCGCGATGATGGTGGCATTTGCGAGCTACCTCCGGCGGGAGAGGATTGAGTTCAACCTGGCAGTGTTCAGGAAGCTCTTTTCTTACAAGGCAACGCCGGATCGGGTCGCCGACTTCGGCGGCTCGCTGATCAAGGTTCGCGAGATCGCGAACAAGCATCACACTTGGATGACCAAGATCGCCTTCATCAAGGGCGATCTCGGCAACATCCCCTACTCGCCCCAGCAGAAGAGCGAGGAGGTCTATCGTCCCCTGGCCGTGTCCGGCAACGACGCCGAGCTCCATAAGTACTTTCTCCACAAGGACTTCGAGGTCGCCTTCCTGCGAAGGGGCCTTGACTCGCTCCCCCCCGTTCTACCTGGCGAATGTAACATTCTCTTCTTTTCTTGCCGAGCTCACCCGATGGCCGAGCTCGCCACATTGTTGCTGAGTTTCTCCTAACTTTTTTCCAAGTATTTTCTTGCAGGGGAGCGGATAATTCCTGCGAACTCGCCGTTCGCGGATCCGGGGTCACGCCCGGACCCCTTTGCTCGCGAGAAGGCGGCTGCGGCGGCCTTCCGAGATGAGGCGGCCCTCTCCCAACCCTCTTCCAGCAAGAGGCGACCTGAGGATGCGCCACACCGCCAGCGGCCGCTAAAGAAGATGAGGAGAGCCCTGCTGGCTCTGCGGGGGCAACAACAACAACAACAGCATCCCAGCCCCAAATACATAAGCTCATCTAAGACCCTTCCTGACACGTCGCCAGAGAGCCTGCTGAAGGAGGTCACCAGCAAGGGCCGGAAGGGCAGCGAGGCCCCCTCTTCCACGACGGCGATCTCTCCACCTCCCTCGGCGAAGAGAGCGGCTCGCGAGCGCGGGGCGCCGAAGCAACATCCCCTCTTCAACTTCGGGGGGGCGGTGGAAGGACTTGGCGGGCGAGCCCATGCTGCAGTGGGATGAGCTGGCCCACCGGGTCTCCATCTCCACTCTGCACCCATCCTGGCATGACCGCGAGCCCGCCACCGGTCATGCCTACACCCTCGGCTTCGGCCTCTATGGCTGCGAGGATGCTGAGGCCTATAAGAATATGACCCTCCGGCAGCTCGGCCATGAGGGCCTGCAGGCCCACCTGCGGACCATGGAGCTCCACCACATGCTGACTCGCCGCAGCTTCGCCCTCAACAATCAACTCCAGAAAGCTGAGCAGGCTCGCGACGTCGCCAAAGACAAAGTCGCTGATCAGGCGAGACGGCTCGGCATCGCCGAGGGTCTTCTCGCCCAGACCGCCGGCGGGTTGGTAAGTGTCAAGCACTCCCCTTCTCTTTTACTTAGAACATTCTGCGCTGATACTAAACCGGATTGTTTCTTTACCAGGACGCCAAGGCCGTAGGGGAGCTTCAGGCTCGCAATGCCGAGCAAGGGGAGGATATTAGCTAGCTGCGCGCCCGCCTTGCTGAGCTGGAGGGGGCGAACATGAAGCTAAAGGAGGAGAATCAGCATCGCAGCCGCGATGTCCGCCGCCAGGCGGAGATTTTCTTCCTAGCCCACGACGTCGACCCTACCCTCCCCTATAAGAGGCCGCGGATCTTTGGCGAGGCCGATCTGGCCGAGAGGTTGCGGATCAACTCCATCCAAGCGGCCGAGTGCACCCTCCAAATGATGAAGGATACGGCAGTGCTGGTGCAAGGGTGCGAGGAGATCTCCCCCAGAGACCTGATGCCGAGCTTGTTCCCGGCGACGCCGCCCAGTGAGAAAGAGGACAGCATGGACGCGATGTTCGGGAAGGGCCTTCCGGATCAGCCGGGTGAAGGGGAGGACTAGTTCGACAGGGGGGTGGGGGGCGAGGCCTGAATTTGTACATCTTCTTTTTGGTTTACTCACCGAGGCGAGCCCCTGTAAACATATTTTGTAAACACTTATATAATGAAAGAAAGGTTTTTGATCATACCCGTGCCCCTTCATTTTTTTTGTTTTCTATTTGCTGTGCTCTGTATGTCCGCGAGTGCTTCCCCAGGCAACCTCGTGTAGGAAGATACTATGAGTATGATATTCATTAGTACGCCACCGTGAGAGAGTACGTTTGGGTGCTTGCTGAGCTTCAGACGATTCGCGAGCGGGCTGCTCTTCGCCCTTGTCACGCCACCTCATCTTGCCCGTGAGCCATCCAGGTTGAACTCAGAAAAATTCTTCCAAGTAAAATAGACGAAGGGGTGAAGTACCCTGGCCTGGCTCGCCTTCCTTCAGCGAGGTCCTGAGACCTGGCTTGTCACCCCTTTGCCAATGCCGAGCTGAGTAGGGCGAGTCCAAACTCGCCTGTGCAGAATCCCTTTGCCGATGCCGAGCTGGGTTGGGCAAGTTCCAAGCTCGCCTATGCAGAACCTCTTCCCCCTTATTCCTTTGTCTTCAAAACTTCTCGGTCTATACCTGGCGATTCCAAGGCCGATACCGTCGAGTGACTTCCTGTCCTGCCAGCTACGTGATAGCCTGACATCGGGATCTGCTCGAGGCCCAAGGATGACACCGACTGACTTCCAGCTCTGCCAGCTAGGTGAGAGCCTAACAACGGGATCTGATCGGGGTCCACTACCAACGCCATCGAGTGACTTCCAGCCCTGCCAGCTAGGTGAGAGCCTGACAGCGGGATCTGCTCGAGGCCCAAGGATGACACTGAAAGTGCAGGTTAGTTTTGGAATACTCTAGAGGGGGGGGGGTGAATAGAGTATTGTGCTTTCTTCAAACTTTTTACAACTTTTGTTGTAAGCCTAGGTGAACAAGTCAGCAAATAAAATAAACTAAGCACGGCAAACTATCTAATTCAGAGATCACAGCCAAAACAAAAAATAAAGGTCAACCAGACGACACAAGTAATTTTATAGTGGTTCCCCAACCTGGGTACATCCACTCTTCTACCACCCTGGTAGGAATCCACTTAGGTTTTTGATCAGGTGCCTGACACCAATGAGCTTTTGTTCAAGTGCTCAAAAACCAAAACTTCAAGTCTTTTGGAAGGAGACTTGCAACCAGAATAATTTTGAAGGGAATTAAAACCCTGTATAGGAGTTGGAAAAGAGGGTGATGAGGTCTTCTCTTTCTCAATAACAACTTGAGAAGACTTGTGGATTGATGTTAACAGATTTTGCTCCCCCTGAGATCTTGAATGTATCAGGAAAGTTGGAGCACTACTACAGGGTGATAGGTCTTCAAAGGCCTAGAGTGCTTGGACCAGAGATTGCTTCAGGATCTTCTTTGACAGATTGAAATATTGTTGTCCTTTGAAGTTGTCCTGCAGAGTTGAAGGAAGAAGACTCTTGACAGTATTTGAATGTTCTTCTTCTTCTTCTTGAAGATGTGTTCTCTGGTTAGGTTGATTGCAGTAGAACTTTAGATTTCTATATGATTGTTCTTTTGTGCAATCTGAGTGTATCTGTCTGATTGTCTGTGTTGCTTGATGTATGTCTGAATGACTATCTGAATGAATATCTCGCACTAATCAAGTCTTTTCTTTTATTCTATGTTTTTACTGACTGAGGAGCATTCAAAATTTGAATGTTGAGCAGTAATTGCAGTCGGCCTTGGAAGGAAGCGACAATCAATGATTTCCCCAACTATCCCATGAAAAAACGGCGTGTGATAGTCCAAGATTAATTGCACGTTCTAACGGTAACATTCCGAGAAAATCTGGCATAAATAACTCCGGGATCATCGCCAAGAAACGGGACGGGAAACTGAAGAAGACCTAGTCTGGAATCGTCGAACGAAGAACACAATTCGTCGAGCTGAGTTTGAGTTCGTCGAGCTGAGCTTGAGTTCGTCGAGCTGAGCTTGAGTTCGTCGAGCTGAGCTTGAGAGAGTTCGTCGACCAGACAATCTTCATTCGTTGAATAGACAATCTTCATTCGTTGAGCGAAGAACAGTTCTGGACTTAGTCAAAATATTCTGCATCTACTTATATCCAGTGTCGACATAAGCTGGTGTCGACTGATTGATCTTGGTGTCGACTCAAATCTTCTGGTGTCGACAAGAATTGGTGTTGACTGATATCCTGGTGTCGACACAAATCTTCTGGTGTCGACATGAATTGCTTGGTGTCGACACATCCCCTAAGTGTCGACACAAATCCTCTGAATTCAGAATTCGTCGAATAGAGTACTTGATTCATCGACCTGAGAAGCTGAGAACTTGAGGTCCAAGTTCGTCGAGCTCAGAATCTAATTCGTCGACCAAAGCTTGAAGTTGGACTTAGAAAAATTCTGAAGCTGTCCTGACTTTAGCTTGAAGAAGAAACTCAGTCTTCGTCGAACAGAGAACTAAGCTCGTCGAGCTCAGCACCAAGAATTATCTCACGATCGTCGAGTGTAGAACACCTTTCGTCGAGCTGAGTTCGACGAACGTCGAACTCATTTGACTTAGTCTTGAAAACTTCTAAATCTGGAGTCTCTGAATGTTTTGATGATAGCTGGTCCATCTGATGTTGGCTCTAAGGACTTGGCCTAAACTCTAGGACACAAACTTGACCCTGGCTATACATGATGGGTCACATCCTAAGTCAGTGAACCTAGCCCAAATCAACTATGGATCCAACAATCTCCCCCTATTTGGGTGAGGTCACTAACAGAGACAAAAGACAGAAACAAACAGAAAAACAAAGCAAGAAAAGAAATATATCTGACAGAGAATTATAACACATGCATCAGATATATATATATACACAGCTTTGTTTAAACAGAGAACATAGTTTGAAAATAATTGCAGAAAGAAAAAATGAAACAGAAATAAAGATTACTTCTTTGGCTTTTTCTGCAAAGGTTTGTCTTCTGTTCTCTTTTCTCCTGGCTTTTTGAATATGATTTCTCTCTTTGGATTTGAAGCCTGAGCCTTTGTCATAGTCATGTCAGCTGCCCCAATAATATTCAATGATGTAGCTCTGGGGACAACTGCTTCTGGATGGAGCTTCATATAGTCATCAACATTAAATAGCTTGTTTCCTTTATCAAACCTTTTCAACTCTTCTTTTCTGTACTTTGACATTGTTGTTGACCCTGATGTATCTTTGCCTTTAGCATTTGCTTTATTAATCAGAGATAAACCAATTAACTCCTGGAATCTGGCCATTTTTGCAGTATTTGCAGTTTCAGGTTCTTCAAATGGAATTGGAGGAGAGTATGGCCTTTTTGGACTGTCAGCTTTCTGTACTTCAGAGGTTTGTTGATGCTGTTGTTGATGCTGTTGGTGTTGATTACCTGAGGATGGCTGCCTCTGCTGGCTGCTTCCAGATGATCTCCCTGACTGTCTCTGATATGTTTGCATTGGGGCAGATCTCTGGGAGCTAGAGGAGCCAGAGGCACCAGCTGCTGGAGGAGGAGGAGGATCCTTCCTGAATCTGTGCACTGGAGGAGGGGAATATCTCCTACTTCTCTTTCTTTCCTTCTGCTGGTTCTTGGATAGCCACATCCATGCAGGCATTCCCTTATATGGAGTGACATTGTGCAGAATGTAGTAAGGGGTATCAGCATTTGGATTTGGCTTAGGAGCTGGAGGAGGAGGAGCCTTCCTTTTCTTTGACAACATCTTCTTTTTCTTACTGGCATCATCTTCATCTGAGTCATCATCATCATCATATTCTTCAGAAATAGAACCCTGAGGGTTATCATAGAGAGAATCCAAAGCTTTTAGAGTTTTAGCATCAAGAATAGCTTTTCTGGAGGAGGGGCAGAAGGTTCAGGAACTGGAGCTTCAGCAATAGGAGAGGAGGAGCATTCACAGGAAACAGAAACAAAGGGGACAGAGCTTTCAGCTGCTGCCTTATTCTCCTCTTCTATATCAGCCAGGATAAGCTCATCCAAATCAGGCATTAATAAGTCATCCATAACAAAACTAGGGGCTGAAAAATCTTCTGGAATGACTGTAGATGATGGAGCAACAACTGGAGGAGCAAAACTGTCACATAGTTGCTTAGCAACTGCTGGACTTATTGGGGAGGTGTAGGGTACAATAGCCAAACTTGGCTTAGTAAAATCAGCTGGAAGAAACTGCATAAAAGCTGTATCAAAACTTCTTAATAAAGCAGAAAAATTTACTGTGGGATTTAAATGGAAATCACCAACAGTTTTTATTTGCACAACTGACTCATCTAGGTAAATGTCAGTATCCATAAAATTAAACAACTCAATTAAATCAGAATCAAAATCTGACAAACTATCAGCATCTGTATCTGAAACTACTGTTGTAGAGGGAGCTTCTACTGTATCTACTGTTGCTGCTGATGTATCTGCATTTGTTACAGCTTCATCATAGAGCATCTCCCCCTGCCTGAGTTCAGGAAGACCTAGAGCCAGGCCCCTGAAAGAAGAGGGGGCAGCAGATAGGGTAGAAATCTGGGCAGATAAAGAATGGATAGAGGTCACAAGAGGTGTAATGGCCTCTTGGATGAGAGATTTGATGAGAGGAGTGAGCAAGGATATGATGGTAGATTAATCAAATGGGGAAGGGGAAGAGGATGGAATAGAAGGAGGAATAATAGATGGAATGGGGGCATCTGGAATGATAGTGTCTGTGGGTATGTTGTAAGATGGAATGGTTGACAAATGAGGGGGAAGTGGGGACTGAGGAGGTGCAGGAATATGAGTGTCATGAGGTGAAGCTGGAGGTGTTGGGTGTTGATTGGCTTGCAGAGGGGAAGATGGGGATGGAGATGGGATGTTGGTGATGTCCAGAGGTGGAGATGAAGGAGGAGTAGGCACATGAGGAGGCTGTTTTGGTGGAAGGGGTGCTGGAAGAGATGGTGGAGATGGAATGACCTCTTTAGCAGGGTGGGGAGTGGCCTTCATAGCCGTGGTGCTCTCAGAAGCTGGGATGGAAGAGAAGGAAGCCTTGGAGGGCTTGGAGATAGTCCTCTCCCATCTGCCAAATAAGGCGTGGGAGAGGCGCTTGCTGGCATTAATGAAAATGGTTGGGGAGACCATTAATTCACCAGCCTTTTCCTGGAGGAAGATCCCTAGGATTCTTCCGAAACAAACTTCCTTCTTGCTGTTCTTTTTCTTTATCAACTCAAAGAAAACTTTACTCCAATTCACAGAACGCTTATTCACCACAGCACACATGATGAGAAATTGATGACGGGTGATGTAGTTATGCGCTGAGTGCTTGCCCATCAGTATCTTTCCCACGATGTCCGCCAGAAACTGGTAGGCGGCGGTCAGTTTCTTTTTCAACAGCTTGTTAGGGTTGCTTCCTGTAAACCCCATTAACTTCAGCATGTCACCAAATTCTTCAAAATCTATTTCCATGTCATCTTCTCCATTTACTAATCCAAATATTTTAGAAAGAATTGCGGGAGATAACGGAACAGCAGTACTCCTGATATTGCCTGTCAAAATATCATCCTCAGAAACTGACGATGTATACACCCATTCTCTAATTTCCGTTCCATGGAGTTTAATCCGTCTCGTCATGAAATCCTTGAGATGATGTTCTTCGAGCAGTTCCAGAATATAAAGAAATATGGGGTCAGAATGTTGGAAAGAATCGAAGTCCATATCAAAACCAGTATCAAATTTCATTGCCGCCAAAGCTCCTGCGGGAATCTCCTTTGATGACCTGCATGAAGGACACAGAGAAAAACGACGATCAAGAGCAAAGGAACTGAAAGCGCGGGACGGAGGTCGAAGAAAAGCTAGATATAAGATTTTCAGAATATGAATCGACAAACTCCGTTCCACAAAAAAGAAACAGTTCTTTGAACTGAGCTCGACGAAATAAATTATGGATAGATAATTCGTCGATCTCATCCAGAAGAATCGAAAACAGTTCATCGAACTCCGTTCGACGAAACGTCTTCTGAAGCAAAGTTCGTCGATCTCTGGTTGACGAAAATTGTTTCCACACAGAGAATTCGTCGATCTCCGGTTGACGAGAATCTCTCAAACTTTCCTTAATTCATCGAACTTTGTTCGACGAACTCTAGAAAATTCGTCGAATGCAGACAGAAACTAAGTTAACTCTTCTCCATTAATCATTCCCAGTTGATTTATAAAGAACAGATGGGTTTTCTCATCCAAGGGCTTGGTGAAAATGTCTGCTCTCTGTAAATCAGTAGGAATATGGATCAAGTTAATTTTCTTTTTGTCTACATTATCTCTAATGAAATGATGTCTTATTTGAATATGCTTAGTCCTAGAATGGTGAACTGGATTCTATGCTATAACAATAGCACTAGTATTATCACAAAATTGTGTTGAATTATTTAAGTTGATACCATAGTCTAGGAGTTGGTTTTTTATCCATTGCATTTGTGAACAGCAGCTGCCAGCAGCCATGTATTCTGCTTCTGTAGTTGATGTAGACACAGATGTCTGCTTTTTACAAAACCAGGAGACAAGTCTCATACCCAGGAACTGGCAAGTTCCAGAGGTACTCTTCTTGTCCACTCTACATCCAGCATAGTCAGTATCTGAGTATCCAGTTAACTCAAACTCTGACTCTGCAGGATACCAGAGTCCTATATTAGGACAACTCTTTATATATCTCAAAATTCTTTTTAGGAAAATAAGGTGAGATTCTTTTGGGTTCACTTGGAACCTAGCACAAAGGAATGTGACAAACATTATATCAGGTCTGCTAGCTGTTAGGTATAATAGGGATCCAACAATTGCCCTATAATGTTTCTGATCTACAGGTTTCCCTGCTGCATCAGAATCCACAACAACATTTGTAGCCATAGGTGTTTTCATTCCTAAAGCATCACCCATCCCAAACTTCTTAATAAGCTCATTAGCATACTTAGCTTGGGAGAGGAAGATACCTTCAGGGAGCTGCTTCACTTGGAGACCAAGGAAATAGGAAAGCTCACCCATGCTACTCATCTCAAATTTAGAATGCATGAGGTCAGCAAACCTCTTGCATAATTTGGGATCAGTAGACCCAAAAATGATGTCATCCACATATATTTGTACTAACAAAATTTGGTCCTTATGGCTTCTAGTGAAAAGAGTTTTATCTATGGTTCCTCTTGTAAATTTATGTTCTAAAAGAAAGCTTGTTAAGGTCTCATACCAAGCTCTTGGAGCTTGCTTTAAACCATAGGGAACTTTATGAAATTTGAATACAAAAGAGGGTTGAGTTAGAGAGATAAAAACTGGAGGTTGTTCTGCATAAACCTCTTCTTGAAGCACTCCATTCAAGAATGCACTCTTGACATCCATTTGGAAGACTTTGAATCTCCTGTGAGCTGCATAGGCAAGGAATATTCTTATGGCCTCTAACCTTGCAACTGGGGCAAAGGTTTGGTCATAATCAATTCCTTCCTCTTGCCTGTAGCCTTGAGCAACAAGCCTAGCCTTGTTTCTCACTATGTTTCCTTGTGCATCCAACTTGTTCCTGTAGACCCATTTGGTTCCAATAACTGGGTAGTTATGGGGTCTTGGAACCAAATCCCAAACTCTACATCTCTCAAACTGATTTAGTTCCTCTTGCATTGCAATGATCCAGTGGGGATCTTGCTCTGCTTCATGGATAGTGAGAGGTTCAATCTGAGAGAGAAAACAGGCATGCATCAAGTCTTGGTTGAGTTGATGCCTTGTCTATACACCTGCTGAAATGTCTCCAATCACTTGAGATCTGAGGTGATCTCTAAGTGTGACAGGATCAGTTGGTGGAGTTTGTTGAGCAACAGCTTCTGTAATTAATTCCTCTTGAGGAATGGTACTAGCTGTTGAGGGAAGTTCAGCCACTTTCACTTGAATCTCTTCTTCACTATCTTCAGCAACCTGTGGAGTAGGATGGGTTGATACCTCATGGGTAAGGTTTAGTCCATCCATAGACTCACACAGTTGTGGAACCTGCAAAAAGCTATTGGTAGAAATCTCTTTCTCCTTATAAGACATGTTAGCTTCATCAAAAAATACATGAACAGACTCTTCAATTTTAAGGGATGATTTATTGAAAACCCTATAAGCCTTGCTTACTTGGGCGTATCCTAGAAAAATCCCTTCTTCAGTCTTAGCCTCAAACTTTCTAATGTATCTCTTGTTATTAGTGTGAATTTAACAAATGCAGCCAAAAACTTTAAAGTATGTGATTTTAGGTTTCTTCCCTTTAAGTAATTCATAGGGGGTCTTATTTTTCAGTTTATGTATAAGGCTTCTATTCAGGACATAGTTAGCAGTATTTACAGCTTCTGCCCAAAAGGATAGATGCATGTAAGCATCTGCTAATAATGTGCGTGCAGATTCAATGAGTGTCCTATTTTTCCTTTCAGCAACCCCATTTTGTTGGGGAGTTCTAGGAGCTGAGAAGCACTGCCTGATACCTTCCTTCTCACAGAACTCATGCATAAGAAGAGACTCAAACTCTATGCCATGATCACTTCTGATCAACGCAACATGAGTAGAGAACTCAATATGTGTGGTCCTGAGAAAATCTGTAAGAACCTTGAATGTATCTGACTTAGCTCTCAGAAAGGCTACCCAACTGAATCTAGAGAAGTCATCAACAATCACTATAGTGTAAGACTTCCCTCCTAGGCTTTGCACTGCAATGGGTCCAAATTGATCCACATGAAGCAAATACAAAATCCTAGGTGAATCACTTTTATTAATGGATTTAGAGCTAGTTTTAGTTTGCTTGCCTAATTGACAAGCCCTGCATAGGTTTTCCTTCTTGTAGGGGCCAGAAGGTAGACCTCTAACAAGGTTGTCTTTAGATAACCTAGATATATTCTTAAGTTTTACATGGCCTAATCTTTTATGCCATAACTCATTTTGGTTACTAGTGATATTGAGCAAACAAACATCAGTTGTGGCAGAAATAAAATCTACTAGATATATGTTGCCATGTCTAATTCCAATTAAAACAGTTTGGTTTTCACTATTAATAGTAGAACATGAGGTAGAGTTAAAGTGTACCTGATAACCTTCATCACATAATTGACTTATGGATATTAGGTTATGTTTAAGTCCTCTTACATAAGTTACTTTCTTGAAAGTAACTGTCCCAATTTTGACTGTCTCATATCCTTCTGATTGGCCATTGTTTGAATCTCCAAAAATCACCTTTGGTCCTAGCTTGGACTTGTAATTGGATAAATTTGCCTTGCTGCCTGTCATGGGTTTGGAGCAACCACTGTCCAAGTACCAGGTCTGACTCACCCTTGGACAGCTCTTCACCTGTACCTGTAATGAAAAACAAAACTCAATTGTTCTTGACCCAGGTTACCTTGGGTCCTTGATTTGGTTGAAAAATAAAGCTGGAAATAACTGATAAGGAAGGTTGAGATTTATAACCTAAGGGGTGATATCTCCTAGGTGGAATTACTCAATCAGCTACTGGATTAAATGTCTTATTAGTTGGCTTAAAATTTCTGTAAGAGAAATGATTTAGGTTTGGTCTTTCTGGGTTCGACGAATTGTTGTAAGTTCGTCGATCAGCGTTCGATGAATAGGGATGAGATCGTCGATCTCTGCTCAGAGAATGACAGTAGTCATTGTATGCTCCCCAAGTTCGTCGACCTCTGCTCGACGAACCATACACAGTTCGTCGATCGCAGTTAGACGAATTGTTATACCTGAAGTTTGCGTTCAGCATTTGTCGATCTGGGTTCGACGAACTGGCCACATTTTGTCGATCTGAGTTACACGAATGCTGCTGAACTTTGTTTTTATTAGCTGTTTTTTATTTTCTGTTTCTCTTGTCTAGGGGTTTTGAGTTGTTTTCTGACATTGGTTTGTCTATTAATTTTTCTTTTCCTTTGGCAGAGATAAACTTGATGGGGGTTGTAAGAATATTTTTCTTTATTATGGGGGGCAAACTTGATGAAGCAGACAAGCCCAGCTTGCCATTTAATCTGGCATTAACTGTGCTTGTTATGTCCATCAGCTTGAGGCTTCTCCCATTGAGAGATTGCTCAAGTTGTTTGGCCTCACATAATTCAGATTTTAATTTGATTATTTGTTCATTAGCTAAGGTTAGTTGATTTGTTAGTTTAATGTTTTCTGAATTAACAGATTCAAGACTACCTAGTCTTTCTCTAAGAGTTTTTATTTATTTTTCTGAATTGATTAAGTCTAAGCACATAGTTTTGAATTTAGTTTTAAATAAGTCAGAATTAAAATCAAAACTAGAAAGAACCTGATCTGCCTCTGAGTTTGAGGCTGCTTCATCTTCAGATTCTCCATCTGATCCAGAATTGCTCCTGGAGGCATCATTTGCCATAAGGCAAACCTCCTTGGATCTTGCTTCTTCCTCTTTTTCACTTGAACTGGAGGAAGATGTTTCTTCTTCTGTATCACTCCATATCTCAGCAACAAATCTCTTGTCTTTCTTTTTATACTTGCTGGAGGAGGGTTTGCTGCTATGTTTTCTCCTGGAGTCTCTTTCTTTGTTCTTGTCCTTCTTCTGGTTTTTTGGCCATTCTGAGATGTAGTGTCCAGGCTTTCTGCAACCAAAGCACACAACCTCTTTGGTTGCTGTCTTGTCATACTTGGGCTTGTCATCTTGTCTGGATGATTTCCTTCTAAAATCCTTTCTAGCCATCTTGTAGAACCTTTTTGCAAAGAGGCTTATGAGTTCCTCATTGGAAGTTGATGTCTCACTGTCCTCAGATGCTTTGAAGGCTATGCTATGCTCCTTTCTCACTACAGTTGTTGCCTTCTATTCTGCTACTTCTCTTGATTTTATCATCTGCTCATAGGATTTTAATTTGCCTAGCAGAGATTCAGTTGATATATCATTTAGGCTTCTGGATTCTTTGATTGGCCAGATTTTGGAATCCCATGAGCTAGGGAAGCACATCAATATCTTATCATTCACCTCTGTCAAGGTGATGTCTTTATCCAAGGTTTTGAGCTCATTGATGATTGAACTCAACCTGTTGTACATCTTAGCCACTGATTCTGTCTCATCCTTTTTGAAGTTCTCATACAAGGAGATGAGATTGGATCTCCTGTATTTTCTCTCATCTGCTGAGCCAGCTACCATTTGGTTGAGGGAATCCCAAATGGCCTTGGCTGAAGTGCATTCAACCACCTTCTGAAATATGTCATCTGTCATTGTCTGGGCCAAGATATTCATTGCTTTAGCATCTGCCATTTTGGCTTTCTTGTAAGCTTCATTGTTCTCAGGAGGAGGCACTGCAGTCATGTTGGTGGAGGCGCTTGTAGAAGCTACAGGTGCTGGAGGTACACCTGTTAAGATAACAGAAAAAATATCCTCATCAATAGAATTCATGTATAGCCTGATTCTTGCCTTCCAGATGACAAACTTATTAAGATTGCAAACTGGAGGTCTGATGCTTGCATAATCTTTGTTTTGGGCCATGTCTTGTGAAGAAATAAATCTAATAATAAAAACAAACAACCAGATCTTACAAGAGGGATTTTTGTGGTTCAAGTGTTAGTCTGTACAACCGGTTAAGATTAAGGTGTGGTATTTTTAACCAGCCTCGCTTTGATACCAATTGAAAGTGCAGGTTAGATCTGGAATACTCTAGAGGGGGGGGGGGGGTGAATAGAGTATTGTGCTTTCTTCAAACTTTTTACAACTTTCGTTGTAATCCTAGATGAACAAGTCATCAAATAAAATAAACTAAGCACAACAAACTATCTAATTCACAGAGCACAGCCAAAACAAAAAATAATGGGCAACCAGACGACACAAGAAATTTTATAGTGTTTCCCAACCTGGGTACATCCACTCTTCTACCACCCTGGTAGGAATCCACTCAGGTTTTTTGATCAGGTGCCTGACACCAATGAGCTTTTGTTCAGGTGCTCAAAAACCAAAACCTCAAGTCTTTTGGAAGGAGACTTGCAACCAGAATAATTTTGAAGGGAATTAAAACCCTGTACAGGAGTTGGAAAAGAGGGTGATGAGGTGTTCTCTTTCTCAATAACAACTTGAGAAGACTTGTGGATTGATGTTAGCAGATTTTGCTCCCCCCTGAGATCTTGAATGTATCAGGAAAGCTGGAGCACTGCTATAGGGTGATAGGTCTTCAAAGACCTAGAGTGCCTGGACCAGAGATTGCTTCAGGAACTTCTTTGACAGATTGAAATTTTGTTGTCCTTTGAAGTTGTCCTGTAGAGTTGAAGGAAGAAGACTCTTGACACTATTTGAATGTTCTTCTTCTTCTTCTTGAAGATGTGTTCTCTGGTTAGGCTGATTGCAGTAGAACTTTAGATTTATGTATGATTGTTCTTCTGTGCAATCTGAGTGTATCTGTCTGATTGTCTGTGTTGTTTGCTGTATGTCTGAATGACTGTCTGAATCACTGTTTGAATGAATATCTCGCACTAATCAAGTCTTTTCTTTTCTTCTATGTTTTTACTGACTGAGGAGCATTCGAAATTTGAATGTTGAGCAGTAATTGCAGTCGGCCTTGGAAGGAAGCGACAATCAATGATTTCCCCAACTGTCCCATGGAAAAATGGCATGTGATAGTCCAAGATTAATTGCACGTTCTAACGGTAACATTCCGAGACGATCTGGCATAAATAACTCCGGGATCATCGCCAAGAAACGGGATGGGAAACTGAAGAAGACCTAGTCTGGAATCGTCGAACGAAGAACACAATTCGTCGAGCTGATTTTGAGTTCGTCGAGCTGGGCATGAGTTCGTCGAGCTGAGCTTGAGTTCGTCGAGCTGAGCTTGAGAGAGTTTGTCGACCAGACAATCTTCATTCGTAGAACAGACAATCTTCATTCATTGAGCGAAGAACAGCTCTGGACTTAGTCAAAATATTCTGCATCTACTGATATCTAGTGTCGACATAAGCTGGTGTCGACTGATTGATCTTGGTGTCGACTCAAATCTTCTGTTGTCGACAAGAATTGGTGTTGACTGATATCCTGGTGTCGACACAAATCTTCTGGTGTCGACATGAATTGTTTGGTGTCGACACATGCCCTAAGTGTCGACACAAATCCTCGGAATTCAGAATTTGTCGAGTAGAGTACTTGATTCGTCGACCTGAGAAGATGAGAACTTGAGGTCCAAGTTCGTCGAGCTCAGAATCTAATTCGTCGACCAAAGCTTGAAGCTGGACTTAGAAAAATTCTGAAGTTGTCCTGATTTTAGCTTGAAGAAGAAACTCAGTCTTCGTCGAACAGAGAACTAAGCTCGTCGAGCTCAGCACCACGAATTGTCTCACGATCATCGAGCACAAAACACCTTTCGTCGAGCTGAGTTCGACGAACGTCGAACTCATTTGACTTAGTCTTGAAAACTTCTAAATCTGGAGTCTCTGAAGGTCTTGATGGTAGGTGGTCCATCTGATGTTGGCTCTAAGGACTTGGCCTAGACTCTAGGACACAAACTTGACCCTGGATATACATGATGGGTCACATCCTAAGTCAGTTAACCTAGCCCAAATCAACTAGGGATCCAACAGACACCGAGTGACTTCCAGCCCTGCCAGCTAGGTGAGAGCCTGACAGCGGGATCTGCTCGGGGTCCACTACCAAGGCCATCGAGTGACTTCCAGCCCTGCTAGCTAGGTGAGAGCCTAACAGCGGGATCTGCTCGAGGCCCAAGGATGACACCGAGTGACTTCCAGCCCTGCTAGCTAGGTGAGAGCCTGACAACGGGATCTGCTCGGGGTCCACTACCAATGTCATCGAGTGACTTTCAGCCCTGCCAGCTAGGTGAAAGCCTGACAACGGGATCTGCTCGAGGCCCAAGGATGACACCGAGTGACTTCCAGTCTGCCAGCTAGTTGAGAGCTTGATAGTGGGATCTGCTCGGGGTCCGCTACCAATGCCATCGAGTGACTTCCAGCCCTGCTAGCTAGGTGAGAGCCTGACAGCGGGATCTGCTCGAGGCCCAAGGATGACACCGAGTGACTTCCAGCCCTGCCAGCTAGGTGAGAGCCTGACAACGGGATCTGCTCGGGGTCCACTACCAATGCCATCGAGTGACTTCCATCCCTGCCAGCTAGGTGAGTGCCTTACAGCGGGATCTGCTCTAGGACCAAGGTTGACACCGAGTGACTTCTAGCCCTTCCAGCTAGATGAGAGCCTGACAGCGGGATCTGCTCGGGGTCCACTATCAATGCCATCGAGTGACTTCCAGCCCTGCCAGCTAGGTGAGAGCCTAACAGCGGGATCTGCTCGAGGCCCAAGGATGACACCAAGTGACTTCTAGCTCTGCCAGCTAGGTTAGAGCCTCGCAGTGGGATCTGCTCGGGGTCCAAGTTTACTTCATTCCTTGATGCGAACTCACAGCGACAATATTGGCAGGTTAAAGAATTTTCATTAAAAATCAAGGCATAACTTACAAGCTTTAAGGAAAAAAGCGTTTAAAATCATCACCACTCCAGGTGAGACTTAGGGTCTCGCCCTCCACATTCTGAAGTCGATAATCTCCCGATTTTAAAGCCTCCTTTACAATAAACGGTCCTTCCTAGCTGGGGTTGAGCTTCCCCACGGACGCCGACCTCCCTGCTGCATCCACTTTCTTTAGTACCAGGTCCCCTTCCACAAATTGTTTGACTCTGACATGCTTATCAAAGTACTTGGCCATTCTCCTCTTCACCTCTTCTTGCCGGAGGGCGGAGAGGTCCCGCAGTTCTTCCACCATGTCGAGGGAGAGCCTTAGCTCTTCCTCGTTCTCGGCCTGCCACTCTCCCCTATCTTCCTTGGCCGCAACAACTCGAGGTGTTTGGACTTCAAATTCCACGGGGAGCACTGCCTCGCACCCATGAGAGAGTTTGAAGGGAGTCTCTCCGGTAGCCGTGTTAGGGGTGGTTCTCAGGGCCCAGAGAACCGCGGGAAGCTGCTCCACCCAGCTCGCCTTCAGATTCTCCACTTTCTTCTTGAGTAGGTTGACGATGATCTTGTTCGCAGCTTCCACCTGCCCGTTGCTCCTGGGGTGGTGAACCGAGGCGAACCTGAGGTTGATTCTCAGCTGTTCGCAGGAACTAGTGAACTCGGCGCTTGCAAATTGGGGCCCGTTGTCCGTGACAATGGCCTGGGGCAGCCCATGGAGGCAGATGATCTCCCCCCAAACAAAATTACTGATAACCTGGGAGGTCACTTTGGCCAGCGCCTTCACTTCCAACCACTTGGAGAAGTAATCGATCATTACTAGGAGAAACCTCCTCTACCCACTGGCCTGGGGGAACGTGTTGGGTATTGTATCCACAACGTACCTGATTTGAAGAAGCCCCTGGACAAGCTAAGGTAAATAGACAATGTATTTGACAAAATATTTCAAGTTGTGCTTGCAGTTTTTCCACGCTAAGTGCACACCAATGTCAGGGTGCAGTAGGTCAATATACACGGGTCTGCACGACGTAATTCCTCGTTGAGCAGATCAGTGTGTTGGCCTACGTGTACTCTCTCTATTGGAGTGTACTTACTTTCAAGTACAGGGCTGTGATTATGCAAGAGCAGACAGGGAGCAAGGATGGGTCAAAGAGCAGCTCTTGGGTGGAAAGACGAAAATTCGTCTAAGTGTGAATCGACGAGAATCACCAAGTGATTCTCGCCGATTCGGCGAGAATCACTTGGTGATTCTCGCCGAATCGTTGAGAATCACTGACTGATTCTCGCCATTTCTTTCCGGCTTTATCAGAGCGTGTCAGCAAGTCAACTTCGACGAGAATCACTTTGTGATTCTAGCCGAATCGTCGAGAATCACCCTTGATTCTCGACGATTCGACGAGAATCACCTTTGATTCTCGCCGATTTTGACTTGGGCATTTTTCTGGATCCCGCTGGACCGGACTTTGCCGCTGGCACTGTTTTGAACCGGAATAAGGGTTTCTTCTGGTGGGACCCACAACTGTCATTTAGGAGTATACTTGTGTATAAATACACGCGTATTTTTGAACAGTAAGCAGACACACAGGAAGAAGCCGAGCGACGACCTTGACCTAAAATCGCGATTTCCGCTCCGCCGCCGCCGTCACCACTCGAGCAAGTTGATCGCCGGTCTTGATCGTGGTTTCTTCCAGATCTTCCGGCGACAGAATATTAGCCAAGCATAGTGTCTCACGCGTCTATCCAGAGATCTCTTGTCTCTTGATTTGTTGATCGGGAAAATCTTCCCCATCCGAATCGATCGAGACAATTGATCCTAGTGTGACCGTTGGTTGACCTATCTAGCTTCGCTACGAAGTTTGGATCTCCAAAGTACAGCAGCCGCACACCGTTGTCGCCGCTGATCCCGTGAACCAAGCCGCCGCCCGACTTGCCGCCGCCGGTTCCGGGGAGATTCTCTCCAAGTGAGATCTAGGGTTGTGGACTCTTCGTGATTTCTAGATCACGTCATCGAACGAAGAGGGACACCGTAGTCTCCAAAAGTAGTTTGTATTTCTTGTACAATCTAGTTCATTTTTGTTGTAAAGGAACATTGGTTCCTAGTTGTAAGGGTTGGGTGCAACCCGTGGTGTGAGAGTGTTGACTCCTACGTGTGGAAGGGTTCCTTCCGATAGTGCAAGGATTGGATTTCAATCCGGTTGGTGAAGAGACCGAGTCGTCCCTTGTTGGGAGATAGGTCGAAGGAGGAAAGTGGATGTACCCAAATCGGGGAACCACTATAAATAGCTTGTGTACTCTTTTGTGCTGTGTTGTTTTATTTTCGTGTGCAGGTACAATTTCAATTCCGCAAAAACGCTGCTAGTCACCTATTCCCCCCCCCCATAGGTGAAGGTAGTTGACACTAGGTGCACTTTCAGAACGGCCCAACCAAATCCATTCCCCAAATGGTGAAGGGTCAGGGGGCCGTGATACTTTTGAGTTGCTGGGCCGGCTGTAGCTGGAGGGGGGAAAACAGCTGGCACTTATGGCACCTCCTTGCGAACTCCGTTGCATCATGGCCCAGGGTGGGCCAGAAGTACCCCTACCTGACGATTCTTCCCTCCAGGGTCCGACTTTCGGAGTGGCTCCCACACTCTCCGGAGTGGACTTCCTCCAAGATTCTTTGTACCTCTCCCTCGGCCACGCAACGAGCCAGCATCCCCGAGAGGTTCTTCCCGTACAGCTGCCCGTCCTGGAGGAGGTAGTACGCTGACTTGTGCCGTAGCTTCTTCTTATCTGCCCCCTCCGGATACTCTCCCGTGGAAAGGAAAGTTACAACTGGGTCCATCCATGAAGTCTGTTGATCAATCTCCATGAGCTCCCCCTCTTCGATGGAGGGGTGGAATAGGTCGGTGATGGTACCCCCCACCTAGGGACCATGCTTTGCTAGTTGGTCGACCTGTTCGTTTTCTTTCCTAGGCACGTGTCGGATGGAGAAGGTTTGGACAGTGCCTATGACCCCCTTTACTTTGGCCAAGTATAATCGCAGGGTGGACTCCCTTGCCTTAAACTCCCCGTTGATCTGGGAAGCTACCACCATGGTGTCGGTAAGGACCTCCACGTCCAACACCCCCAGCTCCCTGGCCAGGCGTAGCCCTGCTATCATGGATTCATACTCGGCTTGATTGTTGGTGATGGGAAAGTGCACCACCACCGTCTGCTCAATTCTAGTCCCCTGAGGGCTCTCCAAGATCACCCCCACTCCTAGGGAATGCCTCCCTGAGGCGCAGTCTACCTTCAACTTCCAAGGAGCCGGACGGGTGAGCTCTTCCTCTGCCACTTCAATCACATAGTCAGCCAAGAAGTCGGCCATCGCTTGAGATTTGATCGAGAGCCGCGGAATGAATGAGACGTCGAACTCACTCAACTCCACCAACCACTTAGCCAGCCTACCTGAATGCTCCACCCCCTCAAAGATGTTGCAGAGAGGATGGTCAGTCACCACTCGGATTGAGTGTGCCTGAAAGTAAGGTCACAGCCTCCGGGCTGAGATGATTAGGGCAAAAGCCAGCTTTTCCAATATCGGGTACCGGAGCTCGACCTTCCTCAGGACCCGGCTCATGTAATAAATGGGGAGCTGTTTCTTCCCTTCTTCACGAACTAGGACGTAGCTCAAGGCATCCGCCCCGACCCCGATATATAAAAACAGGTCCTCCCCCTCCTTCGGTCCTTGGAGCAGCGGATCTTGAGTCAACTGCATCTTGAGGGCCCAGAATGCCTCCTCGCACTCCTGGGTCCATTCGAACTTTAGACCACCCCTCAATGTTTTGAAGAAGGGGGAGCACTTCTCCCCTGCCGGGGAGAGGAACCTACTCAACACTGCCAGCTTCCCCGTCAGCCGTTGGACCTCCTTAGCATTCCGCGGCGATCCCAGCTATAAGATAGCCTTGACCTTATCTGGATTCAGCTCGACCCCCACAGGAGTGAGGAGGTGCCCCAAGAACTTTCCCCTCCTAGCCCCGAAGAAACATTTTAGGGGATTCAACAGCATCTTATACTTGCGCAGGGTGTCAAAGGTCTCCTCTAGGTCCTGGAGGTGGGAGTCCACATCTCTACTTTTGATCATGAGGTCATCCACGTACACCTCCAAATTCCCACCTTTTGCTGCTTAAAGACCCTATCCATCATCTTCTGATAGGTCTCCCCTGCATTCTTCAGCCCGAAGGGCATCATCTTGTAACAGTAGCATCCATCCCCTGTGATGAACGAGACATACTTAATGTCCGGGGGGTGCATCCTGATTTGATGATAACCTGAAAAAGCATCTAGAAAACTCATTACAGAAAAACCAACGGCTGAGTCAACCAGCGCGTCGATCCGAGGCAAAGGATAACAGTCCTTAGGACAAGCTTTATTAAGTAAAGGAAAATCGATACACTTCCTCCACCGGCCATCTCTCTTTTTGACCATGACCACATTGGAGACCCAACCGGGGTATTGGATCTCGGACACGAAGCCGGCCTTTAGCAGCTTTGCCACCTCCTCTCTGATGGGCTCTGCCAGCTTGTCCGCAGTGGACCTCTTCTTCTATTGAACGGGGCGTGTTCCCGGGTCCATGTTGAGGTGGTGGTAGGCCACATCCGCGTCAACCCCCGGCATCTCCGCGGCGTTCCAAGCGAAGATGTCCATGTTCTTCTGGATGCACTCCAGCATCCTGCCCTGGTCTTCCGGGGTCAGCCCTCCGCTGACGCGGACCTTCTCCACCCTGCCTCCATGGGTGAGCACCTCTAACTCCACCACTTCCTCCGCAGCCTCCAACCTGTACTGCTCTCCCCATCCTTCAGCATCCCTCTCTTCCGAGACCGGGATCTCCACCTCCACCTCTTCTTCCACGGCCATCACTTCGGCCATCTCCTCCTGATCTCTTCCCGCCGCCTCCTCAGCGCAGCTCTCTACCCCCACCTCCTCCCTGCCAGCTCCTCCCTGCCAGCCTCCTGCTCAGCCTCGTCCATTCTTTGCCCCATCTCCTCGGTTCCCTGCTGCTAAGAGATGGAGTTCACGGCGGTGACATAGCATTCTCGCGCCACCTTGGGGTCCCCCCTGACCCGGACCTGAATCACCTCAGCGTTGAACATTAAGCATTGGTGGAATGATGAGGGGACGCAGCGGAAGGCGCTGACAAGGGGCCTCCCAAAGATGGCGCTGTAGCTGCTGAGGGCGTCCACAATGACGAACCTGCAGTTCCTGGACTGCCCACCCTGGGTAACATGGAGGCCTATTCCTCCCTCCACTTCCTTCCTCTCCCCTGAAAATCCGAACAAGGGTCCGTCCGAGGCCATCACCCTCTTCGCCTCTGCCTTCATTGCGTCAAACGCCTTCTTGAAGACGACGTTGACGGAGCTCCCGTTGTCAACGAGGATCCGAGAGACGGAAAAATTCTCGATGGCTGCCTTGATGACCAGCACATCACAGAATGGATCCTCGTGATCTGGCATGTCGCTTCTAGAGAAGGTGATCCTCTCCTCTGGGGGTGGGGTCTGGCATGTGGAGGCAACGCCCCGATGGTACATAGTGTGGAGGCTTGCCTAGCGGGAAGCCTCAACCCCCACCCCCCCATGGATCACTTTGATCCCTCTTCGGGTTCCAACATCCACCCGGTCTTCGTAACGGTCCTCCTCCGCCCGAGGCAGGACCTCCTCAATCCTCACCTCTTTCCGCCCTTACTGCTGCTGCTGCTGCTCCCTATTTCCTCTCATCTCAAGGAATTCCAGGAACGTGGCTGTGGCGTGCCCCCACCTCGGCTGCTGCTGCCACTGGAGCTGTCTCTGCTCCCTCTGCCGGGGCTCTCCTCTCCTCTCCTCCTGTCCTCTTCCTCCTCTCGGTTCCTTCTCCTCCTACGTGGCCCACCTGGCCAGCTTCCGCGCAAACTCTGGGTTTGACGCCTCCCCGTCAACTTCTCTTGCCGCCCTCTCCATCAGCTCCTCGTAGGAGAGGGGGGGGGGGAACTCTCTTCAGCTCCATCCTTAAGAACCCCTGCTGCAGGCCCAGGGTAAAGGCCATCATCAGACTATGGCCCGACATCTCCTGGACCTGAGTAACCTCCTCCTGGAACCGGTCCACGTTGCTCCCCAGGGTCTCATTTACCCCCTGCTTGATGTGGAACAGGGACTCTGACTCCTTCTTCCGCTTCTTCGAGGTAGTGAACCTCAACATGAACCCCCGGCGCAGGTCCTCAAAGCAGTAGATGGAGCTGGCCGGTAGCTGATGGAACCATTCCCTTGCCTTCTCCCTGAGGGTGATAGCGAAGAGTCGGCATTGGAACCCGTCCCACATTTGGAGGATGGAGACTACGTCCTCAAACCATTGAACATGCTGGACCGGGTCTACCTTCCTGGTGTAGTAGGACATCTCGTGTTCCCTGAACCCGTCTGGAACTGGAGCTGAAGAGACCAACTCACTGAAGGGCTGCCTCCCCCTGCTAGGCGAGCTGGCGAATCTCGCGAGCCCAGCTCACCGAACCGGCCTCGACCTGCCGAGTCGGGGAAGAGCTCGTGCCCGGGGAGCTCGCACCCCCAGCCTTCCTCGACCACTTCCTTCCCAGCTCGCCTGCCGGGGGCATCCTCGCCCAAAGAGGGGGCGGCCACGATCTAGACTGCTGGAGTCGAGCACTCGGCCCGCGTGCCGAGTGCGAACTTGACGAGGCTAAGCACCTCATTCCTGAAATCTTCAAACATCCCCACCATGGCGAGAGGCAGGGGTGGGGGGGGGGGGGGCGAGTTCGGCCTGTCAGATCCCTGTCCTACAGTCATCGAACTCGCTGAAGCTTTTCTATACTGACCACGCTGCACGCTCACCGCACCAAAATGTTGAAACCGAAATTCGGTCTCATGTGGAGTTCGCCCTTGGGGAAGGGGTGGTCTCGCACCTACTTCACTCCTGCAAGCAAAACAACAAAGAAGATAAGGAAAAATCGACCCAAGGGCTCGGCGGGGAGGTCCCACCACACACCCGGAAGATCTCAGAGCGCTTCCCCTCCTTAGCCAGAGGCCAAGCTAAGGTACCCTCAGAAAGCACTTGAAAACTGGAGCAGGAAAGCACAAGAAGCCTGCCTTCTGGGGTACCCCTTGGGTCCTATTTATAGTTTTTAGAATCTGAACTGCCAATAATAAAAAGAACTGACCTGAAATTACCAGAAAACCCTTGGTTGGGTCTGCCAACAGCCAAACTCCACTGTTTTGAAGGGCTATGGGCGGACCAGCGGGGGCAAAACAGTAAAAAGTACCTCACACATCCAGGCGAGCTGGGGAGCTTGATCACCTCGGCAGGTCCTGCTCGTCTGCTGTTGCTGAGCTCCGTTGGTAGGGCGCGAGCTGGGACGGTGAGCTCGCCTATCCCTTGGTCGCCATCAGTTGTCCTGGGCCAGCTCGGCAGATGCCGAGCTCGGGGTCGACGAAGGCTGAACTTTGGTCGACGAATGTCGATCTCTGGTCGGCGAATGCCGATCTCTAGTCGATGAATGCCGAGCTCGGGCTCGGATTCTCCACTGCCGAGCTCGCCCACCATCTTCTGCCCGATTTGTCTGGTTTCCGGCGACCTTACTCGCCGGACACTGGGTTGTACACTAGTGCTGCCTAATGACATTTGATTATCTATTACGGAATTTCAAGCCATTCTACCACATATACATCATGATTTCATCATTAACATTAAAAGGGAAATATGGAAGTTACTACTACAAAAATCATCAACTGATCTCTAAACACCATAAGATAATTAAAATAGGTTAATAATACTATGAAATTGTCCATGCCAAAATATCATCAAGATTCAACGTCATTTTACCCATAAGATAATTTCTAGGGTTTAAAGTCATAAATGCTTAGTAAGTGTTTTATGTGGGGTGCATGTGTCTAAGTGCAACCATATCCCTTCCTAGGGCATTTCACCACCCTAGGATCTCATGGACTGATCCCCAAGTCCATCCAAGAACATAACCCCCTATGTCCTTCACAAGCCCCCAAAGTTCATCCTTAGGGTTAGAACTAGGGTCCTAGGGATAATCTACCCTAAACCACCCCATATTCCACATGAGGGTGTTAAATGTCATGTCAAAACAGTGGCCAAAAATTCAACCTCTGTTGAGGTGGTTTGGCCACTCAAACCCACAAGGGGCAGTTTGACCTAAATACCCCTTTTAGGGCAAGGCTATGGTTTGCTTATTTCCAAACTACATCATCACCAAATGGGATGAAAATTTATACAGAGGCTTATGATGACCCCAAGGACCACTCACCAAAATTTGAGAGGGTTTGGAGGTCATTAGACCTATTAAATAATTCCTACATGGATTATTAAATTCCTACAAAAACGTTAGGAAACTATTTTCTAAAAATTCCCAATTTTGGATATGTTCTAGGTATAGGTAAAAATGATCGTCATCCAAAATTTCGGGTCATTTGGATGGATGGATTGATGGGGGCACTCAAAATAGTCTCTGGTCTAGCCTAGGTATAGTCCTTACCAAAATGAGTGATGTGGTCAAACCCCTTACCCAAATTGGTTGAAACCAATTTTAAATTAAAGTAGACCCATAGAGCTACAATTTGCATGTTGACAACACTTTCTGAGACAACACCTAAGTATTTTTAATATTTAATTTAAAAACAGCCCAGAAATGGGGCAGAAATTAACAAAATAGGAATTATTAAAATCAGATCCAGCACGGATCTTAAATCAAACACAACACCTCCTGTTCATCTTCTTCCTCCAGGCAAGGGCTGGGATTTCCCGAACCTGGAGAAACTTCCAAGCCATTTTCCCGGCCATCCAACCACCTCCCTGGCCGACCACCACCGCCACCACCTTCGTTGAGGTGGGGGCTATCGCCGGGCGGCGGCACGACCGCCGGAGGGGCGGTTTCCGGCGAACACGAGAGGTATAAAAAGCCATGAAAATTTGAAATCTTCCTCACCCGATCAGGCTCAATTGAACCCGATTTCTCTCCTAATTGATCTAGGATTCTAGCCCATGAAGAGAGGAGTAGAGGAGGACCTTAGTAGAGGGATGTTTCCTTGTTGGCCGTCGCGTCGCCATTTCCGGCGGTGGAGCTTTTTGGTGCTCTGCAACTGTGCAGCCAGAGGGCTCGGTTTCTTCAGATAAATGGTGGAAACTCCTGCCCTAAGTCTAGGGAAGCTTTTAAAATATTCAAATGGGAGAGAGGATGGATGTAACATCAATGGCCATTAATGGCCATGAATGGAAAATTTTAGCCAATGGAGTGTTCACTGAATTCAGCCCCTATGTGGCTGGTAACGTTGTTGATCTTCTCAAAACTAAAGGGGGAATGAATCCAGCATGAAGAGAGGAGCTCTTGGCCTCCCTATGACATGAATGGCCTTTATTCCCCCTTTCTCTCTCCTCCATTAAAGGGAAAAATGGAGCTTTCTCTCTCCTGCCCATCAAGGCTGAATTTAATCTCTCCTCCAGCATATTGGCTGCCAACTAACTCATATTAATAATAATAATGAGGTTAACCTAGGTGGGGGAAATGAGTTTGAGCTTGGGTTAGCCCATTTGGGCTAATTTGACTAACACTAGAGTAGAGTTGACCTTGGTCAACATAACCATTTGCGTTGACCTCAATGGGTCCTTGGTGACCAATTGGCCATCCCTAAGGTCTAGGAAGACTTAGGTAGGGTCTGTTGGGTATCTTGGGGGTCACTTGACCCTTAGTTAGGGCATTTTGACCCTTTTTGCAGCTAAGGTTTACTTGGGTCAACTTAGCCTCTTTGGTTAACCCCAATGGGTCCTTGGTGACCCATTGGCCTCCTCTAAGATATAGGAATGGTTGGGTAGGGTTGTCTTGGCACTTTGGAGATCACCTGCCCTTAGGAAGGGTACTTTGACCAAATTAGTGTTATGGTTGACTTTGGTCAACCTAGACTCTTGGGTTGACCCCAATGGGTCCTTGGTGACCCATTGACTTAACATTAGGGTTAGGAAGGCATGTGTGAGGTTTACTTAGCTAAGGGTAGGTTAATTGATCCTAAGTAGGCCAGTTTGACCCATTTAGGGTTAGGGTGGACTTAAGCCAACTTGGCCACTTTGCCTGTCCACATTGGGTCCTTAGTGATCCTATGGACCACCCAAGGGGGTTTAGGGTGTTGTGGTGGGGTCATGGAGTCAAGTTGAAGCCCTAAGGTCATCCTAAACTAGTGTTTAGAATTCTACTATTTGCAGACCATGGTGGCCTTCACCTTCCTACCTAAGTTCACCTAGTCCTCTTGGACTTCCTAGGGTTTTGTCATGACTTAGTCATGACAAAACCACTCTTAGGGGTCTAGCTGGAAATAAGATGTTACAATTAGAGCGACAAGACCGCTTTGAACTCCCAAATGGTAAAAAAGTAAAATACTTTATTTCCAAACAAAAATAATATGTAACTGTATAGTAATTACTCATTTTTATTGTATAAGGAAGTACTACATTGTTGATGATGGATACACGAATGGTCAAGAATTTCTTGCCTCATTTCGGTCGACACGTTATCATTCAAAAGAATAGTCCAATCAGGGTAATAAACCAACAACATATAAAGAGTTATTTAACTTATGTCATGCAAAATAAAGAAATGTTATAGAACAAACTTTTGAGTTGTTGACAAAACGATGGGTTATTCTTTGCCAGTCATCGTTTTCAGTATTAAAGTGCAGGTATGACCTCCAATATTCTACGCTTACTTGTTAAAGCTTTATTGGTCAATATAATATGTAAATAATTAAATTTTGACCAGGTTCAGGTCATAAATGCTTGTTGCATATTGCATAATTTTCTAGTGGAGAAGAGATTAGAAAACGACGCACAAATGTTGGACGAGGTTGATGCCGAGCTATTAGCGCAAGATGTAGTAGAAGAGTATTATGATTACGTAGAAGTTGTGAGCCCAATCCAAGTCACACAAGAATGGACAAATTTTAGAGACACGCTAGCTATAAATATGTTCAATGAATATCAAAATATACATTAATTGTCTTATGTATTATATCAGCTACAAGACTGTTTGGTGGTTTTCGTGTGCTATTAAAATGTGAGTGGAAGAGCTGGATTGAACATTTATTTAAGTTTGTGCTATTTTTTAAAGCATGGTCATATGTGAGACATTTTTATAGCACAATTTAATTAAATTTTCAACAGACACCATGGATAAGAGGTCGGGAATGGTGGGCGATAGGATTGAGCGGTCCAACATGCGCTGGACATCAGAAATGGACATTACCCTTTCTAATGCTTTGTTGGAGCAACATAGTTTGGGGCATACAACTCCAAATGACTAGAAGAGTGTTGCTTTTACAGCAGCTATGACTGCCCTTAAAGACATTTGTGGTGTTGAAACTAGCAAAAAGAAGTTAATGGCTCGGCTGAAGACTTGGAACAAGTACTACATAGAAGTCAGCTTAATTCTAGACATTAGCGGATTTGGGTGTGATTGGCAACGAAACATGGTAAAGGTAGACATCGAAGAAGTATGTGCTAACTATGTGAAGATATGCTTTTTAGTGAATAAACAATTATATGTTAATTTCGTCAAAATGATAAATTAATTATAATATTACAGGCCCATCCATCTGTCAAGCATTATAAGGACAAAGTTATCGTCAACTAGTTTGATTTGGATGTGCTCTATGGAATTGATAGAGCAACTAGTAGTCACGTCGCTACGACAAAGGAGATGACAAAGGAGATGACAAAGGAGATAGATGTTGAGTTTATGGCAGAGAAAACAACTAATATATAAGAACAGATTAGAACAGAAGGAGAAGAAAACGAGCAGTAGGAGTTGATGTCATTACAGTAGCCATAGAGAAATTGGCTGACTCCGTCGAAAAGGCAGCGGGGAGCAAGTCTGCTAGCAATGTTGATAATATATATATCACACTAGCTCAGATGACGGATTTACACCAGCGTAATTGTCGGGTATTGTATCCACAATTACCTGGATTTGAGGAAGCCACCTGTCAAGCTAAGATGAATTCACAATGTATTTGATGAAATCTTTTAAGTTGTGCTTGCAGTTATTCCACGGTAAGTACACACCAATGTCAGGGTTCAGTAGGTCAATATACACGGGTCTGCGCGACGTAATCCCTCGTTGAGCAGATCATTGTGTTGGCCTACGTGTACTCTCTCTATTGGAGTGTACTTATTTTCAAGTACAGGGCTGTGATAATGCAAGAGCAGACAAGGAGCAAGGATGGGTCAAAGAGCAGCTCATGGGTGGAAAGACGAAAAATCGTCTAAGTAATAATCGACGAGAATCACTAGTGATTCTCGCCGAATCGTCGAGAATCACTGGCTGGTTCTCGCCGACTCTATCCGGCTAAATCAGAGCATGCAAATCTGTCGCTAAGTCAAAATCGTCGAGAATCACTGGCTGATTCTCGCCGAATCGTCGAGAATGACCTTCGATTCTCGCCGACTTTGCCTTAGGCGAATTTCTGGAACCCGCTGGACCGGACTCAGCCGCTGGCGCTGTTTTGAACCGGGCTTGGGGTTTCTTGTTGGTGGGGCCCATAACGGTCATCTTGAAGACCTAATGTATAAATACATCGGTATTTTTGAACAGTAAGATAACAAGACAGAAAAACGAAAGCCGAGCCGCCGACGTGACCTAAATCGTGAAACTCGCTCCGCCGCCGTCGCCGCTCGTGCCAGTTGATCGCCGGTGGTTTCTTCCAGATCTCCCGGCGATAGAAGCTAAGCCAAGCACTGCATCTCACGCGTCTAACCAGAGATCCTTTGTCTCTTGTTTCGTAGATCGGGAAAACCTTCCCCTTCCGAATCGATCGAGACGATCAATCCTAGTGTGACCGTTGGAAGATCTTGCTAGCTTTGCTATGAAGATTGAATCTCCAAAGAACAGCCGCAGCACTCCGTTGTCGCCACCGATCCCGAGAACCAAGCCGCCGCCCTTCTTGCCGCCGCCAGTTTCGGGGAGATTCTCTCCAAGTGAGATCTAGGGTTGTGGACTTTTCGTTGACTTCAAGAACGCGTTATCGAACGAAGAGGGACACCTTAGTCTCCATAAGTTGTTTGTATTTTTTATACAATCTATTTTCAATTTCTTTGTAACGGACCGATTGGTCCCTAGTTGTAAGGGTTGGGTGCAACCCGTGTTGTGGGAGTGGTGACTCCTACGTGTGGAAGGGTTCCTTCCGTTAGTGCAAGGATTGGATTTCAATCCTGTTGGTGAAGTGACCGAGTCGTCCCTGGTTGGGAGATAGGTCGAAGGGGGAAAGTGGATGTACCCAAATCGGGGAACCACTATAATTTGCTTGTGTCCTTTCTATGCTGCGTTGTTTTGCTTTCTTGTGCAGGTACGATTTTAATTCCGCAAAAACGCTGCAAGACACCTATTCCCCCCCCCCATAGGTGAAGGTAGTTGACACTAAGTGGACTTTCAAGTGGTATCAGAGTGAGGTTACTCATCAAAAATGTTCACACCTTGAGTAGAATCCTACCACCAGTGTCAAAAGCATGGAGCTGGATCATGGGATCTCTCCACTAAGACTTCCCACGTGCACAAAGGAGTATTATCCCGTCTGGAAGATGAGAATGTCCTATCACTTGGAGGCTATCGATCCTCGAGCATCTCTCATCTTGGAAGAGGGTCCATTCATTCCTATGAAGACCTCCGGCTCTGGAAAGGATATCCAAATTCCCAAGTGTATTACTGCGATGTCGGAGACTGAACTCTCATTATTTAATCTGGACAAGATGATTCGTCAGATCATCATGGATGTCTGGTCTGGACCTTCTCGATCTAGATTGGAAAAGTGTGGGACGGCCAACTCTATGTGGGTAACCATCTCAGATCTCATGGAGGGATCAGAGAAAGCAGGGATCTGCTGTCAGCAAGAGGATGAAGCGTATGTGGGGGTCCTCGCCTCTAAAGATGAAGGCAAGGATCAATCGGACAGCATCAGGTCTCTGGTGTCCTTGTCAGAGACTGAAGAAGAAATTGAGGAAAGCAGTTCTGATGAAGCTGACACAACGGTCTCTGGCGATAGTAACAGTAACTCTGAAGAGCAGGTAACTTCTTCATCTTGCCCCTTTTCTCTTGAAGTTCCTGAAGACAGGAATTGTTACCCTTCAGAAAATCCTGATTCCCAGAAGAGAGCCCTTCAGAAAAGCTGTAAGACCCATTCCTCACCCTTACCGAGGAGGGCTACCAGGTCTTATGCCCAGAACCGCCGTCTTATGGTGGCACTAACTCACGGGTTAGTCGACACCGCAACACGCCGATCCTGCGGGCTAGTACGATCATTTAACATGTAGGCCAATATGAGAAGAAAGAAGTAAAACAGTATATGAATCCATCAGTCCACAAGCCACATAGTACAATCATATATATGAAATGAAAGGTACATAATATAGTCCACAGAAGAGTACAAAAGAAAGAAAGAGTAATAAGGGCTTATGCCCAGTACATCAAAATCACTCTCTCTCAAAATAAATAAATAAATGCGGAAGCTATCCTAGTATATCAGATCTCGTACCACCTGAGGACGCACAGTACTGGTAGTAGCCTGCTGAAGCGATATCTGCTC
This sequence comes from Platanthera guangdongensis, assembly GCA_039583875.1. Classification (NCBI taxonomy): domain Eukaryota; kingdom Viridiplantae; phylum Streptophyta; class Magnoliopsida; order Asparagales; family Orchidaceae; genus Platanthera; species Platanthera guangdongensis. The sequence goes on from CM077163.1 coordinate 117,768,888, forward strand.
CTCAAGTCCTGCCTCCTCGACGTGCTGGTGCTCCATCTCCACGGGCTCCTAAAAATAGTTTGGTCACCGACCATTAGTCAAAAATACTAAGTCGTTTCCTCCACACCTCGCCCCGCAGCTCCTAGGCACCGAGCGGGAGGACGAAGCGGAGGACAACAAGGGGTAGCAAAAGTGGAAGCAGGTAACAGAATCTAACTAGCTGTTGTAATAAGTAATAATGATCTACTCTAGCAGTTCTACGTATGGTACAAGTAGTAAGTAAGAGCAGTACGGTAAAAAAAGTAAAGAACAGTAGTACGAGCAAGTAAATAAACTAAACTACCACTATACTATCATCACAGAAGTACCCTAACTTATATAAATGCCCATACAAATATGTAAGTTAGGGTTTCCAGGAAATTTAACTTATCATATAAAAGAGCCCATACTAATTTATATGATAAGGATCTATGAAGCGTATGACCTAATATGAATGAATGTTATGATGCAATTTTATGCACAGACAAGTGCAACTCACACACAACGACTCTGTTGGAACACCCTATTACTAATTTGGGTCAGGATCACTATGTCTCTAGGGAACAAATGCTTGACCTCCTGTATAGCTCAATAGGTCAATTAGAATTGAGTCTAAGGGTTAGAAGTCTAGGTTTGGAAGCTGCCCTCAAGACCAGGATTTTTTGTTTTGGAGACTAAGTCATATCGTCGAGCTCAGCACGAGGACTCGTCGAACTCCGATCGACGATCATCTAGCTCAACTTCGACAGATCGTCGAACTCCATTCGACGATCGCTGAGCTCAACTTCATCATATCGTCGAACTCCATTCGACGATCGGTGAGCTCAGGTCGACGATTTTGACTCTGCTTTGGATCTTTATCTCTGAGCTCAGTTCGACGATCTTTGAGCTCAGATCGACGATATTTTGCTGCTGTATTAGTCCATATCGCTGAGCTCAGTTCGACGATAGCAGAGCTCAGTTCGACGTTTTCAGATAACTTCAAGGATGTTTCTAGATTCAAATTCAAATCAGTTAAGGAGTTATTCTGCAATTAATTCTAAAGATTTCCTAGCCGTTCTCATTCATTTCTGCACCAAGTTTCAAGGGATTTTTCAAGGAATATTTCTGTGGACTTTCCTCCAGAAGAGATTTTACAATTAAGGATGCCATTAATGCAGACCAACGGCTATTCTTCTCAGAGAATGTTATTCTATTCTATACCAGAGAATAAAAGAGAGAATTTTTTTTTAATCTCTCATAGAATACAGAGAGAGACACACAGATTACAGAGATACATTCACAAATATTCTGTCTCAAAAGAATTCTCAAGAACACTCATCCAAGGAGATCAACCTTTTCTGAAATCTTCAGATCTCTCTAGTTTTCAAGTGTTCAAGGCCAACATATTTCAAGACTCTAGATATCCAACATTTCAGTCATTGCTGAAATCATCTATTGCTGGAGTTCAATCTTTGAAGGCCTATCACCCTACAGCAAAGCTTTTCTTCCTGAAGATCTCAAGGACTCAGGAGGAGCTTTGACATCATCAATCCACATAGTCTTCTCAGCTGATCTGAGAAAGAGAAGACTGCTATCACTCTCTCACCCCCTCTCTGTAAAGGGTTCTCAAACTCCCTTCAAAAGTTTGAACTTGGTTTTTGAGCACCTTGTCAAAAGCACATTGGTGGCAAGACACCTGATCAAAAAATCTGATTTGGTTTTTGAGCACCTTATCAAAAGCTCATTGGTGCCCAGGACACCTGATCAACTCATCCTGCAGTGGATTCCTACCTAGGGTGGTAGAAGAGTGGATGTACCCAAGTTTAGGGGAACCACTATATTTCCTTGTGTCTTTTGATTTTGCTTGTCTCTATTTTTGTTTCTGGCCTTGATTATTCTGTGAATAGCTTTTGATTAGTGTAGTTCTGTGATTAGATTTTTAACTGCTTCCCTGCTCACTCTTATTACAACAATTGTTGTAAAAAGTTTCAAAGCACCATATACTCTATTCACCCCCCTCTAGAGTATATCAGATCTAGCTGCTCTTTCAATTGGTATCAAAGCGAGGTTGGTTAAACATACCATACCTGATTGGTTGTACAGGCTAACACCTGAACTCAAAGATCCCAAGTTAGATCTGTTTTTCTGTTGTATTTTATTATTCGATTTTGTTTTCACAAATCATGGCCCAAAACAAAGATTATGCTAGCACCAGACCTCCAGTGTGCAATATATCCAAGTTTGTACTTTGGAAAGCAAGGATCAGACTGTACATGAATTCTATTGACGAAGATATTTTTAACTCTGTTTTGACAGTGTGTCCAAGACCCCCAGAGAACACAAGTACAAATGTTGTTCCACCTCCATCAGGAACAGATGCTGACATCAAGAGATGGAAGGTAGCTGATGCCAAGGCTATGAACATCTTGGCCCAGACAATGTCTGATGACATATTTCAAAAGGTGGCTGAATGTAATTCAGCAAAGGAAATTTGGGACAAACTCTCAGAAATAGTCTCAGGCTCATCTGATGAGAGAAAGGATAGGAGATCCCATCTCATCTCTCAATATGAGAATTTCAAAAAGGGAGAAACTGAGTCAGTGGGAGATATGTACAACAGGCTAAGTCTAATTGTTAGTGAACTCAGAACATTGGATAAAGAGATCTCACTAACTGAACTCAATGACAAGATCCTAATGTGCTTCCCTAGCACTTAGGATTCAAGAATCTGGCCAATTAAGGATGCCAGAAGTCTGAATGAGATCACTACTGAAGCTCTATTAGGTAAGTTCAAATCTTATGAGCTACTCATCAAAAATAGAGAAGAAGAACAGAAGGCTGCCTCACCAGCCACAAGAAAAGAGAAGACCATAGCCTTCAAGGCAACTGAAGATCTGCCTGAAGACAAAGCCACAGACAATGATGAACTACTCAGTCTGTTGGCCAAAAGATTTTATAAGATGGTCAGAAAGGACTTCAGAAGGAGATCATACAAGGAACATGATAAGCCAAGGTATGACAAGTCCATTAATAATAATAAAGACATTATTTGCTTTGGTTGCAGGAAACCAGGGCACATAGTTCCTGACTGTCCAGAAAATAAAAACAAGGACAGAAGGGACAAGAAAGAAAGAAGAAAGGAGAAAGACTCCAAGAGGAATGGCAATGGCAAACCCTCATCAAGCAAAAACAAACATACAAGAAAGGGGTTTGTTGCTGAATCCTGGAGTGAGACTGAAGAAGAGTCAGAAGCATCATCCAGCTCCAGTGATGATGAAGATGATGCAGAAGAGAAAGAGTTCTGCATGATGGCAATCAATGCCTCACAACATAATTCAGAAGAAGAGGAGTCATAGTCAGATTCAGAGACTCAACCTAAAGAAGATCAGGTAATCAGTTCTTTTGATTTTAATTCAGAGGATTTTAAATCTGAATTTAAAGCATTGTGTTTAGACCTGCTAAAGTCTGAGAAAGAAATTATCTCTCTCAGAAATCATTTATCTGAACACAATACTTTAAAGTCAGAAAACCTCAAACTCTCTCAGGAGTTGGAGTGCTGTAGGGAACAGATAGCTTCACTGAAAAGTGAGCTCTCTGAGGCCAAGAAGCTTGAAGAATCCCTTAATGGGAGAAGTATCAAGCTGATGGACATCACAAGCACAGTGAACTCCAGATTCAATAGTACACTGGGCTTGGGTGCTTCATCCAGCCAACCCATAGTTCTGACAACTCCAATCAAATTCATTTCTGACAAAGGAAAGGGAGTTGTAGAGGTTGCTAGGAAAAATTCTGATCTGCTCCAGAAAACTAAGTCCCAGCAGAAATCATCGAACGGAGCTCGACGAAAGCCAAACGGAGATCGACGATCACCGAACGCAGATCGACGATCTCAGCCAAAATCGTCGAATGCAGGTCGACGATCTCAAATACCTGATCTCAGCCATAGTCGACCGTCGAACGGAGCTCGACGATTTGACCCAAGATCGTCGAACGCAGCTCCAAGATCGTCGAACAGAGGTCAGAGCTCTGGAAAATTTTTCAAAGGCAAATCAAAATCCAATCCTAAGGGTCCTTCATCCCAAATCTTTAACCCTTATACTGAATGGATTATACCTCCAAGGAGATATCATCCTGAAGGATATAAGAGTCAACCTGGAATGTCTTTCATTTCAGAATTTAAAGGCTATCAACCTAGGCCCAAGGTAAACTGGGTCAAAAACAAATGAATTGTCTTATGTGCAGGTGAAGACCTATCCAACATCTAACCAGCAATGGTATTTGGATAGTGGGTGCTCTAAGCACATGATAGGGAATAAGGACAACCTCACTTCCTTTAGAGCCAAGCTTGGACCCAAAGTTATCTTTGGTGATTCAAACTTTGGACAGACTAAAGGATATGGTGCAGTCCAGATTGGATCAGTAACTTTCAAGAAGGTAGCTTATGTGGAAGGACTGAAGCACAACCTAATTAGCATCAGTCAGCTGTGTGATGAAGGCTACCAGGTGACCTTCAGCAAAGCCTTATGCAAAATCAAGTCAGAGGACAACACAACTGTGTTGACAGGTAAAAGGAAAGGTAACATCTATCTAGTAGATTTTCTTTCAACTGATGTAGATATTTGCTTGTTTAATTCTGTCTGTAGACCAAATATCTTATGACATAAGAGATTAGGACACCTAAACCTTAAAACTATTGCTAGGCTATCCAAGGACAACTTTGTTAGAGGACTACCTTCTGGCCCCTACAAGAAGGAAGGACTCTGCAGGGCTTGTCAATTAGGCAAGCAAACTAAAAATAGCTTTAAGTCACTTAATAAGAGTGATTCACCTAGGATATTGTATCTGTTACACATGGATCTTTTTGGACCCATCATAGTACAAAGCCTAGGAGGGAAATCTTACACTTTAGTAGTTGTAGATGACTTCTCTAGATTCACTTGAGTGTTCTTTCTAAGGAAGAAGTCTGATAACTTTAAGTGTCTGACAGAGTTTCTCAAATGTATACAGATTGAGTTCAATACTCACATTGCCCTGATCAGAAGTGATCATGGGACAGAGTTTGATTCTCTTCTTATGCAAGAGTTCTGTCAGAGTGAAGGGATCAGGCATACTTTCTCAGCTCCTAGAACTCCTCAACAAAATGGGGTAGCTTAAAGGAAAAATAGAACCCTTATTGAATCTGCCACTACATTGTTGTCAGATGCTCATCTTCCTCTATCCTTTTGGGCAGAGGCAGTGAACACCTCCAACTATGTGCTGAATAGAAGTTTGATACATAAACTAAAGGGAAAGACTCCCTATGAATTACTCAAAGGGAAGAAACCTAAAGTTGATTATTTTAGAGTCTTTGGTTGCATTTGCTACATACATAATAATGACAAGAAATATTTAGCAAAATTTCAAGCTAAAGCTGATAAAGGAGTGTTTCTGGGATACTCCATGATCAGCAAGGCTTATAGGGTTTATAATAAATCATCTCTAAAAATTGAGGAATCTGTTCATATATCATTTGATGAATCTAACATGTCTTTCAAGGAGAAGAATTCTTCTACCATAGAACTCTTGCAGGAACATTCTTTAGTTGAAGACTTGAACAAGCTACAGGTTACTCAAGGGGATTCAAGCAGTGAAGATGAAGAAAATGCTCAACATATTGAAGAACAACTTGAAGAGCCAGTTGTTGTACCACAAGAGGAAACAACAACACAGGTTGGTGAACAATCAACACCCCCTGTTGATTTAGTAACATCAAGAGACCATCCAATTTCCCAAATAATTGGAGACATCTCAGCTGGTGTGCAAACCAGAAATCAGGTCAACCAAAACCTGTTGCACACTTGCTTCCTATCTCAAATTGAACCTCAGTCCATTCAAGATGCAGAGCAAGATCCACACTGGATCATTGCAATGCAAGAGGAGTTGCATCAATTTGAGAGAAACAAAGTATGAGAACTAGTGCCAAAGCCTAAGGATCACTCCATTGTTGGAACAAAGTGGGTATTCAGAAACAAACTGGATGATCAAGGAGTAATTGTAAGAAACAAGGCAAGGCTAGTTGCTCAGGGATATTCTCAAGAAGAAGGAATAGACTACGACCAGACTTTTGCACCAGTTGCAAGATTGGAAGCCATCAGAATATTCTTAGCTTATGCAGCACATAAAGGCTTCAAGGTATATCAGATGGATGTCAAAAGTGCATTTCTAAATGGAGACATCAAAGAGGAAGTTTATGTCAGACAACCTCCAGGTTTTATCTCTCCAACTTATCCTGATTATGTTTTTAGATTGAATAAAGCATTATATGGTCTCAAGCAAGCTCCTAGAGCATGGTATAAGACCCTAGCATGCTTTCTCTTGGAAAATGGTTTTATAAGGGGTAGAGTAGACCAAACTCTTTTCATTAGAACCCATAAGCCCCATACCCTACTAGTACAGATTTATGTAGACGATATTATTTTTGGTTCTTCTGACTCCAAATTGTGCAGAAGGTTTTCCAACCTAATGCATTCTAAATTTGAGATGAGTAGCATGAGTGAGCTATCCTTCTTCCTATGATTGCAAGTCAAGCAACATGTTGAAGGCATCTTTATTTCTCAAACAAAATATGCAAATGAGTTGGTTAAGAAATTTGGCATGTCTGAAGCATCTTGTATGAAAACACACATGCCTACTAATGATGTATTGGATGCTGATGAACATGGGAAACTGTTGATCAGACAACATATAGAGCAATGATTGGCTCTCTACTGTACCTTACAGTTAGTAGACCAGATATAATGTTTGCTACATGTATATGTGCTAGGTTCCAAGTAAGCACTAGAGAGTCACACCTAACACTAGTAAAGAGGATTCTCAGGTATGTTAAAAGTTGTCCAAATCTAGGTCTCTGGTATCCAAAAGATTCAGCATTTGATTTAACTGGATTCTCTGATGCTGATTATGCTGGATGCAGAATTGACAGGAAAAGCACCAGTGGAACTTGTCAGTTCCTTGGTGACAGACTTGTCTCCTGGTTTTGTAAGAAACAAACTTCTGTGTCAACTTCAACTGCTGAAGCTGAATATATGGCTGCAGGCAGTTGTTGTTCACAAATCTTGTGGATTCAGAACCAACTCCTAGACTATGGCTACAACTTAGAGAAGTCTAAAATCTTTTGTGACAATACTAGTGCTATTTCTATAGCTCAAAATCCAGTCCTCCATAGTAGGACAAACACATAAAGATTAGGCATCATTTCTTAAGGGATAATGTTGAAAAGAATAAAATTGAACTACAATATATCCCAACTGATTTACAAAGGGGAGATATTTTCACCAAGCCCTTGGATGAAAAGAAACACACCTTCTTCCTAAATCAGTTAGGAATGTTAGATGGAGGAAGTCTCAAATAATATCCAAGATTTTGAAAGCTTAAAATTTGACCAAGACTAGGCAAACATCCTGATTTTTCTTAGTGTCTAGAGTTTTTCTGATCTCTGAACTGCGCTCGACGATTTGCCCCAAGATCGTCGAACGGAGATCGACGATTTCCGAAATCGTCGAACTGAGTTCAGCGTTTCTCAGATAGTATGAACTATCTCTTCCGGTCAACGATCGTCGAACGACGCTCGACGATTTTGTTCTCTGAACGATCATCGAACAGAGCTCGACGCTCTCCAATATCGTCGAACGGAGATCGACGATGTTGAAGACTCTTTAGATTCCTTTAGAAGTCTCGATCGTCGAACTGAGTTCAACGATCTTTCCAATTCTGCGTCGAACCCTAATATAAAATTCATTTTTCGCCGTCGTTCTCCTTTGTGCTTTCGATTTCTCTGCAAGAATTTTCTTTCCCTCCAAACAGTTCTGCACTTGGTCATTTTGTTTGTTGAATTTTTGCAGGTACCCATGGCTGTGTCTGTTGTTGTTCTAGCCGCCATGAAGTTTGATGTTGGTTTCGATATTAACATGGAATCCTTCAGCACAACCGACCAGATTTTTCAAGATATTTTGGGATTATTCAAAGAGCAGAACCTGACTGCCATTATGACCACAAGGATCAAGCTTGCATCTGATGAGATAAAGGAATGGGTCTACACTGCCCACAATCAAGATAACAACACCATTGTTGGGTCTATATCTGGCACTCAGGTACCCTTGACCCCCGAAATTTTAACAGAAGTTTTTGAGTTGAGAAATGGTGGAGATACTGCTGACTTGTCTGGAGAAGAGTATATTGAACTGCTTGCCAGAATGGGTCACTCTGAGGCTAACCCTAGCAAGCTCTTGAAAAAGCACCTATCTGTGGAATACAGATTCATGGCAGATGTTGTTGGGAAAGTGCTACTGGCTAAGCACTCTGCTCATGATACAATTTCAAGGTATCAGCTCTGCCTCATGGGAGCCCTTGTAGACAAGAAAAATCTGAATTGGGGAGAAGTCTTCTTTGACCTTATCAAGAAGAAAATCAACAAAAGTTTTGTCAACTTTGGAAGGGTTATTGGGGTGTTTCTGCAGCACAAGTGTCCTGCTTTGCTGGTCTCCTCTGGAATCTATATCAATGCTTGCAAGAGACTGTCTTGTGCCCTCTTTGGAAAATGAGACAGACAAATCAGCAAGCCCAGCAGGCCCTCCTCCAGCACTCCTCCAGGCACAAGGACTCTAGGGGTTTCTTCTCCACAGGTCTCTGCCCCTGCAGATGACCTGCCTGCTGTTGTTGCCTCTCCTCCTCCTCCTCCAATTCCATCCCTTCCCATACTATCCACCATTCCAGCTCCATCCACCATCATCATCTCCAACCCCTCTCCAACATCCACACCATCTCCAATACCTATTCTACCAACACCAGAAGACCACTTCCATCCCTTATTCTCCTACCCTCCACCAGATGCCACTTCATCACCCTCCATTCCTTCCTTCACCCTCATTGATGATTCCTTTATGGATGATTCACCATCCTCTCCTCCTGAGCTACCCTCATCCTCCACTTCCTATCAAGACCTTCTACAACAAATCATTGACCAACCCACATTCACCCCATCTATCTCCATCCCACTATCCTACATATCCACCTTACCCACATCTCAGCCATCTCTTCCCCCATTCTCCAGCTCTCCACTACCATCACCATCAGCTGCTCCTCCATCTTCTACCTCTGCTCCAGTCACCCATGAGCAAGTAGACCTTCCAGCCCTTGCTGACAGGTTGTATGAACTGCTAGCCCCTAGGCTATCTCTTCTTCTGGAGACCTCCTTGGCTCCATTACACCTGTCAGTGGCAGCCCTCTCTGCCAGGCTCTCATCCCTATTCCCTCAGGCAGCCCCTACAGCAGTGTACCTTGATCCAGCCTTGTCTGAATCTAGGCAGGGGGAGATGCCCTATGAAGTGAGTCTTCCTGCTGCTGCTGTTGCTGCTGTTTATATGAGCCTGTCTGCTGCTGCTACTGTTATTGCTGCTTCTTCAGCTCCTGCTCTTGCTGCTGTTGCTGTGCCTCAGACACAAATTCCTCCTGCTGCAGTCCTTGCAATAGACCTCAGGTCTTTGCTTTCAAATTTTGATTCTGCATATTTCAGCTGTCTGCCAGAGCCAGTTGCTGTCCAGCCTCCAGAGGATCTTTCCAAGGCACTTATGCCATTTTCTTGATGTGACCCAAGCATCATCACCTCTTTTGTCAACTCAGTGTATTCTGCTGCTTCTTCTGAAGAAAGCATTGTTGTTGCTTCTGATATTGTTGCCTCTACTGCTGCTGAAAATGTTGATACTGCTGCTGAAATTTCTATTATTGCTATTGAGCCAATTTCCAAGGAAATTCTTATGTCAGAGGCACCTGAGTTTGAGCCTTCTGCAGTTTTTGATGATATTCCTCCTGTTGATGCTGTTGTTAGTGAGACTGTTGTTGCTGCTGTCACTTCTCCAGAGCCTATAGTTGCTGCTGCTGTTGTTATTGCTTCTACTCCAATTGCAACACCTTCAATATCTACTGCTGTCTTTGCTGCTACTGCTTCAACATCTGCTGCTACACCATCTGTTGCCTCATCTGCTTTTGTACAGCTCAAGAAGGATCTGATGAAGAAAATAGATGCCCTTTATGATGATCAGAGTTCTGAAAGTGATGAGTTTAGAACAGACTCTGATGACTCTTCTGCTACCATTGCCAGGAAAAGAAAGGCAAGAAGCAAAGCTATGAAGAGAGTACCTCCTGCTAAGGTCAAAGATAACAATGATATTCCATACTACATTCTTCATGACTGCCCTATCACTGAGCACTGGATGCAGTACTCTAAGAATCAGCTGAAGTCAATGAAAAAGAAGAGAAAATATGAAAAGGGTTCCTCTCAATTCCAACACTCTCATCCTCCTCCACCACCTCCTCCTAATGCAGGTGCAGGTGGAAGCTCTTCAGCTCAACCCCCAGCCAGAAGTCAGGCCCCCTATCAGCCTCATGCTAGATCTTATAATAGGGGAAGCCAATCCAGGGGTTCTCATTCCAGGAGAGGAGGATACAGAGGAAATCAAAGAGATCTCCAAGTCTACTACAAAGGTTACTCAAGGCAACACCCATATTCTAGGGAAAGACAAATTTCAACTGATACAACATCTGGTCCTTTTCCCTATAAGCTGAAAGATACTGTGTCTTTCAGGCCTCCTCAAGACAATCCCTCTAACAGATATGAGCCACCTGTACCTTTTGACGATCCTGAGAACAATCCAGCTGCTTGGGCTGCAAGATTAAAAGAACTAGCTGCACTGGATCAGATCAAAAAGGCTAGAGAGCAAGGAAAAGATTCATCTAATATCTCAACAATGTCTGAACAAAGAAAGAAAGAGCTAGAAAGATATGCATCAAGCAAGTTCTTTGATTCTGACAGGTACATGGAATTACATCCTGAAGCTGTAGTTCCCAGGCCTAAACAGCAAACATCTTTAGGTGCAGCTGATGATACCAGATCAAAGAAGGAAGCCCTCAATCCCAACAGAGAGATCAAACTTGTTAAGGGCAAGGAAAAGAAATGACAATGTAGGGTGACATTCTCTGTGATTTCTGTTTACTATCTGGGATGTTATATATCTCTGTGGTTCTGCTGTCCTGTTTTTCTTTTTGTCTTTCTGTATTGCTGCCTGTATGTTGTTATTAAATTTTTCCAAAGTTTGTAAATAGTAATCCTAACCCAAATAGGGGGAGATTGTTGGAACACCCTATTACTAATTTTGGTCAGGATCACTATGTCTCTAGGGAACAAATGCTTGACCTCCTGTATAGCTCAATAGGTCAATTAAAATTGAGTCTAAGTGTTAGAAGTCTAGGTTTGGAAGCTGCCCTCAAGACCAGGATTTTCTGTTTTGGAGACTAAGTCATATCGTCGAGCTCAGCACGACGACTCGTCGAACTCCGATCGACGATCGTCTAGCTCAACTTCGACAGATCGTCGAACTCCATTCGACGATCGCTGAGCTCAACTTCATCATATCGTCGAACTCCATTCGACGATCGGTGAGCTCAGGTCGACGATTTTGACTCTGCTTTGGATCTTTATCTCTGAGCTCAGTTCGACGATCTTTGAGCTCAGATCGACGATATTTTGCTGCTGTATTAGTCCATATCGCTGAGCTCAGTTCGACGATAGCAGAGCTCAGTTCGACGATAGCAGAGCTCAGTTCGACGTTTTCAGATAACTTCAAGGATGTTTCTAGATTCAAATTCAAATCAGTTAAGGAGTTATTCTGCAATTAATTCTGAAGATTTCCTAGCCGTTCTCATTCATTTCTGGACCAAGTTTCAAGGGATTTTTCAAGGAATATTTCTGTGGACTTTCCACCAGAAGAGATTTTGCAATTAAGGATGCCATTAATGCAGACCAACGACTATTCTTCTCAGAGAATGCTATTCTATTCTGTACCAGAGAATAAAAGAGAGAATTTTTTTTAATCTCTCATAGAATACAGAGAGAGACACACAGATTACAGAGATACATTCACAAATATTCTGTCTCAAAAGAATTCTCAAGAACACTCATCCAAGGAGATCAACCTTTTCTGAAATCTTCAGATCTCTCTAGTTTTCAAGTGTTCAAGGCCAACATATTTCAAGACTCCAGATATCCAACATTTCAGTCATTGCTGAAATCATCTATTGCTGGAGTTCAATCTTTGAAGGCCTATCACCCTACAGCAAAGCTTTTCTTCCTAAAGATCTCAAGGACTCAGGGGGAGCTTTGACATCATCAATCCACATAGTCTTCTCAGCTGATCTGAGAAAGAGAAGACTGCTATCACTCTCTCACCCCCTCTCTGTAAAGGGTTTCTCAAACTCCCTTCAAAAGTTTGAACTTGGTTTTTGAGCACCTTGTCAAAAGCTCATTGGTGGCAAGACACCTGATCAAAAAATCTGATTTGGTTTTTGAGCACCTTATCAAAAGCTCATTGGTGCCCAGGACACCTGATCAACTCATCCTGCAGTGGATTCCTACCTAGGGTGGTAGAAGAGTGGATGTACCCAAGTTTAGGGGAACCACTATATTTCCTTGTGTCTTCTGGTTTTGGTTGTCTTTATTTTTGTTTCTGGCCTTGATTATTCTGTGAATAGCTTTTGATTAGTGTAGTTCTGTGATTAGATTTTTAACTGCTTCCTTGCTCACTCTTATTACAACAATTGTTGTAAAAAGTTTCAAAGCACCATATACTCTATTCACCCCCCTCTAGAGTATATCAGATCTAGCTGCTCTTTCAGACTCTGTGATCACAGACCTTTAGTTCCCACTTTTTGAGAGCTAGCATCACTCTCGGGTACCACCGCTGTGGCTACGGCAACAGCGGAGCGGGCGTCTCCGCTTCTAGGCCGGTATGCACACTACCAAGCCTTAGACCCCTCTCATACGCCTCTGTACACGTCCAAGGTGCACTCTAGAGACTCGCGTACGTACTTTGTTGACAACCCGTCAGTCTTGTTGGGTCGGATGTGCGTTATCGGGGGTCGTCCTCCAGACCGCAGTGTAAAACAACCCATTGGCCCCTCTAACTCTCACAACCGCCTGGTGCACCGTACTGCCATCGGTGTGACGAACGGCCAGTACCGCATGCCCCACCACTAGATTTATGAACATGCAAGTATTTCATTCCGAGCCTCCCGCTCGCAGGACCAAACCCGTCCTGAAACCCTCAAACCCAACCCCGGGTGAGAACGCACATTAGTGCCTTTATACCAACTCCCTCAAACCCCAAAACGGGTGAGAACGCACATTTGGTGCCTTTATACCAACTCCCTCAAACCCTAAACGGGTGAGCATATATCATGAATCTCTCCAACCCTACACGGGCGAGACGGTACAACAATGTCCTAACCTATTAGACTACTCTTGTCTACGGGTTATTATACTTAGAGATTTAAGGTTAATCCCAGGACTGCCCCCGGTATTCCCTGTGAAGGGCTCTCAAGGGGCACTAGGAACTGTGTTGGGATTACGCCCAGCGTTCCCTTTCGCAAGGATATTTATTTTAGTTGATGGCTACCCATGTCTCACCCCAGCTCTCTTTATTGCTCTAGTACAACCCTAGTGACTTAAGGTGTTACCGGGAAACCGACGGTCTTCCGTCGACCCCCACTCCAGTTGCTACCTAAAGACTTGCACTTGTGATCCATCACTAAGACAATACTACCCACCAGGGTTATACATGTTGCACTCTCTTATTTCTTCCGATAATCAATCCCCTGGTAACCCATAAGGCAAGACCTATTTATGTTATATGCAGACCATGTCCTATTATTATCCTAAAAATGGGATCTTCCAAACCTTAAGGCATCTTGCCCCTAAATATTTATCCTAGGGTGGTATGGGCTAAGGGAAGTACCCTATGAATTCTCATAATTTTTCGTGGCCAAATAATCCTTTAATTAAATCTTTTAAATTAATTACTAGGTCACTTTACACATGAAGTAGTATGATTTAACATCCACTGACCTAGGTAATTTGTCCTGAGTTGTATAATGATAAAATATTGCTGTCTACAGAGTTTCATAATTTTCCTTTAATTATTTATTCCAATTTCTTATTTAATACCAAATTCTCATAAATTCCATTTTCCAAATGAAGTATAGGCAATATGTAATCCAAAATTCCAGGAAAATTACAGAACATATAAAACACTAATTTATGACTATTGGCAGAGTCTCATCAAATTTTATTGTGTAATGGCCTAAAAATTCCATTATAACATATTTACCAAAAATGCCATTGTATTAATTTAACAACTAACAATACATCCATTAATTCTGAGAAATTTATGAAAGACTAATAATACAATTTTATAGCACTAGAATAAATTCCAATTTTTTCTGAGGTGCATATCCATCATTTCAAGAATTAAATGAAATAAGGGTAAAATGGGCAATTTGAGATATCTATTCCAAAATCTCTTCAAACAGAAGGATCATATTTTTCCTAAGTCAAATGTAATCTTTTCTATATCTTGGAAAAGCTTGAGGATTTGTGCTTGAGGAAAACCTATTTTCCAATTTTATTTCCAAACGAGCTATATTTAAAATAAATTCCAATAAATGAGATTTTTCATTCCAAAAATCCCATGATTAATTTAAGGGATGGAATTTACCCTAATGAACCACTGTAAACAAATCCAAGATTTTTGCATGCCTCCATTTGGCTGAATACACAATATTTGAACTATGGCTATTAGCACACCAAGGCAAAATATGAACTAACACATGCAAGTGGATTCTCCAACATGCAGTGATCCAAAGGTGCTGAAATTTTATCATGCACCAAGGATGTCCCCAAGGACCTACCACCAAGATTTGGGGCCATGGGGAGGCATATAGCTCCATAAATTGCATTTATTTACATTTTGACATTTTGACAAAAACTATAGGAAACGTTGTTCCAAAAATTCCTAAATTTTGGCAGGGGCTAAGCATGCCCTAATCATGCATGTACCCAAAATTTGGGGCCATGGTGATTGCTGGTTTGACCTGGGCATCCAAATGAATTTATGCCCTAGTCTAGGACCAGTCCTAGGAGAAATGCCCTGCAGGACTGTACACTACACCAAATCACAACTTTAAGGTGGCCAATTAAAGATAAGACAGTCAGCTACACTTTTCATTTAGGTACTAGTTCCTGGAAATGCCTCTAAGAGGCCTACACATAACATGCAAAGTGGCTGTAATTATGTGACAGGCTTTACACTATTCATCATATTAATAATTAAATCATATTATTATCATCTGCACGAATCTTAAAGCCTAACCGACGGGATCCGTTCATCTTCTCCAACGGTTTAACGGCTGAGATTGAGCCGACCTGGAGCGGTTTTGCTGGCGGTTTCCGGCCAGCTGAGGCGGCGCCACCTCCGGCCAACGGTGTCATCACCTTCACGGTGGTGGTGGCTATCATTTCCCGGCGATGGGGCGGCGGGAGACGGCGGCGACGGCGAACCCGAGCGGTTTCTAAAGCTTGGAAAATTCTCATTTTTCTCCCATGGCATCGGGCTCAGTTGAGCCTGATATCTCACCTAAGCGATCTTAGATGCTAGTACGGGTAGAGGTGAGGTGAAACGAACCTGGATTGGGGCTTGGCTGCGGGTCAGGCGGCGGTTTGGCATGGTGGTGGTGCGCCGGCGAGCTCCACCCCGATTCCTTGATTCTCCACTATTTTCCATGATCCAGCACTCGAATTTCACTCCCTTCTATCTCCTGAAGCTGTTGGTGAGGTCTGTTTGGACTGAGGTGGAGTATATGGGGAGATATTACCTATGTGAGTTCAGTTGAGCTTTGGTTGCTCCGCCCCAGCTGCCAAGTGGCTCTCAGCCCCTGTTTTCTACTGGAATGGAGAGAGGAGGTCGGCCATCTGGTTTTGGGCAGATAAATCCTGCTGAAGTGGTGGCCATGTGGCCACCATTCCCTTCCTCTCCATTTCTCTCTCCTCCTTCTCTCAAAATCCCATTTCTACCCCCTTGCATGTAATCTCTCTCCTGATTTAGAGGGGTAGGGCTGGTCTTGTTCACTTGGGCTGGCCATGGGCCAAGTTTGGTGGGATTGGTCTAATGGAGGATGGCTTGGTCTTCATTTCACTCTTTTAGGTCAATTTGTTGACTTGTTGACTTGGAGAGTTGACTTAGTCAACATGGTGGGTGGGCTGACCCCATTTGATGGAAATGGGTCTAGTGGCACCACCCAACTTGGGTTGGGTCAAGGGGTGCCCTACTTAGGCTAATTGGGCTTATGAGTGTGGGTTTGATAAAATTAAGCTCAAGGTTGACTTTGGTCAATTGGGGTCAAAGTGTTGACCTAGTGACATGCCCTAGGGTCCACTTAGATTATTTTTAGGGTTAGGGCAATGTGGTGGGGTCATGGTGTGGCTAGGGTCCCCACTTAGGCTAGTTTGACCTAGTTTGACTATGGTCCTATAGTGGGCCCCACATGGCTACCACCCACTATCTAGGGTCAAACCTAGTTGATCCCCTTAAATTCACCCCAAGCCTAACCCAATCTAAGTTGAGGGGTCCAGAAGTAACATGGGATGTTACAAATTCCAATAAACAAGAAAATAATTTCGTCCCCGAAATTTAAGTTCGGGTCTACGGGGTTCTACTTGCAAGAATTTTTAAGAAACTTTAAAACATAAGTTGAAAGTACCTGATGCGAATAGCTCCGGGTGTTGCTCCAGCATCAGATCCCTCGGCTCCCAGGTGTGCTCCTCCCGTCCATGCTTGGACCACAGCACCTTCACAAGAGGGACCTTCTTCTTCCGCAACACTCGGATGGCTGTATCGTCAATCCGGATCGGCTCCAATCTAACTAATCTGTTAGGCTCTACCGGTCCGGCTGTAGTAGTAATGTGCTGCTCCGGCCGAAGGAGAGCTATTCGCAAGGAAGAGACATGGAAGACGTCATGTAATGCACCCAACTCCGGTGGCAGCTGCAGTCGGTAAGCCAAGGGGCCGATCCGCTCCAGGATCAGGTATGGCCCCATGTATCGTGGACTGAGCTTCTTGTGCCTCCGCACCCGAGAGACACCGTGTACTGGACGTATCTTCAAGAATACTCTGTCTCCAACCTGGAACTCCACCTTCCGGTGCCGAGCATCATAATACTTTGCCTGCCTGCTCTGGGCCTCTAGTAGCCGATCTCTGATCAATCGAATTTGAGCCTCAGTATCCTCTATATAATCAGATCCAAGAGCCCTGGTATCCACATCCTGAACCCATGATAACGGTGTCCGGCATCTCCTCCCATAAAGTGCCTCGTATGGAGCCATCTTGATGCTAGCCTGGTGGCTGTTATTGTACGAGAACTCAATCAATGACAACAGCCTCTCCCAGGGCTTCCCTGTATTTAAAATGCATAGTCTGAGTAGGTCCTCCATGGTCCGGATGGTCCACTCGGTCTGTCCGTCGGTCTGTGGATGGAAGGCGGTACTAAAAGTAAGCCAAGATCCCAAGCAAGCATGCACGGCCCTGCACTCGCTCGAAGTGAACCGACCATCACGGTCCGAAACAATCGTCCTGGGAATGCCATGATATCTGACGAACTGCTCCACAAATAATCTCACCAGAACTGCAACTGGGGCATCCTTCCGAACTGGAATAAATCTCGCTACCTTGGTCAGTCTATCCACTATGACCCATATAGAATCATGCCCAGAGTGGGAGCGGGGCAATCCGTGTTCAAAGTCCATAGCAATGTCCACAAACTTCCATTCTGGAACTGGCAGTGGCTGTAGTAAACCTCCCGGGCTCTTGCATTCTGCCTTCACACGCTGGCAGGTCTCGCAATGGGTCACAAAATCCGTGATCTCCCTCTTCATCCCGGGCCAATACATAGACCTTCGCAAATCTGCCCACATCTTGGTGATGCCGGGGTGCACTGAATATCTCGAGCAATGTGCCTCTCTGAGTATGTCATCCCGGATACTGCCCCCTGCTGGTATGTAGATGCGCCGACGGAATCGAAGAAGATCATCCTGTAGTGTGTAGTCCTCGACCTTGCCCCTCTCTAGGGCACTGAAAATCGGCTATAACGCAGCATCCAGTCTCTGATGTGCTCGGATGCGCTCCTGTATATCATCGCCACTGATCACTGAGCTCAAATACTCTCGATACACTACTGGCTCGGTCTCGGATACCATGGTAATGTGCATGTCCTCCATCATCTATAGCAGCTCTATAGACATCAACCGGGGCTCCGGTCCAGAAATGCCGGCCCTCTTGCTCAAGGCATCTGCTACCGTGTTCGCTTTTCCCGGATGGTAGTGGATCTTGTAATCATAATCATAGAGGAACTCCAGCCATCTCCTCTATCTCAGGTTTAAGTCCTTTTGTGTATCGATATACTTAAGATTCTTGTGATCTGAAAAGATGTCACAATGAATCCCGTATAAGTAATGCCTCCATATCTTTAGGGCGAAAACCACAGCCCCGAGCTCTAGGTCATGTACTGGATAGTTATGCTCATGCTTCTTCAACTGTCTTGAAGCATAAGCAATAACATGTCCATGCTGCATCAGGACTGCACCCATCCCCTGATAAGAGGCGTCCGTGTAGATCTGGAATCCTTCGCTCCCGGATGGAAGCGCAAGAATGGGGGATGAGATGAGTTGGTCCTTCAGCTCCTGAAAAGCCGTCTCGCACCGCTCTGACCAAACAAAATCTGTGTCCTTCTTCGTCAAGGACGTGAGGGGGAGTGTTATCCTCGAGAACCCCTCCACGAACTTGCGATAATACCCTGCTAGTCCCAAGAAACTGCGGATGTCAGATGCGGTCTTCGGTCGTGGCCAATCCCTCACTGTCTCTATCTTGGCTTGGTCCACTGCTAATCCAGCCCCACTGATCGTGTGCCACAGGAAAGCCACCTCCTGCAGCCAGAACTGGCACTTTGAAAATTTTGCGTACATCTGGGTCTCCCTTAGCCTCTGCAAGACCTGCGCCAGGTGCTCTGTATGCTCCTCCTGAGTCCGAGAATATATAAGAATGTCGTCGATGAATACAATCACGAAGCGGTCTAAGAAAGGCTCGAATACACGGTTCATTAGACTCATGAATGCGGCAGGGGCATTCGTGAGCCCAAAAGGCATCACCGTGAACTCGTATAATCCATAGCGTGAACTGAATGTCGTCTTCGGTATGTCCTCTTCCCTGATACGGAGCTGGTAGTAGCCGGATCGCAAATCTAGCTTGGAGAACCAGAAGGCTCCCTGCAGCTGGTCAAATAACTCATCTATCCGAGGCAGAGGATAGGTGTTGCGGACCGTTAACCGGTTCAACTCCCGGTAATCTATGCATAGTCGCAATGACCCGTCCTTCTTCTTCACAAAGAGAACTGGCGCTCCCCATGGCGATGAACTGGGCCGCACAAATCCTGACTCGACTAGCTCCTGTAGTTGAGTCCTGAACTCTGCTAACTCCCTGGGAGCCATCCTGTAGGGTGCCCGGGACACCGGCCTCGCTCCCGGTACTAGCTGAATCCTGAAATCCAAGTCTCCAGCAGGTGGTAGCCCGGGAAATTTCTCCGGGAATACGTCGGAGAAATCCCGGACCACCGGAATATCTGAGATAGTTATGTCTGCTCCCACCATCTCGAAGCAGATAAGATAAACTTCTGCACCCTGCTCGTGGGCCTTCACAACCTGTACAGAAGATAATAATAGGTGGCAGATAGGCTGAATACCTTCGATGATAACATGAGAGTCGCCATGCCTTAGCGTGATCCTCTTGGACGGACAATCTATCTGAGCATGGTTCCGGTGTAACCATGTCATGCCCAAAATCAAGTCGAAGTCCTGCAACTTCAGAATAGTTGCTGGCGCCTCAAATGCCTTGCCGCCAATCTCGGCCTCCATATCACAATGTGCAGTGGTCCGCAGCTCTGACCCATCGGGTAGACGCAACCTCATCTCTAGTCCAGGAAATCTCTCCACGCCTTCGAGTCCGTCGATGAAGGCCTCAGATACGAACGAGTGCGAAGCACCCATGTCGAAGAGAGTATGAGCGGGCTTGCCGCTGATCATAACTATGCCTGAGGTTTGTTTACGTTAAAGTTAATTGTTATCCTATAGTTCCAGGTAATATATAATTGAAAATTCAAGAAATTTAATCATTAATTTTAAGTACCTGTGATAACTTCCTCGGGGTTCTGTTGGGTTTCTCTTAGAGGATGGCACAACGGTTGTGCACGCAGCGGAAGAATAAAACATCAAGAAAACCCAAAAGAGATGGGATCGGGCCGTGGTAGTTGAATCAAGAAGTTAACATACAACTAGGCAAAAATTACCTCGGTGGCGTTGAGTCACAACTCAACGGAGATGCTCCAAGCTTCCTGTTTTTGCTGGTGGCGAGTTCTACGTGGAATGATATCCACGTCTCTGCGGAAATCCACACGAGCGGGAGAACACCGATCTTTCCGTCGCACGAAAATCGGGGAGGAGAAATACCACACCTTGCTTCTCCACGGACTGCTAGGCCCGCGCCAGGAAGAGCAACACCGACGACGATCGTCGGAGAGTCGACGGAGCGAGCACGGCGGCGGAACCCTTCCGTCGGCGGGATTAGGGATCGGCGGAGCGAACGAACGTCGGAACACTTTCGTCGGCTTCGATTCGATTAGCACGCACAGATCTAACTTCCCGAAAAACCTAAGTGTCCTTTTATACCAAAGGCATAAATAGTCTTAGGAATATCACTATCCGCAGACCACCAAGAAAATTAGGGTTCCAGAATCGGCGAGTATCATTCGGCGAGAATCGACGAGAATCATCTTGCAGATTCGGCGAGAATCAGTCGGCGAGTATCACCAAGAATCGGCGAGAATCAGTCGGCGAGTATCACCTAGGATCGGCGAGAATCAGAGCACAATACTCGACGATTCTCGCCGAACATGGGTGGACTATACTCGTCGACCGTCGACCCGCGGTCGACGATACTCGACGATTCTCGTCGATCGTCGAGCCGCGGTCGACGATACTCGTCGAACTTGGGTTAACGACACTCGTCGACTCACGCCGAACTTGGGTTGACGATGCTTACCAATCATTCAAGGCAACATTTGCCCAACCCGACGATCCTTTAAGGCAACACTTTGCCTATAACCCCATTCAGGTCGGTGATTGGTAACCTTTACCAACACAGTCGATCATTCAACTTCTCCACATCTCTTATGTGCGACCCTGCAGGCCCATATCGCGTTGGCAGTGAGATTACATGTTTGACCACTTCTAGATCACAATGGTAACTCCAACAGACTCCCACTTGATCTTGAAAGTATCAAACCAAAAACCTCACAAACAATGAGCGGCATCTAGCAATGCATCATTGCTCCCCAAGCAATAAGAGTTTATAACTCATAAGCCTTTATGACCAACGTATTGTTGGGTTTCTCTATGAGGATGGCACAACACTTGTGCACGCAGCGGAAGAATAAAACATCAAGAAAACCCAAAAGAAATGGGATCGGGCCATGATAGTTGAATCAAGAAGTTAACATACAACTGGGCAAAAATTACCTCGGTGGCGTTAAGTCACAACTCAACGGAGATGCTCCAAGCTTCGTGTTCTTGCTGGTGGCGAGTTCTACGTGAAATGATGTCCACGTCTCTGCAGAAATCCACAAGAGCGGGAGAACGCCGATCTTTCCATCGCACGGAAAATCGGGAAGGAGAAACATCGCACCTTGCTTCTCCACGGGCTGCTAGGTCCGTGCCAGGAAGAGCAACACCAGCGACGATTGTCGGAGAAGAGGTGGTCGACGTAGCGAGCACGGCGGCGGCGGAACACTTCCGTCGGCGGCGGGATTCGGGATCGGCGGAACGAGCGGAACGACGGAACGCTTCCGTCGCGGGATTCAGTTCGATCGGCTGTCAAAAAATTATTTCCCGAAAACTCTAAGTGTCCCTTTTATACCGAAGGCATAAATAGACTTAGGAATATCGCTAACCGCAGACCACCCAGAACTAGGGTTCCAGAATCGGCGAGAATCACCAAGCAGATTCGGTGAGAATCAATCGGCGAGAATCAGTTAGGATCGGCGAGAATCAGAATCGGCGAGAATCACAATCGGCGAGAATCACCCGGATCAGCGAGAATCAGATTGCAACACTCGACGATTCACGCCGAACGTGGGTCGACGATTCACGCCGATCGTGAGTCGACGATACACGTCGATCGGCGAGAATCAGAAAACTAATTCTCGACGATTCTCGTCGATCGGCGAGAATCAGAGAACTAATTCTCGACGATTCTCGTCGATCGGCGAGAATCAGAGAACTAATTCTCGACTATTCTCGTCGACCCTCGGTCGACTATTCTTACCAGTCGTTCAAGGCAACATTTGCCCAACCCGACGATCCTTTAAGGCAACACTTTGCCCACAACCCCATTCAGGTCGGTGATTGGTAACTTTTACCAACATAGTCAATCATCCAACTTCCCCACATCTCTTTCGTGCGACCCTACAGGCTCATATCGCGTTGGCAGTGAGAATACATGTTTGACCACTTCAAGATCACCATGGTAACTCCAATAGACTCCCACTTGATCTTGAAAGTATCAAACCAAAAACCTCACAAACAATGAGCGGCATCTAGCAATGCATCATTGCTCCACAAGCAATAAGAGTTTATAACTCATAAGCCTTTATGACCAATGTATCAGCGTTGTCTTTGTCCCTTTGTCCCTTACATCCGGAAAGAACTAGAGGCATGGTCCGTGTCACCCTCGTAATAGCTCAATCCAAGTTTCTTGATCCAGGACGGACTTCTAGAGAATGGTGAGTCCAATATCACATATTGACTCAACCAAGCATGGCCATGCATTTCTCAGTCTAGTTCCATCAAGGGGCACATGGATGCAACTTCTGTCATACAGGAGGACAAATCCCATATCCGCTCACACACAAACACCCAAATGATTCGTAACATGCCCAACAACCACCCTTATCATCAACCTTTCTCAAGGAAGACTTTAGATGGCATCAAAGCACGCTCTTCCTCACTTGATGAATGCTGTGACTTCAGGTCAAAGGACCACAACACCATTGTCAATTGAGACCTACTCGTGACACGATTGGATGACAATCCACAGAGTAGTCTCAGGTTGGGTCTGTCCAGTACAACTTGTTCACTAACAAGTACCCACGTGATGACTTGATATCACAATATCATGACCTGTAAGAACCGGTCATCAGTCAACGCACGTGCTAGCCTTCATGTACCATCATCACCCTTAGCTTCTATGATGATACTCGACCAGGGACCTTTAAGAATGAAGCTTCAAATAAATCATATGCTCTCACATTCAAGTCACGTACTTGATGTCCCATGGAAGCAAACATTCTAAGGGTATCTATTATGTTAATATTTATCTATCATATATAAAAGCTCATAATAAAAGAACTTGCCATTAATTGTAAAAGAAAAACTAGGTACAATGTTCATCATATGAACAAATGGCCAACAAGATACATGTTTACATGCAATCCACAAGATTCTCACTAGAGTTGATCATTTAGGTATCGTATACCCATCGATCTAGTATGACCATCATGCTTTCTCTGCGCGAGAGGCTTTGTAAGTGGATCCGCAATATTCTCCTCAGTCGGCACTCTGCAAATGTTCACATCTCCTCGTTCGACAATCTCACGAATAAGATGAAACCGCCGAAGTATGTGCTTGGAGCGCTGATGGGATCTAGGTTCCTTAGATTGTGCAATTGCACCATTGTTTTCACAGTAGAGAACTACGGGACCAACAATGCTAGGAACTACATCAAGCTCGCCGATGAATTTCCTAATCCATACAGCCTCCTTCACCGCATTAGCTGCGGCGATATACTCGGCCTCTGTTGTAGAATCAGCAACTGTCTCTTGCTTGGAACTCTTCCAGCTCACAGCTCCTCCATTCAGGTAAAACACAAAACTTGACTGAGACTTGGAGTCGTCTCTATCAGTTTGGAATCTAGCATCCGTGTAACCACTTACAACGAGCTCTTCCTCTCCACCATACACCAAGAACACATATTTAGTCCTTCTCAAGTACTTCAGGACATTCTTGACTGCAATCCAGTGACACTCACCGGGGTCTGACTGATACCTGCTAGTCATGCTCAAAGCAAAGGAGACGTCGGGTCGAGTACATAACATCACGTACATGATTGATCCAATTGCCGAAGCATATGAAATCAACTTCATGCGGTCCTTATCTTCACAAGACTTTGGACACTGGCCCTTGGAGAGATTCACACCATGAGACATGGGCAAAAATCCTTTCTTGGACTCAAGCATGTTGAACCGCTTCAACACCTTCTCGATGTATGTACTCTGGGTCAAACCCAGCAACTTCTTCGATCTATCTCTATAGATCTTAATACCGAGTATGTAAGTCGCTTCACCCAAATCCTTCATTGAAAAGCAGTTCCCTAGGTTGTTCTTAACAACTTTCAGGGTAGGAATGTCATTCACAATCAACAGTATGTCATCTACATACAATATCAGGAAGACAACAATGCTCCCACTGATTCGCTTGTAAACACAAGGCTCATCTTCATTCTTGATGAAACCAAACTCTTTGATTTTCTCATCAAAACGAAGATTCCAACTTCGAGAGGCCTGTTTCAGTCCATAGATGGACTTATTCAGCTTGCATATTTTAGTGGCTTCATCTGGGGATACAAAACCCTCGGGTTGTGTCATATACACTTCCTCAAGGAGGTTTCCATTAAGGAAAGCCGTTTTGACATCCATCTGCTAGATCTCGTAGTCATAATATGCAGCAACAGCAAGCAATATCCTTATGGACTTTACCATGGCAATAGGGGAAAAGGTCTCATCATAGTCAATACCATGAATTTTCTTGAAACCCTTAGCCACCAGTCGCCCTTTGAATGTCTGTACATTCCCATCCATGTCGGTCTTCTTCTTGAAGACCCACTTGCACCCTATGGGTCGTACCCCTTCAGGTGGTTCCACCAAGTTCCAAACTTGGTTTGCATACATGGATTCCATTTCGGATTTCATAGCCTCAAGCCATTTGTCGGAGTCCGGTCCATTCATAGCCTCTTGGTAGGTTGTTGGTTCATCATCATGATCCATAAGCAACACATTACCTATTTGAGACACGAGAAATCCATATCTCTCAGGCTCAAATCTCGGTCTACCAGATCTACGTAGGACTTGTGTTCCTTGAGCAGGTTCTCTAGCTACAACATCTTGTAGTCCTGTCTCAGAATCCAATTCCGATTCATTCACTACATGTGGTTCTTGAACTTCTTCAAGCTCTACCTTTTCAGTCTTTCTTGATAAGAACTCTTTCTCCAAGAAGACACCAGTTCTCGCGACAAACACTTTGCCCTCAGACGGTAGGTAAAAGTAATACCCTTTCGTTTCCTTAGGATATCCCACCAGATAACATTTATACGATTTGGGTTCCAGCTTGTCAGGCATTTGACGTCTCACATATGCCTCACAGCCCCAAATTTTAATGAACGACATACTAGGACGCTTCCCAGTCCATATCTCATATGGTGTCTTCAGAACCGTTTTCGTTGGAGCACGATTCAATGTCATTGCAGCAGTCTCTAAAGCAAAACCCCAAAAGGAAACAGGCAAGTCTGCATGACTCATCATCGAACGTACCATGTCTAACAGTGTACGATTTCTCCTCTCAGACACACCATTATGTTGTGGTGTTCTAGGTGGAGTTAGTTGTGATACAATACCACACTCTTTCAGATGATCACGGAACTCATGACTCAGGTATTCGCCACCTCGATCAGATCGGAGTGCTTTAACCCTTTTTCCCAACTGGTTTTCTACTTCATTCTTGAACTCTTTGAACTTTTCAAAGGTCTCGGATTTGCACTTCATAAGATACACATATCCGTATTTACTGAAATCATCAGTAAATGTAACAAAGTAGAAATACCCACCTCTAGCCATGGAACTCATTGGTCCGCATACATCACTATGTACAACACCCAAGAGATCCTCAGCCCTCTCAGTATAACCAGTGAAAGGAGCTTTAGTCATTTTGCCTAACAGACAAGATTTGCATCGCTCAAACGATTCATAATCAAATGAGTCCAAAAGTCCATCTCTATGGATCTTGGATATGCGCTTCTCGTTGATATGGCCCAAACGATAATGCCAGAGAAATGTAGGGTTCGAGTCATTTGTTCTTAGTCTTTTATTATTTTCAACATTACAGATCAGATGGTCCAAGTTCAAAACATAAAGACCATTAAACAATTGGGCTACAGCATAACAAACATCATTCTTAAATATAGAACAACAGTTGTTCTTAATTATAAAAGAAAATCCAATCATGTCCAAACATGAAATAGATATAATGTTTCTAGTTATGGCCGGAACAAAATAACAATTATCTAGTTCTATTACAAGCCCACTGGGCAAAGAAAGACGGTAAACCCCTACGGCTACAGCAGCAACTCTTACTCCATTGCCGACGCGGAGGTCCACCTCCCCTTTACTCAGCAATCTTCTCCTTCCCAGTTCCTGCACATTTGTACAAATGTGAGAACCACATCCGGTATCCAATACCCAAGATGAAGGAGCAGAAAGGTTTATCTCTATAACGTGAATATTTGAAGCGGAAGTCATACCTCCCTTCTTTTTCTGCAGACCTTCAATGTACGAAGGACAGTTCCTCCTCCAATGACCAGCCTTGCCACAGTGGTGGCATTTCCCTTCCTTCACCGTGCTTTTCTTTTTCATCAGTGCAGAAGACTTGGGCTCAAGATATGACTTAGGTCCCACCTTCGTCTTCTTAGAGCCCTTGGCCTTGCCCTTGCCCTTATGCACCATCAGTATGGGGCTGGCAGGCTTGGCCTTCTTCATATTGATTTCAGGCAGTTCTCAACATGCCTAGGAGTTCGGGCAGTGTCTTGTCTATTTCATTCATGTTGTAGTTCAAGACGAACTGCTCATAACTGTCCGACAACGATTGCAGGATCAGATCTGTGGCCAACTCTTGACCAAAAGGAAAACCCAGCCTTTCAAGGTTCTCTATATACCCAATCATCTTGAGTACGTGAGTCCCTACTGAGTCTCGAACTCCCATCTTGCACTGAAACAACGCTTTTGTGATGTCGAACCTCTCTTGACGAGCCTGCCCTTGAAACATTTTCTTGAGATGCTCGTCAATCTCCTTGCACCCCATGCTCTCATGTTGCTTCTGAAGCTCAGAGTTCATAGTGGCAAGCATAAGGCATTCGACATCTAAAGCATCATCAGTATACTTCTTATAAGTATCCTTCTTAGTACGGGAAGAGTTCCCGGTCGGCTCCTTGGGGGCTTCTTCTTCCAAGACATAGAGCTTTCGCTCTTGCCTGAGAACAATTCTCAGGTTCCTATACCAGTCCATGTAATTTGTCCCACTGAGCTTATCCTTCTCAAGGATGGCTCTCAGAGACAAAGTGGAGTGTGAAACACTTGCCATGGAATTCTACAAGAATTTATGCAGAATAAAATCAGTACCAAAATTTCAAATACAATTATTTTAATTTGGACTTCAATTAAAACACTCCCACTATTTTATTCGAAATGATAGCCCTCACTAACAATTCAGAGAGTTCATGCGAGCTACTCTCTTAGTGGACAAGATCCGTATTTCACCAACACAATGAGTCAGCTTTGACTTTCCTCTCACGATGTGGTTATTTAGGTAGGCAACGCTTGCCAATTGCATCCTCATGCAATTCTTGTATGGTTGGTGAATAACTCCTTACTCGCATCCATCATATGGTGCATGCCAACCATATGGCTCTAGGCACTCAACCTTTGAGTTCACCTAGTTAAGTTGGACCCGATGTCGAAAGTGGGATATCACAATTATCCACTCGCACCCTTACCAAGATAGATTAATGCACCTTGCTTTGGCAAGCCCACACTTCATCGATCGAGGCAGGAAGAGTGTCATCCATCGGAAGGCATCCGAACACTTAATATTTAATGATGGGATTTTGATTATAGGTTAACAGTTAACCACGATCAACATTTCATCAATGTGCACATCCAAAGAAAAGCAATTTTTCTAAAACCACATGCATCCCTTATGTGCACAACCTGACACTATCAACATTTGATAGAAGGAAGGGCTAAATCTGAACATCCGGAAACTTCCAAATCCTCAGATTTACATGCATTGGACAAAGGCAAACACAACTCAACTTAAAACAGTAGACAAGCTCATCTCTTTATGTTGGATTCAAAATCCAAAACAAACTCGAGGGATGATTACTACTAAGGAGACTACAATTTCTAACAATTAGAAATTTCCACGAAATTCCAGAAGTTCTTGGCGGGGTACCAAGACTAAATCGAGACATTTAGAACACTTTTAAATCCCTAGGTTTACACGCACTGGAATAACAAAACTTCCAATACAACAATCATGGCTGAAACCTCCCTCTGATACCACTGTTGGGTTTCTCTATGAGGATGGCACAACACTTGTGCACGCAACAGAAGAATAAAACATCAAGAAAACCCAAAAGAAATGGGATCGGGCCATGATAGTTGAATCAAGAAGTTAACATACAACTAGGCAAAAATTACCTCGGTGGCGTTGCGTCACAACTCAACGGAGATGCTCCAAGCTTCGTGTTCTTGCTGGTGGCGAGTTCTACGTGAAATGATGTCCACGTCTCTACAGAAATCCACACGAGCGGGAGAACGCCGATCTTTCCGTCGCACGGAAAATCGAGAAGGAGAAAGATCGCACCTTGCTTCTCCACGGACTGCTAGGTCCGTGCCAGGAAGAGCAACACCAGCGACGATCGCCGGAGAAGAGGTGGTCGACGTAGCGAGCACGGCGGCGGCAGAACACTTCCGTCGGCGGCGGGATTCGGGATCGGCGGAACGAGCGGAACGGCGGAACGCTTCCGTCGCGGCTGTCAAACAATTATTTCCCGAAAACCCTAAGTGTCCCTTTTATACCGAAGGCATAAATAGACTTAGGAATATCGCTAACCGCAGACCACCCAGAACTAGGGTTCCAGAATCGGCGAGAATCACCAAGCAGATTCGGTGAGAATCAATCGGCGAGAATCAGTTAGGATCGGCGAGAATCAGAATCGGCGAGAATCACAATCGGCGAGAATCACCCGGATCGGCGAGAATCAGAGTACAACACTCGACGATTCACGCCGAACGTGGGTCGACGATTCACGCCGATCGTGAGTCGACGATACACGTCGATTGGCGAGAATCAGAGAACTAATTCTCGACGATTCTCGTCGATCGGCGAGAATCAGAGAACTAATTCTCGACGATTCTCGTCGATCGGCGAGAATCAGAGAACTAATTCTCGACGATTCTCGTCGACCCTCGGTCGACTATTCTTACCAGTCCTTCAAGGCAACATTTGCCCAACCCGACGATCCTTTAAGGCAACACTTTGCCCATAACCCCATTCAGGTCTGTGATTGGTAACCTTTACCAACACAGTCAATCATCCAACTTCTCCACATCTCTTTCGTGCGACCCTGCAGGCTCATATCGCGTTGGCAGTGAGATTACATGTTTGACCACTTCCAGATCACCATGGTAACTCCAACACGTATCGGCGTTGTCTTTGTCCCTTTGTCCCTTACATCCGGAAAGAACTAGAGGCATGGACCGTGTCACCCTCGTAATAGCTCAATCCAAGTTTCTTGATCCAGGACGGACTTCCAGAGAATGGTGAGTCCAATATCACATATTGACTCAACCAAGCATGGCCATGCATTTCTCAGTCCAGTTCCATCAAGGGGCCCATGGATGCAACTCCTGTCATACAGGAGGACAAATCCCATATTTGCTCACACACAAACACCCAAATGATTCGTAACATGCCCAACAACCACCCTTATCATCAACCTTTCTCAAGGAAGACTTTAGATGGCATCAAAGCACGCTCTTCCTCACTTGATGAATGCTGTGACTTCAGGTTAAAGGACCACAACACCATTGTCAATTGAGACCTACTCGTGACACGATTGGATGACAATCCACAGAGTAGTCTCAGGTTGGGTCTGTCCAGTACAACTTGTTCACTAACAAGTACCCACGTGATGACTTGATATCACAATATCATGACCTGTGAGAACCGGTCATCAGTCAACGCACGTGCTAGCCTTCATGTACCATCATCACCCTTAGCTTCTATGATGATACTCAACCAGGGACCTTTTAAGAATGAAGCTTCAAATAAATCATAGGCTCTCACATTCAAGTCACGTACTTGATATCCCATGGAAGCGAACATTTTAAGGGTATCTATTATGTTAACATTTAACTATCATATAGAAAAACTCATAATAAAAGAACTTGCCATTAATTGTAAGTGAAAAACTAGGTACACTGTTCATCATATGAACAAATGGCCAACAAAATACATGTTTACATGCAATCCACAAGATTCTCACTAGAGTTGATCATTTAGGTATCGTATACCCATCGATCTAGTATGACCATCATGCTTTCTCTGCACGAGAGGCTTTGTTAGTGGATCCGCAATATTCTCCTCAGTCGGCACTCTGCAAATGTTCACATCTCCTCGTTAGACAATCTCACGAATAAGATGAAACCGCCGAAGTATGTGCTTGGAGCGCTGATGGGATCTAGGTTCCTTAGATTGTGCAATTGCACCATTGTTATCATAATAGAGAACTACAGGACCAACAATGCTAGGAACTACATCAAGCTCGCCGATGAATTTCCTAATCCATACAGCCTCCTTCGCCGCATTAGCTGCGGCGATATACTCGGCCTCTGTTGTAGAATCAGCAACTGTCTCTTGCATGGAACTCTTCCAGCTCACAGCTCCTCCATTCAGGCAAAACACAAAACCTGACTGAGACTTGGAGTCGTCTCTATCAGTTTGGAAGCTAGCATCCGTGTAACCACTTACAAGGAGCTCTTCCTCTCCACCATACACCAAGAACACATCCTTAGTCCTTCTCAAGTACTTCATGACATTCTTGACTGCAATCCAGTGACACTCACCGGGGTCTGACTGATACATGCTAGTCATGCTCAAAGCAAAGGAGACGTCGGGTCGAGTACATAGCATCGCGTACATGATTGATCTAATTGACGAAGCATATGGAATCAACTTCATGCGGTCCTTATCTTCACAAGACTTCGGACACTGGTCCTTAGAGAGATTCACACCATGAGACATGGGCAAAAATCCTTTCTTGGACTCAAGCATGTTGAACCGCTTAAACACCTTTTCGATGTACGTACTCTGGGTCAAACCCAGCAACTTCTTCGATCCATCTCTATAGATCTTAATACCGAGTATATAAGTCGCTTCACCCAAATCCTTCATTGAAAAGCAGTTCCCTAGGTTGTTCTTAACAACTTTCAGGGTAGGAATGTCATTCCCAATCAACAGTATGTCATCTACATACAATATCAGGAAGACAACAATGCTCCCACTGATTCGCTTGTAAACACAAGGCTCATCTTCATTCTTGATGAAACCAAACTCTTTGATTTTCTCATCAAAACGAAGATTCCAACTTCGAGAGGCCTGTTTCAGTCCATAGATGGACTTATTCAGCTTGCATACTTTAGTGGCTTCATCTGGGGATACAAAACCCTCGGGTTGTGTCATATACACTTCCTCAAGGAGGTTTCCATTAAGGAAAGCCGTTTTGACATCTATCTGTCAGATCTCGTAGTCATAATACGCAGCAACAGCAAGCAATATCCTTATGGACTTTACCATGGCAACAGGGGAAAAAGTATCATCATAGTCAATACCATGAATTTGCTTGAAACCCTTAGCCACCAGTCGCCCTTTGAATGTCTGTACATTCCCATCCATGTCGGTCTTCTTCTTGAAGACCCACTTGCACCCTATGGGTCGTACCCCTTCAGGTGGTTCCACCAAGTTCCAAACTTGGTTTGCATACATGGAGTCCATTTCGGATTTCATAGTCTCAAGCCATTTGTCGGAGTCCGGTCCATTCATAGCCTCTTGGTAGGTTGCTGGTTCATCATCATGATCCATAAGCAACACATTACCTATTTGAGATACGAGAAATCCATATCTCTCAGGCTCAAACCTCGGTCTACCAGATCTACGTAGGAGTTATGTTCCTTGAGCAGGTTCTCTAGCTACAACATCTTGTAGTCCTGTCTCAGAATCCAATTCCGGTTCATTCACTACATGTGGTTCTTGAACTTCTTCAAGCTCTACCTTTTCAGTCTTTCTTGATAAGAACTCTTTCTCCAAGAAGACACCAGTCCTTACGACAAACACTTTGCCCTCAGACGGTAGGTAAAAGTAATACCCTTTCGTTTCCTTAGGATATCCCACTAGACAACATTTATCCGATTTGGGTTCCAGCTTGTAAGGCAATTGACGTCTCACGTATGCCTCACAGCCCCAAATTTTAATGAACGACATATTAGGACGCTTCCTAGTCCATATTTCATATGGTGTCTTCAGAACCATTTTCGTTGGAGCGCGATTCAATGTCATTGCTGCAGTCTCCAAAGCAAAACCCCAAAAGGAAACAGGCAGGTCTGCATGACTCATCATCGAACGTACCATGTCTAACAGAGTACGATTTCTCCTCTCAGACACACCATTATGTTGTGGTGTTCTATGTGGAGTGAGCTGTGATACAATACCACACTCTTTCAGATGATCACGGAACTCTTGACTCAGGTATTCGCCACCTCGATCAGATCGGAGGGCTTTAACCCTTTTACCCAACTGGTTTTCTACTTCATTCTTGAACTCTTTGAACTTTTCAAAGGTCTCTGATTTGCACTTCATAAGATACACATATCCGTATCTACTGAAATCATCAGTAAATGTAACAAAGTAGAAATACCCACCTCTAGCCATGGAACTCATTGGTCCGCATACATCACTATGTACAACACCCAAGAGATCCTCAGCCCTCTCAGTATAACCAGTGAAAGGAGCTTTAGTCATTTTGCCTAACAAACAAGATTCGCATCGCTCAAATGATTCATAATCAAATGAGTCCAAAAGTCCATCTCTATGGAGTTTGGATATGCGCTTCTCGTTGATATGGCCCAAACGACAATGCCAGAGAAATGTAGGGTTCGAGTCATTTGTTCTTAGTCTTTGTTGGGTACATTGGTCAAATGTACCTGATTTGAAGAAGCCTCACCCAACTCAATGATATACATCATAATGTATTTGATGTATGTTGAGTTTACTTGTGCAGGTTAAGAAATCACTGGACTGAAGCAAAAAGTTTCTAAGTCCATGTGTCGACACCCAGAGGGAAAGTGTCGACACTTAAGAAGACTTGTGTCGACACCCAGACAAGCAGTGTCGACACTTGGAGTCATTGTGTCGACACCTGGATGCAGAGTCGACACCAGACAGAAAGTGTCGACACTTGGAGCTGTGTCGACACTCAGTGAAGAAAAGTGCAGACAGAAAGTGTCGACACTTGGAGCTGTGTCGTCACTCATTGAAGAAAAGTGCAGACAGAATGTGTCGACACAAGGAGCTGTGTCGACACCCAGTGAAGCTGTGTCGACACCCAGTGAAGCTGTGTCTACACCAGAAAGTGTCGACACTTGGAGTTGTGTCGACACTCAGTAAAAGTCTGCAGAGACTAAGTTAAAGTGTCGACACTCAGAACAATGTGTCGACACTCAACAGAAGAGTCAACACTTGAAGAATGTGTCGACACCCAGCACAATGTGTCGACACACAACCAGAAGAGTCAACACATGAAGTAAGTGTCGACACCCAGCACAATGTGTCGACACTCAGCTAAAGACTCTACACTTGAAGAAAGTGTCGACACAAGGAGCTGTGTCGACACTTAGCAAAGATCAGAAAGTTCAACAAAAATATTCTAAGTACAAGTGTCGACACTAAGAGAATGTGTCGACACTTAGCTGAAGTCTCAACAAGAAGAAGGTGTGTCGACACAAGGAGCTGTGTCGACACTCAGCAAGAATCAACATAGAAGACTATGTGTCGACACCAAGAAGCAGTGTCGACACTTAACAGATACAACACAAGAAGTTGTGTCGACACAAAGGAGATGTGTTGACACTTAGAAGAATTCAGCAAAAGCTAGAAGAACAAGTACTTGTGTCGACACTCAATTTCAGTGTCGACACATGCAGAAGAATCTGTGTCGAGACATACAAGGAAATGTGTCGACACCTTGTAGACTTGTGTCGACACTTACACAACATGTGTCGACACTTGGACTATAAGTGTCGACACTTAAAGACAGAAAGTCTCGACACTTACAGACAGTTAGAGATTTTCAAGAAATGACTGGATGACTTGACAGCTGCCGTTCCAGCCAGTCTACAGCACCTGTCAGAGATATCAGAAGTCAGTTATGGACCGGACCAGCCGGTTACCATGAAGAAGGCCTATAAATAGGCACCTACAGTTTACAGAAACTGTGGTCCAGATTGTTGTTCAAGTGGATCAGATTATTGTTCAAAAGTTCAGTTTGTTGAAAAACAAATTATTGAAGTGGTACCAAGAGTATCAACACAAGAAGATCTTGCAGTCCAAGTGCAGATCTAAGAAGTAGGAGAGAGAGGGCTCCTTCCAAGAAATCAGCCTCTGGAACTAGGCTGAGAAGAAGGATTCAGATTCAATTCTGGATCTTAAGTAGCAGAGGTCAAGGAACTACTACAGGAGGATTCAGTCTTATTCAGTTCTACTCAAGAAGCATTGAAGAAAGCTAAGTCAGGGTGAATCCAGCTGAGTTCTTCCAAGAACTCATCAAGAAACTCTCAACTCCACACTTTCATTTCTGAGATGTTGAGTTAATTTTTGTAATACATTTTAACTTGTAGTATCCTTTGGATCTGAGTGATTTGTAAGCCTGTATTTATAAAGGCTGAGGGTAGGGCTTGTTAGCCTGAGTGTAGGAGATAGAGATCTCTGAGTGTAGGCCTTGATTGGCTGAGTGTAGGCCTTGGTTGGCTGAGTGTAGGCCTTGATTGGCTGAGTGTAGGCTTTGGGATAAAGCTGAGTTGTAAGGCTTTGGGCCTGAGGTGTAGGAACCAATTTGGGTTCTGAGACAGTGGAGGAGTTTGGCCGAATCTAGTACACTGCTAGATAGGCGAAGGGGGTAAGTGGATGTACTCATATCTTGGGGAACCACTATAAACCACTGTGTTGTGCTGTGATTGTGCTGTGTATGCTGTGAATACTTTGTGATTGCTGTGCAAAAGTTAAAAATCTGTGATAATAAACTGTTTGCTGCCAGTAAAGTTAGAAAAGGATTAGGTCACCTATTCACCCCCCCCCCCTCTAGGTGTTTAGGTACCATATCTTTCAAGTGGTATCAGAGGGAGG
Source organism: Platanthera guangdongensis (assembly GCA_039583875.1). Classification (NCBI taxonomy): domain Eukaryota; kingdom Viridiplantae; phylum Streptophyta; class Magnoliopsida; order Asparagales; family Orchidaceae; genus Platanthera; species Platanthera guangdongensis. The sequence goes on from CM077163.1 coordinate 117,804,196, forward strand.
TTCCTCAAAAAGGACTAACAGTCTGAGGAGATCCTGTTTGGCAGATTCAGTGTAAGACAAAACACAGTTTCAAGAAATTCAAGAAAATCAAGAAACATGGGTTCTTCTGAGAATCACAAGGAATTGGGTTCCATGAAATTACCCATATGCAGGAAAGAGATCTTTGGGATCTGGAAAGAAAGGGTAAGGCTATTTATGGAAGCCTCTGACCCTAGAATCTACATCACAGTAAAGGAAGGGCCTTATGTGCCAATGAAGATTTCTGTTTTGGATGCAAATCAGAGAACTCCAAAGGATTTCTCTGAGATGACTAAGGATGAGATTGTCCTAGCTACAATGGACAAGAGGGCACAAAACATTATTGTAAGTGCCATAGATGATGCAACATTTCAGAATCTTATACACTGTAAGACAGCTAAAGAGATGTGGGACACTCTTATAGTGTATATGGAAGGATCTGAAGAAGTCAGGCAAGATAGAAAATCCTTGCTAAATCAGGAGTATGAGAGCTTTAGACAAGGTAAAGGTGATAGCATAACTGAGTGCTACAAGAAATTCTACAGAATAGTTAATGAACTCATGTCTTATGGAAGAGAGTTCAGTAACTATGAACTAAATGATAAGTTCTTAAGGTCCCTAACCAAAGATTGGGACACAAAGATCTGTGCCATAAGATAAATGACTAAGTTGGGGGAAATTCCTCCTCCTACACTGTTTGGCAAGTTATTGTCATATGAGATGCAATTGACAGTGAGGAAAGAGGAGGAGAAATCAACAAGGACTGAACACAAGGAAAGATCAGTTGCTTTCAAGACAGAAGTTCCCAAAAAGTGCAGGAATAAGTCATCAACTCCACCTCCAGAGGTAGTTGATTCAGAGTCTGATGAGTCAGTTAGCACAAAGAGTGAGAGCAGTGAAAGTGATGAAGACTTTGCTGCCTTCACTAGACACTTTCAGAAATTCTTGAAGAAGAAACAATGGAGGTCAAGACCCTCTTCTTCAAAGGGAAAGGAAGTCTTTTATCAGGAGAAAAAGCCTTCAAAGAAAGACAGGAAGAGGACAAAGTCAAGCAAGGCAACTGGATCTAAGATAGTGTGCTATTGCTGCAATAGACAGGGCCATGTTATTGCAGATTGTCCAGAGAAGAGAAAGGAATCTGGTGACAGGAAAAAGACTCACTTCAAAGGCAAGAAAGAGAAGTCTTTTGTTGCCAAGAAAGAAAAGACTCTATCAGACATTTCTTCTTCAGAAACTGAGTCTGAGGCTGAAGCCTACATAGGGCTGTTTGCTGGAGAAGAAGAGGAAGAATTCATGCACATCATGGAGTCTATTTATGAACAAGAAGACAGTCAATGCCAAGGACTAATGGCTTTGACAGACAGTGCCAAAATCCTGGAGCAGCCAGGACCCAGTCAGGTACAAGGTTCAAGTTTAAATTCAGTTTCTTGTTCTAGTTCAGAATCAGATTCATCTTCATCAAGTGATGAAAGTGTATCTGAGTCTGAGGATGATATTCATCAACTTATAGATGAATATAAGGTGCTGTTGCAAGCTTACAAGAAAAGCAAATCCCTAGCCAAAAGTCAGGCAAAGGAAATTGCTGAACTTAAAGCTGGTGCAACAGATTTTGAGAAGCAGTTTGATCAAAAGTTGAATGAGATAGCTAGGCTGAAACACATAACAGTGATTCAGATGAGTACTATATCATTTAAGAATGATCAAATTAAGAGTCTGGAGATCAATCTTCAGAAGGAGAAGGACTTAGTTGCTAGGTTTTCTAAACCTAAGTCAGTGTTACCTTTAATTGATGAATTTGTTCATCAAAAAGGCAAGGCTGGACTGGGCTTTATTAGACCTGCAAGGACTGAGCACTCCAAGTCTAAGTCCAAGGGCAAAGCCCCAGCATTCAACAAGACTGCTGTAGATAATACAACAAAGGTTGTACCTAAGCAAAGATACAACAAGTTTGAATGTTGGTGCTGTGGCAAAATTGGCCACTTTGCAGTGGACTGTTGGCACAATACCAGTGCCAAGGTGAGTAGCAAGCTACCTGTTGGAAAGCCTGCAGGGAGCTTTGTCAGATTGCAGACTAACAAATACCAAGGATCCAAGAATTCTTTGGGTTCTAAGGTCCATTAATCTGTTTTGCAGGTAAGTTCAAGTGGCCACACCCCAACATGGTACTTGGACAGTGGATGTTCCAGACACATGACTGGAACAAGAAGATTACTAAAGGACTACATTCCAGTAAAAGATGGTCCAAAAGTAACCTTTGGTGGTTCTGAAAAATGAATCATCAAAGGATTTGGTAACATTTCTACAAACTTAGTTACCATTACTCAAGTGGCTTATGTTAAAGGGTTGAAACACAACCTAATAAGTATAAGTCAATTAAGTGATGTAGGGTATGACATCTCATTTGTTAAAAATGGTTGTCATATCAAGAGGTCAAGTGATCAAGAGATCATTTTGACAGGTTATAGGAAGAGGAATGTCTACTGCCTAGACATTATGATTGAGAACAATGGTTCTCCAGTTTGTCTTGTAGCTGATGAGACAGTCTCTCATTGTGTCAAATGGCACAAGAGGCTAGCCCATCTTAACTACAAGATTATTAGCAAACTCTTTAGCAAACAGTTAGTGAGGAATGGTCCTCAAGTTAAGTGTGTCAAAGATGGTATTTGCTCAGCTTGTCAAAAGGGCAAGCAGACTAAATCCACCTTTAAAAGCATAGAAAACAAAGATGCTGTGAGGTGTTTGTACCTCTTGCATTTGGATCTTTTTGGTCCAATGCCAGTTCACAGCTTAGGTAGGAAGGTCTATACCCTTGTAGTTGTAGATGACTACTCAAGGTTTTCCTGGGTGTTCTTCTTAAGACAGAAATCTGAAATACCTAGTGTCTTCTACAGCTTTGTCAAGCAAATTCAGAATGAACTAAATAGTACTGTGGTCAAAATTAGAAGTGACCATGGTACTGAGTTTCAGTCTGAAAGCATAACAAAACTATGTGAAGACTTTGGGTTATTTCAAGAATTCTCTTCACCTAGAACACCTCAGCAAAATGACATTGCTGAGAGGAAGAATAGGACCTTGATAGAGGCTTGTAGAACCCTACTAAGTGACACATCACTGCTTGAGTATTTCTGGGCTGAAGCAGTTAACACTGCATGCCATGTTATAAATAGGGCTACCATCACTAAAGGGCTAAACAAGACCCCCTATGAAGTTGTGAAAGGCAGGAAACCAAACCTATCCTACTTCAGGATCTTTGGTTATAAATGCTTCATACTTAACAATGGGAAGTCTTACTTAACTAAGTTTGCTGGCAAGTCCCAAGAGGGAATTTTTGTTGGGTACAACAATAATAGTAAGGCTTATAGAGTCTACAACTTGACTACACAAGTTGTAGAAGAATCAGTGCATGTAGTTTTTGATGAGACTAAACTTATTAATAATGAGTTGTCTAGCAGTGTATGCAGCCCCACAGGTTTGACAAAGAAAATGGACAAGCTTACTATAGAAGAAGTGTCTGCTGCAAGACAACAAGTAGAAGAAAGTAGCTGTTGTCCAGGGGGAGAACTACATGTGCCAATTGCTGAAGAAATCCAAGGAATACAGCATGATGCAGATGCTGAAATGGTTCAACCAGAAGTGAGGATGCCTCCAGCCCACAGGCATCTTAGAGATCATCCAGTAGAGCTGATTATTGGAGATCCAAGACAAGGAGTTCAAACAAGGAGCAGAAATCAGAATGCTGCAATCTATTCCAGCTTTCTGTCACAAGTTGAACCTAAGAAGTTTGAAGAAGCAATACAAGATCCACAATGGACTGAAGCAATGCAAGAAGAGCTTAATCAGTTCAAGAGGTGCAAGGTCTGGGAATTGGTTCCTAAACCTAAAGACCACAATGTAATAGGAACTAAGTGGATCTACAGGAATAAGATGGATGAACAAGGGGTCATCATTAAGAATAAGGCTAGACTGGTTGCTAAAGGATATAGACAAGAAGAAGGTATTGACTTTGATCAAACCTTTGCTCCAGTAGCCAGACTAGAAGCCATAAGGATGTTCTTGACCTATGCAACCTATCAAGGATTCAAGGTGTACCAAATGGATGTCAAGTCAACATTCCTAAATGGTAATCTTAAGGAAGAAGTCTATGTGGAGCAACCTTCAGGTTTTGTTGATCCAACTCTACCTCATCATGTCTATAGACTTAGGAAAGCTTTATATGGGTTAAAGCAAGCCCCTAGGGCTTGGTATGAAACCCTATCTAGTTTCCTCATTGAGAACAAATTCTCAAGGGGGAAAATAGATAAGACTCTATTCCTTAGAGAATCTAGAGGCAAAGTCATACTAGTCCAAATATATGTAGATGACATTATATTTGGGTCTACTGAAAGCAGCCTTTGCAAAAAGTTTGCAAAACTTATGCAAGGTCAGTTTGAGATGAGTAGTATGGGAGAGCTGAAGTTTTTCTTGGGACTCCAAGTTAAACAGACTGAAAGTGGCTTGTCCATTTGTCAGTCCAAGTTCACCCTAGAACTCATAAGGAAGTATGGTATGGATTCATCCAGCACCATGAAGACTCCTATGGGGTCAAGTATGTCTCTTAGCAAGGATGATGCAGGGAAACCTGTAGATGAAACCTTGTATAGAGGGATAGTTGGCTCCCTATTATACTTGACTGCTAGTAGACCAGACATCATGTATGCTACATGTGTTTGTGCAAGGTATCAAGCCTGCCCTAAAGAGTCTCATTTGACTGCAGTCAAAAGAATATTGAGATATCTAAAGGGCACTCCCTATCTAGGCCTCTGGTACCCTAGGAATGGAGATTTTGATCTAACAGGTTATTCAGATGCAGACTTTGCAGGATGCAAAGAGGATAGAAAGAGCACTACTGGAACCTGTCAATTCCTAGGAGGGAGACTAATTTTATGGAGTAGAAAAAAGCAAACCAGTGTGGCTATCTCCAAAGCAGAGTCAGAGTATGTGGCTGCAGGAAGTTGCTGTGCTCAACTTCTGTGAATTCAACATCAGCTAGAGGACTATGGATTTCAGGTAAGTAGAACTCCACTTTTCTGTGATTCTACAAGTGCTATTTCAGTAGCTAATAACCCTGTATCCCATAGTAGGACAAAACATATTGAGATTAAATATCATTTTCTTAGGGAGCATGTAGAAAGAGAAGATATTTTATTAGAATATGTTAAAACAGATGAACAAGTAGCTGATATGTTTACTAAGCCACTAGAAGAAGCTAAGTTCAATAGATTCAAAATTGAACTAGGAATGATAAACTTAGAGTAAGTTTACAGATTTGAAAATGACTAAGTAAAAAGGTGTCGACACATAGACAAGTCTATGTCGACACAGAATAGTGGTGTCGACACTTCAGGAAAAAGGTGTCGACACATCTAGGAATGTGGTGTCGACACTTCAGAATGTTAGTGTCGACACATGTCAAGTAGGTGTCGACACATCCAATATGGTGTCGACACTTATGTTTTACTCAGAATTTTCTAAGTAAAGTCTCGACAATGTGTCGAGTTATGTTGTGTCGACACATAATCAAGTGTCGACACATAAAATCTGTTGACTAAACTTGTGTCGACACATGAGTGTCGAGACATTATAAGTCAGTGTCGACACTTATAGCCAGTGTCGACACATTTTAAGTTAGCTGTCCCGCCTGTTCATCTTCAAACTTAGACAGGTATAAATAGGGTTCTGTCTTTATTTGTCGACACGATTTCAAAGTTTCGAGACCAAAACTACTGTGTCGACACCTCTCTTTTCTACAGACAAATTCTACAAACCCTAATGGCTCCTAAGCTTAAGGAGAACGTTAACGAGGGTTATGAGCTTGTGCGCGGCGCATTCAACGATGCATATCAAGAAATTCAGGAAGTGGTAACCCTAGTCGCCGATTCTGGACTAGAATATCTCTTGTCTGAACCTACAAAGATTTGGAAGAAGGAAGTACTTGAATTTCTTAATGGAGCTGCCGTAGATGAATCTGGATTCAGAATCAAATCCAGAGTTCATGGAACTAAGATTAAGGTTTCACCTAAGAGTCTGAGGAAGGTACTTCAGCTACCAAAAATTCAAGATGAAGAAGAGGTTACTGCTTCAAAGACCAGGGAAGCTTTAACCTGGTGTGGTCTTGATCCAAAGATGAAGATAGGTTCTGTCTTTAACAGGAAAGGCATGAATACTCAAGGAAAATTCATGTCTGAGATTGTGGGAAAAGTCTTACTCAGTAAGCCAGGAGGGCATGAAGGAGTGTCTGCCAATATGTTTGGAGTAATGACAAGAATTATCTTTAATCTAAGAACTGATTGGTCAATCATAGTATTTGACAAGATTAAGGAGAGCTTGAAGAAGCCCAATCTGGGCAGGATCATTAGTCTCTACCTAGCTGGTACCATACCAGAGGTGATGAGTGCAGCTGCAGGTAGCAAAATAAACCACATGAGGAAGATGGATCTAAGGATCTTTTCAAGATGGGACAGGGTGTTGTCAAAGGACATGCCAACCCCTGAGAAGACAGTTACTGAGAAAGTCACTCCTCCTAAGAAGAAAAGGAAGATAGCTCCTGTGGCACAAGAGTCCTCCAGCAGTTCTGGGAGTGAAGAACAGGTTGTTTTCACTCCTGATGATCATGAGGAAGTGCCAGCAGTGAAGTCTCCTGCTCCTCCAGCTGATGCTGAGATCCAGGGGGAGCTGCCTCCAGCTAGCCCCATCCACAGGGATCAAAGCCAGGGGGAGCATCCAGTTGTCGAAGCAGCATCTACACTGGACAGTGAGCAAGCCACCATCATCATCCAAGAGGTACTCACTGACCTAAAAACTTTAGAATATCTTATAGAAGATGCTGATTTGTCTGATGTTCCTCAGCAAACTCAGCTGCCTAGTCAAGAACCAGATGTTGTTATCAAAGACACATCTGCTGTTCCAGTAGTTGAAGAGCAAAGAATGTCTCCAGCTCATTCACCTCAAGAGTTCACCATGGAAGATCTATTTCTCAATCTAGATCAAGTTGATTTTGACATGGACAAAGAAGCTGCTGGAAGAGATACTGCTGCTGCTGAGGGGGAGCAAGTACAAGATCTGGAAGAGCCTATTAGGCCAGAAAATGAGAAGGCACAAGATGTGCAAGCTGACAAGCCTCAAAGCCCTAAGGAGAGGGTTGATATTGCCAGCACTTCTGCCTCTGAAGATGAGGAGACTGCAAGGGCAAGGAAAAAGAAACTCTATGTATTCAAGAGAAGGAGCCAGAGTTACAAGAAGGCTCTGCAAACTGTATCCCCACAGCCTATAGTTCAACAAGCTCCAACTGTTGATCATAGTGCTTTACTGATTGCACTGCAGATTAAAATGGATGAACAAAGGAAAGCCATAGAGTCTTATGTTGATGCAGGGCACAGATCATTACAGTTTGATCTTGCCTAAGATATAAAATCTATAAGGTTTAAGATGAATCTCAACAAGAAGGAGATGACAGACTGCTTCCACAAGGGTGGAAATGCAGTGGTGTATTTGGCAACACACCAAGAGAAGATCAAGGCACAGGTCGATGATATAGCATTGAAACAAGGATATGTTCTTGAAAAACAATTAAGAATGAATGACAATTTGACTGAATCCCACAATGCTATTGTCACTGAATTAAAGAATAAGGCTGCTGAACCTTTTACATCTACTGATGCTGCAAAAGCTAAATTTGATAAAGTCTTTCAAGAGGAAATTACTGCTGTAAAGACTGCTATTCAAGCCTCCCAGAAGGTCATATCTGAACAACTTACAAATCTTAAACCTTACTTTAAAGAAGGAATCAGATACTTGGATGCACAGATCAGATTTCAAAAGGATGATGTCAGAGATCACATGGCCAGAGAAGTCATAAAGGGGGAGAGAGTGTTAGTCAAGGCAAGTTCTGAGCATGCCAAATGGATATCAAATTCAATCAGGGCTACACTTGGATACCCTCCTCTGTGTGATGACCAAGAAGTTGCTGAATCAGGCATTAACCCTGCCTATTTTGGAGGTGAGCAACCAGAAGTAGCTCAGGTCATTTATCCACCTCCAGACTTTGAAATGATTCAAGCAGATGTGAGCACAATGTATAGCCCACTTGAGGGCAAGGACAATGTCCACATTGAAAATGTTGTTCAACCTATTACTGAAGCCATGCAAGAGGCTCTATAGAAAGAGGAAGAGACAAGGTTGTCAAAGAAGAGGTTTAGGGAACAAGCAGAACAAAAGCCAGATTTTGAACAGTGGAGCCCTACCTCTAGGAATATAATTTTAACTGCCTGGAAAGCTGCCAAGGACAATACACATGACAGGAACAAATGGTTCTCTGAAGCTGAATGGAGAAAACATGAAATAAGACAAGAGGCCATTGTTCAATTCAGAAGGAAGGCTAAGATGGGAAAGCTACCAGACAGATTCAAGCAGTGTCGACACTTGGAGTCATTGTGTCGACACCTGGATGCAGAGTCGACACCAGACAGAAAGTGTCGACACTTGGAGCTGTGTCGACACTCAGTGAAGAAAAGTGCAGACAGAAAGTGTCGACACTTGCAGCTGTGTCGACACTCAGTGAAGAAAAGTGCAGACAGAATGTGTCGACACAAGGAGCTGTGTCGACACCCAGTGAAGCTGTGTCTACACCAGAAAGTGTCGACACTTGGAGTTGTGTCGACACTCAGCAAAAGTCTGCAGAGACTAAGTTAAAGAGTCGACACTCAACAGAAGAGTCAGCACTTGAAGAATGTGTCGACACCCAGCACAATGTGTCGACACACAACCAGAAGAGTCAACACATGAAGTAAGTGTCGACACCCAGCACAATGTGTCGACACTCAGCTAAAGACTCTACACTTGAAGAAAGTGTCGACACAAGGAGCTATGTCGACACTTAGCAAAGATCAGAAAGTTCAACAAAAATATTCTAAGTACAAGTGTCGACACTAAGGGAATGTGTCGACACTTAGCTGAAGTCTCAACAAGAAGAAGGTGTGTCGACACAAGGAGCTGTGTCGACACTCAGCAAGAATCAACATAGAAGACTATGTGTCGACACCAAGAAGCAGTGTCGACACTTAACAGATACAACACAAGAAGTTGTGTCGACACAAAGGAGATGTGTCGACACTTAGAAGAATTCAGCAAAAACTAGAAGAACAAGTACTTGTGTCGACACTCAATTTCAGTGTCGACACATGCAGAAGAATCTGTGTCGAGACATACAAGGAAATGTGTCGACACCTTGTAGACTTGTGTCGACACTTACACAACATGTGTCGACACTTGGACTATAAGTGTCGACACTTAAAGACAGAAAGTCTCGACACTTACAGACAGTTAGAGATTTTCAAGAAATGACTGGATGACTTGACAGCTGCCGTTCCAGCCAGTCTACAGCACCTGTCAGAGATATCAGAAGTCAGTTATGGACCGGACCAGCCGGTTACCATGAAGAAGGCCTATAAATAGGCACCTACAGTTTACAGAAACTGTGGTCCAGATTGTTGTTCAAGTGGATCAGATTATTGTTCAAAAGTTCAGTTTGTTGAAAAACAAATTATTGAAGTGGTACCAAGAGTATCAACACAAGAAGATCTTGCAGTCCAAGTGCAGATCTAAGAAGTAGGAGAGAGAGGGCTCCTTCCAAGAAATCAGCCTCTGGAACTAGGCTGAGAAGAAGGATTCAGATACAATTCTGGATCTTAAGTAGCAGAGGTCAAGGAACTACTGCAGGAGGATTCAGTCTTATTCAGTTCTACTCAAGAAGCTTTGAAGAAAGCTAAGTCAGGGTGAATCCAGCTGAGTTCTTCCAAGAACTCATCAAGAAACTCTCAACTCCCCTCTTTCATTTCTGAGTTGTTGAGTTAATTTTTGTAATACATTTTAACTTGTAGGATCCTTTGGATCTGAGTGATTTGTAAGCCTGTATTTATAAAGGCTGAGGGTAGGGCTTGTTAGCCTGAGTGTAGGAGATAGAGATCTCTGAGTGTAGGCCTTGATTGGCTGAGTGTAGGCCTTGGTTGGCTGAGTGTAGGCCTTGATTGGCTGAGAGTAGGCTTTGGGATAAAGCTGAGTTGTAAGGCTTTGGGCCTGAGGTGTAGGAACTAATTTGGGTTCTGAGACAGTGGAGGAGTTTGGCCGAATCTAGTACACTGCTAGATAGGCGAAGGGGGAAAGTGGATGTACCCATATCTTGGGGAACCACTATAAACCACTGTGTTGTGCTGTGATTGTGCTGTGTATGCTGTGAATACTTTGTGATTGCTGTGCATAAGTTAAAAATCTGTGATAATAAACTGTTTGCTGCTAGTAAAGTTAGAAAAGGATTAGGTTACCTATTCACCCCCCCCCCTCTAGGTGTTTAGGTACCATATCTTTCAAGATACTATTTTCTACATTACAGATCAGATGGTCCAAGTTCAAAACATAAAGACCATTAAACAATTTGGCTATATCATAACAAACATCATTCTTAAATATAGAACAACAGTTGTTCTTAATTATAAAAGAAAATCTAATCATGTCCAAACATGGAATAGATATAATGTTTCTAGTTATGGCCGGAACAAAATAACAATTATCTAGTTCTATTACAAGCCCACTGGGCAAAGAAAGACGGTAAACCCCTACGGCTACAGCAGCAACTCTTGCTCCATTGCCGACGCGGAGGTCCACCTCCCCTTTACTCAGCAATCTTTTCCTTCCCAGTTCCTGCACATTTGTACAAATGTGAGAACCACATCCGGTATCCAATACCCAAGATGAAGGAGCAGAAAGGTTTATCTCTATAACATAAACATTTGAAGCGGAAGTCATACCTCCCTTCAATTTCTGCAGACCTTCAATGTACGAAGGACAGTTCCTCCTCCAATGACCAGCCTTGCCACAGTGGTGGCATTTCCCTTCCTTCACCGTGCTTTTCTTTTTCATCAGTGCAGAAGACTTGGGCTCAAGATATGACTTAGGTCCCACCTTCGTCTTCTTAGAGCCCTTGGCCTTGCCCTTGCCCTTATGCACCATCAGTATGGGGCTGGCAGGCTTGGCCTTCTTCATATTGATTTCGGCAGTTCTCAACATGCCTAGGAGTTCGGGCAGTGTCTTGTCTATTTCATTCATGTTGTAGTTCAAGACGAACTGCTCATAACTGTCCGGCAACGATTGCAGGATCAGATCTGTGGCCAACTCTTGACCAAGAGGAAAACCCAGCCTTTCAAGGTTCTCTATATACCCAATCATCTTGAGTACGTGAGTCCCTACTGAGTCTCGAACTCCCATCTTGCACTGAAACAACGTTTTTGTGATGTCGAACCTCTCTTGACGAGCCTGCCCTTGAAACATTTTCTTGAGATGCTCGTCAATCTCCTTGCACCCCATGTTCTCATATTGCTTCTGAAGCTCAGAGTTCATAGTGGCAAGCATAAGGCATTCGACATCTAAAGCATCATCAGTATACTTCTTATAAACATCCTTCTCAGCATGGGAAGAGTTCCCGGTCGGCACCTCGGGGGCTTCTTCTTCCAAGACATAGAGCTTTCGCTCTTGCCTGAGAACAATTCTCAGGTTCCTGTACCAGTCCATGTAATTAGTCCCACTGAGCTTATCCTTCTCAAGGATGACTCTCAGAGACAACGTGGAGTGTGAAACACTTGCCATGGAATTCTACAAGAATTTATGCAGAATAAAATCAGTACCAAAATTTCAAATACAATTTATTTTAATTTGAACTTCAATTAAAACACTCCCACTATTTTATTCGAAATGATAGCCCTCACTAACAATTTGGAGAGTTCATGCGAGCTACTCTCTTAGTGGACACGATCCGTATTTCACCAACACAATGAGTCAGCTTTGGCTTTCCTCTCACGATGCGGTTATTTAGGTAGGCAACGCTTGCCAATTGCATCCTCATGCAATTCTTGTATGGTTGGTGAATAACTCCTTACTCGCATCCATCATATGGTGCATGCCAACCCTATGCGTCTAGGCACTCAACCTTTGAGGTCACCTAGTTAAGCTGAACCCGATGTCGACAGTGGGATATCACAATTATCTGCTCGCACCCTTACCAAGATAGATTAATGCACCTTGCTTTGGCAAGCCCACACTTCATCGACCGAGGCAGGAAGAGTGTCATCCATCGGAAGGCATCCGAACACTTAATATTTGATGAAGAGATTTTGATTATGGGTTAATAGTTAACCATGATCAACATTTGATCAATGTGCACATCCAAAAAAAACAATTTTTCTAAAACCACATGCATCCCTTATGTGCACAACCTGACACCATCAACATTTGATAGAAGGAAGGGCTAAATCTGAACATCCGGAAACTTCCAAATCCTCAAATTTACACGCATTGGACAAAAGCAAAGACAACTCAACTTAAAGCAGTAGACAAGCTCATCTCTCTATGTTGGATTCAAAATCCAAAACAAACTCGAGGGATGGTTACTGCTAAGGAGACTATAATTTCTAACAATTAGAAATTTCCACGAAATTCCAGAAGTTCTTGGCGGGGTACCAAGACTAAATCTAGACATTTAGAACACTTCTAAATCCCTAGGTTTACACGCACTGGAATAACAAAACTTCCAATACAACAATCATGGTTGCAACCTCCCTCTGATACCACTGTTGGGTTTCTCTTAGAGGATGGCACAACGGTTGTGCACGCAGCGAAAGAATAAAACATCAAGAAAACCCAAAAGAGATGGGATCGGGCCGTGGTAGTTGAATCAAGAAGTTAACATACAACTAGGCAAAAATTACCTCGGTGGCGTTGAGTCACAACTCAACGGAGATGCTCCAAGCTTCCTGTTTTTGCTGGTGGCGAGTTCTACGTAGAATGATATCCACGTCTCTGCAGAAATCCACACGAGTGGGAGAACACCGATCTTTCCGTCGCACGAAAATCGGGGACGAGAAAGACCACACCTTGCTTCTCCACGGACTGCTAGGCCCGTGCCAGGAAGAGAAACACTGGCGACGATCGCCGGAGAGTCGACGGAGCAAGCACGGCGGCGGAACCCTTCCGTCGGCGGGATTCGGGATCGGCGGAGCGAACGAACGTCGAAACACTTCCGTCGGCTTCGATTCGATTAGCACGCACAGATCTAACTTCCCGAAAAACCTAAGTGTCCTTTTATACCAAAGGCATAAATAGTCTTAGGAATATCACTATCCGCAGACCACCAAGAAAATTAGGGTTCCAGAATCGGCGAGTATCATTCGGCGAGAATCGGCGAGAATCATCTCGCAGATTCGGCGAGAATCAGTCGGCGAGTATCACCAAGAATCGGCGAGAATCAGTCGGCGAGTATCACCTAGGATCGGCGAGAATCAGAGCACAAATACTCGACGATTCTCGCCGAACATGGGTGGACTATACTGGTCGACCGTCGACCCGCGGTCGACGATACTCGACGATTCTCGTCGATCGTCGAGCCGCGGTCGACGATACTCGTCGAACTTGGGTTAACGACACTCGTCGACTCACGCCGAACTTGGGTTGACGATGCTTACCAATCCTTCAAGGCAACATTTGCCCAACCCGACGATCCTTTAAGGCAACACTTTGCCTATAACCCCATTCAGGTCGGTGATTGGTAACCTTTACCAACACAGTCGATCATTCAACTTCTCCACATCTCTTATGTGCGACCCTGCAGGCTCATATCGCGTTGGCAGTGAGATTACATGTTTTACCACTTCTAGATCACAATGGTAACTCCAACAGGTTCCTCTGCTCTGTGAGGTCCAAGGCGTATATCTGCTCATGCTCGCGTCTCCTGCCATGATATCCCCGGCCTCGGCCTCGTCCTCGGCCTCGTCCTCGGCCCTGCTGTACTTGGGCCACTGGAGGTGGAGGAGGAGGAGGGGGATGGAATCGATGCGGGCACTCCGACCTAATGTGCCCGGGCTGGCGGCATCCGTAACAAACTACCTGTCGATGGCCTCGGTCATCCTGTCTCCTCGCATCATGCATCTGTAGAGGTGTGGGAGCCAATGCTGGAGGAGGCCCCTGCTCCTTCCTGAAGTTGGGACGACGACGTCCCCCACCCTTCTTGTATCCGATAGTCCTGCCTCTCTGAGAACCCCTGCTGCTCTCTCCTGATGACGACCCATCAAATGGTCTCTTCCCTCCGGCTCGCACCATCAGCTGGTCAGCCTCCAGCTTCTTTGCCATCTCGATGATCTGCCTAGATGTGTCATGAGAAATGAACAGCAAGGCCTGCCTCAAATCATCCCTGAGACCCTGGTAGAACCTCTTGGCATACCTCCTATCATCGGTATCTTGTATCCCTGCGAACCTGGCCAAATGAGAGAACTCTCTCTGATACTCGATCACCGATCTAGTCCCCTGCCTGAGGTTCAAAAACCTCTCCTCCAAGGCATCTCTGTCCGTAGTAGAGACGAAGTGCTCCAGAAATACATCGCCAAACTCCTCCCATGATATCTCTGACAGCTCAAAGTCCGCATATGTAGACTCCCGGACTGATTTCCACCATCTCTTTGCATGAGCCTCCAGCGCAGAGGTGGCTAGAGGTACTGCCTCGCCGACTGGGCAGCTGATGCCTGCTAAGATCTCGTGTATGGCCTCCAGCCATTCTTCCGTCTTTACCGCATCCTCTATCCCACGGTACGTCGGTGGGGACAGGCTCTCTAATGCACTCAGCCAGCTCGACCACGGATTTGGCTGTGGAGCCGGGACTTGCTAGGCTCTGAAGGCATCCAGAATCGCCGTCAACGTCTGCCCCATCTCCGTATGTAGGAATGGAGTGGCAGCTGGAGGGGGAGGAGCCACATTTTGCGGCGCGGCGACCTGCAGAGGTTGCATAAAGGTAAGGTTAAAACAGAACTGGCCTAACTCATTGTACTTTGTGGACCATTTATGTGACTTTTACACATGGGCACACCACTGCTTCCGCTGCATAGTTTGTCCGCAAACTAATGCTCGGGCGGGGGTGGTCCCATGTTGTGGACTTCTTTATCATATGATCGTTGTTCAAGTGATACCAGTTTGTAAGACCCATTCCTCCCCCCTTACCGAGGAGGGCTACTGGGTCTTATGCCCAGAACCGCCGTCTTACGGTGGCACTAACTCACGGGTTAGTCGACACCGCAACACACCGATCCTACCGGCTAGTACGATCATTTAACCTGTAGGCCAATATGAGAAGAAAGAAGTAAAATAGTATATGAATCCATCAGTCCATAAGCCACATAGTACAATCATATATATGAAATGAAAGGTACATAATATAGTCCACAGAAGAGTACAAAAGAAAGAAAGAGTAATAAGGGCTTATGCCCAGTACATCAAAATCACTCTCTCTCAAAATAAATAAATAAATGCGGAAGCTATCCTAGTATATCAGATCTCGTCCCACCTGAGGACGCACAGTAGTGGTAGTAGCCTGCTGAAGCGGTATCTGCTCCTCAAGTCCTACCTCCTCGACGTGCTGGTGCTCCATCTCCACGGGCTCCTAAAAATAGTTTGGTCACCGACCATTAGTCAAAAAGACTAAGTCGTTTCCTCCACACGTCGCCCCGCAGCTCCTAGGCACCGAGCGGGAGGACGAAGCGGAGGACAACAAGGGGTAGCAAAAGTGGAAGCAGGTGACAGAATCTAACTAGTAGTTGTAATAAGTAATAATGATCTACTCTAGCAGTTCTACGTATGGTACAAGTAGTAAGTAAGAGCAGTACGGTAAAGAAAGTAAAGAACAGTAGTACGAGCAAGTAAATAAACTAAACTACCACTATACTATCATCACAGAAGTACCCTAACTTATATAAATGCCCATACAAATATGTAAGTTAGGGTTTCCAGGAAATTTAACTTATCATATAAAAGAGCCCATACTAATTAATATGATAAGGATCTATGAAGCGTATGACCTAATATGAATGAATGTTATGATGCAATTTTATGCACAAGCAAGTGCAACTCACACACAACGAATCTGTGATCACAGACCTTTAGTTCCAACTTTTTGAGAGATAGCATCACACTCGGGTACCACCGCTGTGGCTACGGTAACAGCGGAGCGGGCGTCTCCGCTTATAGGCCGGTATGCACACTACCAAGCCTTAGACCCCTCTCATACGCCTCTGTACACGTCCAAGGTGCACTCTAGAGTCTCGCGTACGTACTTTGTTGACAACTCATCAATCTTGTTGGGTCGGATGTGCGTTATCGGGGGTCGTCCTCCAGACCGCAGTGTAAAACAACCCACTGGCCCTTCTAACTCTCACAACCGCCTGGTGCACCGTACTGCCATCGGTGTGACGAACGGCCAGTACCGCATGCCCCGCCACTAGATTTATGCACATGCAAGTATTTCATTCCGAGCCTCCCGCTCGCAGGACCAAACCCGTCCTGAAACCCTCAAACCCAACCCCGGGTGAGAACGCACATTAGTGCCTTTATACCAACTCCCTCAAACCCCAAAACGGGTGAGAACGCACATTAGTGCCTTTATACCAACTCCCTCAAACCCTAAACGGGTGAGCATATATCATGAATCTCTCCAACCCTACACGGGCGAGAAGGTACAACAATGTCCTAACCTATTAGACTACTATTGTCTACGGGTTATTATACTTAGAGATTTAAGGTTAATCCGAGGACTGCCCCCGGTATTCCCTGTGAAGGGCTCTCAAGGGGCACTAGGAACTGTGTTGGGATTACGCCCAGCGTTCCCTTTCGCAAGGATATTTATTTTAGTTGATGGCTACCCATGTCTCACCCCAGCTCTCTTTATTGCTCTAGTACAACCCTAGTGACTTAAGGTGTTACCGGAAAACCGACGGTCTTCCGTCGACCCCCACTCCAGTTGCTACCTAAAGACTTGCACTTGTGATCCCTTACTAAGACAATACTACCCACCAGGGTTATACATGTTGCACTCTCTTATTTCTTCCGATAATCAATCCCCTGGTAACCCCTAAGGCAAGACCTATTTATGTTATATGCAGACCATGTCCTATTATTACCCTAAAAATGAGATCTTCCAAACCTTAAGGCATCTTGCCCCTAAATATTTATCCTAGGGTGGTATGGGCTAAGGGAACTACCCTATGAATTCTCATAATTTTCCGTGGCCAAATAATCCTTTAATTAAATCTTTTAAATTAATTACTAGCTCACTTTACACATGAAGTAGTATGATTTAACATCCACTGACCTAGGTAATTTTTCCTGAGTTGTATAATGATAAAATATTGCTGTCTACAGAGTTTCATAATTTTCCTTTAATTATTTATTCAAATTTCTTATTTAATACCAAATTCTCATAAATTCCATTTTCCAAATGAAGTATAGGCAATATGTAATCCAAACTTCCAGGAAAATTATAGAACATATAAAACACTAATTTATGACTATTGGTAGAGTCTCATCAATATTTATTGTGTAATGGCCTATAAAATTCAATTATAACATATTTACCAAAAATGCCATTGTATTAATTTAACAACTAACAATACATCCATTAATTCTGAGAAATTTATGCAAGACTAATAATACAATGTTATAGCTCTAGAATAAATTCCAAATTTTTCTGAGGTGCATATCCATCATTTCAAGAATTAAATGAAATAAGGGTAAAATGGGAAATTTGAGATATCTATTCCAAAAGCTCTTCAAACAGAAGGATCATATTTTTCCTAAGTCAAATGTAACCTTTTCTATATCTTGGAAAAGTTTGAGGATTTGTTCTTGAGGAAAACCTATTTTCCAATGTTATTTCCAAAAGAGCTATATTTAAAATAAATTCCAATAAATGGGATTTTTGATTCCAAAAATCCCATGATTAATTTGAGTGGTGAAATTTACCCTAATGAACCACTGTAAACAAATCCAAGATTTTTGCATGCCTCCATTTGGCTGAATACACAATATTTGAACTATGGCTATTAGCACACCAAGGCAAAATATGAACTAACACATGCAAGTGTATTCTCCAACATGCAGTAATCCAAAGGTGCTGAAATTTTTATCATGCACCAAGGATGTCCCCAAGGACCTACCACCAAGATTTGGGGCCATGGGGAGGCATATAGCTCCATAAATTGCATTTATTTACATTTTGACATTTTGACAAAAACTATAGTAAAGGTTGTTCCAAAAATTTCTAAATTTTGGCAGGCGCTAAGTATGCCCTAATAATGCATGTACCCAAAATATGGGGCCATGGTGATTGCTGGTTTGACCTGGGCATCCAAATGAATTTTTGCCCTAGTCTAGGACCAGTACTAGGAGAAATGCACTACAGGACTGTACACTACACCAAATCATAACTTTAAGGTGGCCAATTAAAGATAAGACAGTCAGCTACACTTTTCATTTAGGTACTAGTTCCTAGAAATGCCTCTAAGAGGCCTAAAAATAACATGCAAAGTGGCTGTAATTATGTGACAGGCTTTACACTATTCATCATATTAATAATTAAATCATATTATTATCATCTGCACGAATCTTAAAGCCTAACCGACGGGATCCGTTCATCTTCTCCAACGGTTTAACGGCTGAGATTGAGCCGACCTGGAGCGGTTTTGCTGGCGGTTTCCGGCCAGCTGAGGCGGCGCCACCTCCGACCAACGGTGCCATCACCTTCACGGTGGTGGTGGCTATCATTTCCCGGCGATGGGGCGGCGGGAGACGGCGGCGACGGCGAACCCGAGCCGTTTCTAAAGCTCAGTTGAGCCCGATATCTCACCTAAGCGATCTAAGATGCTAGTACGGGTAGAGGTGCGGTGAAACGAACCTGGATTGGGGCTTGGCTGCTGGTCAGGCGGCGGTTTGGCATGGTGGTGGTGCGCCAGCGAGCTCCACCCCGATTCCTTGATTCTCCACTATTTTCCATGATCCAGCACTCGAATTCCACTCCCTTCTATCTCCTGAAGCTGCTGGTGAGGTCTGTTTGGACTGAGGTGGAGTATATGGGGAGATATTACCTATGTGAGTTTGGTTGAGCTTTGGTTGCTCTGCACCAGCTGCCAAGTGGCTCTCAACCCCTGTTTTCTGCTGGAATGGAGAGAGGAGGTCGGCCATCTGGTTGTGGGCAGATAAATCCAGCTGAAGTGGTGGCCATGTGGCCACCATTCCCTTCCTCTCCATTTCTCTCTCCTCCTTCTCTCAAAATCCCATTTCTACCCCCTTGCATGTAATCTCTCTCCTGATTTAGAGGGGTAGGGCTGGTCTTGTTCACTTGGGCTGGCCATGGGCCAATTTTGGTGGGCTTGGTCCAATGGAGGATGGCTTGGTCTTCATTTCACTCTTTTAGGTCAATTTGTTGACTTGTTGACTTGGAGAGTTGACTTAGTCAACATGGTGGGTGGGCTGACCCCATTTGATGGAAATGGGTCTAGTGGCACCACCCAACTTAGGTTGGGTCAAGGGGTGCCCTACTTAGGCTAGTTGGGCTTATGAGTGTGGGTTTGACCAAATTAAGCCCAAGGTTGACTTTGGTCAATTGGGGTCAAAGTGTTGACCTAGTGACATGCCCTAGGGTCCACTTAGATTGTTTTTAGGGTTAGGGCAATGTGGTGGGGTCATGGTGTGGCTAGGGTCCCCACTCAGGCTAGTTTGACCTAGTTTGACTATGGTCCTATAGTGGGCCCCACATGGCTACCACCCACTATCTAGGGTCAAACCTAGTTGATCCCCTTAAATTCACCCCAAGCCTAACCCAATCTAAGTTGAGGGGTCCAGAAGTAACATGAGATGTTACAAAAGCAACCTACTTGTTGAGGAGCAAGTTCAGGAGATTGCTCGGTTGAAGATCTTGTTGGTTCTCCAATTGGCATCCAACAAGGTTAAGGACTCTAAAATCTCAGATCTAGAGAGTAGTCTAGAGAATGAGAAAAGGATATGTTGAAGTATTAGACCGGGCGGCTTAGCGGTCTGATCCAGCGGTTTGTTGACCGAGCGGCTTAGCGGTCTGATCCAGCGGTTTGTAGACCGGGCGGTCTATCGGTCTACCTCTGCGGCCTGTTCTATCCTGCTGGAGTTGCCGAGCGGTTAGCCCATCTGTCTAACCGCGCGGCCTATGCGGTCTCCATTATTCTAGCCGCTCAGTACTGTAAATGTTTAGTCCCACATTGTTTGTATACTCTCTTTCTTATCTCCTCCATTCTATATAAGGGAGGCCATACCTTTGTAAATGATATCTTTTTTGGATAATAAAATTTCAATTATTCAAAAGTTTGTTCGCTTGTTCTCTTCTTTTCGCTTCTTGTCTCTACTTTCTAACATGGTATCAGAGGACACGGTCATTTCCTCTTGATTCTGTGCGCCCTCTGTTGTTCTCGACTTCTTTTCCGCGCTCTGCGACTTGATTCGCGGCTTGCCCTCTCTTCTATCCGCGCGGCTTGTTTCTATCCGCGCGGCTTGTTTTTGTCCGCCAACCTGTTCGCGCGGCTTGCTCCTTCTTGGTTCTCTTCTCCTACTACTCTTTGTCGCAGCGATCTGTTTCGTTGTCGCCGCGCTCCTTATTCTTTCTTGCCTCTCCGACTTCCTAGTCGTTGCGGTCTGTCCCTGTCCGCGTGTGTCTTGTCTCTCTACTCGCGGTTTGCTGCTGTGATCTGCCTGACCGTGCGGGTTGTTCCTTTCTCACCCGCATCTTGGTCGCGGTCGCCAGCTCTTCTCCTCTTTTCTGTTCGCTCGGGCTTCTCAGTTCGTGCGACTTCTTCCCCGCCGTGCCTTTGACCGCCTTCTAGCCGCTGCTGTGATCTGCCTGACCGTGCGGGTTGTCTCTTTCTTACCCGCATCTTGGTCGCGGTCACCTGCTCTTCTCCTCTCTTCTGTTCGCTCGGCCTTTTCAGTCCGCGCGACCTCTTCCCCGCAGTGCCTCTTTCTAGCCGCTACTGTTCGCGCGGCTTCCTCTGTTTTCTAACCGCTCCTGTTCGTGCGGCTTCTTCTGCTTCCGGGTTCTATGACTACCTCCGGTCTCACCACTACTCCTGCAGCTCCTTCTCCTCCTCCTCCTTCGGGCAACCTTGGCACCCTTTCCAAGCTTGTGGGATCCAACTATCCCGATTGGAGCGTCTCTTTCACCTTTCTCCTTCGTTCTCAACGCAAGCGTCATCATCTCACCGATGACCCTCCTCCTCGCACCTCTCCTGAGTTTGATGACTGGGATGCGAGTGATGCTCTTGTTCGCACCTGGCTGGCCAACATCCTTTCTGATGAGTGCCTTCCCGTCATTCGCCATGATGAGACGGTCAAGGCCGCATGGCTTCACCTCGCTGCTCTCTATTCTAAGGGGGGCCAGACGTCCCGCATTTATACTCTCTATGCGGACCTCTTCGCCCGCCCTTCCATGTCCCCAGCTGCGGCTTATCAGCAGGTTCAGGCTCTTGGGGCTGAAATCCTCCAGAATCGCCCCTTCTCCGCGGACTTGGCCGACCAGCACAGACACTTCCAGGAACTCCTGGTTGTTTGTTATCTTCTTCGTCTTCCCGACTCTTATGATATGATCCGCCAGCAGATCTTGGGTGAGGCGGAATCTCCTACTTTGGATGCCACTGCGGCTCGCATTGCCGCCGTTACTTCGCTCCTCCAGCGGCCTCTGTTGGCCTCCCCCCCTTCCCAGGACTCCTTTGCTCACCAAGCTCAGCGGGGGGGCCCGAGTGGCCGAAGCTCCTCTGGCGGACGGGGTTCCTCCCGGTTCTTCTGCTCTCACTGTAATCGTACTGGCCATACTGTTGACCGATGCTGGCAGAAACATCCTCATCTTCGCCCTTCCGGTGATGCTCCTTCGGCCTCTGCCTCTTCTCGGCCGTCTGCCTCTGTGGCCAAGACGTCAGGTAGTGCCCACGTCGTTACCCAAGGTAAATGGCTGATTGACTCCGGTGCCACCAATCATATGACGTGCAACCCTTATTGCTTCTTCCGTCTTGAGACCCATGACCGCTTACCCCCAGTTCGTGTGGCGGATGGTTCCCCGTCTCCGGTTCATGGGACGGGCATGGTTCAACTCACTCCATCGCTTTGCTTGGAGGATACCCTCTATGTCCCGAAGTTCCCGTGCAATTTGTTATCTGTTACTACTTTATGCCGGCAACTTCAGTGCTCCGTTTTATTCACTCCCACTACTTGTTCTTTTCAGGACCCGAGGACCCATCGGACGATTGCTACTGGGACTGAGAGCGGAGGCCTCTACTTCCTCGACGATGTTTCAGCTCTTTCTGCCTACTCCTCCTCCACCGATCTCCTTCAGTGGCATCTTCGTCTTGGACATCCTCCTCCTCGGCTTATTCGTCAGCTTCTGCCTCACTTACCTCCCACCAGTTCTTCGCTCAACTGTGATGCGTGTCAGCTTGGCAAACATCATCGCTCCTCCTTCCCACCGAAACAAGGCCGTGGCTCCTCTCGCATTTTTGATCTTATTCATTCTGATTTATGGGGTCCTGCTCCTACCCTCACAGTTGGTCGGGGCAGTTCCTATTTTGTCACTTTTATCGATGATTTTACTCGATGTACCTGGGTGTATCTCTTAAAGAATCGCTCTGAACTATTTTCTGTTTGGCAATCTTTTTACTTTATGATTAAGACTCAATTTGCTCTTTCTATTAAAGTCTTACGTTCTGATAATGCCAAGGAATATCTGTCTCATGAGTTCTCCGCGTTCTTTCACCAACACGACCTCATTCATCAAACGACTTGTGTTTACACCTCCCAACAGAATGGGGTGGCGGAGCGTAAAAACCGTCACCTGCTTGATGTTGCGCGTACTCTCATGACGCAGATGCACGTCCCTCGCTCCTACTGGGGCTACGCTGTGCTCCTCGCTTGCTATCTCATCAATCGCATTCCCTCCACGGTCCTCCACGGCCGGACTCCCTTCTCCCTTCTCTACCCCCACCAGGAACCTTTTCCTCTTCCTCTCCGTGTCTTTGGCTGTACGGCATTTGTTCACGCTCCCTCCGCTACCCGCGACAAGCTTTCCCCCCGTTCCACCAAATGTGTCTTTTTGGGGTACTCTACCACTCAAAAAGGCTATTGCTGCTTTGACCCCCTTCTCCGCAAGCAGTTTGTCTCCGCAGAGGTGACTTTTTTCGAAAATGCTTCCTATTTCTCTCCTTCCTCTTCTCTTCCTTCTCTTCCTTCTGATATCTCCGTTCCTTCCACACCTCTCCACGTTTTCCCACCTTCGTCTCCTCCTCCACCCACTCCTTCCCAGTCCGTCTCCCCACCCACCCCTCCACCCTCCTCTTCGCTGTCGTCTCTCTCTAGTCCCGGGCCAGCCTTCTCCGCCACGGACGCTCCGGTCGCTGACGCTCCCGTCGCCGACGCTCCCGATGATCTGGATGTTCCCATTGCCCTTCGCAAAGGGGTGCGGGCGTGCACTCAACACCCGCTCACGGCTGTTGTTTCTTATGATCAGCTTTCTCCTTCTCGCAGGTGTTTTGCCTTGGCTATCTCTGCTACTTCTACTCCCCGTACCTACCAGGAGGCTCTCACTCTCCCTCATTGGAAGTCTGCCATGGATGAGGAGATGGCTACTCTTACTGAACGGGGTACCTGGACCCTGGTTCCTCCTCCCGTGGGCACTGATGTGGTTGGCTGTCGCTGGGTCTTTGTTGTGAAGTTTCGCCCCGACGGCACTGTGGATCGCTACAAAGCCCGGCTGGTGGCCAAGGGCTTTACTCAGACTTATGGCGTTGATTACTTTGATACCTTCTCTCCGGTTGCTCGCCTCAGCACCATCCGGGTTCTCTTTTCTGTGGCTGTTAACCGGGCTTGGGCTATTTCCCAGCTTGATGTGAAGAATGCCTTTCTCTACGACGATCTTCAGGAGGACGTCTATATGGAGCAACCTCCTGGGTATGTTGCTCAGGGGGAGACACGTGTCTGTCATTTGAAGAAGGCCATTTATGGCCTAAAGCAGAGCCCTCGGGCATGGTTCGAAAAATTCAGTGGTATTGTGGCAACCATCGGCTTTCAAAGGAGTTCGGCCGATCACTCCTTATTCATTCGCAAAACGGCCTCGGGACTGGTGGTTTTGGCCGTATATGTGGATGATATTCTCCTTACTGGTGATGACAGAGATGGGGTGGACTTGACGAAGAAGCACCTCCGTCAGCACTTGGTCACGAAGGATATGGGCTCCCCAAAATACTTTTTGGGGATAGAAATCTCTCGGAAACCTGACTCCTTGGTTCTCTCTCAACGGAAGTATGCCCTTGATCTTCTTCGAGAAGCAGGCTTGACAGGTGCCAAACCAGCTCATCTTCCCATGGCTGTTGGAGAAGACAAAACGTGGACGGATGAATCGCCTCCTCTATCTGATGTCACACGGTACAGACGTTTGGTAGGGAAACTCATCTATCTCACGGTGACTAGACCCGACATCGCCTATGCTGTAGGAAAGGTCAGTCAGTTTATGCAAGCTCCCAGGGAGTGTCATCTTCAGTCCGCCCTGAAGATTTTAGAGTATATCAAAGCAGCACCGGGCAGAGGGTTACTCTTTCAGAAGAATGGCCATCTGAGAGTTGAGGCCTACTCAGACTCAAGTTACGCGGATGACAAAGGCGATCGTAAATCCACGTCAGGTTTTTGTACCTTTGTTGGAGGTAATCTCGTGAGTTGGAAGAGCAAGAAACAGTCTGTTGTTTCCAGATCCAGTGCCGAAGCAGAATACCGGAGTATGGCGTCAACTACGTGTGAGTTAAAGTGGTTGCGGGCTCTCATGCTTGACCTGGGCGAGGTATATGATTGTCCTCTCCCTATGTTCTGTGACAACAAGGCCGCTATACACATATCCAGAAATCCGGTCTTCCATGAGAGAACGAAGCATATAGAGGTTGACTGTCACTTCATTCGTGAGGAGATTTTGAAGAAACAGATTTGTACTCCTTTTGTCACCTCTGACAAGTAGTTGGCAGATATCTTCACCAAGCCGTTTTCTACTTCCTTCTTCCGCATTTGTGACAAGCTGGGCATGATTGATATCTATGCTCCAGCTTGAGGGGGAGTGTTGAAGTATTAGACCGGGCGGCTTAGCGGTCTGATCCAGCGGTTTGTTGACCGAGCGGCTTAGCGGTCTGATCCAGCGGTTTGTAGACCGGGCGGTCTATCGGTCTACCTCTGCGGCCTGTTCTATCCTGCTGGAGTTGCCGAGCGGTTAGCCCATCTGTCTAACCGCGCGGCCTATGCGGTCTCCATTATTCTAGCCGCTCAGTACTGTAAATGTTTAGTCCCACATTGTTTGTATACTCTCTTTCTTATCTCCTCCATTCTATATAAGGGAGGCCATACCTTTGTAATGATATCTTTTTTGGATAATAAAATTTCAATTATTCAAAAGTTTGTTCGCTGGTTCTCTTCTTTTCGCTTCTTGTCTCTACTTTCTAACAGGATAGTATCCAACTTTTCCAAGGTTGATGCTATCAAGAGAAAGGAAGAAAATTGGTGGATCTCCCGAATTATCAATTCATGGAGAAATGGGGAAACGGTATTCAGACCCCCCACTCCAGGCAGGAAGGGTACTCATCATGCCTTCAGGTATGATCACAGGAACAACCGTGGTCACTGCAAGGGTGATCTGCCCTCATGTGGAGACACCCATAGTGCAAGGGCTGTCATGGCCACCCTTGAGAGAATACCTAAGGCTCATTCTGAACCCTTTGTATTCTCGGCCACTGCCCCAACTCGGCATGAATTTGATGTTATCAGCTCTCAGTGCGCTTCTCACCACCCTAGGACACAGGAAAGGGAGGTTAGAAGTCATGCAGTTAGTTCTCATGGGGCCTCTGGAAGGGTGCTGACTGAAAGGAAGGCACCACCTCCCAGGCCTCATGACGCTCGCTACATGCATTCCTTCCACCCTTCCAAGTGTCACGGTGGAAGAGGCAATTTTGTGAGCAGATCCGGCTCTATCCCGTTTAGACCTAGGACCATGACTACCTCAGTCACTGGATGAGGTCAGAAACGGAGGTACAACATTCACACGTGTTGGTGCTGTGGCAAGGTGGGACACTTTGCCATAGACTGTTGGCATAACCGCTCTGTGTCAAGGGCAAGGGCTTATCCACCTCTTCTGGGCAGAGGTAGTCTTCCTGACAGGATTTCTGAGGGAAGGCATTCGAGTTTTTATGCTAACAAGAACCTAGGACCCAATACATATTGGGTTCCTAAGGTAAGGTAACACTCTTTTGCAGGGTAGTCTAGGTTCCCGTAAATATGATGGGAACTAGACAGAAGATGTTTCAAGAATGAATTGGAACAAGTATCTGGAATAACAGAAGTACTATCTACAATGGTATACTCAAATTGAACACCTGGTATGCTTTAACCAGAGGGGATAAATGATAAATCTTATAATCCCAGGTATTTTTGATCAGCTCCAATACTTGAGTCATATTGTGTCGACATTTACATATATATATACTTATATATACACATATATGTGTGTACACCTAAGGAAAGGTTAACACTGTAAAAATAACCCTTAGATACATTATTAAAGATTTATCTGTAAATTCACTGGTAGATTCGAGAATGAACCTCTACAGGCATAAATCAGTCCACTGAAAATTAAAGAAGATACGTCATTGGAAGTCACTAAAACTTACAATTGACATCAAGAAATGTGTGGAAAACCCCTTTCAAACCCTAAATAGATTGGTATTAAGAAATATATATTTAGAAGATTTCTAAACCCTTTAATATCAGAAGATTTAGAGAATCCGGCATGCCTCTTAACCAGTAGATTTCTATTGAAGAATCCCATCAATTTCTATTTAGAAAAACTCCCGCCGACTCTTCATATTCCGCATTTCGCAAAGAAACCCGTCGATATCCCGCAGGAATCCCGCCGACTCTTCCTTCCCTCCTCCCGGCGACTTCCCGCATCTTAGGTTCCAAATCTCGTCGACCTCGTTCCGGATTCCGTAGACCTCTCTTCTCGCGTCCAGGGTGCTCGTCCAGGTATTCATTCTCCGCGGTTTCGATCAAACAAGGACGCGAGCTCCTCCAGGTTTTCCGTCGTCTCCGTCGACTCTCGCTTCCTCCGCTTTTGGGTAACCACCTCCTCTCCCTTACAGTGACTTACTGTTAGTGTAGCTTCCCTCTTGATTTTTGATTAGGCGTAGACTTGGGATTCCCTCCCTAGGTTTGCAATGGCTCCAAGGACCACCGCCGGCCTGGTCACTGGATGTGAGTTGGTTCGAACCGGGTTCTCACATGCCTCGTATGAGTTCAGAAACATCATCATCATGCTTGAAGAGGCTGGACTCTCTTTTATACTGGTGCACACCTGCAAAATTTTGGACAAGCAAGTGATGGAGTTCTTCGCAACCGCCAAACTTCGGAATGAAGACTCTATCATCAAGAGTAAGGTTGCAGGTGCAAGGATCAAGATGTCTGCAAGCAAACTGACCCAATACTTGCAGCTCACCAGTTCTGAGCACGAGGATTATCTGGAGGAACATGATAAAGCCAGGACATTATTATTCTGTGGACTAGCTAGAGGAACCAGATCGATAAAGAGAAAAGAAATGAATGAGGAGGGGAAACTCTTGTCCGACATCATTGGGAAAGTACTGATATGCAAACCCGGCTCACATGACCACATCTCAGCTGACATGTTCAAGATTCTTGTGGCGATTGTCTGCAGAAAGAGATTCAACTGGGGGGCTATGCTTTTTGAGAAGATTAAGGACACTCTTAGATCTCCAAGTTTTGGAAGAATCATCAGCCTATATCTTAATCAGTTGAACGGAGATAGGTTCGACATGAGTAAAGGAGTTCCATTGCATTATTTGAAGAAAATGGACTCCAGCGTACTTGACAGATGGGAGCGACGCATCGGGCAGGCTGCAGTGGTAGTAGAACAAGAAGAATCTCCTGCCGAGGACAGAACTGTAGCAGATTCCGTGGCTATTCACAGTGAAGTTCCTGATGCACTAACTGCAGGAATTGAGGGGGAGCCTCTACCCGCTTCTGCTAATGTCATATCTGGCATCTCTCAGATAGCTAGAGATGCAGTTGCGGATCTGCAAGAAGAAAGTGAAGATGTGGTGGAAAATGAAGCGGCCCTGAACGTGAATGATCTAGGAGCCGGAGGTGATGTAGAGGAGAATGATGAGTAAGGTTTGGAAGATGATGCAGTTGAGAATGACATCATGGATGATGAGGATGAGGAAGAAGGAAATGAGAGACAGGAAGTAATGGAGCCTCAGGACGACACTGAAGTTCCATCTGAAAAACAAGCTCCTGAGATAGTTCCTGAGAAAACTAGTGCAATAGTGGAGGGGGAGTCCTCTCAGCAGAGGCTGCTAAGTACTTCTGAGAAATCTACTGAGGCTGCAAATATTCCCCCTTTAGAGACTGTGCAAGTGTCCATCTCTACAAGTGAATCTGCTGAAGAGCAAGGCCAAGGAATGCCTCAGGGTCATCCACTACGAGCTGATCTAGCTAATCACACAGTGAATGTTATTCAATGTATAGTGGATGAGCTCAAAGTGTCTTTTGAGCAAGCTCAAAATAAAGTGTTAAAAAGAATTAAGAAATCTGAGAATCTAATGCTCAAGAACGTTGTGGAAATTAATCACAAACTGGATTTGATGTAAAAGAAGTTCGAAGACAAGTATACATCAGCCGAAAAAGCTGTAACTCTTCTTATGGAAGGATTGAAAAAGAACACAGATACTCTCGCAGTAGTTAATCAGAATGCTCATGTAGTGGCAAATAACATCCAAAAATTTGATGCCAACATGGTGCTTCTTAACGGAAATCAACAAGCTTTGATTACCGAGTTCTCCAAGACTACAAAGCACATTGATGAGTCACTGCATTCTTATGCAAACTCCATTGCCGTCGAAGCCAAAAAGGGGGAGCAAGAATATACAGCTAAGATGGCCGGGCTTCAGGAAATCATAATCAAAAATTTTGACCAGTCAAACATATATGTATATGACAGTTGCTGGTGGATGCTCAAACAAGTGTTAGACACCAATATCCCTGAAAATCCCAATATCCCTAAAAATCCTGAGGGTAATCCTGCTCCTAAGAATAATACTGCGGCTGATGAGGGAGCAAGTGCTGAAGAAGTTCCTTTAAGTGAAGCTAATGCTCAAAGGGCTGCTAGGGCCACCTCCAAAGCAAAACTGATGGCCATGTTTGACCAAGAAGCCCTAGCAAAAGGTAGGGACAAGAGAAAAACTCAAGAAGGGACATCTAAGGAAACGCAAGCTGAAAAGAAAATCAGATTGAAGGAGGATGAAGTGAGGAACGAAAAGTGCAGTCCGGTATCAAAGAGTATTATCTTGGACACGTTCTGGCTACAAGAAAAAGGGGAAATCAATCGGAATGACGTATACAGCCAGCATGAGTGGGAGCTGCACAAGACATATGAAGCTAAACGGAACATCTTATTCAGGACCAACACTGTGGCAGACAAAGCTCCTCCTCCCAGATACTATCCAAAGCCCAAGGAGTACGTTGAGAGGCAAAGAAAGAAGTTTCTGGCTCAAAAACACAAGGATGACCTAGCCAAACAGAAATAGACATAAGTTTATAGATTGTCATTTTCTCAAGAGCATATTTATCTTTTCCTATTGTTATATGAACAATTTTTGGGAATATATATATATATATATATATATATATATATATATATATATATATATATATATATATATATATATATATGAATTTATGATTGACTCAAGCTTTGATATGTTTGCCTTTATTTTTTTGTGTCGTATCTTTAAATTCTATATGCTGTGTATATTATCTGGATGGTGGTATTCATCTTAGCTAGTAGGATTTTGGCTTCGTCAAATAGGGGGAGATTGTTGGGTATTGTATCCACAATTACCTGGATTTGAGGAAGCCACCTGTCAAGCTAAGATGAATTCACAATGTATTTGATGAAATCTTTTAAGTTGTGCTTGCAGTTATTCCACGCTAAGTACACACCAATGTCAGGGTGCAGTAGGTCAATATACACGGGTCTGCGCGACGTAATCCCTCGTTGAGCAGATCAGTGTGTTGGCCTACGTGTACTCTCTCTATTGGAGTGTACTTATTTTCAAGTACAGTGCTGTGATAATGCAAGAGCAGACAATGAGCAAGGATGGGTCAAAGAGCAGCTCATGGGTGGAAAGACGAAAAATCGTCTAAGTAATAATCGACGAGAATCACCAATTCTCGCCGATTCGGCGAGAATCACTAGTGATTCTCGCCGAATCGTCGAGAATCACTGGCTGATTCTCGCCGACTCTATCCGGCTAAATCAGAGCGTGCAAATCTGTCGCTAAGTCAAAATCGTCGAGAATCACTGGCTGATTCTCGCCGAATCGTCGAGAATGACCTTCGATTCTCGCCGACTTTGCCTTAGGCGAATTTCTGGAACCCGCTGGACCGGACTCAGCCGCTGGCGCAGTTTTGAACCGGGCTTGGGGTTTCTTGTTGGTGGGGCCCACAACGGTCATCTTGAAGACCTAATGTATAAATACATCGGTATTTTTGAACAGTAAGATAACAAGACAGAAAAAAACGAAAGCCGAGCCGCCGACGTGACCTAGATCGTGAAACTCGCTCCGCCGCCGTCGCCGCTCGTGCCAGTTGATCGCCGGTGGTTTCTTCCAGATCTCCCGGCGACAGAAGCTAAGTCAAGCATTGCATCTCACGCGTCTAACCAGAGATCCTTTGTCTCTTGATTCGTAGATCGGGAAAACCTTCCCCTTCCGAATCGATCGAGACGATCGATCCTAGTGTGACCGTTGGAAGATCTTGCTAGCTTTGCTACGAAGATTGAATCTCCAAAGAACAGCCGCAGCACTCCGTTGTCACCGCCGATCCCGAGAACCAAGCCGCCGCCCTTCTTGCCGCCGCCGGTTTCGGGGAGATTCTCTCCAAGTGAGATCTAGGGTTGTGGACTCTTCGTTGACTTCAAGAACGCGTCATCGAACGAAGGACACCTTAGTCTCCATAAGTTGTTTGTATTTTTTATACAATCTATTTTTAATTTCTTTGTAACGGACCGATTGGTCCCTAGTTGTAAGGGTTGGGTGCAACCCGTGTTGTGGGAGTGGTGACTACTACGTGTGGAAGGGTTCCTTCCGTTAGTGCAAGGATTGGATTTCAATCATGTTGGTGAAGTGACCGAGTCGTTCCTGGTTGGAAGATAGGTCGAAGGGGGAAAGTGGATGTACCCAAATCGGGGAACCACTATAATTTGCTTGTGTCCTTTATGTGCTGTGTTGTTTTGCTTTCTTGTGCAGGTACAATTTTAATTCCGCAAAAACGCTGCGAGACATCTATTCCCCCCCCCCCATAGGTGAAGGTAGTTTTGATCAGCTCCAATACTTGAGTCATATTGTGTCGACATTTACATATATATATATACTTATATATACACATATATGTGTGTACACCTAAGGAAAGGTTAACACTGTAAAAATAACCCTTAGATACATTATTAAAGATTTATCTGTAAATTCACTGGTAGATTCGAGAATGAACCTCTACAGGCATAAATCAGTCCACTGAAAATTAAAGAAGATACGTCATTGGAAGTCACTAAAACTTACAATTGACATCTAGAAATGTGTGGAAAACCCCTTTCAAACCCTAAATAGATTGGTATTAAGAAATATATATTTAGAAGATTTCTAAACCCCTTTAATATCAGAAGATTTAGAGAATCCGGCATGCCTCTTAACCAGTAGATTTCTATTGAAGAATCCCATCAATTTCTATTTAGAAAAACTCCCGCCGACTCTTCATATTCCGCATTTCGCAAAGAAACCCGTCGATATCCCGCAGGAATCCCGCCGACTCTTCCTTCCTCCTCCCGGCGAGTTCCCGCATCTTAGGTTCCAAATCTCGTCGACCTCGTTCCGGATTCCGTAGACCTCTTTTCTCGCGTCCAGGGTGCTCGTCCAGGTATTCATTCTCCGCGGTTTCGATCAAACAAGGACGCGAGCTCCTCCAGGTTTTCCGTCGTCTCCGTCGACTCTCGCTTCCTCTACTTTTGGGTAACCACCTCCTCTCCCTTACAGTGACTTACTGTTAGTGTAGCTTCCCTCTTGATTTTTGATTAGGCGTAGACTTGGGATTCCCTCCCTAGGTTTGCAATGGCTCCAAGGACCACCGCCGGCCTGGTCACTGGATGTGAGTTGGTTCGAACCGGGTTTCTCACATGCCTCGTATGAGTTCAGAAACATCATCATCATGCTTGAAGAGGCTGGACTCTCTTTTATACTGGTGCACACCTGCAAAATTTTTGGACAAGCAAGTGATGGAGTTCTTCGCAACCGCCAAACTTCGGAATGAAGACTCTATCATCAAGAGTAAGGTTGCAGGTGCAAGGATCAAGATGTCTGCAAGCAAACTGACCCAATACTTGCAGCTCACCAGTTCTGAGCACGAGGATTATCTGGAGGAACATGATAAAGCCAGGACATTATTATTCTGTGGACTAGCTAGAGGAACCAGATCGATAAAGAGAAAAGAAATGAATGAGGAGGGGAAACTCTTGTCCGACATCATTGGGAAAGTACTGATATGCAAACCCGGCTCACATGACCACATCTCAGCTGACATGTTCAAGATTCTTGTGGCGATTGTCTGCAGAAAGAGATTCAACTGGGGGGCTATGCTTTTTGAGAAGATTAAGGACACTCTTAGATCTCCAAGTTTTGGAAGAATCATCAGCCTATATCTTAATCAGTTGAACGGAGATAGGTTCGACATGAGTAAAGGAGTTCCATTGCATTATTTGAAAAAAATGGACTCCAGCGTATTTGACAGATGGGAGCGACGCATCGGGCAGGCTGCAGTGGTAGTAGAACAAGAAGAATCTCCTGCCGAGGACAGAACTGTAGCAGATTCCGTGGCTATTCACAATGAAGTTCCTGATGCACTGACTGCAGGAATTGGGGGGAGCCTCTACCCGCTTCTGCTAATGTCATATCTGGCATCTCTCAGATAGCTAGAGATGCAGTTGCGGATCTGCAAGAAGAAAGTGAAGATGTGGTGGAAAATGAAGCGGCCCTGAACGTGAATGATCTAGGAGCCGGAGGTGATGTAGAGGAGAATGATGAGTAAGGTTTGGAAGATGATGCAGTTGAGAATGACATCATGGATGATGAGGATGAGGAGAAGGAAATGAGAGACATGAAGTAATGGAGCCTCAGGACGACACTGAAGTTCCATCTGAAAAACAAGCTCCTGAGATAGTTCCTGAGAAAACTAGTGCAATAGTGGAGGGGGAGTACTCTCAGCAGAGGCTGCTAAAGTACTTCTGAGAAATCTACTGAGGCTGCAAATATTCCCCCTTTAGAGACTGTGCAAGTGTCCATCTCTACAAGTGAATCTGCTGAAGAGCAAGGCCAAGGAATGCCTCAGGGTCATCCACTACGAGCTGATCTAGCTAATCACACAGTGAATGTTATTCAATGTATAGTGGATGAGCTCAAAGTGTCTTTTGAGCAAGCTCAAAATAAAGTGTTAAAAAGAATTAAGAAATCTGAGAATCTAATGCTCAAGAACGTTGTGGAAATTAATCACAAACTGGATTTGATGTAAAAGAAGTTCGAAGACAAGTATACATCAGCCGAAAAAGCTGTAACTCTTCTTATGGAAGGATTGAAAAAGAACACAGATACTCTCGCAGTAGTTAATCAGAATGCTCATGTAGTGGCAAATAACATCCAAAAATTTGATGCCAACATGGTGCTTCTTAACGGAAATCAACAAGCTTTGATTACCGAATTCTCCAAGACTACAAAGCACATTGATGAGTCACTGCATTCTTATGCAAACTCCATTGCCGTCGAAGCCAAAAAGGGGGAGCAAGAATATACAGCTAAGATGACCGGGCTTCAGGAAATCATAATCAAAAATTTTGACCAGTCAAACATATATGTATATGACAGTTGCTGGTGGATGCTCAAACAAGTGTTAGGCACCAATATCCCTGAAAATCCCAATATCCCTAAAAATCCTGAGGGTAATCCTGCTCCTAAGAATAATACTGCGGCTGATGAGGGAGCAAGTGCCGAAGAAGTTCCTTTAAGTGAAGCTGATGCTCAAAGGGCTGCTAGGGCCACCTCCAAAGCAAAACTGATGGCCATGTTTGACCAAGAAGCCCTAGCAAAAGCTAGGGACAAGAGAAAAACTCAAGAAGGGACATCTAAGGAAACGCAAGCTGAAAAGAAAATCAGATTGAAGGAGGATGAAGTGAGGAACGAAAAGTGGAGTCCAGTATCAAAGAGTATTATCTTGGACACGTTCTGGCTACAAGAAAAAGGGGAAATCAATCGGAATGACGTATACAGTCAGCATGAGTGGGAGCTGCACAAGACATATGAAGCTAAACAGAACATCTTATTCAGGACCAACACTGTGGCAGACAAAGCTTCTCCTCCCAGATACTATCCAAAGCCCAAGGAGTACGTTGAGAGGCAAAGAAAGAAGTTCCTGGCTCAAAAACACAAGGATGACCTAGCCAAACAGAAATAGACATAAGTTTATAGATTGTCATTTTCTCAAGAGCATATTTATCTTTTCCTATTGTTATATGAACAATTTTTGGGAATATATATATATATATATATATATATATATATATATATATATATATATATATATATATATATATATATATATATATATATATATATATATATATATATATATATATATATGAATTTATGATTGACTCAAGCTTTGATATGTTTGCCTTTATTTTTTTGTGTCGTATCTTTAAATTCTATATGCTGTGTATATTATCTGGATGGTGGTATTCATCTTAGATAGTAGGATTTTGGCTTCGTCAAATAGGGGGAGATTGTTGGGTATTGTATCCACAATTACCTGGATTTGAGGAAGCCACCTGTCAAGCTAAGATGAATTCACAATGTATTTGATGAAATCTTTTAAGTTGTGCTTGCAGTTATTCCACGCTAAGTACACACCAATGTCAGGGTGCAGTAGGTCAATATACACGGGTCTGCGCGACGTAATCCCTCGTTGAGCAGATCAGTGTGTTGGCCTACGTGTACTCTCTCTATTGGAGTGTACTTATTTTCAAGTACAGTGCTGTGATAATGCAAGAGCAGACAATGAGCAAGGATGGGTCAAAGAGCAGCTCATGGGTGGAAAGACGAAAAATCGTCTAAGTAATAATTGACGAGAATCACCAATTCTCGCCGATTCGGCGAGAATCACTAGTGATTCTCGCCGAATCGTCGAGAATCACTGGCTGATTCTCGCCGACTCTATCCGGCTAAATCAGAGCGTGCAAATCTGTCGCTAAGTCAAAATCGTCGAGAATCACTAGCTGATTCTCGCTGAATCGTCGAGAATGACCTTCGATTCTCGCCGACTTTGCCTTAGGCGAATTTATGGAACCCGCTGGACCGGACTCAGCCGCTGGCGCAGTTTTGAACCGGGCTTGGGGTTTCTTGTTGGTGGGGCCCACAACGGTCATCTTGAAGACCTAATGTATAAATACATCGGTATTTTTGAACAGTAAGATAACAAGACAGAAAAACGAAAGCCGAGCCGCCGACGTGACCTAGATCGTGAAACTCGCTCCGCCGCCGTCGCCGCTCGTGCCAGTTGATCGCCGGTGGTTTCTTCCAGATCTCCCGGCGACAGAAGCTAAGTCAAGCACTGCATCTCACGCGTCTAACCAGAGATCATTTGTCTCTTGATTCGTAGATCGGGAAAACCTTCCCCTTCCGAATCGATCGAGACGATCGATCCTACTGTGACCGTTGGAAGATCTTGCTAGCTTTGCTACGAAGATTGAATCTCCAAAGAACAGCCGCAGCACTCCGTTGTCGCCGCCGATCCCGAGAACCAAGCCGCCGCCCTTCTTGCCGCCGCCGGTTTCGGGGAGATTCTCTCCAAGTGAGATCTAGGGTTGTGAACTTTTCGTTGACTTCAAGAACGCGTCATCGAACGAAGAAGGACACCTTAGTCTCCATAAGTTGTTTGTATTTTTTATACAATCTATTTTTAATTTCTTTGTAACGGACCGATTGGTCCCTAGTTGTAAGGGTTGGGTGCAACCCGTGTTGTGGGAGTGGTGACTACTACGTGTGGAAGGGTTCCTTCCGTTAGTGCAAGGATTGGATTTCAATCCTGTTGGTGAAGTGACCGAGTCGTCCCTGGTTAGGAGATAGGTCGAAGGGGGAAAGTGGATGTACCCAAATCGGGGAACCACTATAATTTGCTTGTGTCCTTTCTGTGCTGTGTTGTTTTGCTTTCTTGTGCAGGTACGATTTTAATTCCGCAAAAACGCTGCGAGACATCTATTCCCCCCCCCCCCCATAGGTGAAGGTAGTTGACACTAATTGGACTTTCAGTAATTTTCTCAAGGCCATGGATATACTGTGTCATGACAATGTCAAACGTGGCACATTCATGAGGCTACCTGAAGACATGAAGGGCGCATGACTGCGAATGCAGTTTGATCGCTAGATTTGTGTCTTTTTTTATGGATGATAGACTTTTATCTATTTTTTATTTTAATTATGTATAATGTTATGTGGTAGAAAGTATTTATAATTTTGAACTTTAATTATTAGTAGTACTTTAATTTGCTGCTTTATTTAAAAACTATACAAATTTTAAAAATTTCAATTTCAGAAATCCAATTCCATTGTGCATCGGAACAACTTTTACGTAACAATTTCAATTCTGCTCATTGAATTTTATCTTGCAGTCGAATAGTAGAATTAGCTTTCTGCACAAAACCAATTCCTGCATATATTGGTTTTCTGACAAAGCCAATTCTAGAAAGTCAATACCGGCGCTCCGAACGGACCCTAAAAGTATTTTATTCTTACCTCTTATTTACTGCCTCTATATACAGCCAAGCCCGTGGCTTTAGAGTTTCCCATCATCGTTTCCATCCTCCTCCGTGAACTCCACCTGCAATCCCGAGCTTAACCTCCTGAAAGCCCACCGCAAGCTCCCTCCACCGCCGCAAACCTCCCTCCACCGTCCATTTGCTGCTTCAGCCTTCTAAAACTCCCGTGGTAGTTTTCCCTGTCCATCTGTTCCAGAGTAGCGGAGCAGTCACACAGTTGTTGTAGTAAGGATAACAGGTATTGTTCGCCCCATTTCTTCTGTTTCCAGTCTCTAGGTTCCCCTCTCTTCCATTTCCAATCCTCTCCTGCATTTACTGACTCATCCCCTCAATCCCATTTTCATTGTTCTCCACTCTAATTACCAGCATATTGACATAAAGCCCAGAAGAAGTTAGATCTCATAGCATAAGCCAAGAGCCACAGGAGCCCATCAACGCCTCACCTTCAATTTTTGCACACCAGCAGGTATTTCTCATACATATGTTGGGCACTGTATTTTCCATTTCAAGAATATAAGTAGAGCTATGATCTATTTTTGATTGTTTCATATCTGATTTTTTGTAGCTCTACTTCTATTATATTGCATTTTCTTAGTACTTGTCTTGACGTAATTATGTTCTTATCCATGAAATTACATTTTTGGTTGTTTTTCGTATAGGATAAAATGAATCGGGAACATATGTTTTTAGTTTTGAGTGACTCAAGTAATGGCAGTAACATTGATGTCGTGATGCATTTTATTACTGAGAGTGTCATTTTGACTTCATATCGTATTTTTTGGACTCAAATATTTTGTGTAAAGGACTGTTTAATGTATTTATTTCTAGCACTGATGTTTTTAAAATTATTTAAATGCTTAAATGACTTTATTGATACTTGATTTGCAAATAGCAATTTGTTGTGTACATAGTGTAAATGGATTGTACATAGCGATATTGGGTTGTACATAGCCATTGACTATCCATAGTCAAACATGGTGTGTCTATAACACCACTCTTTATAGAAAACAACCATCAAGAAGATACGTTGAATTTTAGTGGATTTGATTTGGACTATTTGTATATGGTAAGCTAATACCGTTTTGGAATGAGGATTATTAACAATATGGTTTTGATTTTTGATGTGCCCTATCTAATTTTTCGAGTTAGGCATAGAGACCCAAGCAACCGCATAGGAAGAACCACCCCGAAGGAAGGGCGCAGCTAGACATGGATGCACAAGCACAACGCACGAGCGCCCCCGCGCACGCTACCCACGCGCGCCCACCGCGCGCTCCCCCCCCGGCGTGGGCGTCCCCGCGTCCCGCGGCCAACACGCTAGCCCCACAACAAATCCAATTTCGAGCTATGGCAATTCGATTCTCCGGACCGAGGAAAAATTGGGTGACCCGCAACAGTTTGGCGTCATATGTGGAAATGTGTTCCCAAAAAGCCCTGACAAGTTTCTGAATCTCAACATCAAAGACAATGATGAAAGAAAGCCTGCATACCACCGGCCAACCAGCTTACAAAGAGCCTATTGGTCAAGCATCCAATGTCTCGCCCATAAGCCTTACACCACGCCTTGAGGAAGTAATCACCGCATTAGCATCTTCTGTGGAAGAACGTGTGCGTCAGATGGAAGAGCGCCAGACACAAGTACTTCATTTGCTAAGGGAGATAGGAGCCTCCCAGATCTTGGGGGCATACCCCGTCGAAGGCGGTCAAACATCATTTCCCTTAGGACACCAATCGCTCAGTGGAATGGCCCCGCGCCACACGCCATGCTTGGGCTCGGGGGGCACCGCCCGTAGGAGGCGCAGCTCCCGGCAAGGAACATCCCCGACAGGAGGAAGGCAACCAGGTGAAGTGAAAGGAAAGGAATTTAAGCCCGATATCCGATAAACGTGATCGGCACCCCAACAGAACCTCGTAAGTAGGGGCAACAACACTTTGTCAAGTTTGGCGCCTCTCTTACAGAGGTCTTGTATGCCCTCAAGAAGCACCCACAACTTCGAAGGCCCAAGGCGCTTTCCCGGGGCTTGGGGGGGGGACCAGTCCCAGTATTTCCACTTTCACAAAGGGAATGGACATGACACGGAGAAGTGCATACGTCTATAGGAGGATGTCGAGCGGCTCACACACCACGAATTCCTCTATGAGCTTCACTAAAAGAGAGCAGCCGTGCTGCCAGCCCCGAACAAGCCCGTCGAAGGGCGGCACCACGAAGAAGCACCTCTCAGGGAGCTTTAATAGACAGCCCAACCAACCGTCCCTAGCGCTTTGGGACCCTCGCCGAATTCGCAGCACATCCAGGCGGCCCTTGGGAGCCCATCGATCGAAGTGACTAGGATATTGATTGATGACGACGTGTCCGCCAACATGTTATTCTCATCAACTCTACTATAACTAGGAATCCCAGGGAGAGACGTCCAGCATGGCTCAGAAGGCGCACAAGTCACAAGACACCCGACGATCCTCATCTTAGGAAGTATCATCCTTCCAGTAACTCTGGGTGTCCTTCAGATGTTGGCCGCGTACGACGTTCAATTCATCATCGCACAAGCTGCCTCAACATATGACATCGTCCTTTGGGGGCCAATACTAATGGCGATCCGCGCTGATGCGCTAGCTCACGGAATTGCATTGGACATCTGTCTACAAGGCACATCTTCCAAGGGACCCGGGCCGTAAG
Organism: Platanthera guangdongensis; assembly: GCA_039583875.1. Taxonomy (NCBI): domain Eukaryota; kingdom Viridiplantae; phylum Streptophyta; class Magnoliopsida; order Asparagales; family Orchidaceae; genus Platanthera; species Platanthera guangdongensis. The sequence goes on from CM077163.1 coordinate 117,843,753, forward strand.
GGTTTAGTAAGGACTTAAGTTAGCATGCCCCATGCTATCACTCGATTCCCTGTTTTCTCCAGAATATGCTGCAAGACAAAATTCGCAAGCACGTGCCTCTTCCTTCTCATCAATGAAGTATCTGATTTCTCTTCCGCGGCATACGGATCGCCCTAAAGGCGATATTGATGAAACCCTTTCTGCACCTTCCAAAGGAGAGATTGGCTAAAGCCTTTCTGCAGCTCCCAGGAGAGATCGGCGAAAGTCCTTCTGCACCTTCTAGGCAAGATGGACAAAAGTCGGTCTGTACCTCACAGGAGAGATGCACAAAGGTTTGTTTGCACCTTCACTTGGATGAATCCCGGTTCTCCTGAATCGCGAACGAATAAAGTTTCTTTGCCACCTCCACCCGGACATACCCCAGTCCTCCCCAGGCGTGAACGAACAAATGTTCTTCGCCACCTATACCCGGACGGAACCCGGTCCTCCAGAGACGCGAACGAACAAAGGTTCTTTGACACCTCCACCCGGAAGGACCCCAGTCCTCCTGAGGCGCGAGCGAAGAAAGGTTCTTCGCCACCTCCACCCAGAAGAACCTCAATTCTCCTTAGGGGTGAACGAACAAAGGTTTTTCGTCACCTCCACCTGGACGAACCCTGGTTCTCCTGAGTCGCGAATGAACATAGGTTCTTCCCCACCACCAGGATGAACCCTAGTTCTCCTTAGGTACGAAGGAACAAAGCTTCTTTGTCACCTCCAACCGGATGAACCTCTGTTCTTATTTAGTGCAAACGAATAAATGTTCTTTGCCACCTCCACTTGAACAAGCCCCGGTTCACCTAAGGAATGCACGAATCAAGGTTCTTCGTCAACTCCACATGGACGAACCCCGGTGCTCCTAAAACACAAATGAACAAAGGTTCTTTGCTACCTCCATATGGACGAGCCCCGGTTCTCCTTAGCCACGAACGAACAAAGTTCTTCTCCACCTCCACCAACACGACCCTTGGTTCTCCTAAGACACAAGTGGACAAGGGCTCATCGCCTCCAAGTCCTGAGCGGCCTCCGACCCTCCCAAAAAACGAGTGAACAAATATCTCCCACTAGCAAGCTCATCGAAGTATCGACACTCAGGCTAGGCGTCACTCTGACAAAAACACGCGCACACCGAAGAGTGCAACTAGAACGCAAAAGATCCGAAAGAAAAAATGGTCGCCACTCAAATAAAATGTGCTTTATGGGCTACATCATCATGAAAACAACAAACATGCAATGACGCAGAGGCACACTGACAAAATAAAGCCAAGCAAAACAAACCGGGGAAAAATTGGTCTGTAGGATCATCCCTCGACGTCGACGTCAGCATCGTCATTCGAGGCATCCTCCATGCCCGGGTCATCGCTCTGAAAACCTCTGAGCTGCTCGAAACCCCTTGCTAAAGCCTAAGCAATACATAGTATCACGCTAGTCCTCCATAAGTGAGTCGATCTCAGTCGCCATCATCTAAGAGTGGGCCTCCTCTACAATGCGAGATCGCTACATCTCAAAGTCATGAGACCCCTTGTACTCGGTCACCACGACCACACGCATGGCTTTGACCTCCTCCCGCTCTGCGATCAGCTGAGCCTTATCTTTCTTCAGCTGCTCTACCTCCACCTCCTGCTAAGACATCACAGTATCGCCTGCCTCGGTACAATGGAGTGACTCTGCAAGGGCCGCCTTAGCGGAAACTAACCTCTTGCGAAGAGCCTGGATCTCTGTGTCGGTGGCACTCAGCTTCTCTTAAAGAGTCTCGACCTCAGCCTTGGAAGAGAAAAACTGAGACTCCGCATTAACCAACTAGGAGAGAACCTCCTTCTTCTTTCAAATGACCAAAAAAGTGTCCTCGTACACTGCCAACTTCATCCACAAAGAGAGAAAAATCATCTTTTGCGATCACATAATTATTGTTCCAGTAAAGCACGATGTCACGCATCTTGTCCAGCTGCCAACACAGGGAACAAATCATTCCAATACACAACGGACAACAATGGTCGAAAAATATTGGGGGCAACAAACGTACCTTTGGGAGAAGCGTTCGGTAAGCGAAACATTCCTGCTCCTTCCCCTTTGTCATCACCAACGGTGGATCGGGAACCTCTCGATAAGCCAACTCAATTGCAGGCGGTGGATCAGTAACCTGGTCATCCGGTCAGTCGTCGGCGATCTGAACAACAACCTCAGGGGCAGCGGTGGATGCCCCGCCTTCGCCTTGTTGCGGTTAAAAATTCAGTGTCCTCTTTTTTCTGCACTCGAACGACATGACACAACTCTGCTCCGCATCCGTCGAAAGGTCCCACGAACCAGTCTTCTGTCAACAACGAATACACTGATCTTGTGGAGAGCGACGCTCAACTCGCGCGAATCCACAAAACTGAACAACGGAGAAAAGTCATACTCCCTCACCGCAAGCCGGTGCAGTGGTCTGGAGGATCTCGCCAGAGCTCAGACAACCTTCAAAGGTTTTTGACAAACCCGAAAAACGTTCCGCTCTGACCGTAGTCGGTTTGTCTTCAAACGACAGCCAGCTTTTATTGCTCCGCACCTCAACCCAGTTGTTGGAGCCAAAACAGACTTCGCACCACTCGTGAAAAGTCGAACCAACATCGGGGATCCGTGCTCCTGATAGAAGCAAAGCAGTCCTATAATCCTCGTCAGCCCACCAGGGAGAATTGCGTGACTGAAACTTCACAAAATTGGAAAACTACAATGACTTCATCAATAGGAGTGATGCGGAAGCTCGCCTTCAGGCAACCCTCCGTCATCTCTTAGTTTCCCGAATGAGGATTTTGAATGCGCTCCAGTGGGGAGGGTATCAAAACCACCACGTCCACCAAAATACTAAAGCGTTTCCTCCAACTAGTCACCCGGGCAATGCTTAGAGTCGACGAAAGTCGCATCGACCTCGGTGGAGCACCACCTTTCGACACAGTATGACAAGAAATGTTCGGCTTTTTACTCTCCCTAATTTTTAGTAAACGAGTACTCGCGCCTGCGCCTGATGATAGCAAGGTTCTGGGACCTCCCGAGCGAATGCAGGAAATTTTTGCGCTCATCACTTCACAATACATGACTTATGAAAATTTGTGGATATTTGATGGGGTTCCCTCTATAAATTTCTGAGTCAGGCCGAGAGACCCAGGCAGCCGCACAGGAAGAACCACCCCGAAGGATGGGGTGCAACCAGACACGGGCGTAATTAGACACGGGCGTACAAGAATAGCGCGCACGCTCCCACGGAACGCGTGATCGAATCGCGCGCAACACACGGACGCGTGTGCCCATGGGCCCGTACCCCTTACGTGAAGGCCCCCATTGAGTGTGCGCAAGCGCGCCCCTGCGTGTGGGCATTGCGCAGGAGCGCGCGCCCTGCTCACGCGCCCCCTGCGCGGGCAGCGTGCAGACATGCTCGCTCCCCGCGCACACCACTGGCCCCAACTGCCGCCGCCTCCGGCCGCAACTGCCAACGGGCACCCTGCCCGGCCTGCCCAGACCGCCTGGGGGGGGGGGGGGGGGAGGTACTTTAGTCATTTTGTTAAATTTGGTGATCCATGTGACCGAAATGGTGTGAAGTCATTCGACATCACAAATCACTCTCCAACGCAATTACCGACACGACTCTCTAAAAAATTATAAATAGGCTTCTAGGCATTCATTTGAATACAAACAACTTCAAAGACTAGAAGAGATCTGAGGTTTTTCATCGAGGTCGTGGACTTAGGCCGATCCTCTGCTCAGAAAATCGCTCCGCTCCACGTCTAGCACAAAAGTTTCTTCAGGCTTCCAAGGCACGACGTTTGTCTCTGTGGGAGCACTCCCACCAAGGCCCTGCTTCATCAGTAGAGCTTCCATCGAGACTCCGTTGACTTAGAGATTTTTCCTAGCAAGAACGCTTCCATCGAGGTTCATGGACTTAACAATTTTTCAAGCCAGAGCATTTCTGTACAAGCTTAGGCTCGCGGGAGGCGGTTCTTGTAGCAGAGCGGAGAAGCTGGCGAGAGGAACTAACAATTTTTCAAGCCAGAGCGCTTCTGTACAACCTTAGGCTCGCGGGAGGCGGCTCAAGTAACACAGCGGAGAAGCTGGCGAGAGGAACTGAAGAGGCGAGTGGGACCATGTGGTCCACTCGCCAGAGGCGAGACGGGGCTCGGCTGGGTAGACGAGACGTTTCTCGCAGCGCGGGCTGGCCATTGTGGGCGAGATGGCCCTCGTAAGGTGGGAAACCTGCGAGACGATCGGATGAGCTCGTCCCGCTCGCGGGACTTTTCCCCACTCTCCATATAGGAGAAAGGTGTTTTTACCTTCTTACCCCCAAGGGGGATTTTACTCTTCTACCCTAGGTAATTTTACCCTTCTACCCTCGGTGGCCTGCATGTAACCCTTCAGAACAACGGAGTTTGGCTATTTGCATACCCAACCCAGGGTATTTTGGTAATTTCAGGTCGGTACAGTATGGTTATTAGCAGATCAAACTCAGATGCCTATAAATAGACCGATAAGGTGCCTTGAACAGGTTGTTGAAGCTTTCCATATTCTTCCTCAGAGGCACCTAGCTCAGCATTGGCTAGTGAGGGGGAGAACTTCTAATTCTTCCGGGTAAGAGGTGGGACCTCCGAGCTGAGACCTTCGGTCAGTTTCTGGTCCTGTGACTCACGTCGAGGTGGTGGTTCCAGAAGAGTAAGTGTGTGCTGTAACTTCAGGTCCGAACTCTAGGTGGAACCGGGTGACTGGTTTCAACATTTTTGGTGCGGTGAGCGTGGATCGCAGCCCACACGCAAGAATATCGAGCTACCTCATGGAAGGAGGCCACGGGGAAGGAGACGGAGACGGGTCAGATAAATCGGGAGGATTCGTTGGAAAGGAGGAATTCATGGCGTCCATCAAATGCATTGTGGACATGTTATAGGGAATCTTGCGGCAGGGTGATGGCTCGACCCCGCTACCTCAGGTGCCTGCTCTCGCGCCGCAGGAGGAGCTCGTCTCGGCAAGAGTAGGAGAAGATGCCCCCGGGAGGCGACCGGGGAAGGATGTGATGGTGGACGGAGCCGAACGAGACATGGCGGAAAGGAAGTTGTTCCCAAGCCCGGCGAGCGCCGTCCCTCCAGGGGACGTTGTCGCGCGAGTGGGGGCGGCGAGACTAGTAGCGAGAGGGTCGCCGTTCTGCGTGTTGATGCTATCGGGTCCAGTCCCATAACGGTTCAGGGAGCTCGAGATGAACTATCATGCGGGGAAAGACGATCCTCTCTAGCACTTGCAATGGTTCGAAGATGCGGTTTCCATCAGACCGATGACGGACACGTTCAAGTGTCGTCTCTTCGCCATCACTCTGAAGGACAAGGTTAGGGACTGGTTTCATCAGCTCCTTACGGGCTCGATATACAGCTTTGAAGACCTGAGCAGGAGCGGGTGGACGAGTCTCTGGCCCAGTATGTAAACATACTCCATGAGGAGATCTTGGATTTTCAGGAGATTCCTGGATTCGCCCTCTAGATGGCCTTTACCATGGTACTATGGGAAGGCTTCTTCAAGATGATCCTCACTCGGAAGGCGCCACTGTCATTTGAAGGGTTGATGAGAAGGCTGCGAAATAAATAGCAATGGAGGTGGCGAATCTAGCCTTTGCTAAAAAGCTAGCAAGGCTGACGGATGTTGAATCAAGAGAACCAGGAGGAGGGAGACATAAAGAAGGGAGGAGAAGAGAAGAGCCGAGGGCGCCGACGTAGCAGGAGTTGGGATGGAGGCAGCAGGGAGGCCCTGGCCAAGGGAAAGGGAGAGGATTTCCCCAGGGGGAAGGAACCAACCAGGAGGACCCGTAAGGTTTAACCAGCAGGGGTGGGGGTATGGTCATAGACCACCCCTACCCCCGCCGCAACAAGCTATGGCCATCGACCGAGGGAGAGGTAGAGGCCGAGAGAGAGGAAGAGCAGGAGTAGGAGCTGGAAGGAGGAGGAACCCTCAGGAGGGGAGACAAGGGGAGGAGGTAGCATTGCCATACTGTGACTTCCACGAGGAGGAGGGTCACGCAACGGCCACCTTCCCGGAATTCTTGGAAATGTGAAGAGCTAGGGGAGCAGGAGAGCAGCAGAGGCTGGTGCGGATAGTGGAGGTGACAGGGACCGAAGAGGAAGACCAGTGTGTGGATCGAGCAGATGTAGGGGACCGAGGTGGGATTGGAGTAATCCATGAGGGGGATCGAAGCTGCCCGTAAGGTGAGCCTTCATACCATGTACCGTCGGAGTGTAGCTTCGATGTCACAAGCCCCTCCACCGGACAAGAAGATCACCTTCTCTCGAAAAGATATGCCAGACCATGAATACCCCTTTTGTGATGCGCTGGTGATCCGGACTGCCATTGAAAACTTCACGGTGTCGCGGATCCTGGTCAACAATGGAAGCTCAGTAAATGTTATCTTCAAAAAGGCATTTAATGAGATGAGGGTGGAGGCCCGGAGGGTGGTGGCAGCGGATGGTCCATTGTTCGGATTCTCACGAGAGAGGAAGGAAGTCAAGGGGGGAGTGGGACTCTAGGTAACCCTGTGGGGGGGGGGGGTATCCAGGAACTGCCGTTTTGTCATAGTGGATGCCCCCAGCAGTTACAATGCCATTTTTGGGTGCCCCTTGATCAGTGCTTTCAGATGTGTCCCTTCCTATTTCCACCAATGCCTGAAGCTCAATGTTGGAGGTACCCAGATTAGAGTACGGGGAGACCCAAAGGCGGCCAGGTAATGCTACATGACAGCGGTAAACACCATCTCATGGCAGGGAGAGGCCGAAGAGATGGGGAAGAGGATGGAACGATGGCCGTAGGAGTTCGGTGGCGAAGTAGAGGAAGAGAAAGAAAGAGTGGTCGAAGGAGAAAGAGAAGTAGAGATGGAGGGAGGCATTGCGGCGGAGCCGAAAATGGTAGGAGAGAAAGATGGAGAGATGGAGGTCGAGGAAGAGAAAGAAAGAGAGGTTGGAGGAGGAAGAGAAGTAGAGATGGAGGGAGGCATTGCTGCGGAGCCGGAAACGGCGGGAGATAAAGATGGAGAGATGGAGGTGGAAGAGGAGAAGGGGTCGAAGGAGGGTGGAGGAAGGAGGAAAGAAAAGAGAAAGATGGGGGAAGCAGGAGGGTCGCCGGGGGGGGGGGGGTGGAAGCCCGACTGGAAAAGAGGAGAATTTCACTACTGGAAGGAGGGAGCACCATCGAGGTAGAGGTGGAAAGTTCAGGGAAGAAATGGTTGTGGCTATTATGGAGTACGAGACAACAAACCAAGAAGCTAGAGGACAGGATATGCTGGGGGAGCAGGAGAAAGAGGAGGAGCCATCAAGGCTGAAGGCAGCCGTGGAGATACTAGAGATGGAAATCCTCACTAAAGAAGGAATGAAAGAGAAGATAAAAGTCAGTGGCGAGCTCAGTTCAGAAGACTAGGAAGAGATCAAGGCATGCATAAAGAGGAATATTGACGTCTTCTCCTGGAGCGCGGCTGACATGCCAGGGGTTGACGCGGACGTGGCATTCCACCGTCTCAACCTCAACCCCAACGCTCGTCATGTACAACAGAAAAAGAGGGTCATCGCCACTAAGATGGTCGGTGCCATCAGAGTGGAAGTAGATAAGTTGCTTAAGGCGGGGTTTGTGTCTGCATGTAAGTATCCGGGGTGGGTAAGCAACGTTGTAATGGTAAAAAAGGGGGAGGGTAAGTGGAGAATGTGTGTAGACTTCTCTCTTGAATAAAGCATGCCCTAAGGACTGTTATTCTCTGCCTCAAATCGACGCGCTGGTCGAATCAGCCGTCAGTTTCTCGCTAATGAGTTTTATGGATGCGTTTTCAGGATATCATCAAATACGTATGCACCATCTGGACGTCAATGACGTCACCTTCGTCACGAGGGATGGATGCTTCTATTTCAACATTATGCCCTCTGGGTTGAAAAATGCGGCGACGACTTATCAAAGAATGATGGATCAGATCTTCCGAGAGCAGAAACGGCGGAACCTCAAAGTTTATTTGGATGACCTGATGATCAAAATCTAAGATCTCAAATCTCATGTCTTGGATCTTGAGGAAACTTTTGGAACCTTAAGAAAATATAAAATGAGACTCAACCCCCTGAAATGTCTCTTTGGAGCCACTAGGGGAAAGTTCCTAGAGCATCTCCTTATCCCATCCAGAGTAAAACCCAATCTCGATAAGGTAAAGGCAATCCTAGAGCTGGAATCTCCCAAAAACACCAAGGAAGTTCAATGTCTCACCGACAAGCTGGTCGGACTAAGCAGGTTCCTCTCCCGAGCCGGGGAAAAATGCTCGCCTTTCTTCCGTACATTAAGAGGAGGCAAGAAGTTCGAATGGACCCCTGAATGCGAGGAGGCCTTTTAGGATCTAAAGCAACAACTCACTCAGACGCCTCTACTCCATGGGCTAAGGGAAGGGGAGGTCTTGTTCTTGTACCTGGGAGTGGGGATCGGAGCGGTGAGTTCGGTTCTCATACGTGAGGAAGGGAAAAGACAGTTCCCAATCTATTACGTGAGCAGGGTCCTAAAGAAGGCGGAACTCGGGTACCCCATCCTCGAAAAGCTAGCCGTTGAGATTTTATTAGCCAGCAGGACACGTGTGTGTGGGACCGCATGTTTGGGCTTTCCCCATCGCGTTCCAGGTCTGGGTGTTGACCCCGGTGGGCCCCCTTGTGTGGCGGAATATCCCCACGGTCCTGTGGTTGGGATTAGTCCCACATCGCCCGTAGCAGGCGATCCTTTGTGTTCATGTACCCCCGTCCCCCCTTACCATCACCTCGGGGTTTTGGGAAGATGTGTGGTGACGGGTGGTTTCCACATGGTATCAAAGCAAGGTTGTCCTGCTGCGGGGGTGTGTTGAGATTATATTAGCCAGCAGGACACGTGTGTGTGGGACCGCATGTTTGGGCTTTCCCCATCGCGTTCCAGGTCTGGGTGTTGACCCCGGTGGGCCCCCTTGTGTGGCGGAATATCCCCACGGTCCTGTGGTTGGGATTAGTCCCACATCGCCCGTAGCAGGCGATCCTTTGTGTTCATGTACCCCCGTCCCCCCTTACCACTACCTCGGGGTTTTGGGAAGATGTGTGGTGACGGGTGGTTTCCACATGGTATCAAAGCCAGGTTGTCCTGCTGCGGGGGTGTGTTGAGATTATATTAGCCAGCAGGACACGTGTGTGTGGGACCGCATGTTTGGGCTTTCCCCATCGCGTTCCAGGTCTGGGTGTTGACCCCGGTGGGCCCCCTTGTGTATCCGAATATCCCCACGGTCCTGTGTTTGGGATTAGTCCCACATCGCCCGTAGCAGGCGATCCTTTGTGTTCATGTACCCTCGTCCCCCCTTACCATCACCTCGGGGTTTTGGGAAGATGTGTGGTGACGGGTGGAGAGGGCGGAACATCAGTGGGAGCAGAGGGAATGGATGGGTTGGTATGAGAAGTAGGATCAGGAGGAGTAGAAGAGGAAGCGGGAGAGAAGTAAGAGGCATTGGCAAAGAAGGTGACATCCGCAGAGACAAATTGCTTGCGGGTAACAGAGTCAAAGCAGCAATATCCTTTCTGAGTGGGAGAGTAGCCCAGAAAGACACATTTGGTGGCACGTGGTGAGAGTTTATCACGGGTGGCAGCGGGAGAGTGCACAAAAGCGATGCACCCAAAGATGTGCAGAGGAAGAGGAAAGGGATCCTTGTCCGGATAAAGAATGGAGAAGGGGGTAGCACCGTGGAGAACTGTGGAGGGAAGACGATTGATGAGATAGCAGGAGAGGAGGACAGCATAGCCCCAATAGGAGCGAGGAACATGCATTTGAGTCATCATAGTGCGAGCGACATCAAGGAGGTGACGGTTTTTGCGTTCCGCCACCCCATTTTGTTGTGAGGTGTAGACACAACTTGTTTGACGAAGAACACCATGGTGAATACAAAAGGAGGAGAAGTCGTGGCTAAGATACTCCTTAGCATTGTCTGAACGAAGGAGTTTAATAGACGTATCAAACTGAGTCTTAACCATAGAATAAAAGGAGGTCCAAACAGAGAACAGCTCGGAGCGATCTTTGAGAAGATATACCCACGTACATCGAGAGAAATCATCAATGAAGGTGACAAAATAGGAACTACCCCGACCGATGGTGAGGTTAGGAGCGGGACCCCATATGTCAGAGTGAACGAGGTCGAACGGACGGGAAGAGCCCCGACTTTGCGTTGGTGGGAAGGATGAGCGGTGATGTTTGCCAAGTTGACATGCATCACAGTTTAGAGGAGGATGATGAGGAGGGAGGTGCGGCAGGAGCTGGCGGAGAATTCGGGGAGGAGCATGTCCAAGGCGAAGATGCCATTGGAGAAGATCTGTAGAGGAGGAGGAGAAGGCGAATAGAGCAGAAACATTGTCGAGGAAGTAGAGGCCACCACTCTCAGTCCCGGTAGCAATCGTCCGTTGGGAGTCCGGATCCTGAAAAGCACAAGAGCTAGGGGTGAATATGACATAACACCGTAGTTGCTTGCATAAAGAAGTAACCGATAATAAATTGCACGGAAACTTGGGCACATAGAGGGTATCAGCCAGGCAAAGAGATGGAGTGACTTGAACCATGCCCGTCCCATGGACCGGGGAGGGAGATCCATCAGCAACAATGACCGGGGGCAACTGAGCATGTGTGTCAAGAAGAGAGAAACATTGAGGATTGCCTGTCATATGATTGGTTGCACCAGAGTCGATTAGCCATCTTCCGCGAGTAACAACATGAGCACTACCAGAAGAGGTGACCACGGAGGCGGACAGGCTGGAGGAGGGGAAAGCCATTGAAGCAAGAGAGGAGCAAGCTGCGACGATAAGAACAAGCCGCGAGAAGAGAAAAGAGCACCAAGCCGGGCGAACAGAAAACAGGTCGGGCGGCTAGGAAGGCCGCTACCAAGAAGCAGAGCAAAGCAGAGGGAAAGAAGTCGCACGGCTTGAAAAAGTTGGGCGAACAGAGGAGAACAGGTCGCACGGCAAAAGATGAGGCCGGCGCGACTAGCAAGAGGTCAAAGGCACAACGGGGAAGAGGTCGCGCGGACTGAAAAGGCCGAGCGAACAGAAGAGAGGAGAAGAGCAGGTGACCGCGACCAAGATGCGGGTGAGAAAGGAACAACCCGCACGGTCAGGCAGATCACAGCAGCAAACCGCGAGTAGAGGGACAAGCGGATATGGGGAAAGCAGAAGCAGACAGGGAGAAGGAGTCCGCAGCGGGTAGAGACAAGCCGCAAAGACTAGGAAGTCGGAGAGGCAAGAAAGAGCAAGGAGCGCGGCGACAAGGAAACAGGTCGCTGTGACGAATAGCAGTAGGAGAAGAGAACCAAGAAGAAGCAAGCCGCGCGAACAGGGCAGCGGACAGAAACAAGCCGCTCGAACAGGGTAGCGGACAGAAGAGAAGGCAAGCCGCGAGACAGGTCGCAGAAAGCAGAAAACAAGCCGCGAACAATAGAGAGCGCACAGAATCAGGAGGAAATGACCGTGTGCTCTGATACCATGTTAGAAAGTAGCGAAAAAGAGAGAACAAGCGGATAAACTTTTGAATAATTGAAATTTTATTATCCAAAAAAGATCGCCTGTCTCTACCATGTGGAAACCACCCGTCACCACACATCTTCCCAAAACCCCGAGGTGATGGTAAGGGGGGATGGGGGTACATGAACACAAAGGATCGCCTGCTACGGGCGATGTGGGACTAATCCCAACCACAGGACCGTGTGGATATTCCGCCACACAAGGGGGCCCACCGGGGTCAACACCCAGACCTGGAACGTGATGGGGAAAGCCCAAACATGCGGTCCCACACACACGTGTCCTGCTGGCTAATATAATCTCAACACACCCCCGCAGCAGGACAACCTGGCTTTGATACCATGTGGAAACCACCCGTCACCACACATCTTCCCAAAACCCCGAGGTAATGGTAAGGGGGGACGGGGGTACATGAACACAAAGGATCGCCTGCTACGGGCGATGTGGGACTAATCCCAACCACAGGACCGTGGGGATATTCCGCCACACAAGGGGGCCCACCGGGGTCAACACCCAGACCTGGAACGCGATGGGGAAAGCCCAAACATGCGTTCCCACACACACGTGTCCTGCTGGCTAATATAATCTCAACACTAGCATTTGCTCTCATCATATCGGCCATGAAGCTTAGGCCGTACTTTCAGGCCCAATCGATTCAGGTAGTGACAGATCACCCCCTCCATCGCATCTTGGAGGGGGTAGAGCACTCTGGGAGGTTGGACAAATGGTCGATAGAGCTCAGTGAATTCGACCTCGCCTTTACTCCTCGGCTTGCCATCAAAGCACAAGCGGTGGCCGACTTCCTAGCAGACTACGTAGTGGAGGTCCAAGAGGCCGAAGCACCCCCACAAAGAGGCTTGGGAGATGCTGGTAGATGGAGCGTCAGGAAAAAATTCTTTTGGAGGAGGGATGATATTGGTAAGTCCAGAGGGGACAAGAATTGAGCAGACTTTGAAGATCCACTTCACGATCACCAACAACCAAAGAGAATATGAGGCGAACATCACATGGCTCAGGTTAGCTCGGGAGCTGGGCATACAAGATATTAGGGTCTCCACGAACTCTATGGTGGTTACGGGTCAGATCAAAGGGGAGTTCGAAGCGAGGGAGCCCACCCTCCAACTGTATCTAGGGATGGTTAAAGACATCATCGGGAAGTTCCGTAGCTTTATGATTCAGCATGTCCCGAGGGGCGAAAGTGCTCAGGCTGACCAACTCGCCAAGTATGGACCTCGAGCCGAATGAACGGTGACAGAGCTCTTTAGGCCGACCATAGAAGAAGGTGAACTAATGGAGATAGGCCAGCAAAGGTCTTGGATGGACCCCTTCATCACCTTTTTGACCTCAGGACAGCTTCCCGAGAGGGATCTCGATAAGAAGCGGGTCAGGTATAAATCAGCATACTACCTATTGAAAGATGGGGCATTGTACCATAAGACGCTATTGGGTCTACTTGCTCGATGTGTATCTGAGGAGGAGGTTCTAAGGGTCCTGGAAGAAAACCATTCAGGGGAATGCAGGAGTCACTCTGGGAGTCGGACTTTAGAGGGGAGTGTATTGAGACAGGGATACTTCTCGCCTACCCTCAGGAAGGATGTAGAAGAATTCTCAAAAAAATGTCAAAAGTGTCAGGAGTTCGCCCCCCTCCAACTCCTTCTCGCCCAAAGGCTACGTACAATCACGGCTCCATGGCCCTTCGCGATATAGGGGCTGGATCTGGTGGGTACTTTTCTCCAGGCTAGTGGCCAGAGGAAGTTTTTGCTGGTCATGGTAGATTACCTTTCAAAATGGCTGGAGGTGAAGGCGTTGGCTAAGGTGACATCGCAGGTGGTCAAACATTTCATACGGGGGGGGGAGATCATCTGCAGGTATGGGCTACCACTGGCCATCGTCACTGATAATGGACCACAATTCGCTCGCCGGGAATTCATCGATTTTTTCATCCGGCTGGGCATAGAACTCTGTTTTGCTTCGGCTCATCATCCACGGAGTAATGGACAGGTGGAAGCAGCGAACAAGATCATCGTTAATCTTTTAAAGAAGAAAGTGGAGAACTTAAGATGAAGTTGGGTGGAACAGCTCCCTTCGGTTCTCTGGGCCTTGAGGACCACACCAAACACTGCCACGGGGGAGACTCCATTTAAGCTCTCTCATGACTCAGAGGCCGTCATACCGATAGAGTTCGAGGTTACATCCCCAAGAGTAGCCGCTGCAAGGAAGGGAGATGAAGGATGGAGGGCAGTGAATGAGGAAGAGCAAACTCTCTCTTGATTTGGTGGAAGAAGTCAGGGATTTGGCATTGATCCGGTAGGAAGAAATCAAGCGCCGGATGGCGAGATACTTTGACAAGCACATAAGGGTCAAGCAATTTCAGAAGGGCGACTTGGTCCTCAAGAAAGTAGATGCGGCAGGCAGTGGAGCATCAGTAGGAAAGCTCAATCTCAATTGGTAAGGTCCCTTTATAGTGAAAGAGGTCTTGAAGTCAGGGGGTACCACCTCTAGGATGTGGACTGGGTATCCCTCGAACATGCCCGAAGCGGCGATGACTTAAAAAGATTTTATCCGTAACATTTTTTCAACTTTCAATGCTTATAAAGTTGTGCCGACCTTTTGATATAATGGAATCACATGTGTCTTCTTTCATGGCATGAGAGTGAAAAGGATAGATGGAAAGACCCCGAGCAGACCCGCTGACCAGACTCCAATCTAGCTGGCAGGGCTGTAGGCTCACTCGGTGGTTGGAGATGGTTTGAAGAGGAGACCCCGAGAATAACCACTGACCATGTTCTCATCTAGCTGGCCGGGTTGTAGGCTCACTCGGTGGTTGGAGATGGTTTGGAGAGCAGACCCCGAGCAGACCCGCTGACCAGGCTCTCATCAAGTTGGCAGGGCTGTAGGCTCACTCAGTGGTTGGAGATGGATCGGAGTGGAGACCCCGAGCAGACCAGTTGACCATACTCTCACCTAGCTGGCAGGACTGTAGTCTCATTCGTTGTTGAAGATTGATCAGAGTGGAGACCCCGAGCAGGCCCGCTGACCTGGCTCTCACCTAGCTGGCAGGATTGTAGGCTCACTCGGTGGTTGAAGATGGATTGGAGTGGAGACCCCGAGCAAACCCGCTGTCCAGACTCTCATCTAGCTGGCAGAGCTGTAGGCTCACTCGCTGGTTGGAGACGATTTGGAAAGGAGACCCCGAGAAGACCCGCTAACCAGGCTCTCATCTAGCTGGCAGGGCTGTAGACTCACTCGGTGGTTGGAGATGATTTGGAGAGGAGACCCCGAGCAGACCCACAAACCAGGCTCTCATCTAGCTAGCAAGGTTGTAGGCTCACTCGGTGGTTGGAGATGGATTGTAGTGGAGACCCCGAACAGACCCACTGACTAGGCTCTTACCTAGCTGGCAGGACAATAAACTCACTCGGTGGTTGGAGATGGATTGGAGTGGAGACGCCGAGCAGACCCGCTGACCAGGCTCTCATCTAGCTAACAGGGTTGTAGGCTCACTCGGTGGTTGGAGATGGATCAGAGTGGACACCCCGAGTAGACCGGCTGACCAGGCTCTCACCTAGCTGGTAGGACTGTATGCTCACTTGGTGGTTGGAGATGGATCAGAGTGGAGACCCCGAGCAGACCCGCTGACCAGGCTCTCACCTAGCTGGCAGGGCTGTAGGCTCACTCGGTGGTTGGAGATGGATTGGAGTGGAGACTCCGAGCAGACCAGCTGACCAGGCTCTCATCTAGATGACAGGGCTATAGGCTCACTCGGTGGTTAGAGATGATTTGGAGAGGATACCCCGAGCAGACCCGCTGACCAGTCTCTCATCTAGATGGCAGGGTTGTAGGCTCACTCGGTGGTTGAAGATGATTTGGAGAGGAGATCCTGAGCAGACCCGCTGACCAGGCTCTCATCTTGCTGGCAGGGCTGTAGGCTCACTCGGTGGTTGGAGATGGATTGGAGTGGAGACCCCGAGCAGACCCGCTGACCAGGCTCTCACATAGCTGGCAGGACTGTAGGCTCACTCGGTGGTTGGAGATGGATTGGAGTGGAGACCCCGAGCAGACCCGCTGACCAGACTCTCCTCTAGCTGGTAGGGCTGTAGGCTCACTCGGTGTTTGGAGATAATTTGGAGAGGAGACCCCGAGCTGAACCACTAACCAGGCTCTCATCTAGCTTGCAGGGATGTAGGCTCACTCGGTGGTTGGAGATGATTTGGAGAGGTGACCCCGAGCAGACCCGCTGACCAGGCTCTCATCTAGCTGGCAGGGCTGTAGGCTCACTCGGTGGTTGGAGATGGTTTGGAGAGGAGGTCCCGAGCAGACCCGCTGACCAGACTCTAATCAAGCTGGCAGGGCTGAATGCTCACTCGGTGGCAGGCCAAGTGGTAAGAGCCCTCAAAGAAAGGTGTCTATACTTATCAGGGAATTGGTAGAAGACTCCTATGAGAAGATGGGGTTGGCGCAATATAAGTGAAGATAAGCATTTCAGACTGGCGCTCGGCGAAGGCGGTCTCGCCCATAGCGAGCATGCACTCGCCGGTAAAACACTGGTCTCGCATAAAAGGGGGTGACTTCTCGTAAGGAGGAGTTTGATCTCCAGGATCTACCCGCGATGGATTTGTCTCGCGACGAGATGAAAGTAAAAGGCTAAACGGTCTCTCGCACGACAGGGGAGAGGAGAAGTCTAATGATTTGTGCCATAAACTAACTTTCAAGCGAGACAGCAGTAGATAAAGCGAAATGAAATAAAATAAACAAAGCAAAGGGTTATAACGAGAATCTCCTTTTTCATTATAGAAAAAACAGGGGAGGCACTCCCATGAAGGAACATTTCAATTATCAGAAAAATGTGCATACGTACAGGTAAAAGAAACAAAAAGGGGGGGGGGAGAAGTCCCAAGACACATTGACGCCCCTTCACTCCTCGTCACTAGAAGTAGAGCCGTCATCCGTCTCGCCGTAAAGCTGGGGGACTTGGTCGCGGGCTGTGACTGTCTCGACATCATCTCTGACAACCCCCAGCTCTTTCATCATCTTTAGGACGAGCTCGGCTGTCTTGGTGTTAGCGTCTCGACAAATGACGTCGAAATAGTCCAGAGAGTAATGAGTGGGCGGGGGAGCTTGGAGCGGATCTGGATGGGAGTGAAGCAGGGTGCTCTCCTGAAGGCGGGCGTTCTCAGCCTTTAATTTCCTGTTCTCCTCCTCCAGAGCCGCTATGCGCGAACGCATTCGATCGGCCATCTCGGCATCCTGCGAGAAGGCTATCAATCAACAAAAATCATGCAAGTAAAACTAGCTAGTGAAACTGGCAAATGACAGTTAAAAGGCTTACCACGCCGCCCTGGCTTTGGGCGAGAAGGTTGTCGGCGACCGCCAACCTCTTTTCGAGGTCATCCGACTTCTCGCGCTCTGCAGCAAGGCCGGCCTCGGCCTCCTTCCACTTCTTGTTATTGAAAACAATGCGGCGCGAGACCCTGTGCGAGAGCTCGAGGGCGCGAAACTGTGCATGGTCTGTCTTCAAGATGAGGTCTCGCGACGACTCGTTGTCGAAAGGCTCCGTCCCAAGGCCACCATAGAGACCGTACCCAAGGGAGAAGGCATGACTGGAGGGAGGGTCCTTCTCCTTCCAGGAGGGAAGAAGGGTGGACACCGACACTCGGTTTCATCCTTCTCCCAACGAAGAACCGGCTCGCCGGCGACGTCTTTCACCACATGCCCCATATTGTAATTCTGGTGTAAGGAGGGGGCTGGGCGGCTAGAGGAGCCAGTCTCCCGAGGAGGAAGCTCGGCAGATTGAGCGGAGGTGGTGGCGTTTTGGTCGGGTAGGGCCGTCTCGCGTGAAGGCGAGACTGCGTGACGACCAGGTGATTGTGAATCTTCCACGGAGATGGGGTCAGAGATCCCGACAACTCTTTTCTTTCCTTGGGAGCAGTTCCCTTTCGGCTGCGACACCACCTTCTTCATCTTCTTTTTGGGGCTGTGCCGAGGAGCGGCAACATCATCCCCAGCTCTTTTCTTGGGTGCGGGGGCCAGTGATTCCTTCGCTGCCTCCGCCGCCATGCTGAATAGGGCGAGACCTTTGGATGGCCTTGCACTGCTCAGATAGGGGGGATGGATGAGAATAATCCTCTCTCCTAAAAAACAAGAAGAGGGTTGGAACTGAGCATTGGAATGGTAAATACAAACACGAGGGGGGGGGGGGGAGTGTACCTTCACCGGGAAAGACCGGGGGGAGCGAGTCAAGGTCTCGCCTCAAGTAGTTGACCTCAAAATTCTTCCCCATGAAGAACTCGCAGAGATCATTGTCCGCACCTCCAACCTTGGGGGCCGCATAGTAAATTTCAGCGGGCGACACGGGGGAGAGCGGAACGCCTCCTAGATTCCCGCGAATAAAAATGAAGCGAGCTAGCCAGTGATGATTTTTATTGGGGTTCTCGCATACCTTCACCCCCTGCCCAGTGATGTACGAACCCCATCATGGTTTACGTGGTAGACGAACAATTTGCGAAAGACATTGAGGCTGAATTCGATGCGCTCGCGACGCATATAGCAGGCAAATACAACTAACACCGAGATGGCGTTAGGGTTGAGCTGCGCGGGGACGACCCCAAAATACTTCAGAACTTGTTTTACCTCTGGCTAGAGGGGGAGTCTTAGCCCCGCCTCGAAGTGCGAGACGGGGAAGGCGAGTTCGCCGGAGTAGAAGGTGTTAATCGACTCTCCTACCTTTGGCGGGCGAGACTCATACCCCTCCGCCAGAAACTCAATGGCGAAGCGGCCATAATCCTCTTCCGAGATTTTGCCGGGGGAAAGTCATGGTCCACGAATCGCCTACCGCAGCAGCTGTGACCCTCTCCCTCTTCAACTTTTTTCTTTCCCGTGGCGAGCGGGACGACATAAGCAGAAGGGAGAAGAAAAGAGTGGCGAAAGTGAGACGTGAGAAGAGGCAGGCGAGGGGAAGCAGGCGAGAACTCCGAATCATAGAGGTAGCAGGGAGCGACAGCACAGACGTAAAAAATCTAGATCCGGGGGGGGGGGGTATTTATAGCGTGTGGAGAGAAGAAAAAAATGGGCGGGAAAACGAGAATGAGGAAGTCGAAGGGGCAACACGACGGTTCGTTTTCTCTCTCTCTCCTGACCTCGAAGCGCGGCGTTCCGCGATGACTTTTCCAATGAGCCAAAATAAAAGGGAAAAGTAGTAATTATTGCAGCTATAATAAACAACCCAGCGCAAAGAAGGTTAACATAATATTAATAGTAATTATTTCGTTCTGCGCGAGGCAGACATCATGGTCAAAACTTAAAATAATTTATGATTACAAAGGCGAGGCGGTGGATTGGGAGAAGCCATAAAATTTCAAGATGATTAAATAAGCAGGGACGTCGTGGAGGGTCCTCAATTTTTGTGTCATTTCCAGCGACCCCTGCGAGACCCCGCACATGGAGGCCGACCAGGGATGTGAAAGGAGCGAACGACATCCAGACCCCAGCGCGTGAGACGAAGCTGCTGGTCGATCTCGCTAATGATTGCCTGGGGGTCGACCTCGTCTATTTCAACCCCAGCGTCGATCTCAGAGGAGAGGTAGACACACTCAATTTCCAACCAGTCAATGCGCCGGTCGAAGGCTTGCTTCTTCCATTCCATCTCGCGGATGATGTGTGTATATTTCTGAAGCATCCCAGCTGTCCTCCGTTTCATCTCCAGCGGGTCCGTTGGATCGCCCTGGTAGTCCTCAATCTAATTTGGGTGAGGAAGAGGCGAGAGGGCGGGTGGCCCGGAGAAGTCCTCGGCGGCCGAGTCGATCTGGATACTTGCATAAGAGAGTTTGAAGGTCAAAATATATGATGGTCTCGCAAGAAAGCTTGGAGGCCGAGAGATGCGCGTATGAGTGAGCGAGGTTAGTTCATTTACTGGGGATGCGAGGGTTCCCCACAAACCGCGAGAGGTTGTCATTCTTCACGGTAGGGGGCGAGGACTGCTGAGGCGAGTCAGAGTCTTGGTATTGGTTGTCGGTGGCATCAGGGGGATTCACAGTCATGGGGGGATTGGTGAGGTCTCCCTGAAAAAACATGGTCATTGAGTGAGACGATAAAAGAAGAGGGAAAAGACAGGCGAGAGGAGTCGAGAATCACCTGTCTCTTTCCAGAGGGTGTGGGAGGAAGCGCATCAGCTCCCGAGGGTGCCAAAGTGGTTTCGCCGACCGAGAATGGAGGGCCGGCGGTTTTTGCCTTCTTTAGGCGAGATGATGAAGGTGCAGAAGCAGGGGTGCGGTACAGAGCTGGGGCCAGGGCAGCCACATGAGCCTTGTTTTGCTTCCGGACCATCTCGAGACGCTCACGGAAACTCTGGCTATGAGACATGTTGACGGTAGAAGAGGAGAAAACAAAATGTGGAGGGGGCACTCCATGATGAGATGGGGTCTCATATTTATAGGCTCCAGGTGGAGGGCCCTCCAAAGATTCTCATAAATGAATCCCAACGCCGCGAGCCTCGGTTGGAACTTCTTTCCGAGCTTGCGGCAACCTTGAAAAGAGCGGGGATTGTGTACAACCTTGGGCTCGCGGGAGGCGGCTTAAGTAGCAGAGCGGGGAAGCTGACAAGAGGAACTGAAGAGGCGAGTGGGATCATGTGGTCTACTCGCCAGAGGCGAGACAGGGCTCGGCTGGGTAGGCGAGACGTTTCTCGCGGCGCGAGCTGGCCCTTGTGGGCGAGATGGCCCTCGTAAGGTGGGAGACCAGTGAGGCGATTAGATGAGCTCGTCCCTCCCGAGGGACTTTTCCCCACTCGCCATATAGGAGAAAGGTGTTTTTACCTTCTTACCCCCAAGGGGGATTTTACTCTTGTACCCCGGGTAATTTTACCCTTCTACCCTTGGTGGTCTGCATATAACCTTTCAGAACAACGGAGTTTGGTTGTTGGCAGACCCAACCCAGTGTATATTGCTAATTTCAGGTCGGTTCAGTATGGTTATTAGCAGATCAAACTCAGAGCCCTATAAATAGACCGATAAGGTGCCTTGAACAGGTTGTTGAAGCTTTCCATATTCTTTCTCAGAGACACCTAGCTCAGCATTGGCTAGGGAGGGGGAGAACTTCTGATTCTTCCGGGTATGAGGTGAGACCTCCGAGCTAATACCTTCAGTCTGTTTCTGGTCCTGTGACTCACGTCGGGGGGGGGGGGGGGGGGGGGGGGGGGGGTGGTTCCAGAAGAATAAGTGTGTGCTGTAACTTCAGGTCCGAACTCTAGGTGTAATCGGGTGACTGGTTTCAACAGTTTCGGTCGAGACTCCGAGGACTTAGTTCCTCTTTCGTCATTTTCGTACTTTATGCTTCTAACGGAGAGGTTACCTATCACCCTCCCAGAAATCATCCCAAACTCTTGTAAGCTCCAAAAATATAGTGGATTTGACCCGTCACAGATCCGGCCACGTGATTTTTCACCCTTTTCGGGGTTTTCACGTCAAAAAAAATCTTTTGTCATTTGCCGCTGTTTTTCTTTGAGTGTCTGCGCGCTCGGTCAAATTTTGAGGTAAGGCGGTTCGATTCTCTGATCCGGAGAAAAACCGGGTGTCCCAGGACGATTTTTTTTATACATTTGGTTTTGATTTTTCGTATATGTCAAGCCAATACCGTTTTGAAACGAGTACTACAATTAACATACACGGTTTTGATTTTTAGTGGAAGTCAACATTTTGAACAGCGAGTGTATGAGAGACGTGCACTAATATCTTCTCTCCTTAGTTGTAGGCTTAGTTGTAGCCTTGTAAGCTTATTTTGAGGCTATTTTACACGGTTATGCTTCTTTATGCTCATCATATTTCGCTCTTTGTTTACGCTTCTACATTCGGACGGGTATAAGAGAACAAAGAAGGCCTTGCTCATACATAACTGTCATTTTTTATAAAACTTTTGTTGGAGAAAGATAGCATATTTGCTTGTTATAATAGTTGTTGAAAAGTACAAAACTTCTATTATTTATGAAATCTCTCTTTGCTTCTTATGTTTTTCACTCGTGCACATGTTCTTACAGGATGTTACTATGAAGATAATATCATTTTCGCAGCTAGGACCTCGGGCTATTTGCATATTGTCTGCCAATGGAGTTATCTCAAATGCTACGCTTCGCCAACCCGATTCTTCCGGTGGCACGCTAACTTATGAGGTTTCAAACTGACATTTCGTTGCAGATACAAAATTCATTAGATTCAAAATTTATCGTGTCTTTTCCATTAAAATTTGGGTCATTTATCGGGACCTCCTTTCTAAGTTTGTTAAATTACAAGTTGCACCCATCTTATTTTTGAAATTACAAAAACCTTTCCTCTTTTACTTAAATTACAAAATCTAATCTGTAAGAGTACATTTTAGAACATTCAGGCACAAAAAGACTTCCTGAAAATTTAGTCAGAGGAAATATGTTTTTGCATGAAAGTTATGAAATGTAAACTTCAGAGGAGATTTTTATAACTTCAAAAGGTTAGACGGGTACAACCTATAATTATGCTAACATTGAAGGGAAGTTTTGGTAATTATTCCTTAAAATTATATAGCTTTATATTGGTTTGATAACTGATGTATAATGCAATGAAGGTAAGTTTGGGATAAATATGGGATACTGTTGTTAAAAAATTTGTTGAGAGATAATTCAAAACAATAACAATTGACAAACATCAACAAACTACAGTTACACCAAAGATCAAGCTACAAGGCACACCAACGCAATACAACTTTGCGAGGTATTGAACATTAATGGAAGCAACTGACAAGGTAGATCAAACAAAACAATAAAAACTACAGCTCGGCAGTGGTCAGGCACAGACCGACAGCGACCTGTACACCAACCAGCTCGGCAGCGGTCAAGCACAAACCGGCAGCGACCTCTACAGTAACCAGCTCGGCAGCGGTAAAGCACAAACCGACAGCGACCTCAAGCACACTGCTGACTGCATCACTGCTCAGCTCGCCGACGACAACAACACCACGTCGCCACAACCTAGGCCACAGAAAACCTCCATCCCGCCAGCAATCACAAGGATAGTCTGACCGAAGCCCGCAACCACCAGATCAAATCCACCAAGCCGCCGAACAGAAACTTCTACTGCTCGCAAGCGACGACTAGTGTGCCCGAACTCAGCAAATTAAAATCCACCCGAACTCGCCGACTACAATTTCAGTCCGCCCGAAGACCTCCTTGCAGTCCGCAAGCAACACGCGGCTGCAAAGTACCAGACCGCAGAAAGAACCAAAGCACACCTTACCCATCGCAGATCCGCATAGAACACCAAACGGCGATTTCGACCAACCAGAAACTGCCCATCGCACTTCACACAAAAATCAACACTTCCCCCCTGAAGTGAGCCCCAGAGAGAACAATATTGTCTTGACTTAAGAAGAGATTGAAGTCGCACAAATGACTCTTTGTACAGGGCCTTTGTGAGGATTTCAACAATATTGTCTTGACTTCACACATACTTCACAGCAAGGGATCCACCAAGCACTTTCTCCCGAATAAAGTAGTGCTCAATCTCAATATGTTTTGTTCACGCATGACATACATGGTTGGTGACAAGTTTTAGGGCACTCTCGTTATCACCGCGAATCAAGGTTGGTCCCTTCACCTTCTCATCAACATCCTCTACCAACCTTCATAGCCAAATGCACTCCTGAGCTGCAAGGGCATACGCCTTGTACTCAGCCTCTGTGGCAGACAAAGAGATCGAATCTTGTTTCTTACTACACCCAGAGATAGCGGCACCTTCGCACATGAATACATATCCGGATGTTGACTTTCGATCATTAGTATCTTCAGCATAATCCGCATCCATATATCCATGTAGCATGAAGCTTGAGTCTCTCCCATAGAAAAGCCCCATGTCCAGGGTAGTCTTCACGTACTTCAAAATTCCTTTAGCCGCCTCGAGATGAGGCATTCGTGGCTCCTGCATATATCGACTAACTCGTCCAACAACATAAGCAATGTCTAGCCGAGTGATAGTCAAATAAATCAAACTCCACATCAAATCTCAAAAGATCTTTGGGTCAGGAAGAGTCCTTCCCTCATACTTCAGAAGTTTTAGCCCAACTTCAAGAGACACGGAGACCTTCTTCCCTTCATGCCGAAGCGCTCTACGATCCTCTCAGCATAAGCTTTCTGAGACACAAGTATACATCTCTCCCACTTCTCAACCTCCAATCAAAGGAAGTGATGCAGCTCGCCTAAATCTTTCATCTCGAAGCAGATTGATTACTCTGCTTTAAGCATTGCCACCTCCCCATCATTGTTCCCAGTTATGATCATGTCGTCTACATACAAGAGAACCAACACATGCAAACCATCCTTCTTCTTCACGAACATGCTGGAGTCAGAGTCATATGGGCTATACCCACATAACTTAAGGTACTAAGCAATATTCCCATACCAAGCTCTTGGTGCCTGCTTTAGCCCGTACAGATCCTTCTTCAGTTTGCACACATGATGCGGTAGAGACTTAGACACATATACCGGTGGCTGATTCATGAATATGTTCTTGTCGATCTCTCCATACATGAAGGCATTCTTCGCATCAAGTTGCCACAACTTCCAACTTCAACATGCTGTTAAGGTAATGACCGTCCTTACTGATGTCATTTTTGCCAGAGGGCTGAAGGTCTCCTCATAGTCTTCGTCGTACTTCTGTGAGAACCCTCAAGCGACAAGCCTCGCCTTATATCGCTCCCCTCCTCTATCAGCCATCCTCTTGACCTTGTACACTCATTTGCAGGTGACATGCTTCATTCCTTCAGTCGAGAGAACCAGGTCCCAAATCTCATTCTTTTCTAGAGCTGTCATCTCTTCTCTTATGGCTCCATCCCACTCTTTTATGCCTACTGCTCCTCAAACCGAGCATGTTCCATTTCGTCAAGAGGTCCTGCAAAGAAATAGGAGACAAGACTCACAAAGTTCCCTTCCTTGTACCGAGCGGGTGGGACAATAGTTCTCTTCGATCTCCTTAATCCTTGTTTACTTTTGGCCGTGTCCGTAAACTCCTCAACTTCAGTCCCTTGCTCATCATGTCTTAAGACAATGCTCCCCCTGCTTTTGGACCCCGAAGCTCTATTTGAATCAGAAAGAGAGAGATGGAGCACTTGGAGACATCACGAGTTCCACCTCAGGGTCCTCAATGACTCTCCCGTCGTCACTTCTGCCTTCGTTAAGTAAAATCACAAAAGTGACTCCCTAATAAGAAATCAGTTTGTTAAACACTACATCTCGAGAGAGAATAGTCTCGTGAGTGTGCAAATCCATGCACTTCCACCCATTTTTCCGTTCGTCATACACAACAAACATGCACTTGCGTGTTTTTGGCTCTAGCTTGGTTCGCAACAGGTCTGGAATATGAACAAAACACGTTGCACGAAAACCTTTTGTTGGGTACATTGGCTAAATGTACCTGATTTGAAGAAGCCTCACCCAACTCAATGATATACATCATAATGTATTTGATGTATGTTGAGTTAACTTGTGCAGGTTATGTAATCACTGGACTGAAGCAAAAAGTTTCTAAGTCCATGTGTCGACACCTAGAGGGAAAGTGTCGACACTTAAGAAAGCTTGTGTCGACACCCAGACAAGCAGTGTCGACACTTGGAGTCATTGTGTCGACACCTGGGATGCAGAGTCGACACCAGACAGAAAGTGTCGACACTTGGAGCTGTGTCGACACTCAGTGAAGAAAAGTGCAGACAGAAAGTGTCGACACAAGGAGCTGTGTCGACACCCAGTGAAGCTGTGTCTACACCAGAAAGTGTCGACATTTGGAGCTGTGTCGACACACAGCAAAAGTCTGCAGAGACTAAGTTAAAGTGTCGACACTCAGAACAATGTGTCGACACTCAACAGAAGAGTCAGCACTTGAAGTAAGTGTCGACACTCAGCACAATGTGTCGACACACAACCAGAAGAGTCAACACATGAAGTAAGTGTCGACACCCAGCACAATGTGTCGACACTTAGCTAAAGACTCTACACTTGAAGAAAGTGTCGACACAAGGAGCTGTGTCGACACTTAGCAAAGATCAGAAAGATCAACAAAATTATTCTAAGTACAAGTGTCGACACTAAGGGAATGTGTCGACACTCAGCTGAAGTCTCAACAAAAAGAAGGTGTGTCGACACAAGGAGCTGTGTCGACACTCAGCAAGAATCAACATAGAAGACTATGTGTCGACACCAAGAAGTAGTGTCGACACTTGACAGATTCAACACAAGAAGTTGTGTCGACACAAAGGTGATGTGTCGACACTTAGAAGAATTCAGTACAGATAGAAGAACAAGTACTTGTGTCGACACTCAATTTCAGTGTCGACACATGCAGAAGAAACTGTGTCGAGACATACAAGGAGTTGTGTCGACACCTTGTAGACTTGTGTCGACACTTACACAACATGTGTCGACACTTGGACTATAAGTGTCGACACTTAAAGACAGAAAGTCTCGACACTTTCAGAAAGTTAGAGATTTTCAAGAAATGACTGGATGACTTGACAGCTGCCGTTCCAGCTGGTCTACAGCACCTGTCAGAGATATCAGAAGTCAGTTATGGACCGGACCAGCCGGTTACCATGAAGAAGGCCTATAAATAGGCACCTACAGTTTACAGAAACTGGTTGTGGTTGTTGAGGTTGATCACATTGTTGAAGAACAAGTTATTAAAGTGGTACATAGAGTATCAACACAAGAAGATCTTGCAGTCCAAGTGCAGATCTAAGAAGTTGGAGAGAGAGGGCTCCATCCAAGAAATCAGCCTCTGGAACTAGGCTGAGAAGAAGGATTCAGATTCATTCTGGATCTTAAGTGGCAGAGGTCAAGGAACTACTGCAGGAGGATTCAGTCTTATTCAGTTCTACTCAAGAAGCTTTGAAGAAAGCTAAGTCAGATTGAATCCAGCTGAGTTCTTCCAAGAACTCATCAAGAAACTCTCAACTCCCCTCTTTTATTTCTGAGTTGTTGAGTTAATATTTGTAATACATTTTTATCTTGTAGGATCCTTTGGATCTGAGTGAATTGTAAGCCTATAATTATAAAGGCTGAGGGTAGGGCTTGAGAGCCTGAGTGTAGGAGATTGAGATCTCTGAGTGTAGGCCTTGGTTGGCTGAGTGTAGGCCTTGGTTGGCTGAGTGTAGGCCTTGATTGGCTGAGTGTAGGCTTTGGGATAAAGCTGAGTTGTAAGGCTTTGGGCCTGAGGTGTAGGAATCCAATTTGGGTTCTGAGACAGTGGAGGAGTTTGGCCGAATCTAGTACACTGCTAGATAGGCGAAGGGGGAAAGTGGATGTACCCATATATTGGGGAACCACTATAAACCACTGTGTATGCTGTGCTGTGCTGTGATTGTTGCTGTGCATGCTGTGTGTTTGCTGTGATAAAATAGTTAGTATTCTGTGATATAACTGATTGCTGCCATTAAGTTTAAAAAGGATTAGGTCACCTATTCACCCCCCCCCCTCTAGGTGTTTAGGTACCATATCTTTCAAGTGGTATCAGAGGGAGGTTCCTCAAAAAGGACTAACAGTCTGAGGAGATCCTGTTTGACAGATTCAGTGTAAGGCAAATCACAGATTCAAGAAATTCAAGAATATCAAGAAACATGGGTTCCTCTGAGAATCACAAGGAATTGAGTTCCATGAAATTACCCATATGCAGGAAAGAGATCTTTGGGATCTGGAAGGAAAGGGTAAGGCTGTTTGGAGGCCTCAGACCCTAGAATCTACATCACAGTAAAGGAAGAGCCTTATGTGCCCATGAAGATTTCAGTTTTAGATGCAAATCAGAGAACTCCAAAGGATTTCTCTGAGATGACTAAGGATGAGATTGTCCTAGCCACAATGGACAAGAGGGAACAAAACATTATAGTGAGTGCCATAGATGATGCAACATTTCAGAATCTTATACACTATAAGACAGCCATGGAGATGTGGGACACTCTTATAGTGTATATGGAAGGATCTGAAGAAGTAAGACAAGATAGAAAATCCTTGCTAAATCAGAAGTATGAGAGTTTTAGACAAGGTAAAGGTGATAGCATACCTGAGTGCTACAAGAAGTTCTACAGAATAGTTAATGAACTCATGTCTTATGGAAGAGAGTTCAGTAACTATGAACTAAATGACAAGTTCCTAAGGTCCCTAACCAAAGATTGGGACACAAAGATCTATGCCATTAGAGAAATGACTAAGTTGGGGGAAATTCCTCCTCCTACACTGTTTGGCAAGTTGTTGTCATATGAAATGCAATTGACAGTGAGGAAGGAGGAGGAGAAATCAACAAGGACTGAGCACAAGGAAAGAACTGTTGCTTTCAAGACAGAAGTTCCCAGAAAGTGCAGGAATAAGTCATCAACTCCACCTCCAGAGGTAGTTGAATCAGAATCAGATGAGTCAGTCTGCACAAAGACTGAGAGCAGTGAAAGTGATGAAAACTTTGCTGCCTTCACTAGACACTTTCAGAAATTTTTGAAGAAGAAAAAGTGGAGGTCAAGACCTTCTTCTTCAAAGGGAAAGGAAGTCTTTTATCAGGAGAAAAAGCCTTCAAAGAAAGACAGGAAGAGGACAAAGTCAAGCAAGGCAACTGGTTCAAAGATAGTGTGCTATTGCTGCAATAGACAGAGTCATGTTATTGCAGATTGTCCAGAGAAGAGAAAGGAATCTGGTGACAGGAAAAAGCCTCACTTCAAAGGCAACAAAGAGAAGTCTTTTGTTGCCAAGAAGGAGAAGACTCTATCAGATATCTCTTCTTCAGAAACTGAGTCTGAGGTTGAAGCCTACATAGGGCTGTTTGCTGAAGAAGAAGAAGAAGAATTCATGCAGATCATGGAGTCTATTTATGAACAAGAAGACAGTCAATGCCAAGGGCTAATGGCTTTGACAGAGAGTGCCAAAATCCTAGAGCAGCCAGGACCCAGTAAGGTACAAGGTTCAAGTTCAGTTTCTTATTCTAGTTCAGATTCAGATTCTTCTTCATCAAGTGATGAGAATGTATCTGAGTCTGAGGATGATATTCATCAGCTTATAGATGAATATAAAGTGCTGTTGCAAGCTTACAAGAAAAGCAAGTCCCTTGCCAAAAGTCAGGCAAAGGAAATTGCTGATCTTAAAGCTGCTGCAACAGATTCTGAGAAGCAATTTGATCAAAAGCTTAATGAAATAGCTAGGCTGAAACACATAACATTGATTCAGATGGGTACTATATCATTTAAGAATGATCAAATTAAGAGTCTGGAGATCAATCTTCAAAAGGAGAAGGACTTAGTTGCTAGGTTTTCTAAACCTAAGTCAGTGTTACCTTTAATTGATGATTTTGTTCATCATAAAGGCAAGGCTGGACTGGGCTTTATTAGACCTGCAGGGACTGAGCAGTCCAAGTCTAAGTCCAAGGGCAAAGCCCCAACATTCAACAAGCCTGCTGTAGACAAGACAGCCAAGGCAGTACCTAAGCAAAGGTACAATAAGTTTGAATGTTGGTGCTGTGGCAAAGTTGGTCATTTTGCAGTGGACTGTTGGCACAATGTTAGTGCCAAAGTGAGTAGTAAGCTACCTGGTGGAAAGCCAGTAGGTAGTTTTGTCAAGTTGCAGACTAACAAGTACCAAGGACCCAAGAATTCTTTGGGTTCTAAGGTTCATTAATCTGTTTTGCAGGTGAGTCCAAGTGGCCATACCCCAATATGGTACTTGGACAGTGGATGTTCCAGACATATGACTGGAACTAGAAGATTACTAAAGGACTACATTTCAGTAAAAGATGGTCCAAAAGTAACCTTTGGTGGTTCTGAAAAAGGAATCATCAAAGGATTTGGTAACATTTCTACAAACTTAGTTACCATTACTCAAGTGGCTTATGTTAAAGGGTTGAAACACAATCTAATAAGTATAAGTCAATTAAGTGATGTAGGGTATGACATCTCATTTGTTAAAAATGGTTGTCATATCAAGAGGTCCAAGTGATCAAGAGATCATTTTGACAGGTTATAGGAAGAGGAATGTCTACTGCCTAGACATTATGGTTGAGAACAATGGTTCTCCAGTTTGTCTTGTAGCTGATGAGACAGTCTCTCATTGTGTCAAATGGCACAAGAGGCTTGCCCATCTTAACTACAAGACTATTAGCAAACTCTTTAGCAAAGAGTTAGTGAGGAATGGTCCTCAAGTTAAGTGTGTTAAAGATGGTATTTGCTCAGCTTGTCAAAAGGGCAAGCAGACTAAATCCACCTTTAGAAGCATAGAAAACAAAGATGCTGTGAGGTGTTTATACCTCTTGCATATGGATCTCTTTGGTCCAATGCCAGTTCACAGCTTAGGTAGGAAGGTCTATACCTTTGTAGTTGTAGATGACTACTCAAGGTTTTCCTGGGTGTTCTTCTTAAGACAGAAATCTGAAACACCTAGTGTCTTCTATAGCTTTGTCAAGCAAATTCAGAATGAACTAAATAGTACAGTGGTCAAATTAGAAGTGACCATGGTACTGAATTTCAGTCTGATAGCATGACAAAACTGTGTGAAGACTTTGGGATATTTCAAGAATTCTCTTCACCTAGAACACCTCAGCAAAATGGCATTGCTGAGAGGAAGAATAGAACCTTGATAGAGGCTGGTAGGACCCTACTAAGTGATACATCACTGCCAGAATATTTCTGGGCTGAAGCAGTTAACACTGCATGCCATGTTATAAATAGGGCTACCATCACTAAAAGGCTTAACAAGACCCCCTATAAAGTTGTGAAAGGCAGGAAACCAAACCTATCCTATTTTAGGATCTTTGGTTGCAAATGCTTCATACTTAACAATGGGAAGTCTTATTTAACTAAGTTTGCTGCCAAGTCCCAAGAGGGAATTTTTGTTGGGTACAGCAATAACAGTAAGGCTTATAGAGTCTACAACTTGACTACACAAGTTGTAGAAGAATCTGTGCATGTAGTTTTTGATGAGACTAAACTTATTAATAATGAGTTGTCTAGTAGTGTATGCAGCCCCACAGGTTTGACAAAGAAAATGGACAAGCTTACTATAGAAGAAGTGCCTGCTGCAAGACAGCAAGTAGAAGACAGTAGCTGTTGTCCAGGGGGAGAACTACATATGCCAATTGCTGAAGAAATCCAAGGTATACAGCATGATGCAGATGCTGAAGTGGTTCAACCAGAAATTAGGATGCCTCCAGCCCACAGGCATCTTAGAGATCATCCAGTAGAGCTGATTATTGGAGATCCAAGACAAGAGTTCAAACCAGGAGTAGAAACATGAATGCAGCAATCTACTCCAGCTTTCTGTTACAAGTTGAACCTAAGAAGTTTGAAGAAGCAATACAAGATCCACAATGGACTGAAGCAATGCAAGAAGAGCTTAATCAGTTCAAGAGGTGCAAGGTCTGGGAACTTGTTCCTAAACCTAAAGACCACAATGTAATAGGAACTAAGTGGATCTACAGGAATAAGATGGATGAACAAGGGGTCATCATTAAGAATAAGGCTAGACTGGTTGCTAAAGGATATAAGTAAGAAGAAGGTATTGATTTTGATCAAACCTTTGCTCCAGTAGCCAGACTGGAAGCCATAAGAATGTTCTTGGCCTATGCAACCTATCAAGGATTCAAGGTATACCAAATGGATGTCAAGTCAGCATTCCTAAATGGTAATCTTAAAGAAGAAGTCTATGTGGAGCAGCCTTCAGGTTTTGTTGATCCAACTCTACCTCATCATGTCTATAGACTTAGGAAAGCTTTGTATGGGTTAAAACAAGCTCCTAGGGCTTGGTATGAAACCCTATCTAGTTTCCTCATTGAGAACAAATTCTCAAGGGGGAAAATAGATAAGACTCTATTTCTTAGGGAATCTAGAGGCAAAGTTATACTAGTCCAAATATATGTAGATGACATTATATTTGGGTCTACTGAAAGCAGCCTTTGCAAAAAGTTTGCAAAACTTATGCAAGGTCAGTTTGAGATGAGTAGTATGGGAGAGCTGAAGTTTTTCTTGGGTCTCCAAGTTAAACAGACTGAGAGTGGTTTGTCCATTGTCAGTCAAAGTTCACCCTAGAACTCATAAGGAAATATGGTATGGATTCATCCAGCACCATGAAGACTCCTATGGGGTCAAGTATGTCTCTTAGCAAGGATGATGCAGGGAAACCTGTAGATGAAACCTTGTATAGAGGGATAGTTGGCTCCCTATTATACTTGACTGCTAGTAGACCTGACATCATGTATGCTACATGTGTTTGTGCCAGGTATCAAGCCTGCCCTAAAGAGTCTCATTTGACAGCAGTCAAAAGAATATTGAGATATCTAAAGGGCACTCCCTATCTAGGCCTCTGGTACCCTAGGAATGGAGATTTTGATCTAACAGGTTATTCAGATGCAGACTTTGCAGGATGCAAAGAAGATAGAAAAAGCACTACTGGAACCTGTCAATTCCTAGGTGGGAGACTAATTTCATGGAGTAGCAAGAAGCAAACCAGTGTGGCTATCTCCACAGCTGAGTCAGAGTATGTGGCTGCAGGAAGTTGCTGTGCTCAACTTTTGTGGATTCAACATCAGCTAGAGGACTATGGATTTCAGGTAAGTAGAACTCCACTTTTCTGTGATTCTACAAGTGCTATTTCAATAGCTAATAACCCTGTATCACATAGTAGAACTAAACATATTGAAATTAAATATCATTTTCTTAGGGAGCATGTAGAAAGAGAAGATATTTTACTTGAATATGTTAAAACTGATAATCAAATAGCTGATATGTTTACTAAGCCCCTAAAAGAAGCTAAGTTCAATAGATTCAAAATTGAACTAGGAATGATAAACTTAGAGTAAGTTTACAGAATTAAAATTGGCTAAGTAAAAAGGTGTCGACACATAGACAAGTCTATGTCGACACAGAATAGTGGTGTCGACACTTCAGGAAAAAGGTGTCGACACATCTAGGAATGTTGGTGTCGACACTTCAGAATGTTAGTGTCGACACATGTCAAGTAGGTGTCGACACATCCAATATGGTGTCGACACTTAAGTTTTACTCAGAATTTTCTAAGTAAAGTCTCGACAATGTGTCGAGTTATGTTGTGTCGACACATAAACAAGTGTCGACACATAAAATCTGTTGACTAAACTTGTGTCGACACATATGTGTCGAGACATTATAAGTCAGTGTCGACACTTATTGCCAGTGTCGACACATTTTAAGTTAGCTGTCCCGCCTGTTCATCTTCAAAATTAGAAAGGTATAAATAGGGTTCTGTCTTTGTTTGTCGACACGCTTTCAAAGTTTCGAGACCAAAACTACTGTGTCGACACCTCTCTTTTCTAAAGACAAATTCTACAAACCCTAATGACACCTAAGCTTGAGGAGAACGTTAACGAAGGATATGAGCTTGTGCGCGGCGCGTTCGACGATGCCGATCAAGAAATTCAGGCAGTAGTAACCCTAGTCGCCGATTCTGGCTTAAAGTACTTAGTTTCCGAACCTACAAAGATATGGAAGAAAGAGGTTCTTGAATTCCTTAATGGAGCTGCAGTAGATGAATCTGGATACAAAATCAAATCCAGAGTTCATGGAACTAAGGTCAAGGTTTCACCTAAAAATCTGAGGAAGGTGCTCCAGCTACCAAAAACTCAAGATGAAGAAGAAATTACTGCATCCAAGACCAGGGAAGCTCTAACCTGGTGTGGACTTGATCCAAAGATGAAGATTGGTTCTGTATTTAACAGGAAAGGCATGAATAATCAAGGAAAATTCATGTCTGAGATTGTTGGAAAGGTCTTACTCAGTAAGCCTGGAGGGCATGACAGAGTGTCTGCCTATATGTTTGGAATCATGACAAGGATAATCTTCACTCTGAAAACAGACTGGTCTATAGTGGTTTATGAGAAGATTAAGGAGAGCTTGAAGAAGCCCAATCTGGGCAGAATCATTAGTCTCTACCTAGCTGGTACCATACCAGAGGTAATGAATACTGCTGCAGGCAGCAAGATAAACCACATGAGGAAGATGGATCAAAGGATCTTTTCAAGATGGGACAGGGTGTTGTCCAAGGAACTGCCAACCCCAGAGAAGACAATTACTGAGAAAGCCACTCCTCCAAAGAAGAAAGGAAAACAGCTCCTGTGGAACAAGTGTCCACTAGCAGTTCTGGGAGTGAAGAACATGTTGTCTTCACTCCAGATGAGCATGAGGAAGAGCCTGCAGTGAAATCTCCTGCTGCTCAAGAGCTTGCTGAGATCCAGGGGGAGCTGCCTGAAGCTAGCCCCATCCACAAGGATCACAGCCAGGGGGAGCCTCCAGTTGTAGAAGAACCCTCTACACTGGCAGTGAGCAAGCCACCACCATCATACAAGAGGTACTCACTGACTAAACACCTTAGATTTTATTATAGAAGATGCTGATTTGTCTGATGTTAATCAGCAAACTCAGCTGAATAGTCCAGTTCCAGATGTTGTTAGAAAAGACACATCTGCTGTACAAGAAGTGATTCCTGATCCAGTAGTTGAAAACTAAGAACTTCTCCTCCACAGTCTCCACAAGAGTTCACCATGGAAGATTTATTCCTAAATCTAGATCAACAAGATTTTGACCTGGACAAGGAAGCTGCTGGAAGAGATAATGCTGCTGCTGAGGGGGAGCAAGTGCAAGTTCTGGAAGAGCCTTTAAGGCCAAGAAAATGAGAAGGCACCTGATGTGCAAGCTGACAGACCTTCAAGCCCTAAGGATAGGGTTGACATAGCCAACACTTCTGCCTCTGAAGATGAGGAGAGTGCTAGGGCAAAGAAGAAGAAACTGTATGTCTTTAAAAGAAGAAGTCAGAGTTATAAGAAAGCTCTGCAATCTATAGACCCACAGCCTATAGTTCAACAAGCTCCAACTGTTGATTATAGTGCATTAATGATTGCAATGCAGATAAAACTGGATGAACAGAGAAAAGCTATAGAGGCTTATGTAGATGAAGGGCACAAAGCTTTGCAGTTTGATCTGGCCCAAGATATAAAGTCTATAAGGTTTGAAATGAACCTTAACAAGAAGAGATGACTGAATGCTTCCACAAGGGTGGAAATGCAGTGGTGTATTTGGCAACACACCAAGAGAAGATCAAGACACAGGTGGATGAT
The DNA here is from genome assembly GCA_039583875.1 of Platanthera guangdongensis. Lineage (NCBI taxonomy): Eukaryota > Viridiplantae > Streptophyta > Magnoliopsida > Asparagales > Orchidaceae > Platanthera > Platanthera guangdongensis. The sequence continues at coordinate 117,878,416 of CM077163.1, forward strand.
ATAGCATTGAAACAAGGATATGTTCTTGAGAATCAATTAAGAATGAATGACAATTTGACTGCCTCCCATAATGCTATAGTCACTGAGTTGAAGAACAAGACTGCTGAACCTTCTACATCTACTGCTGCTGCTAAAGCTGATTTGATAAAGTATTTCAAGAAGAAATTTCTGCTGTAAAGACTGCAATCCAAGCCTCCCAGAAAGCTATATCTGATCAACTTCAAAAGCTTAAACCTTTCTTTAAAGATGGAATCAGATACTTGGATAGTCAAATAAGATTAGATTTCAGAAGGATGATGTCAGAGATCACATGGCTAGAGAAGTCATAAAGGGGGAGAGAGTATAGTCAAGGCAAGCTCTGAACATGCTAAGTGGATATAAAATTCCATCAGAGCTACACTTGGATATCCTCCTCTGTGTGATGACAATGAGGTTGCTGAATCTGGACTAAATCCTGCTTATTTTGGAGGTGAGCAACCAGAAGTAGCTCAGGTCATTTATCCACCTCCAGACTTTGAGATGATTCAAGCAGATGTGAGCACAATATATAGCCCACCTGAGGGCAAGGACAATGTCCATATTGAAAAGGTTGTTCAACCTATATCTGAAGCCATGCAAGAGGCTCTACAGAAAGAGGAAGAGACAAGGTTGTCCAAAAAGAGGTTTAGGGAACAAGCAGAACAAAGGCCAGACTTTGAACAGTGGAGCCCTACCTCTAGGAATATAATATTAACTGCCTGGAAAGCTGCCAAGGACAATACTCATGACAGGAACAAATGGTTTTTCTGAAGCAGAATGGAGAAAACATGAGATCAGGCAGGAAGCAATAGTTCAGTATAGAAGGAAGGCAAAGATGGGAAAGCTACCTCCTACTGCAGTGGAGCCTAGCAAGTACTTTCCTAAGCCATATCACTATTTTGAGAGGCAGAAGATCAAGGCAAAAGAACTTAAAAAAAAAGATCTAAAAGGCAAGAAGCCTGCTGATGCTGAAACTGTTGATGCCCCTGTCAAAGCTCAAGTCCAAGCTGGCAAGGGAATAGTTATCAAGGAACCTGACCAGAAATAGATTAAGAATTTACTTGAAGATTATTGTGTAATCTTTTGAATGTAAAACATTTTTGTGAAACTATTGGAAATGTATAAGACAAATGTTAGAACAATATATGATCAATATAATTCATGTTTGTTCTGTGAATATGTCTATTTCTTAATTGTTCTGTGTTGATGTATGTGTATACATGTGTGATTAATACATGTTTATGTTTACCCTGCTGAATATAACCTGCTTTACATCATTTTGTAATTTTAATTATGAATGGTGTATATCATTGACTAAGGGTTATGACTTCTCCAAATAGGGGGAGATTGTTGGGTACATTGGTAAATGTACCTGATTTGAAGAAGCCTCACCCAACTCAATGATATACATCATAATGTATTTGATGTATGTTGAGTTTACTTGTGCAGGTTATGTAATCACTGGACTGAAGCAAAAAGTTTCTAAGTTCATGTGTCGACACCTAGAGGGAAAGTGTCGACACTTAAGAAAGCTTGTGTCGACACCCCAGACAAGCAGTGTCGACACTTGGAGTCATTGTGTCGACACCTGGGATGCAGAGTCGACACCAGACAGAAAGTGTCGACACTTGGAGCTGTGTCGACACTCAGTGAAGAAAAGTGCAGACAGAAAGTGTCGACACAAGGAGCTGTGTCGACACCCAGTGAAGCTATGTCTACACCAGAAAGTGTCGACATTTGGAGCTGTGTCGACACTCAGCAAAAGTCTGCAGAGACTAAGTTAAAGTGTCGACACTCAGAACAATGTGTCGACACTCAACAGAAGAGTCAACACTTGAAGTAAGTGTCGACACTCAGCACAATGTGTCGACACACAACCAGAAGAGTCAACACATGAAGTAAGTGTCGACACCCAGCACAATGTGTCGACACTTACCTAAAGACTCTACACTTGAAGAAAGTGTCGACATAAGGAGCTGTGTCGACACTTAGCAAAGATCAGAAAGATCAACAAAATTATTCTAAGTACAAGTGTCGACACTAAGTGAATGTGTCGACACTCAGCTGAAGTCTCAACAAAAAGAAGGTGTGTCGACACAAGGAGCTGTGTCGACACTCAGCAAGAATCAACATAGAAGACTATGTGTCGACACCAAGAAGTAGTGTCGACACTTGACAGATTCAACACAAGAAGTTGTGTCGACACAAAGGTGATGTGTCGACACTTAGAAGAATTCAGTACATATAGAAGAACAAGTACTTGTGTCGACACTCAATTTCAGTGTCGACACATGCAGAAGAAACTGTGTCGAGACATACAAGGAGTTGTGTCGACACCTTGTAGACTTGTGTCGACACTTACACAACATGTGTCGACACTTGGACTATAAGTGTCGACACTTAAAGACAGAAAGTCTCGACACTTTCAGACAGTTAGAGATTTTCAAGAAATGACTGGATGACTTGACAGCTGCCGTTCCAGCCGGTCTACAGCACCTGTCAGAGATATCAGAAGAAGTCAGTTATGGACCGGACCAGCCGGTTAGGGGGTTACCATGAAAAAAAAGAAGGCCTATAAATAGGCACCTACAGTTTACAGAAACTGGTGTGGTTGTTGAGGTTGATCACATTGTTGAAGAACAAGTTATTAAAGTGGTACATAGAGTATCAACACAAGAAGATCTTGCAGTTTCAAGTGCAGATCTAAGAAGTTGGAGAGAGAGGGCTCCATCCAAGAAATCAGCCTCTGGAACTAGGCTGAAAGAAGGATTCAGATTCATTCTGGATCTTAAGTGGCAGAGGTCAAGGAAAACTACTGCAGGAGGATTCAGTCTTTTCAGTTCTACTCAAGAAGCTTTGAAGAAAGCTAAGTCAGATTGAATCCAGCTGAGTTCTTCCAAGAACTCATCAAAAAACTCTCAACTCCCCTCTTTTATTTCTGAGTTGTTGAGTTAATATTTGTAATATATTTTTATCTTGTAGGATCCTTTGGATCTGAGTGAATTGTAAGCCTATAATTATAAAGGCTGATGGTAGGGCTTGAGAGACTGAGTGTAGGAGATTGAGATCTCTGAGTGTAGGCCTTGTTGGCTGAGTGTAGGCCTTGGTTGGCTGAGTGTAGGCCTTGATTGACTGAGTGTAGGCTTTGGGATAAAGCTGAGTTGTAAGGCTTTGGGCCTGAGGTGTAGGAATCAATTTGGGTTCTGAGACAGTGGAGGAGTTTGGTCGAATCTAGTACACTGCTAGATAGGCAAAGGGGGAAAGTGGATGTACCCATATATTGGGGAACCACTATAAACCACTGTGTATGCTGTGCTGTGCTGTGATTGTTGCTGTGCATGCTGTGTTTTGCTGTGATTAAATAGTTAGTATTCTGTGATATAACTGATTGCTGCCATTTAAGTTTAAAAAGGATTAGGTCACCTATTCACCCCCCCCCTCTAGGTGTTTAGGTACCATATCTTTCACCTTTAAGTGGGTCACGCTTGGTTTTTCTCTGAGCAGTAGCTCATGTGAAGACACCATTCGTTGGGACTTTAAGGAAGCATGTTCATCATATATGCAGCGCAGGCCATTCATTCCGCCCACAATGGCCTTAGAAATTCCTTTCACCAACTTCCTCAGATGTTGCACGTCTCTGACAGAGTACGAATTTTTCTCTCGACAACACCATTCTGCTGGGAGTATAGGCACATGCGAACTCTTTCCAAATGCCAGATTTCCTGCAAAATGACACAAAAAATGTTAGAGGTAAACTCCCGCTATTGTCAGTTCTTAGCTTCTTCACCCGCCCCTCTAGCTCCCCTCAACTAGCTCCTTCCAAATCCTGGAATCTCACAAAGTCTCTGACTCTCTCTCATGAAGTACGCCAGGTGTACATGGTGTAGTCATCTACTATCACCACATGTATATATTTTCCTCCGTAAGATGGGGTTTTGTAAGGCCCCATAACATCTGCATGAATGCACTCCAGCGGAGCTCTACACCTTGATTTTGAACTGTCAAATGGAAGTCGGTGTGACTTTCCATATTGACACCCTTCACAAACGTGTACGTGCCGCAAGAGATAGAATCGACAATCCATTTACTAAATTCTCTGTTTCCATGATCTTCAATCTTTCCATTCCCACATGACCTAGCCTCTCATGCCAAATACCGCGCCATCATTCCCTTCAGTTTATCTATGTAAGCATTTGTAGACAAGACAAACAAGTCCTTCACCCGCCTTCCTATGTGAGTTACATCTCCATCAATTCCGGACAATTCTTCATGAACTTCACCTCTTTCGGTCCGAACACGACATGATAACCGACTCCACCGTGTTTGTTACTGAGAACAAGTTCTTCTTCATTCCATGAACATGATATATGCTCTTCAAGATGAGAGGTCTCTCATCGCTACCCAGCGATACGACCCCTTCGTTTTCTACCAATGAAATGTATCACGAGCCGTGATGATAGCATCATTTCCTTCATAAAATTTGACGGCTGCGAACTTTGTCACATCGCCAGTAAGATGATGACCCCAACCCAAGTCAACAATCCAATCATCTTGAAAGTTGATCGAAGAAATAGCATCAACAGACGTTGTCGTCATCTATACAAGAAACAATTCCCCACTGCTGTCCTTGCGATCCTCATCACCATGTTCTTCACGCCTGGATATTCCTCCTTCTCAACGACATGTCCTGTTTTGAAGTTTGACCGACAAAATTTTGCTATGTTTTCGTACTTGCGACAGGAAAAGCACAACGGCCTGTTCTGTTCGTCAACCGAGGGAGAAAGTTTCTCTTATCTCATTGAGATGATAATGACGGCCCATCTCCAGCATTATTATTCTTCCTTTCCCCGGGCTTCTTCTTCTCAAAACAAAGCCTCACTTTCTCCTTCCATGATGGTAACTCCTGCCATCTGTTTTGTCAGACTTTCTTGGGATAACAACAAATTCTCCAATTCCAGCGGGGATGGTTGGACAGCCCACCCTTGAACAGATGTGATGAAGTGCACATATTCTTTCCGGAGCCCACAAATAATGTGTCTTTTTCCTGCCTCGGAGATCGGCTCATCAGGATCTAGAGCAGTGATCTCAACGCATAGGTTCTTTACCTTCATAAAAAATATCGAGATAGTCAGTTCTCCTTGAGTAGCCTTTTCCAGCTCATTATCCGGGAACTGCAACGCGCCACATTCTTCTTATTATACAACCCATCTAGGGCTCTCCAGATCTCTGATGGAGATTTGCATCCAATAATGTGATCAAATAATTTCGGGGAATGACTCGCTTAAGCGTGAACTCTGCCTTGGCATTGGTTTTCCTCCAAGCTCTGACAGCTGAGCATTGTTTCCCGCTGCGACAATCTACTCCTACTTATCACCTCCAATAACCTCCCACAAGTCTTCCCCCAGCAGATAGCTCTCCACACATGACCTCCAATTCTTGTAGTTGACTTTGGTGAGCAGCTCCATTCCAAGACCTCTGTCCATCTCAGGAAAAAAGAGAGATCTAATCAATGAAAACATCGAGCGCATCTAGCTCGAACCTCCCTCTGATACATGTTAAAAATTTCGTTGAGATACAACTCCAAACAATAACAATTCACAAGCATCAACAAACTGCAGTTACACCAAAGATCAAGCTACTAGGCACACCAACACAATACAACATTGCTGTTGAAATTTGTGAAGTGGAAGTGGTTGACGGGACAGGCCGGGCGGCCTGGGCGGACAGCTTTGGCGGACTAGGCGGACTGGGCGGACTGTGATGTGCGGCCTGGTGGAAGGTCTAGTGGAAAGCCGGCTGTAATCTGAGCGGGTTGTTGCATGAGTCGTGGACTGTGCGGCCCTGGTATCTGCGAACAGGACGTTGGCTTTGGTTTAGCCAAGAAGCGGCCTGAGCAGATAGAGGCTTGCAGACTGGTGCATTGCTCAGTGGTCGCGGGTGCAAGCTTGTGCTGATAGGCGGTTTGGCTCATGTCCGTGGGAAGCTTGCGGACTGGTGTGTCCGCGGTGTGGGTGTTGCGGACTGTGCTTAGAGCTTGGCTGAGGCCTTGTCGAGCTCTCGTGTTACAACAAATGCCTTGCTGTGGAGGTCGATTGGCGGACTGGCTTATGGAGTCCGGGAGGTGGTTGCTGTGTTGGGCAGGAGTGCGAGGAACTTGCGGACTGCTGGCGGTCTGTGCTAAGGTGTTTGGCGGACGGGAGTTTGAGTTCGCCATGCTCGCATTGGCCTTTGATGGTTTTGGACTTGGTCACACTCTGTGCGAAGACATGGTGTCCGCCGTATCCGTCAAGTCCGCTGTGACCGGGTGGACTGTTGCTGTCTGCCTTTGGTCGTGGACTTGTGGCGGATTGAGGTGTGAGTCTTGCGGACTGCCTCAGGTTGGTGCAGACAGCCATTGAAGGGGGTTGCGGTCCTGCAGTGGTTGGAGCTTTGCGGGCTGATGCCTTGTCCGCATCGCTTGGGCGGACTGGAGAGGGTTCGCCAATGTTGCCTGCTCCTGACGGTTTTCCTTGGTATCCGGCTAAGTCGTTGCGGACTCGGCGGACGGTGTTTTGCTATCACGCGGGTTAGGGCGGAGTCTCTATCTCTAGGGCGGTGACCACACTCCTCACCTCGCTTATAAATAGGACCCCCTGGCAGGTCTACAATAACTTGAGTGAACAGTAAGTTGGGTTGGGCAAGGAGCTGCGGTCTGAGTTTGTCTGTCCGCCCGGATTGATTCAGTGCTGACGTTTGCTGTGTGCAGGTCGCGAGGGTTGCTTCAAGGAGCCAGGAGTTTGGCTGTGACTTCGGTCAAGTACTTGGAAGTGTGCGCTCTCTGCGGACTCAGCAGGAGGTCGCTCTGCGGCTTGTCAGTTCTGTTTCATCTTTGCCAGCTTCAATAACCTGTCCGCAGGCTTCAGGCGGGTAGGGGGTGTTCCTCAGTTCAGCTTCAGCAGGAGACGAATAACGGTGTGTCCGCGCGGCCTCGCGGCTTTGGCGGACTCCGTAGCTATTCGGCGGATTGCAGCTAAGTTCGGGCAATCTCAGCGGACTCGGCGACCTCGCGGTCTCGGCGGACTCCGGTGCTGTCCGCCCGACTTGTTTTTTGGTGCTTTCTGTTTACAGCTGTTATACTAGCGAAATCATGTCTCGCTATGTATGCCTCGTGTTGTAAAAAGTGAATGAATAACAGACCTGCTTGTGCTTCCATTGATTGTTGGGTTTAACCTTTGTTCCTTGGTTTTCCGCTGGTTCAACGTGAGAACTGGGTAGTTCCGAAGATATTAATTTGGCGTTTGGGCTATCTTGCTGACCACGTTGAGAAATTTAACATGGTATCAGAGCTAGGTTCAGTTGCGTGAGCGGAAGTCAACCAGTGTTGTTACTCAGTGATTGAGTGGTGATCAACCTGTGTTGTTGCGTGAGCGGAAGTCAACCAGTGTTGTTACTTAGTGATTAAGTGGTGATCAACCTGTGTTGGTGCTCGGAGCTTCTGAAAGGTTGCCAACAGGTGTTGCAATGGAAGGGAGTTTTGCAAGAGCTCTGGGTATTGAACTCTTAACGCCGACTAACTTCAAGAAGTGGAAGTCGTGCATGAAGAGTTATCTTCTTGGTGAGGTGCTGTGGGAAGTCGTCGGTGTGACGACAGGCAGGAAGTCACTGCTGCTTTCGGTACTGCTGAGCAGGTTAGGCTCTGGAGAAGAGCAAATGCTAAGGCGGAGTTCATTCTGAAGAGAGCCGTGTCTCCGGAACTATTTGATCACATCATTGGATGTGAGTCGGCTGCTGATATTTGGACAACCATTGATGAGTTGTTCAATAGGAAGAATGTGGCGCGGCTTCAGTTCCTGGAGAATGAGTTGGCCAGGGCAACTCAGGGAGACCTTTCCATCTCCAAGTACTTCTTAAAGATGAAGAGCTTGTGTGCTGAGTTGTCGGCATGGATCCTGATGAGCCTATCTCTAAGGCGAAGATGAAAATGCACATTATCCGCGGCTTGTGGAGGGTATGTGGCCTTTGTCACATCTGTTCAAGGGTGGGCTACTCAGTCGTCTTTGCTGGAGCTGGAGAATCTGCTTGCATCGCAGGAGAGCTTGGCAAGGCGATGGCTGGAGTGAACCTGAATCAGGAAGACAGCGAAGCTCCCTTCTCAGGCAGAGAAAGGATGGGAAGGGAAGAAGAAGAAGAAGGTGCAGGTCGTTGGTGAGAAGGAGACTTCAACTTCATATTCGCCGGAGATGGAGCAATGCTCCTAAGGACTGGAAGAAGAACTTGAAGTGCTACCGGTGTCATCAGCGAGGGCACTTCAACGGGACTGCAAGGTCAAACTGCAGCCTGGGCATGCTGCGGGAAAGGAGGAGGCTTTCTCGAGAAGTGAAGAAGCAGAATGGGGCGGAGCTTTCATGACGGGCACTTGTGTCCGGGCCTTGTCTGCTGAGGACTTCAACAACGAGTGGATCGTGGACTCCGGGTGTGGTCATCACCTCACCGGAGACAATCGAAGTTCACCTCCATGCAGGCTTACTCAGGTAATGAAGCTATTATCACTGCTGATAATACTGTTTATGCAGTAGAGAAAGAGGGGGTTGTTTCTTTGGGTAGTGATCAGGGGCCACTCACATTAAGGAGTGTGTATCACGTGTCAGGCATGAAGAAGAACCTCTTCTCGGTGACCAACCTTCCCCTTCCCCGGTATCACGTTTGTTTGCCCAACAGATGATTTCCCTTATCCTTATCAAATATCCCTGGCCCTGGATCAGAAGGACATCCGCATTTCTTTGCTCCTCCGCACACAAGCTTTTGCCCCTTTGTTTCTTTTGGTCTCGCCGACTCTTCTGGCCTTTCTCTCTCGTCATCTCGCCAA